>JAWXYG010000012.1:20340623-21578956 GCA_034222035.1 Acacia crassicarpa
TTAACAATCTTAAAATACATCCTATCCTTTACAAAAACACTGAATCCTAATATACCAACATGGTTTCATCATCTGAGTTCAATGTCAGAACTACGCATACATGAAGTAGTGCCAAAATAAAATGTGAAGAAAGAGACTGAACCTTCCATTTGAGACTGTTATTTTCCCAATTTCCAACCCAGATGACTCATGTGGCCCTTAAATTGGTGCACCGACATCTCCCTGTAAGGGCTGTGCTCCTTCTTGCTCATAAAGCTGGATTCAATTCATGTTTTTATTCAATAAAGTTTCTTTTTTTTTTTAATGCAAAAAGCAATAGAGTTTCTAGCATAAAGGAGTCTCAAAATCTTTAAAGTCATCATTGGGGTCAACTTAATAATGATAAAAGGTTCAAGGAATTATGAAATGGAAAAAAAAAAGAAATAAAATATGCATGTTGTACCTCAATGAACAAGGAAATTGCACGTTCAATATCAATATTTTCCTACAATGTATACGGAATTTTGAGCCGTAGTAGTATCTTGAATGAAATAAGAAATTTTGGAATCAATAATTTTCTGAAATCATTCAGTTTCTCTTGTATAGATAGCAAACAAATTATTTTGTATAGATACCAAATCATTCATTCAGTTCAATATCTGTGTGTTTCTCTTAACTATTCAACGATTTTCAGGCACATGCTACTACTAACCAATTCAGTTTGCAATATATTCATGTGGGAGGAAATAGCTTAATATGAAAAATACAAAAGGAGACAGCCAAACATCACATTGCCAAAAATAGTTATATTTGACTTAAAATCAAAAGATTTATCAGTTGTTCCTACTTGTTTTAACTAAGATGCAAAACTAACATTGACACAAAATAATTAAGTCATGAAGATGTGTATATAGAGAATATAACTAATCACATAAGAAACTGGACCAGGTTGGAAGGAAACTAAGCTTTGCACAACAAACAGCCATTAACCATTCATCTGCTCTAGATTTTGCTATGCCATTTGCCATTTCAATTATTTGGGCCCCTTTTAGAGCAGATTCATTGAATAAAATACCATTGACTTTTACCCATCTATAATTCAAAACAAAGTACAAGTATATAAGTAGCTTCAGTGACCATACTAATAAAACCTAGTATGAGCTTATTTAGGATGCAACAACATACTTGCCACAGTGATGTACCATTGTCCAAATTACCATATCCAGAAAGCTCACAATCCTTAAATATTGGATAAGCTTTCCAATATTTAGCAGTCAGTAACCTCCTCATTCTTTGGAGGTATGAGCTTATTTCGACTTGACATTAATGTTTAAATCAATTAGTGCAATAGAATTAATATATTTAAAAACTCTGAATCTCCGAGCTTAAGTAAGAAAAACAAAGAGGATAATAACTCGGATGTAGGTAGCCTATTGGGAGCATGAGAATACTTGCCCATAATTTCTTCTAAACCAATAGTATTTTAGAAAATACTAAAAATAGTTTTATAAGTTCCAACTAACATGTTAGGATATATTGTACTAAACTAAACTTCTAACAAAAACCAAAGCTCACAAGATCATATAAAAGAGGAAGCCAAAAGCGTTGAGGGGTTAATGGATTCCTCAATAACTGCAAAATAGAAAGATATATAACTGGTTTCAGAATCATAACATGAAAATACAAAACTAATAACAGTTTTCAATACAATATACCATAGAAAAGATCATAGTAAGAGTGAAAATACAAAACAAATCAATAAACATCAAACAAATAATTACCATGAAAATCCTTAGATGCATGACACTTTGGGAGCCTTCAAATAATAAACATCAAACAAATAATTTCATAAGAACTTCATAACCATGGGAGCCTTCAAATATGAAATACTTTTCTACAGCGGAGTGTAGAGATCTCTCCATCTCTATATATAAGAGTCTTTTTCTTTTAATAGGCTTATCCCTTAATGTAAAATCGTTTTCAAGTTTGTCTTAATAATAAATGTACTTTTCTCTATTTTTCCCTCAATTAATTGTTATACTACATACACCCTCTTTCATTATTTTCTCATCATTAATCTCTATCACTCATTCATAAATAGAGGCATTTTTGAAAGAAAAAAAGTTAAATTTTCTACATAATTATTATATTTAACTACTTTTAAGTGGTTTTAAAATTCTCTCAGTATGGTTGAAAGGCTCCTATGACAGGTTGAAATCATCTTTTTATTTTTAATGACAAAAAAAAAAAACCAATGAATGCAATAATTTAAATTGACTTGGTCATCAAGAGCACGTGCAACTTCATTCGGGTTTAAATAGCAATACATATACAATACTTTAATTGAACAACTGATGAACAATATCATAAATCACATGCACGCACATGTCCAATCAATGAAGAAAAGAGACAAAGTTGGTGCTGAAGTCAGTCATAATAAAAGTGACAAAAAAACGTTTTCAAATGGCCAGATATAAGAAGATTTCGTTCACAATTGTTCTCAACTGAAACTTTGTCCATGTTCTTTTCTCTCAGCTGATTAAAGATAGAAGCTATTTGTTTTTCTATTTTCCATGGATAATTATACATGCATCTGTATCATGATTCTTTAGCAGGCCATTAAAGACATGGTTTCCAGCTTTGTGAATGAAAAAGAATAGACTATTGACAATAAAAAAAAAATGTGTGCTGCAGAATGCAAAGCAAGCTCAAGGAAGAGATGATAATGAATGACTTGATGCTTTCCCTGGAACATGTAATGATTAATAACTTCATCCAGAGTAGGTTGTTCAAATTTCATGTTTAACACGAAAATGATCATAAATCAATCCCTCACATTTTCGTGATAGGTAATGAAGTAATACCTATTCAATGAATACCCTTGCACCCAAGAACTTTTCAAATGCTTGAACCCATTCAGCATGATTACATACACAGAGTATAAGAACAGATTCATGTTCAAGCGGAAAAGGTATGAACAGTATGATTCTTCCAAAATCCTTGTAGATCCATGTCTTATAACACTTCTTTGATCATATAACATCGGTACAAAAAGATTCAATTAGAGTATCAACCAATGCATATTTGAACACAAGAAAGGCTAGTATGCCAGAAGACATTTCGCAAACCAAAAAAAGGGGAAAGGAATTTCTGTAAGAGAAGAAAAGAAGACATAAAGCCTCAGGATAATATCGTCAAGCAAGTTCTTGTCCATCAAAAAGGAAAGGAAACCCAGAGATTAAATATGGGTTTGAAAATTGAAACTCTACATTACGATAATCCTAAAACTGATACCCAAAAACAAACAATAATCAAATGTGCATTCAAGTGGTCAAGTAGTATATTTTGTCCATTTAGACACAATAAAAGCCTTAAGGAATCTCACTTCCCTATAGTCATCCAGAAAAAATTGTGCATGCTCCTATCTTTCTTAGAGTAAGGAATTAGGCACATTTTACTTGTAAATACAAAGTCATTGCTGAGTAATATAACAGAATATTGGACGAAAACAACCTATTATGTCAAAGTGTTGTACATTGAGTTTTCGCATATCTTGACTTATGAGCAGTTTACCTTTTAACTTTAACTTATGAAGACATCATCATTCACTTTTCAGTTTTCAACAAACTAAATGGGTAATGTACTACGTAGTATATCATCTTTGAAAGTGTCAACTTGAACTTATCGGGCTAAATTGCCAGCAGAGGCCAGAAATTCTACCTACCTACATGAATCCACAAGAGTTCATAAACTTTGTTTGCATGTTCAGCAAAGATTTGTCTATTTACGCCTAATAAAGTTGCTCGCTCCATTCCAACACGCATTCTTCCATTTAGAGCTTCGCCTAACCATGCAACATCATATCCATTGCTGCACAAAAACGGAACAATTAATACCCAAGTCATTAATATGTTCAGAACATTGAAACATATTTTTATCATTCAATCAAACACTATAAACGTGGTACAAACCCAAGCTTGCCATGATTGTTGAGTCTTGATTTGATGTGTTAGATGATACACAACAAAAGATGCTCTAATGTTGCCTCTCCTGTCCCCACTATCAATGATTCAGCCGCATAAATAACAAAGAAACATGAAAAACAAAGGTTTTACTGTAGAGATTAGAAACGCATACCTTTCAGCTTCAGCTGTGTTTTCTTAAGGCTATCAGGTTTCTTCAATGCTGCTCGAGATCTATGTCTCACCTGCATATAAGCAAAGGTCTGTGTCTACTGCGGAAATCAAAAATTTCAACAGCATAAAACATGAAAATGCTTTATTGAGTTTTTTAATTTTAAACTTGAACTGAAAATGGCATTTCAAAATTAATAATGACGACTTTCCTAATACTGTGCAAAACTGAGGACGGGAACTTGTATTGCTTACACTACACAGAGCAAATAAAACCGAGGATGACAGAAGGAGGAGTAAGGGATGAAGCTCAAGTTTAAAGTTCAGGACTAAATAAATCTGGAGAAGAAAGCGATGATTTTTAGTTCATTACCATTTTCTGATTCTTCTTCGTCACCAATTTTGTCATCGTCCACTGTGATAGCTTATTCTTTCGTTTTCCCTTTTTGCATATGCCTCTTTGCAAAATGTAAACCCAAAGGAACGGTAAAAACCCTGAAAAATGCACACTGATTCAAAATACACATGTACAAAGATAGTTCATTGAAAAAGATTTACCTCGTTCTTCGACGGAAAGCGATGCTCCTCTAAGTCTGTAAGAAAACCTAAAAGCTTTGATGTGAATGGGTTTGATTGGAAACCATAGAAAGACAATCGAAGCCACAAGTGGGACTCTTGTAGAAGTTACTAACGTCCAAATCTACAGAAGCGATGCCAACAGAGAACTTGAGCTCATCGTCGACGCGAGTGATGGAGAGAATGTTAATCCACAGAAAAAGGACCTTCACCTTAACACCTTTCCAATTGGAGAGACTGCCTAGGGAGATGATGCCGGTGATGGTAGACTGAGGCTTTCGTTGAAGCTTTAGACAACACAAAAGAAATGAGGTGGCTATGAGAGGAACTGAGGATTCAAGACTGAGAGGACTAGGGCATCAGGCATTAGGGAGAGTAAAAAGGGGAGCATGGAGAGGAGGGAGAAGAAGGGATTCAAATTCTGAAATTCCGTACGCTATGAGACGTGATGTGAGAGAAAGAAAGGACTTTGGGGAGACAAAGAGGACGGAGGAAAGGAGAGAGGAGAGAGATGAGAGACTTTTGATTTATTATACTTTGGAGATGGAGATTAGCCGAGCCCAATAACAATTGAACGGCTTATGAACAGTAATTTCTGAGACAAGCCATAGATAAGCCGATTTTTGAATGGCTTGAAGTGATTTGTTATTATATATATATTGATATAGGACTAAAATCAATTATTTGAAACTGTAGGTATCATAATCAAAATTTGATTAACTAATAATAGCATTAAACCAAAAGTTTTGTTAGAATTGATGTTTGACGCATCTTTTTCAAAATCACAAAAAACAATCAGAACATATATTCCATTAGTTAGTAAAGAAACTAACAACGAAGTCAACGGTGTTATAGCAACCACACAAAGAAGAAACCAACAACAAACTTAAGATCTACCAAAGATGAAACTAATCCTGGCAAAACATCAAAAAAATACAACTTAAGAGAAACTTCCTCAGAAATTGCCAGGATCTTGATCATGGAGGAGAGGACCGTGACACCCACTCTGTCAAACACTTCTTCGTAAGAGCTACACAAACACACCTGCGATAGGAGCTAAATTAAATGGTACTCGTAGCTTTATTCTTTGTGATTTGTGAAATTGCGTTGCTTAAGATGGCGATTGTGCTGTGAAATTGTAAAGTTTTATAGTTTTGAGTTTATAAGTTGTACACAATCCAGTCCCTTGATGGAGTACAAATATAAATGGTAAAGTTGTTTGCAATTCTTGTCGAGGTTAAGCTCAATTATATTCAATACTTTTCTTGCTTTCCCATCATTATTATTTGATTATCTTCACATTTGATATATACTTTTTGGTTAATTTATTTAAACAATTGAATGCTTTTTATTTTTATTTTTATAAAACACAATATCTTATTCAAAGATAAAACTAGTTTAAAAAAAAAAAAAGGCCTGCGTGTTATAAAATACAAGGGACCAAGTCCAAGATGACTTAGTAAAGCAATCGGCCCACAATAAACTACAAGAAAGCCACCAAGTAGAAGCCCATTTCCCAGCCAGCAACGTGAAGATGGCCCAAAGCTCAAGTCTTCTTCTGCAGCAACCTTGTATGTTCCATGCGCAAAAGTATGTCCACCGCAATAGCTCAGGGAGAGGTTGTCGATGAGCACTATCAACTGAGTCTTTTTGATCGAACCTCCATGTGAATGGTATCTATCTATGAATGGTAGTGAAATCCATGTGAACGTGGTTGGAATTAATGATGCTAATATTCTACAACTTAACACTTCCTAGTGAATTGATGATACTAATGTTGCATTTATTAGTTACCCATCTAATGTAACATCCTGAATTTTGAATCTAATATCTTGAACATAAACCAATTTTGGAAAGACTAGTAGGCTCTATTTTCAGAATGATAAATTTGAAATCAGTATTTTGCGGGACCCACGGCCAAAAATAATTCTCTGCAAACTTTCTCGTGAAGTTTGAAAAAAATTGGCCGCGGGACCCACTCAATAATAATTTATTATTTAAATAATATTATATTATAATAATAAAATAATATATATTATATTATATTATTAAAATATTATTAAATTTTTTTAAAAAGAATCACGGGGCGGCTGAGAGTAGTCACGAGAGGTTTCCTTTTTAATTTTTAGGAAAATTACGTAAAACGACCCAGAGACGAAAATTACACTTAAAGACCCATTTTCCAACTATAAATAGACCTTCCATTTCATTTCATTCTTCACAACTTCTAAGAGCCATAGAGAGAGGTAGAGAGAGAGAGAGAGAGAGTAGAGATATTTGCTTGAGAGTTATAATAGCTGGTTGATGATTCGGGTATTAGCAAGTAACAGGTAACTCTGAATATTCTTCCTTATACTTGTGAATTATGTATGATTATAAATTTGTTTGTTTACTATTTTGGCAAGAATATTTAGAAAATATTTATGGTTTTAAGATCTGGTGTGGGAACTTTGACTTGCAAATCTGTAGAGGTACTATTTATACCGTATTACTATTCATTTTTACTATTCACATATACTATATTTACTATTCACGTATACCGTATTTACTATTCATTTTTACTATTCACGTATACCGTATTTACTATTCATGTTACTATTCACGTATACCGTATTTACTATTCATGTTACTATTCCCATATACCGTATTTACTATTCATGTTACTATTCACGTATACCGTATTTACTACTCATTTTACTATTCATGTATATACCGTATTTTACTATTCACAGATACGCATAGTATTTTACTATTCACATATACGCATAGTATTTTACTATTCATAAATACGCATATCAATGTATATAATGGTATAATAATGCATTATTTTTTTTTAGTAAATACATTCATCATGGCGGTTGTAATGTGATGGGTGGAGTAAGGAGGGAATTGAATGATAAGAATTGTTTATGCCACCACTCGGTGCACAGTGGATGGTACTTTTCAGGGCCTCATCTTCCATGTTTTCCTCTGGCCGGGATTTCATTGGAGATGTGGGACATGTGACACCTCCTTAGTTGTTATTTTAAAGGAGGGGAGCCATAGTCCAGATTTAAGCTCTATACCTTTGGCCGGGTGTATCTTAAGTTTTGGTGAGCTTGAAACCATCCAGTCAAATGAATGAGTTTCTATTGGACTATATGTTAGCCTATGGTTCCAGTCAGCGGTATACGGTTGGAAGGAGATATAAGGGAGGCTGCATACTGCATAGTGCATTTCTGAATTATTCAATAAAGAATGATGAGTATTTTGTAAAGGCATTTGATGTGAACAACGGTATATCTAAAAATATCTGAGTATATTAAATTCACATTATATTACCTTTTATTTTTGTCATATGTAATTTGCTCGTGTAAGGTAGAAATATTCAGTAGTTACTGAGACGTGGAATCTCATCCCATATTAACATTTTTCAGGTGATTATTCTAGTAGAGAGCAAGGGAAGGCACCTATGGAGTGAGCTCTGGAAGCTCTTTTAATCTCCAATAAATTATGATATGTTATTTTATTTGCCATGAACCTAAGACTTCCGTTTTGTATTAAACTCTGAAATATTTTCTGGAATTTATTCTGATTATGTATTACGGGTTTTATTCGAAATGGTAACTTTGTAAAAGGATTTGGATATTGTTGAACTCTTTTGATGGTATTTTCAATATTTTGACCAAGTTTTTGGGTGATGAAAATGAGGTGTTACATTTTTGGTATCAGAGCCAAAGGTTCCATGGCAATTTTGTTTATTTTCTAAAGTGATTTCTTAAAAAAAAAAAAATTTTAAAAGTTCGTGGCAAATTAAATATCATAACATGAGCACTTCCCTTTGTTAGATTTAGAATTTATTTAGCTATTTTTATTTGTTTAGTATCCTTATAGTATTAATCATAGGAGGAGATAATGGCAAGAACTCGAAGAACTAATTCAACCCCTGCTCCATCCCAAAGAGGTCTCCCTCCGCATCAAGATGGTCCCTATCCTCAGGATAACAATGCCCTTTTGGCAGAGTTACGAGACGTCATCTTGGAGATGAGAGAGAAAGTGAATAGACACGAGGATGAATTAGCAAAAGGACGAGGCCAAGGTGGTAAGGAAGGAAAGGAGAAGGCTCTGGAAGTCACACCTTCTGACCATCAATCTAGGGGAGGAAGTCATTCTCGCACTGAAGATGGAGGTAGTAGCGGTTCTCATTCTCAGTATCATCCCTTACCTATTACTGAGGTTTGGGAAAAATTTCGGAAGTTTACTCCACCGATGTTCGAGGGGAAGCTAGATCCGATTGCAGCACTGGAGTGGCTGAAGCGTGTAGAAAAGATTTTCAGAGTTATCGAGATTAGCTCACAACAAAAGGTGATGGTTGCTGAACAATTGTTGCAGAAAGCAGCTGAAGAATGGTGGGAAAGCACCAAAACAAAAGGAAATGCTGAGATGACGTGGGAAGAGTTTAAGGAAAAGTTCGAAAATTATTACTTTTCCCCTTCAATCAGAATAGAGAAAGAAACTGAATTCCTCACATTCAGGCAAGGGGAATTACATGAAGACGAATTTATTACTCGCTTTTTAGAGTTGTCTAAATTCTGCGGATATTCACAGAACAACTCTAAATGGTTGAGTGCTCGATTGGTTGAAAAAGCTAGACCAGACCTAAAAACAGCTCTATCACCGTTCCTTGATGAAACAAGGGATTTTGAAGAAATATGCGACAAACTGCGCACGATAGCAAGGAACAAACGAGAAGAGGAAGCTGAGAAGATGAAGGGTTTTCAGGCCAGATCTACACACCTCATGAGACCAACGGGAGGAGTTACTAAGAAGCAGAGTCACAACTTCAGTAATGTGAATACGCGGTTTAGCCAACCATCCAGAAATCACTTTGGTGGACCATCGAGGAGTTATTTTACTGGACCCCAAAGAAGTCATTTCAGCAGACCACCGAGGAGTCAATTCAAAGGACCTCAAAGGAGTCACTTCAGTGGAGGTCAGAGTTCATATAGGGGATCCACAGCTCCTGTTGCAAGCACCGCCAACAATCAGATGTGTGCCAAGTGTGGAAGAATACACCAAGGACCATGTGTGACGTGTTTCAACTGTGGAAAGCCAGGACACATTTCCAGATTTTGTGAGGAGGAGCCTCGAGGAGCCAAGGATGTTAGAACTGCAGTGCCAGGGAAAGTGTTTGCACTATCACATCAGGAGGCAAGTGCTTCACCAAATCTGATTAAAGGTATCCTCAAACTCCAAGGTCTTGAAGTAGAAGCCTTATTTGATTCTGGTGCCACACACTCTTTTATATCATACGACTGTGTGCCTCGATTGAATTTAAGAGTGAGTGAATTGCCTTATTATATGATTATTTCTACACCGGCGGGAGCTTCAGTAAAAACTTCTAGGGCTTGCTTAAATTGTACGATTGAGATTGATAATAGGATCTCAAATATAGACCTTGTTTGTTTACCCACGAAGGGTATCGATGTAATAATAGGAATGGATTGGTTGTCAGCTAATGACATCATCCTTGACTGCAAGAGGAAGACTATCTCTCTTGCGGATGACTCTATGAGTCATAGTAGACCACAATTGTTGTCTATAGTACAAGATGAAAAGCCTGTTCATCATGGTTGCCTTGCGTACATGGTGTTTTTCTCCATTCAAGCAGAAGTAGAGGAAGGGATAGAAGACATCGAAGTGGTAAACGAGTTTCCGGAGGTATTCCCAAAAGAAATGACAGGTTTACCCCCAGAGAGAGAAGTAGAATTTTCTATTGATCTCGTACCTGGAACGGAACCTATCTCTAAAGCTCCTTACCGAATGTCTCCATCGGAACTAGCAGAATTGAAGAGGCAGATCGAGGAATTGTTAGAAAAGGGTTTTATCAGACCCAGTGTATCTCCTTGGGGATCGCCCGTACTCTTTGTGAAGAAGAAAGATGGGAGCCTGAGACTATGCATTGACTATCGCCAGTTGAATAAAGTGACTATAAAGAATAAATATCCTTTACCCAGGATCGACGATCTACTTGATCAGTTGAAGGGAGCATCCATATTCTCCAAGATCGACCTCAGATCAGGTTATCACCAACTGAGAGTCAAAGCTGAAGATGTCTCAAAAACTGCATTCAGAACTAGATATGGCCATTATGAATTTCTTGTTATGCCATTTGGGCTAACAAATGCTCCAGCAGTATTCATGGATTACATGAATAGAATTTTCCGACCATATTTAGATAAATTTGTAGTGGTTTTCATTGACGACATCCTTATCTACTCTAAGGATGAAGAAGAGCATAAAGAGCACCTTAGAATCGTGCTACAAGTGTTGAAGGAGCACAAGCTCTATGCGAAACTATCTAAGTGCGAATTTTGGTTGAAGGAAGTAAAATTCCTAGGCCATGTCGTATCGGCTGAAGGTGTTGCAGTGGACCATACAAAAGTTGAAGCAGTTCTCCAATGGGAACGACCAAAGTCCGTGACTGAGATCAGGAGTTTTCTAGGTTTAGCTGGCTATTATAGGAGATTTATCAAGGGCTTTTCGCAAATAGCTATGCCTTTGACAAAGTTAACTAGGAAGGGTCAACCATATGTATGGGACGAAAAGTGTGAAGCAGCTTTTCAAAATTTGAAGACTAAGTTGACTACGGCACCAGTACTTATAATTCCAGATCCTGCTCAGACCTTTACTTTGTACACAGATGCTTCCAAGAAAGGTCTTGGGTGTGTATTAATGCAAAATGGTAGGGTAGTAGCTTATGCTTCTCGACAGTTAAGGCCACATGAAGGGAATTATCCTACTCACGACTTAGAACTGGCAGCAGTAGTGTTTGCTCTGAAGATTTGGAGGCACCACCTCTACGGTTCAAAGTTCGAGGTTTATAGTGACCACAAAAGTCTGAAGTACCTGTTCGACCAAAAGGAGCTCAACATGCGACAGAGGAGATGGATGGAGTTTATCAAGGACTACGACTTCGAATTGAAGTATCATCCAGGAAAGGCGAACGTTGTAGCAGATGCCTTAAGCAGAAAGACAATCCATGTAGCCCAGATGATGATCAGAGAACATAAATTGCTCGAGGAGATACCAAGTACATCTATTGATGTAATGTCAGGTTTGGTCGCTACCATGGAAGCATTAACTATTGAAAGCACAATTTGGAAAGAGATTAAATTCGCTCAGCTCGAAGATGAGTATCTATTAAACGTGAGGGAAGATATTGAAGAAGGAAAAGAATCGAAATTTGGGATCGATAGAGATGGGATATTAAGGTATAAAGGAAAAGTGTGCATACCTAATGATGGAGAAATAAAAAAGCTCATACTAGAAGAGGCACATCGGAGTAAATACACCATCCATCCCGGAGCAACCAAGATGTATCATGATCTCAAGCGGAATTGGTGGTGGCGGGGCATGAAGAAAGATGTGACTGACTTTGTCACTTGTTGTTTGACTTGTCAGAAAGTCAAGATCGAACATCGGAAACCTCCTGGATTATTAAAGAATTTGGATATCCCAGAGTGGAAATGGGACAGCATCTCTATGGATTTCATCATGGGGCTTCCTCTAACGACATCCGGACATAATGCCATTTGGGTAATTGTCGATAGGTTAACTAAGTCAGCTCATTTTCTAGCAATTGCAGCAGAATACTCATTGGAGAGACTAGCAAAGATCTACATGAAGGAGATTGTCAGATTGCATGGGATACCGAATAGCATCGTATCTGATCGTGATCCACGATTCACTTCACGATTTTGGAAAGCATTGCAGAATGCTATGGGAACTCGGATGAGTTATAGTACCGCTTATCATCCTCAAACTGACGGGCAGACTGAGAGGACTATTCAAACTCTGGAAGACATGTTGCGGGCTTGTGCAATCGAACTAAAAGGAAGTTGGGACGATCATCTTCATCTTGCGGAGTTTGCATATAACAATAGTTATCACTCTAGCATTGAGATGGCACCTTATGAGGCTTTGTATGGAAGAAAATGTAGATCTCCTATTTGCTGGACGGAATTGAATGAGCGAATTTTAATAGGTCCAGAACTTGTGGACGAGACGACTCAAAAGATTAAGGTGATTCAACAGAAACTTCTCACTGCTCAGAGTCGACAGAAGAGTTATGCTGACAAGAGAAGACGACCGTTGGAGTTCATGGTGGGCGAACATGTATTCTTAAGAGTCACACCAATGACTGGCATTGGTAGAGCAATACGAGCAAAGAAGCTTTCACCTCGTTTTATGGGTCCTTATGAGATTTTGGAGAAAGTTGGACCGGTAGCTTACAGAATTGCTTTACCTCCACAGCTTGCGAACCTTCATGATGTCTTTCATGTATCGCAACTGAAGAAATACCAACCGGATCCTTCCCACATTATAGAAGTAGAAGAGGTAGAACTCAAGGATAACATGACGTATAAAGCCGAGCCGGAGCGGATTGTTGATGCAAGGGACAAGAAATTAAGAAACAAGACCATTAGACTTGTAAAGGTCGAGTGGAAAGGAATGGTTCCCGGAGATGCTACTTGGGAAACGGAGGAGAGCATGCGACAAACCTATCCTCATTTATTTAAATAGGTTAGAATTCTTATTATAGCAAAATTTTGAGGACAAAATTTTCTTTTAGGAGGGGAGAAATGTAACATCCTGAATTTTGAATCTAATATCTTGAACATAAACCAATTTTGGAAAGACTAGTAGGCTCTATTTTCAGAATGATAAATTTGAAATCAGTATTTTGCGGGACCCACGGCCAAAAATAATTCTCTGCAAACTTTCTCGTGAAGTTTGAAAAAAATTGGCCGCGGGACCCACTCAATAATAATTTATTATTTAAATAATATTATATTATAATAATAAAATAATATATATTATATTATATTATTAAAATATTATTAAATTTTTTTAAAAAGAATCACGGGGCGGCTGAGAGTAGTCACGAGAGGTTTCCTTTTTAATTTTTAGGAAAATTACGTAAAACGACCCAGAGACGAAAATTACACTTAAAGACCCATTTTCCAACTATAAATAGACCTTCCATTTCATTTCATTCTTCACAACTTCTAAGAGCCATAGAGAGAGGTAGAGAGAGAGAGAGAGAGAGTAGAGATATTTGCTTGAGAGTTATAATAGCTGGTTGATGATTCGGGTATTAGCAAGTAACAGGTAACTCTGAATATTCTTCCTTATACTTGTGAATTATGTATGATTATAAATTTGTTTGTTTACTATTTTGGCAAGAATATTTAGAAAATATTTATGGTTTTAAGATCTGGTGTGGGAACTTTGACTTGCAAATCTGTAGAGGTACTATTTATACCGTATTACTATTCATTTTTACTATTCACATATACTGTATTTACTATTCACGTATACCGTATTTACTATTCATTTTTACTATTCACGTATACCGTATTTACTATTCATGTTACTATTCACGTATACCGTATTTACTATTCATGTTACTATTCCCATATACCGTATTTACTATTCATGTTACTATTCACGTATACCGTATTTACTACTCATTTTACTATTCATGTATATACCGTATTTTACTATTCACAGATACGCATAGTATTTTACTATTCACATATACGCATAGTATTTTACTATTCATAAATACGCATATCAATGTATATAATGGTATAATAATGCATTATTTTTTTTTAGTAAATACATTCATCATGGCGGTTGTAATGTGATGGGTGGAGTAAGGAGGGAATTGAATGATAAGAATTGTTTATGCCACCACTCGGTGCACAGTGGATGGTACTTTTCAGGGCCTCATCTTCCATGTTTTCCTCTGGCCGGGATTTCATTGGAGATGTGGGACATGTGACACCTCCTTAGTTGTTATTTTAAAGGAGGGGAGCCATAGTCCAGATTTAAGCTCTATACCTTTGGCCGGGTGTATCTTAAGTTTTGGTGAGCTTGAAACCATCCAGTCAAATGAATGAGTTTCTATTGGACTATATGTTAGCCTATGGTTCCAGTCAGCGGTATACGGTTGGAAGGAGATATAAGGGAGGCTGCATACTGCATAGTGCATTTCTGAATTATTCAATAAAGAATGATGAGTATTTTGTAAAGGCATTTGATGTGAATAACGGTATATCTAAAAATATCTGAGTATATTAAATTCACATTATATTACCTTTTATTTTTGTCATATGTAATTTGCTCGTGTAAGGTAGAAATATTCAGTAGTTACTGAGACGTGGAATCTCATCCCATATTAACATTTTTCAGGTGATTATTCTAGTAGAGAGCAAGGGAAGGCACCTATGGAGTGAGCTCTGGAAGCTCTTTTAATCTCCAATAAATTATGATATGTTATTTTATTTGCCATGAACCTAAGACTTCCGTTTTGTATTAAACTCTGAAATATTTTCTGGAATTTATTCTGATTATGTATTACGGGTTTTATTCGAAATGGTAACTTTGTAAAAGGATTTGGATATTGTTGAACTCTTTTGATGGTATTTTCAATATTTTGACCAAGTTTTTGGGTGATGAAAATGAGGTGTTACATCTAACCTACACATCAATGGACTATAGTGGTATATGTAGTAGTGGAGCTATGAATTTAACTTAGGGGGCGAAAATAAAAAATACTTCCTCCGGTTCTAATTATAGGAGTATTTTTGTAGTGAATTTTGCACTACAAAAGTGCTCCTATAATTAGGACCAGAGGTAGTACTATATCAAAGAATTGTCAAGAAAATAGTCTTTCATATTATTTCTAAGCTTGTTCTTGTAATTATTTTCATAGCAGAGAAAAATCTTTCAATAATTGCTATAGAAACTAAAAGAGTGTATACAATCTAACCACTCTATCAATAAGAAGATAAATGATGGATTTTCCAGTTCTTATTAGTCCTTGACATAATTTAGATGTAGTTGATAACTTAATGAAATTTGAATGTTTAGGAATGTTAAGCTCAAATTGTTGTAACTTTATCTTCAAATGCAATTTTTCCTATTATTTAAAATCTATAGAATAAAATTTATCATAAGTTTGCAAATTAATTCCCACAATTTAATTCCATCTTTAAATGCAATTTATGCTTAGCGAAGGTAGAGACAAATTGTGGGTGCAAATCCTTTGGGCTGCTGAAAAATTTTGACTTTAATTTGTTTAATACCAATGCTAGTATAAAAGGAATTTCACTTTTTTGTTAAGGAAATAAATTTTACTTTGTTTTAATTTCACTTCATTTAATCGCACAGCTGCTTATACATTCAGCAATTCTTGCAGTAACGAGAGTTTTAAGATTTTGGTCGCAATTATTCTAATCAGCGTGATTGAATGGAGGTTTACTAGTATTATAGTACATGTCAAAAATTCATTCTTAAGCCAAACAATAGCAGATTCGTTAGTTAAGATTCAAAAGCTCAAAGCTATTAGCATGAATGAAGACACTAGTAATAATCTTTGTTATGGACTCATATATGAAGCCTATCCAATATATAACCCAACAAGGGGTAATTTACGTGACTCAGAGATGGCGACAAAGCACTTGAACTTGGAGTGACAAAAGTCCATAAGTCCAAATCGGTCCTAACCCTATAGGTAACTCTATAAATAAGAGATAAACCCTAAAGGTATAGTAGATTCTATCTCAATTATCACTCTGCCGTCACTGTATATACACCACTCCTTTGGCTAACGTTTAATCGTGTACAGTGATCTACCATCTTCTTAGATGTCTGATCCATAAATACTTAGGAGGGAGTTATTCGATTCTAGATCAACATACTAGTCTATTGGGCTAGACACCTCTATCAATCTAGACAGAACAATCCTATTATCGTATAATTACTGTTGTCTTCAAAGAAAAAGAAAGAAAGCTTTTTGCACCTATTCATAATCCTTACAAATTTGGCTTTATTCGGATTTTTATTTTTTATTTTTTTTTGGGGGCCAACTCGGAGCATTGCACTTGTCGATATGTTTGCTATTTCACGGTCGCTTTCTTCTCTAAAAGCAATATGCATTGCACTTGTCGATATGTTTGCTATTTCACAGTCGCTTTCTTCTCTAAAAGCAATATGTGGAGAGGTGAGTTTGATCCACATGGTCTTGTCTTACGTGAAGACTGTGATTGGGGAAGCAATATGAGGAGAGGTGGGTTTGATCCACATGGTCTTGTCTTAACAAAAAATATTCAAATTATTATCGTCAAGTCCATATACCAAATGATACATATGACTCAATTATTGACCCAATCTCAATCTTCAACCCCTTTGTTCTGTGTATCAACTAGGGCCATAGTGTTTCGTTAGTCCTCCATTGTTGAACTATAAAAGTAAATTTTTTTGAGTGGGATTTCTTTTTTAAAAAATAGAGAAGTAAAGTTAAATATTTTTAGTTTGTTTTATCTTACACATTCTTTTTATTAAAATTTTGTAACCTCACTTTTTCAATTTTTTTTTAAAATTCAATCTATAAAAATATTCTCTCCCCTCCCCTCTAAATCCCCCGTAGCACCTAACATGCATACTAAAGCTGACCTGCTGGGTGTTGTGAAAAACTGGTGCTTAGATGATAATGACCCCTACATTTGTTTGCTCGATCCCCATACAAAATAAACGGATAATGAAATTCAGCTTTGACAAATCATTTATGTTTGGTTTCCCTCATCCAATGATCCGTCTTAATCCAATTTTCTTAAACATATGATTTAATAAAGGGTTAAAAGCCTAATTTGCCATGGAAGTTTTGCTAAGGGAGCGTCCAGCACCTGGAAGTTTTTTTGGTATCAAATTTGCTCCGAAAGTATGAAAAATGTAGTAAATTTGCCCCTCCGTTAATTTTGACCGTTAAGTTTAACTGAGTGTACACGTGGCATGCCATTTCATCAACCCGAAAAAGATTTAAGTATCATTTTTACCCCGGAAGTTTTCACTGAGAGCAATTTCGCCCTGAAAATTTACAAAAGTAGCAATTTTGCTCTTCTTTATTCCAATATTAAATTTGACTATTAAATCATTCAAAGACCACACATATCATGTCTTGAAAAAGTCGAACTTGGAGTCAGAGAAGGAGATCCTTAAGATGTTGAGCTTAAGGCGACCAGAATTTATGAAGCCGAACTGCTCACAGGGACTGAAAGATTTGTCGCAAAACCCAGAGAAAGCATCATTTATGATCTAAGCAAATGAAACGCAAAACGAGAAATGAATTGTTCCAAAAATTGGTTCAGTAAAACAAATCAATAGTGATATTATTTACATTTGTATAAACTGATCATTTGCTTAGATCATAAGTGATGCTTCCCGTGAGTAGTTCGGCTTCACAAATTCTGGTCGCCTTGAGTTCAACATCTCAAGGATCTCCTTCTCTAACTCTAAGTTCGACATTTTCAAGGTATGACATGTATGGTCTTTGACTGATTTAATAGTCAGATTTAATATGTGGGAAAGAAGGGCAAAATTGATACATTTTGTAAACTTCCGGGGTAAAATTGCTCCTTAGTGAAAACTTCTAGGGCAAAATTGCTCTTAGTGAAAACTTTCGGGGCAAAAATGATACTTAGCTCTTATTGGGTTGATGAGGTGGCATGCCACGTGTACACTCAGTCAAACGTAACGGTCAAAATTAATGGAGGGGCAAATTCGCTACCTTTTTCATACTCCCGGGGTAAATTTGGTACAAAAAAAACTTCCAAATGCTAGGCGTTCCCTTAGCAAAATTTCTATAACAAATTAGGCCTTTAACCCTTTAATAAAAAATCTAATGGCTTCATGTATCTGTCCTCATAACATATTATGCGAAAAAAAAAAAAAACTCAAATCAAGTTTACTCCCATCCTAAAACTAAATAAAGTTTAATGTAATCCAATAACACTAAACATTTTTTTCAAACTTTTTTAACATTGAAGATCTGAAGATGTGACATAAACATTTTTCTTCACCAAACCACAACGTCCTTTAATTTTAAGAAATGTGGTCCAAAACGTCTTGTATGATCAGCTCCCTAGAATATTCTCCGTAGAATATAATAAGCTATTGAAGTATAGCCATAGCTTTTTATGGGAGGTCACTTTTTCTTTTTGGAAACAAGGTAGGTGACTACTGACTACTTTAGGCACGTACAAACAAGCATCAAGAAACGTATTGACAAAACCACATGATTTTTTCTCCAACCAATTAGAAATCAGAGTTCACATGTGATACTTTTGACTAATTGGTATCAAGTAATCTCATTTTTACACAATTTATTATGGGAATTAATAGTAGTTAAGAATAGAATGTTGAATCAGATAAAATGAAATTCTCATTCTTCTAAGAACTAAGCAACCTACCACTGCAATCTTAAAGAAATTAATGATGATGATGATGATGAGAATATGAAGCTTTTGACATGGACTGAAAATACATCTCTCATTTCTCAAAAGCAATCATGATATACATAAATGCAATTAG
Organism: Acacia crassicarpa; assembly: GCA_034222035.1. NCBI lineage: Eukaryota > Viridiplantae > Streptophyta > Magnoliopsida > Fabales > Fabaceae > Acacia > Acacia crassicarpa. Next base: position 20,359,730 of record JAWXYG010000012.1, read on the forward strand.
TGAAAGCCGAAACAGTTTCGATAAAGATTAGTGGAACCAAAATCTTGTTTTGCACATGAAAATTTACACTCAAAGCAAAACCCACAATCCAATAAATGACCAGAGAGACAAAAAAGGCAAATACATGGCGGGCTTTGAGCAAGCATTAACTATGGACATTATTCAGAATAAAGCAAACCCACCTTGTTTGTTTCCTTATTTAGGATTAAAGCTAAATTCATGTACCTAATGTCTAGTTGATACTGCCTCCAATAAAAAACTATACATTTGAGAGATGTCAAATTTGAAAGTAGTCCAAAAGGTGGACCCACAAAATCTACACAGGATTTTGAATAAAAAATATGTATAAAGGACCGCACTGGACCATCCATGACCCAGCTGAATGCCGCATTATAGCGGACCTTTTCCAAGAGTACTTTTTGTGTCGTTTAGTCAATCTGCCCAAACCTCGACTTTCAAGATTTCGAAGAAGACGACACTTTAAGAAAAGACTAATTAATACACTCTCTCGTCTCACAAATTTATTTAGTTTTTTTTATAAGTCATTGGTTTATTTTCAATAATTATTAATTATTTATTTCTATGTGTGCCCATAATTAATGAGGATAGTGGGTGAGAATAATAATTCATATAATATTAGAGTTTAGTGTAATTAATAGGGGTAATATTGAAAGTTACTTAAATTGTAGAGCAACTTTATTTACTTTAACTGTTTTTATTGGTTTGTGAAATTTGTTAGTTGGTGCCTTATAATAAGAAACATGGGGAGTACCTACTTTAGAATTAATTTAAAAAATAGGTCTCCCTTGTTTGGAAATCAATATATATATATATATATATATATATATGAGGTAACAACTTATATACAATAATCAAGATTATCTTTGAGTCCTTGTTTATTTAACCTGGTTATCGACATTATAACTAAGCTTTTGCAGCCCCAAGTCCATGTCTTTTGCTGATGATATAATTCTTGTGGCTGAGTCACAAGAAGAGATTAAGTATAAACTTGAGTTATGAAGAATGACCTTGAAGTCGAAGGGTTTTCTATCAAGTAGTAGTAAGACAAAATATATGCATTGTAATTTTGATTAGAGACAAGCTGATTTAGAAGCAATTTTTGGATGTTAAAATGTGAGACCAAATCATTGCACAAGTGATGAAGTTTTGATATACATAGGCTCGATTATATAAAAAGATAGTGAAATTGATAGAGACATTCATAGAAGAATTATGACTAGGTGGTTTAAATGGAGAAATACCATTAGAGTTATTTGTAATGGGAATGTACCCAATATTTGGGAAGGAACCAGCAATACAATATGGCTATAAAAGAAAAACTTGAGCATAAAGTAAGCAGAGTGGCTGAAAAAGAAGAAGTTGGGATGAATGTGTGGTTGTACAGAAAAAAAGAAAAAAGAAGATAAGATCTGTAATGAACACTATAAGAGAAAAAGAATTAGGGTACGATGGCATGTATTGAATAGAAAATAGTAAAAAAATCATTTAAGTTGATTTAGAAATATACTAAACCTAAGGGTATTGGATGCACTGGTAAGGATTATGGATTAAACAGTATAAAGTTATTTTAAAATGGATGGAAAAAGATGAAACAGACACTTAATTAATGAAGTTATTAAAAGGAACTACTTTAATTAACAATTTAACTAAAGATTCAATTGTTGATAGAATACAATACCCTGGTGCCAACCATCATCACGAGAAAACGCTTGTTGTGTGAAAATTATTCACCATGGTTTAAAACTTTAAATATATAATTGGTTACCATATATAACAACGCCTGTTCCTTGCAGTCTTTGTGTTCACAAAGAAAGTGGTGGTCCCAATTGACCACCCAAACTAATACCTTGTCGAATCGAAATGGAAGACAAATCAATATTCCAACCGAAATATCTGCCTCTATCATAACTGATGGGGGCATGTGAGGGACAGCGAAGCAGCGGGGGTCGATAAGAATCATAATGTTGCTGAAAGCTAGAGATTATTTGGCTAGCGTTTGCTTAATTCGTTTCTCATGGACGACAATGACAATGGACATTCGTGCAACCTTTAAATAAATTTCTGAGAATAAATGAAAAAACAAATATATTAAGAGTATAGTAGTAAATAATACAACAAGTAGAAATGATTGTAAGATAACGAAAACTCTTGTAAACCGCACGATAATTAAGGAGTGATTAATGGTAATATTGAAGTACCTACGAGCTATGATCGAACCTCGCTATGCTTCTTCAATTCTATAAAAACCCACCATAGCCTAACTAAAGCATTATTTCCAGCACTCAAATTGATCACGTAAAGCTTTAAGTCCGTCAGGAAGCAACTCTAGCAACCTCAGGTACATGCAGGCTTGAAAACCCTTATCATTCCTCCACCCACACCAATCCCCACCGCCTCCTCCTCCGTCGCCGTTAAGACACCACCACCGTCATCTCTCTTCTCCTTTCTTGCCCTTTCTCATCTCATTCTTGTTACGTTATTACTCCTTCTGGTCCTTATTATAAGGCACCAAATAACTTTTCTCACAAATCAATAAAAACTGTTAAATTCAATAAAGTTGTCATAGAATTTAAGTAATTTCCAATATTACACCTACTAATTACACTAAATTAATATTATATTAATTATTACTCTCACCTACTACCCTTATTAATTATGGGCAAATATGGAAAAACATAATCAATGCTTATTGGAAACAAGCAAGTGTCTTATAAAAATGACCAAATAAGCTTGCTAGTTGGTACCTTATAATAACGACTAGAGGGAGTACATACATAGATATATGCATTGACAACTTAATTGTGCTACGTATAATTTTTGTTGCAGGGGCGGATATGGGTTCAAGCTGCAGCAAGCCGCGGGCAGTGGATAGCCTTTCTGACAGTGGCAATAATCAACCATGGACGGCTTCTTCTTCATTGTCTTTCTCTAACAATGGCCGCTATACCACTCATTCTGACCCGTCACACATCATCAACACCAGGGCCAATGAACTCGGGCGCAGTGCTGGCTACGCACTGCCGCCTTATGTTTCATCGTCAACACCACCTACCACCCGCCGCAATGAACTTGCTGGAAGCTCTGGCTACGCACTGCCGCCTTATGTTTCGTCGTCAACACCACCTACCACCCGCCGCAATGAACTTGCTGGAAGCTCTGGCTACGCACACCCCGGCGACCCCACCACCACCACCACCACGACGGCTTAGTCACCGGTGGAGATCTAGCGTATCTATCTGAACACTGTTTTTGTTTTATGCATTGCTTCCTCGTGGCAGGCATGGGTGTTATGCTTTCCCTTTTTTCTTATTTCTAGTTGGTTCCGGGAGTGTCCTCATCCAGACGACAAGCAAATAAAGGAACTAATATATTTATTAAGAACATATAGAATCATCGCTTTCCCTTCTTGTGGCTCGTATACTCAATTCAGCTCGAGATTATATATATTAAAATGCGTTTCGCAGTGATTGAAGCATGCATATCGATCTCCTTAGTGCATTCCACCATATGCCCAGAAAGAAACAATGAGGCGTTGATGGTATCATTCTCCGATGAAATGATTCGATCCCTGTCGTTGCTGCCGCGGCAGCAGAGCTTTACTTGGCCGCCAAGAACTCCTTCATCGGAGACCCAACCCGTTTCCATTCCGTTACTGTACAGAAGCCTCTGTCCTCATGAATCAAACAGCCAATGAACGAGACGACGACACTCAGAAAACGCCCCCCCCCCCCCCCACCCCACGCCATTGGGTTCGGTAAGGACGCCGTCGGAGGAAGAAACGGCCCCATCTAACACTCAGGAGACGGCGACTGTGAACCCCAAGCCAGGTACCATTCTCCGATGAAATGCTTCGATCCCCGTCGTTGCTGCCTTGCCAGCAGTTCATTTATATTTTGACTAATCATTTATGTTTTGTTTCTCTCATCCACTGATCCGTCTTAATCCAATTTTCTTAAACATATAATTTAATAAAAATAATCTAATGGTCTCATGTGTCCGTCCTAACATGTCATACTTTTGACTAATTGGCATCAAGTAATCTCATTTTTACACAATTCATTATGGGAATTAATAGTAGTTAAAAATAGAATCTTGAATCAGATAACTACAGAAAAAAGACATGGACTGAAAAGACATCTCTCATCTCTGAACAGCAATCATGATATATATAATGCTTTAATTAACAATGGAAAAGCGGAGGCATTTCCACCAAAACAACAAGCAATTAATGAAAAGCCGAAACGGTTTCGATAAAGATTAGTGGGACCATACCTAGTTTTGCACATGCAAATAACTGGCAATCAAAACATAACCTACAATCCAATAAATTGCCGCAGAGACACAAAAGCAAATACTTTAAGCATTAACTAAGGACATGCCCCGAGCATTATCCAGAAAAAAACAAAAACACCTTTGTTTGTTTCCTTATTTATGATTCAAGCTAAATTCATGTACCTAATGTCTAGTTGATACAACCTCCAACAAAAATTATACCTTTGATATATCAAATTTGAAAGTAATATATTTCTGTAATGGATGAACTGCACCAAACTTACAAAACGAATGGGTCGTTTGGTTTAATAACGCACGAGAGGAAGAAGAAGATCGAATAGGAAGGCAAGCACTCTTAATTTTAATAGCTCAGCACTAAATGTTGATGGATTGGAACTGTGACTGATATTGGGAATTGAAAAATATTGGGTTTTTTATCTCTCAAATCTGTAATCACAGAATTGAAAAAACAATATGAGGAGAGGTGGGTTTGATCCACATTTGCAGATTATCGTCAATTCCACATACCAAACACTACAATTTGACTCAATCCCAATCTTATCCCCTTGTTCTATGTACCAACCAGGGCCATATATAGTGTTTCGTTAGTCCTCCGTTGTTGAACTAGAAAAGTAAATTTTTTTGAGTGGGGCTTTTATTCTCAAAAAATAGAGGAATAAAGTTAAAAGTTTTTAGTTAGTTTTTCTTATATTATATATTCTCTTTATTAAAATTTTGTCATCCCACTTCTTCAAAATATTATAAATTCAATTTATTAAAATTTTCTCTCCCAAAAAAAAGCGCTTATGGAATGGAAACCATGGTTTTGACATTTTTTTTTTCCAAACACCAGGTTAGGCATTACAAGTTTAAGATTATAAATGGAGTCGAATTTGTGACCTCCCTTTTACTAAGTTTTGATACCATTAGACTATAAATTAAAGCGATTGGCATTTTCACCTATTTTTGTATGATTCTTTTTCATTGATTCATCCTCTTATCTATCTGCGGCCTAATGAGCATTTCTGGACGTATAGTACCTAAAATAATCTTGTCAATTTTGATATAGTTTCTGTAAATCAGAGATGTATATATAATTTCTGATGATTGAGTGCTACATGATGAAATGTTATTGGTTTGATACAATAGGGACAACTAAGTTAAAGTGAAGAACCTTGAGAACAACATTGGATCTCTGAGAGTTAACAAATGAAGATGTGAGGGAAATTTCTGATGTAATTCCTGCTCATGAATTTGCTGAGAAACGAGAATATGACATGTTCTCTAAATATATCTGGAAGTCTGCAACTATCAATCCAAAAGTACGTAATGTTCTACACTGTAGCGAAGGACAGCACATGGAAGCGCGTGATATTCTACACTGTTAGTGCCCTGCAAGTTGGATACATCCTTCTAGCTCGTGTTAGTGCACTGCAAGTTGTATACATCCGGCGGCTTTTCAGCAAGTCAGTGGCTTATAACCGTGTTTGAAAGATGAGGAGGTGAGCATTTTTGGAGGCGAAACGAAAAAGTTAAGTGTCAGCCCCTCAGAGCCCACATTCTTCACCGCCCTTGCCGTTTTATTGACAGCAAGTTGTGCCACCCTAGCGCGATTAGGACACGTGTCTCCAACTTTAAAGGTAGAATGAGGATTATATTCCTTGGTGATGAGCATTCATCTAGAATGTTCAAATTATCTGAACTAAAATTGGAATGACTCTTTACTTTTATGTTTTTAACAGTTTGTTAATGTAAAATAAGAATAATATTCTAATTGTCAATTTATCATTTTCAAATTACAAATAAAAATTTCGATTTCAACGGATTAATTAAATATTGTGGTGTAATGGCATTTATTGTGGTATGCTAGTGTTACAATTGGCGTGAGTTATCGAAGGTTGCTCCAACCAATGGCATGATTAATATATGTATGTTAACACACAAGATCAATGTTGTCAAACTCACGAGTTTAAATAAACTCGTGACAATGATGTAAACTCGTATCGCGAACTCGAATCGTGAATTCATACGAGTTTACTTTTATTATTAAATAGATATTATTAGTGTATAATTAAATAATTAAAATATAAAAATGTTAATAATTTGATTTAAATATATTTTAAATCCAAATTATTGAAATTAAATCCACCAACATTAATCATTTATCATATTTAAGAAAGAAATTTCTGTAAAATTTTTATATAAAGCTATTGAGCATGATTAAATAAAAAAAGTTGACACGAGTTTAAGAATAAGTTAACATAGTTTTGTAATTTAGAAGCGTAAAATTGGTAAAATCGATGTATAAATTCGTGAGTTTAACCAAGTTTACAACTAGCATGAGTTTACCATTAACTCGACTTGTTTTTGCAAGCTACAAGCGTAAAAACGGTAAACTCGGAAAGTCAACTCACGAGTTTGACAACCATGCACAAGACACTTTCTAAGTCATAAGCTGATAAAAGTTTTTGGAGTTAATATCCTTATTGATTTTTACAATTTGATTGAATTTTAATTTTAGTATTCGTAGTATCAAACAAATAATTGGTTTTGGTCTTTATAGTTTTATATGAATTGATTTTGTTAAGTGAGTTATTATATTGTATATATATGTGTATGGAATTATTAGTGTAATATTCTGAATTTTGGACTTAGAGATTTGAGAATAAGCCTAAAGTAGGCAGACGACTAGGCCCAGTTCGAGAAGAATCCCAAGAATGTCGAGAGATAGGAAGCCTTTCAGGGACTAAGTAACTTGACTATACAGGTCGGTGGACCTAGTATGTATAAGCCGTGGAAATAAAGTGCCAATGAAAAAGGGCACAGAAGACCCATATAGTGTAAATCCGATTGGAAAAGATGTCATCCAACTATGTCTTGAGCTATAGGACAACTAGTTGAGCGAAAACATGCCGGAATAAGTAAGTATACATCATTTCTAGGGCAGTTAGTTATGCCCTGCGTTTTTGGAAAAATGACACAAGTATGTGGTGCCATGTGGAAGCCTACGCATATAGAGTCTAACTTGGTGTCAGTTGGTGGGTCTTGGTATACGTGTCGCAATCCTGAGTAGGCACTGATAAAGTGACTTTAATAAAGTAAGATCATAATAACTAATGATGATATAGCTTTTGAGTCGTCACAACAAGATCATGACACGTATCCTTCATCATGACAAGTGAAAAGCTACTTTTGTGTTGGCGTAATAGAAACATGACACGTGTCATCTTATTATGACATACTTTTGTGTTGGTCCGATATAAGCATGACACGTGTCTGCCATCATGACAAGCCAAAAGTTACTTTTGTTGATCAAATGGAAATATGACACGTGTCCCGTAATCATGACATAGCTTTTGAGTCAGCATGACACGTGTCCCATAATCATGACAAGGCATAAAGCTACTTTTACGTTGGTCTAATGGAAAGAAGACACGTGGCGCGATACGTGGTGTATTCTAGACCATACACATGGCGCGTTATAGAGCAGACACGTGGCGCGTTCTGGACCACACCCTGTTCTATATATACCTCTTCCTCCTCATTTAGGCCATTCTTGCCAAAACATGGAAGAAAGAGGAGAGAAAGATAAAAAAACGAAATGGAGAGAGAGGGAGAAGAAACAGGGCCGATTTCGCCTCCGATTTGGTGTTTTTAGCTCCCGGAGCCTTCTCCAATGTTGTTCCTTTTGGCGAAAGCAATCTTTCTATGGTTTTGGATTCTGGATATGAGGTGTTTGGTGCCGTTCACATGGTGGAGATGCTGTCATATCTCCAAACCAATCACAGAATCGAGGTAAGTAAGATTTGGATTTTTGCTCTACTCCCTTCAATCTTCATAAACATTCCTAAGACCTTGATGATTGATTCTTGCGTGGTGTTTTGAAGTCTTGACTAAAAATACAAGGGAGTTGAAGGAGGAAAGATTTCAAGGAAAAGATAAGATCAAGGACAAGGAGTATCGATATTTGAAGCCTTAAGGAATTTTGGGAGTTGACTATCAGTCTAAGAATTTATCAGGTAGTAACCTTAATCCTCATATGCTTTGTATGTCTCTGTATGTATGCTTTACCATGATTGTGTATGCATTCAGTGTTGTTATTTGCCAAGCGCTTTGGTACCGGAACCACTGTGTGCGACCCGCTGTGTGCGACTAGGGCCTTGTTGTGCCCTGCAGTCTGTGCTGTGTGCTATAGAGACTGCATGTTCTGGATTAGGCTTTGTGCCTCACTGTGTGCGATTTACTGAATGCTGTGGTTTGTATTTTATGGTTTTCTTACATATCTTGAATATACTTTGTGTATGAGATTAACGGTTACTCTGGGATCCTTCGGGATTCCAGTTTGTATTGCTACCTATGTATTACAGCTTGTTGGAAGTAACTCCCATGACAAAGTGGTGGATGCTAGCACATGAAGTCGTCGGACGGGTTTCAAATCATTCGAGGAAGATTTGAAGATATTTTATGTATTCATGTTTGAAATTTGTAATCAAGATTTGTAATATCTTATCAGTACACTATGCCCAAACTGAAGGTATGTTCTGTTGCGTAATTTACTTCGATACATGTCATTAAGTAATATAATATAAGGATTAAGAGGTATCACACTACCCGCCACCCGAAAAGGCGAGGCCGGTAGGGGTGTAACAATTAGTATCGTGATGTGAGTACTTGGGTCAATGTATTATATATAGGTGTGTTCAGATATGAGAATTCTTAGAAATCTAAGAAACAAAATATGGTTTCCAAATCTTCCGCTGAAACAGAATATATATAGAGCACTTGAAATGGCAGTTTTAGAGGTTGTTTGGCTTTCTAGTGATAGGGCAAAACTTTATAGAATATAAACTCCGCAAATGCACGGGCCGTATCAAGTAATAAAGTGATAAGAAAAGTACCGTTCCCACGAGGACTTAGTATCACAACTTTAGTTAAGTATTAATTTCACAATTTCGTTTAAGTTGAGTACAAAAAATTGAATTTAATTAAGATAAAGGAAAAGAAAATCAAAACTAAAATAAAAATAAGAAAACTACCACAATAATCAAATGAGCAACCCAGAGTCACTAATTCCTTATTAGCTTCATAAACTTTGTTTTCACTAATTTAATTAGCTTTAATATCAATTTTGTTAATCTCGAGTATAAATAGTTATAGGTGCCTGTTGATCCACTTACAACCCTATCTTGAGTATAACTTGTTATATCTAACATAGTTACTCAAGAGGTAACAAAAATCAAACACACTCTTCAACAATTATATAGGGCCATTAGGTATATGTCTGTTCTAATCGCAAATTAAATCATAATCTAATCCCATATTACTTAATCCCAGAGCCTAATTAAAATCCCTTCGTCAAGGTAAATCATAATACTCAAAATTATATTCAATGATGGCCAATCATTAAATAGATAAAACTAACTAAGACTAAGTAACCAAAATTAATATCAAATTTAACTAAATAATGAAAACACAATTCAATTCACCCATAAGTTCATAGGTCCTCTAGGTTGTAAAACAAACTAGCCACAAATGGCTCTAATAAAACCCATAACAAAAAGATAAAAATTCAGGTTCAAAGAATAAGAAGAGAGAGGAAAGAAAGTTTCTCCTTCACCTCCACAGTCCTTTCGTCCTTCCGTGGAGATGATGAAGAGAACTGAAACGCTCAGCCTCTACTCCTCAGCCTCTACTCCTTTGCTTCTTTGTTCCTTCTTGTTCTACGTCTCTCGATCCTGCTCCCCCGTCTTCTCCTTTCTTGTCTTTGCCTCCCTATTTATAATTTAGGTCTTGGGTCATTGATTCTTCTTTTCTTATTAAAAAGATATCTTATATCTTGTAATCAATTCCACCAGATCACACAATTGATTTTGTTTCTATTTTTCTTGCGTGGGACCATCGAGTTTGGCTGATTGCATATCCTCTTAATTGTTTTTTCTACTTCTTTCCAAATCAGTTAATATTTCCTGCAAAATATAATAGGAAATAAGTAGATTTTATATCAAAATATCTTTTTATCCTTTAATGATAGTAAAGTATATAAAAGATAATTAAATAGGTATATAATATCAATAAATCCAACTAATTCTCATAAAATATATATCCATTTAATCATAAAATATATACTTATTAATTAGAATGTTGTAACTTAAATGTAAGATAACTGGAACCTGTAGAGATCTTTTGTTACAACCAAGCAGTGATCCACATAACAGGTAATCCGGTATTTCACGAGAGAACTAAACATATCGAGATAGATAGTCACTTTGTAACATCCCAAATTTTGGGATTTCAAATTGGAGTATTTTATGGAAATTAAATTATGGAATTTGGCTTAAAATAATTATGAGAATAATTATTGAAAATTTAAGTTTATTTTTCCCTTAATTAATTTATTTTGGGAAAAAGAATAAATTCAAGTGAGGAATAATTTAGGCCTAAAAATTATGGAATTCATATTTTATCGCCTAAAGAAATTAATTGAGGAAGAAAAATCCTTAAATGGAATTAAAGAATTAATTTTCAACATTTATCTAATAGTTGCAATTAATTGAGCTAGGTATCTAATTGCAAATAAGAATCTAGAAGGATCGAGTGGAATAATTTTAGGGGGTCTTACAACAACCGAACACATTTTTATTTATTTATTTATTTATTTTCTTTAAAAGCTATACTCCCTCTATTTAATATCTCTATTCACAGCCCAACCCAACTGTTTAATTACTTTAGCCAAAATCCTTTCAGCCAACAAGCTAAAAGTAGTAACATATATATATATATATATTGATACAAGGCGATGGGGGAGGGGGGATCGAACCCAGGACCAGGAGGGGGAAATGAATTCCAATACCACTGCACTACTAGTAATGCTGGTATATATATATATATATATATATATATATATATTCAATTGAGTAGCCCAAACGTACAGTCCTCTTTTGTTTTTAAAAATATATATATACTTCCAGCCCAAAACTAAAGCAAAGCCAACACGCACAGATAGCAGCAAAACATGTTCTTATTGTAGCCCAATTAGTCCATTGGTTTCTACCGTACCAAAACACAGCAGCAAGCATATCTGGATATTAAGTAAATCACTGTACACCACTAGAGTGGTATTGGGAATTTCCCCTCTTCTGGTCCTGGGTTCGATCCCTCTCCCCTATCGCCTTGTATTAAAAAAAAAAAAGTAAATTACTGTACACACGCATCCAGTAACGTAAACGCAGCGCAAGAACTGGAAAAGCTAGCGGCTTAAACGGCGCAGCAGTGACAGACGACCATACCCCTCCATTTTCTTGAGCTCCACTCCACTTTCCTATTCCTCTTTATATCATCAGCTGCCAGCACCCATGCTCAGCTGCTTCTCTTGTGTCTGTTGTATAAGTGCACATACTCTTTCATTTTTCCTCTCGGCCAGACACGGGAACACAGAGAGAGTTCGAAGAGACCAAGTGTGAGAGTGTGAACAAGGGAGTCGAAGGAGGTCAGAGCAGTGTTGTTAAAACGCCGTTCCAAAACGTTGGAACGGACGTTTTTACGTCTCCCCGCCGGAAAACGTTCTGGAACGATGCTCAAGACGGAAATGGCGCCTACACGGTTGAGACGCCGTGCTGAAACGCCAGAATCGTAGAAACGACGTGGTGGCCGTTCTGAGATTTCCAGGGAATGAAAGGGCTTTTTCGTAAAATCTAGTTTTCTGCCCCAAATTAAACCCTAGTCCTCATTCACCCTTCGATCGATGCTTTGCTTTTCTTCATCGACGCTGCCGTTGGTGCCTGGTACGCTGCTTCTTCATCGACGGACTCCACTGCTCTGAATCTCTGCTTCTTGCCTTCTTCTTCTCTAATCGACGCTGGTAGTCTGGTACGCCGTACGCACGCTGCTTCTTCATCGACGGTGTTACTACTTTTGCTTTTTTTTTTTTCTGTAGCTAGCATCGATTATTCTGTTCTGTTGCGACTTGCTGGGCGTTTTTTCTTTTTTTTTTTTTCTGTAGCAAGCATCAATTATTCTGTTCTGTTGCTTTGCTGGGCATTTTTTCTTTTCTTTTCTTTTTTTTTTCTGTAGCATCGATTATTCTGTTCTGTTGCTGGGCTTTTTTTTTTTTTTTTCTGTATCATCTGTTGTTCCTTACTTCCTTTACTGTTGTCATGTTGATCTCTTTTAGAATTTTATTGTCTTTGTGTTTTGATTTTAATATGTATTTTATAATGATTGATGATTGAGTGTTTGAAACTTTGAACTTAAATTTGTGATAACTTTAATGTATTGGTGTGTTTTAGTTTTATATGTTGTATTTTATTTTTTTGTAGTAAGTAGTAAACTCTTACGTTTCGTTTTACGTTTCCGTTTTTACGTTTTCGCGCACCCTTACCGTTTCAAAGTTGACACTACGTTTTAACAACATTGGGTCAGAGGAAGAAACGACTTCAGCTAGCACCCTTACTCTTGAGTCTCATTTTCATTTTGATTCTTTCGGTTTGTATAGAAAAGAAATGAAAGAGTGAGAGACGAAGAGAGAGAGAGAGAGAGAGAGAGAGACAGAGAGGGAGGGAGGGAGGGAGTTCAAACATATCTTGCTCTGTTTTGAACCAGCAAAAGCAGAGGCAGTGGTGATAATCTAAGATCAGTTTACAAGCCTGAAAACCAGAGGTAATCATCAAGCTTCTTTTCTTTCCTGCTTCCATGAATCACCAACGAAGGCTTATGGTACAAAACATTACTATATATGTGTGTGTGTATATATATTTATTGTTGCACGTAGTAATAAAGAGGAAGCCTACTAGATATATATATATATATATATATATATATATATATATATATATATATGGTTTTGCTGTCATTAATTGCATTTATACATATATGTGAATGTGAATCTGTCGTTGGCTTTGGGAGAGAAAGAAAAGAAGTTTTATTTGCTGTCATTTTCTGGAAATTTAACCTTGTAGCTAGAACACTGATTTTTGAGCAAGATAAAACCATGGTAAACGAACTCCTTTGACCCTGAAATTTTGTGGAGATTTAGTACACATCATGACCTTTCCAACGAGCCAAAGAACGCCTAAAATGGAGGTCTATAACTCCAGTTATGATTTTTGAAAGTTGAGCTAAAAATCTGGAAATTTCTGGTATGCCTCTGAGCATGAAAATGACGTGGCAATTATGACCAAGTAAACCTTTGAGATTTTCCTTTAAATTTTTACAGTAAATAATAGACTCACTAAGGTTCAAAACGAGCAAAACCCCAGCCAAAACGGACGTGTAGATTGAGAGTTATGCTTTTTCAAAGTTAGACACTGAAAACTGGAAAATGTCAGTTTCAGAAGTGAACAATAAAGTTTGGACTCGTTTTTGAAATGGAAAACATTTTAGTTTTTCCTTGAAATTTTTACAGTAAATATTAGACATCCCAACCTTTCCAAAAAGCCAAAGAACACCTAAATCGGACGTGTAGAAAGGGGGATATGATTTTCCAAAGTTTAACAAAAAATCTGGATGAATTTTATGTCCCAGGAATAGTGATAATCTTCTAGCATGGTTTTGGAATATGAAACCTTTGATTTATTTCATGAAATTTTGTGTGTTGATAGTACACATATTAATATTTAAAAAGAGCTTTGGATCACCTTGAACGGAGATTTGTAACTCGAGATATGATTTTTGGAAGTTGAGTCACAATTTTGGAAAGTTTTTTGAACAATGGTTGCATTTTAAAAATCTGAGAATAATATAATATTTTATGGCTATTGGTATTATTTTTATGTAAAAATAGACATGCTAAGGAACACGTAGCTTTTGAAAACACCCCATTTAGATTTTTGTAGAATTAATTATGAATTTTCAAAGTTTAATCAGAAAAATTCTGAAAAAGTCCTATGTAAAGAGTCAAGTTACATATATACATTTTGGAATTCTTAGAAACATTATATGTAATGCAATAAAGCATAGTTTGTAGGATAATTGGTATTTATTAAACTTCTAACTTAAAGTATTGATAAGGTATTGGAATAGCCTCTGAGTTAATAAAGATATTATAGAAATCTTAATAATTTTAGTTTTAAAATTTGAAGGATTGTTATGTTCAATTTTTATTTTAATAATATTCATTATTAAATTTTGTATGTTTTTATGAAATTATAAATTACAATTTTAATTATGTGGAGTTTGAAATAGTTATTAATGATTAGTAAATTGGTTGTGGTAGATTGATTTTTGGCATGTGTTTGAGCTCTTGAATTAGGAGAAGTGTGATAATAGTTAGCTACGGCAAGTGGTAACCACTTTCCACTTGTTATGTGTATTGATATGTTGCTTGTGAGTATTTTGTGCAATGATTATGAATATTTTGATACAAATTGCCTTGTGGAACCTTATGATTTGAATTGTGAATATATACATATTTATTTATGTATAAGAATTGAGAGTTTTGATATTATGATATTTCTTATGATAATTATGGGAAGGGTTGAATTGGGAGGAAATGAAATATTATATTCCACCACGTGGTGAGGCCTCCATTGGTGCACGATGGATTGGCTTTATATTGTCCCACCTGTTCAATGAGGGACTGACCCACTAGTTCAATGAGGGCATACGACACCCCGATAGTTCAATGAGGGGGAAAGGCCCATGGTCTGGGACATGTGCTCTGAGGATTTTGGCCGGTTCTCATCACATGACCAGTGAGCTTTTGAGTAACCAGTAATATAGATGTAACTTAGCCCATGGGTCTAGTCGGAGGAAATAAGGCGGTTCGGTTGGATTGGTTGGAGGTATCTGGGGAATTGCGTAAATGAAAATTGTGATACATAATTTCTTATATGAAATTTTGTGATGTGGATATTGGCAAATTACATATATTATTTTATTTAAAATACTTTGTTATATAAATTGTTCCACATGGCACCTCACTAGCACCTATTAGTACTCGTAATGAGTTGGATTGATGGTTACCACATTTTTCCAGGTGATAGTTCCAGTCCGGGTTCATCAAGGAAAACTTCGGAAGCTTAGGCTATTCCTTCTGACAGTAGTGCTTCCATCTTCTGGTATACGTTGGATGATTGTACATTGTCACGTTAGGGCTCATTTTGCATACTCTGATTTATTTTGTATATTTTGGCAAGCGATGAAGCATTACGTAGTCGTCAATGAACCCTTAATTAGTCATTATGTTAAGATAATTTTGAGGATTTTTCACACTTCGTGAGGGAAAAATTGCAACAAGGATTGATTAGTCAACAACATGTCTGGAGTAAAGAACAACAAGCAGATATTCTTACCAAGGGCCTTGTTAAGAGAGTCATGATAGCATTATGGATAAGTTAGGAACTATAAATGTTTAGAGCCCCCAACTTGAGCGGGTGTTAAGTGAGTCATTATGTTGTATATATATGTGTATGGAATTATTAGTATTATGATGTCAGTACTTGGGTCAATGTATTATATATATAGGTGTATTCAGATATGACAAATGTTGGTGTGGTTGTAAATAGTTATTTTCTCTGAAATGGTATAGATATTACTTTATTCACAGATTTGAGTTAAAATATATGAACCAAAATTAAAACTAATTAAAAGTATAAGGATCAGCTGTAAAATTAAGATTAAGTTCTTATGAAATATAGGACCAAAACTAATTATTTAAAAAAAATATATCAAGGTACTGACGAAAACTAAAAAGATACTTAAAGGTATAAACTGATATTGAAAAAAATACTTCATAATTTTGAAATTTATTTTAGGATATTGAAAAGTATTTCAAAGTAATGAATGATCTTGAAAAAATATTTAGGGTACTAACGGATTCTAAAAAGATACTTAAGGATATTATCTAATGCTAAAAATACTTCTCATGATCTTAAGATCTTGAATTAATGATGCTAATATTCTACAACTTAACACTTCCTAGTTAATTAATGATGCTAATATTACATTTAACAAGCAGATTTATTAATGACCCATCTAACCTAAACATCAATGGATTAGAGTGGTATATGGTAGTATATTTACGTGCATAGAAAGGAGTTTTGTGGTGGTTGGGGAGTAAAATGAAATGAATGGAGAGAAATGCATGGTGTGATCATGACTTTAGCGGTGGCACCCACAGTCATCACTGTCCTCATTATTATCGATTCGTTCGCTTGTCATTCCCAGACTTGAATTCCAAATCCACAATTTAATTAGTCATGTAAACAAAACTTTTTTATATTATCTCATGTATTTATTTCGTACAGCGTCAAATCACTTAATTTCAGCGTCAGATCACTTAGAAATGAGCAAATCCAAACAAACAAAAACAATAATGAAAATATGGCTTTTTTTGTGTGCCATCAAATGAACTAGTAATATTAAAGTTAAATAAGTTACAATACTCATAAGTAGGCTATTTTCCCTAAAAAACCTTAATTAAATATCTAATTACCAAAATGCCCCTGTTTTCAAACTATTTCCCTCTTTGCCCCTGTTTAGTCGACTAAACCTATGTTTAGTCGACTAAACCCGTGACGTGTTTTTTTTTTGTTTTCCCGACATTTAGTCGACTAAGCACTGTAGCTTAGTCGACTAAATATCGGGTTTAAGATTTAGTCGACTAAGCTACAGTGCTTAGTCGACTAAATGTCGGACAGAAGGTTTTTAAAAACCCCAAATCGCGCATAAGGAGCCCTAAATAACCGACTAAACACTGTGGAGCTCTCATCCTCTGTTTTTTTCTCTCAACCGTTGCTCGATTCCTTGGTGGGTTGCGAGGAGATCTTCAATTTAGTGCCGTTTGTGTCGATCTAGGTATGTTCCTCATCTCCATTTCGAAGTTCTGACGTAGGTTTTGTGATTTTGCGATTCCTCATTTGGGTTTTTACGTTTTGCATTTGATTGGATTGTTTTTTGGTCGATTTTGTGCATGTTGCTTTGATTTAGATATGTTTCGTTCTTCATTTTCATGTTCCGACGTCGTTTTTGCGGTTATGTGAACCCACATTTGCGTTGTTGCGTTTTTCCCTTTGCTCTCTTTGTTTTAGAAAACTTAGTGTCTCATAATAGTGTGTTAAGAAGTTACTATTTTCTACGTTTAGGAATAATCATTGATTAATGCACTAGACGCAACAATATTTGAATTGTGAATTGTTATTCAAAGGTTTGTTTTAGAGATATTTTTGCCTAACGGTTAAGTATGCAAGATTTGAATTGCACTAGACGCAACAATATTTTTGCAATATTTGAATTGCAACGGTTAAGTATGCAAGATTTGCTGTTTATATTGATAGTCAAATGATCTCATTGATTAATTGCTATCTACTTACTTCAGTATTGTATATAAAGCTTCAATATCATGTCTTCATTGGCTATAGGTTAGAACCTGCTTCTGTTATCTATTGTTATTATTTCTGTTATCTATGACTTTTTAATTGTGATTATTTCTGTTAAGCTACCCTGATATACTTCTAAGATGTAGGTAGTTGTAAGTCTTTTGCAAACTCAACTGAAGTTGTGTGTGCCATTATAAGTTCTGGCTATAGATAACTACTTGCTAATGTCTATTTGTAATGTCTATTTGTAGGCCTGTGTTGCAATTATGCGTCGTCGAGAAGAGCCTTCTGGCAGCGGCAATGAGAGAAGAGAGAGGCGGGTTAAGCACCGGGCGAACCGCGGGGCATCCTCTTCTAGGTCACAACAGCAACCGGATCCTGAGCCCGTTGTTGACCTTAGGTTTGGTTATCTGTTCAACAATAATGAAACAGAGCATGCACACTTCATGGAAACTTTTGCTAGAAGACCCATTATCAAGCCGAAGTCATTAGACATGACATTCTTTGTAGATGAGGGATTTGACATAGTGGCGATATTGGAGACTTCCTACTTGACAGGGCTGGCCGAGATGACTTGTCCCTATTCTGAGGTTATGGTGAGAGCTTTCTACCATAACCTTAGCTACATAAATGGCGATCTGAAGTCTAGTGTCTGCGGGATTGACATAGTGATGACGGCTCCCATCTGGAAGGATATATTGGGATTTGATTTTGATGCAGAGGATAGGTACATGTATGACGGTGATAGCAATGTAGTCATCACGGGATTTCATCGAGATGAGGCCGTGCAGGAGGCCAGGAGTTCACAGAGCTATAGTTACTGTGGGCCAGCTGACTGTTAGTTCTCGTATCCTCTTCTACGTCATGACCCACATTTTGTTCCCTCGGGCTTACAATCATTCGAGGGTGTTGGAGGGTGACATACCTGTGATGTGGTCTATTCGACATGGGAGACCGGTGAACTGGAGACATTACATTTGCTGGATGATGTCCAAGGCTAAACAGAAGGATACAGCTGCACTCCCATACGCCTATCTGGTTCAGAGAATTTTGGAGTATTTTGGTGTTCCAATGCAGAATGAGGAAATGGTAAGTGTGCGAACGTGGAATGCTAGGTTTGGACAGCGACTATTGGAGCAATGCAAGATCTCCAAGGTAGCAGATGGGGTGTGGCAATACGCTGGTGCAGAGGAGGGTGTCCCTGAGGGTGTCCCTGAAGGTGGCCCGGCCCCACACATTATTCCTCCTGAGGTCCCAGATGAGGGTGACGATGATGATGTGCAGATGGAGGACCTCGTTGAGCCGGAGGGTGGATTCTCCTTACATGATGTCATGCAAGCTATCCATGCTAACAAGCAACAGATGTTAATGATGGAAGCCAAACAGAAAAAGAGGTGGAAGTGGATGTATGGTCGGATGAAGGGGTTAGAGGATACGCTTGGACGGCTGCGGCTTGGACGACCATTTAGTGATGCCGAGGACGATGACCAGGAGGATCCCGGGACATCTACGGATGAAGAGTAGATCTAGGGACTTTATGTTTTATGTTTGCTATGTGACTTGATTTAGTTTTTTTTGTTTTTTGGCTTGAACTTGGTGAACTTTATCTGGAACTGGTGCTTTTTTACTAATGAATATTCATGCTTTCGGTTTATGTGGTTTACGTTTGTCCATTTTGGTTTAGACGGGTTATGGGACTATGAAATCCATTTTAGAACATTAGGTTCTCAAACCTCTGTAACAACCTTAATTGTTGGCAAAAATACGTTGCCCAAGTCACATTGACGTGTATCTCTGAGTTGGCATAGGTTTCGTGCAAGAATGAAGGGGATTTCAGCAAGTGAGCATGCCTCTGCCTCTGATTTAGTCGACTAAACCATATGGTTTAGTCGACTAAATCAGAGGCAGAGGCATGCTCACTTGCTGAAATCCCCTTCATTCTTGCACGAAACCTATGCCAACTCAGAGATACACGTCAATGTGACTTGGGCAACGTATTTTTGCCAACAATTAAGGTTGTTACAGAGGTTTGAGAACCTAATGTTCCAAAACTAGTCAATCGTTCGATAAATAAGTGAATGCTTACAATCATTCGTATTTCCTATTAATTACTTAAACAAGTAAACATAAGTGCAATACAAAACATGTTATATAGAATTCAAGCTCGTCTAAGCCTCATTGGACATGTGCGCATATTATGACCGGTTTGGTTGCAACCCCTACATCTTTGCTGACTGCTTGCGGGTTGAGACTCCACCCAATCCATCTCATTTTGTATCCTTGTAGACTTTGGTCTTCCCTTTGTGCGTGTCAAAGTTACATTTGGGATAACGGTGGGTCCCTCTCCTTGTTGAATCAACAATTCATTGCCTATCGGATACCAATGTGCTGCATACACCTGTGATATGTATTGGACAGTGAATACCGGGTCAACGTAACTGTAATGGTTCAATTTTTCCATCTTGCATACTGCTAATACGTGACTGCAGGGATACCTTCTTGCTGTGAACCTCCCACATTGACATTTGCGATTGATCAAGTCAACCCTCATTATGTCACCGGCGACATGTGTAGATTGATTGTAAGCATCCTCAACCTCAAATAACTGTAAATCTCTGTCATAAATTCGCACACGATAATGGACGGTCAACTGGTTCATCCTTTGTAAATCATCTTCGACTTTTTTCGCGACTATCCTTCCCTCAGCGATATTTATGTTAATCTCAACACGTCTGGTGACAAAATATTCGACAAGTCTACTACAGGTCAGCTTTACCAATGCCGTTATTGGCAGATTACGTGCACCCCTGAGAACCTTGTTGACACACTCAGCGAGGTTTGTCGTCATGTGACCAAATCTCCGTCCTTCTGCATCGTGTGACCTGCACCATTTCTCCTTTGCAAGTCGCTCAAACCAGGTGACACACTGTGGATTTGCATCAATAAACTCTTGAAACTTGATGTCAAACATGATCTTTGAACTCATGTACCCTGTATAACAATGAACATTAACTCATAAAAATGGACACAAATCAATTACTCCCTCCGGTCCTAATTATAAGGCATAGTTGACTTTTTTGGAAAAATTAAGGAAGCTAATTAAATTATTTTAGAGTATTTTTATTTTTATTTTTTTCTTCAAAGTAATTAGTTTGACTAATAAACTAATATATAATCTAAAGATATACAACATATAAAGTGATTAAGTAACTTATTTAGCTTCCTTAATCTCTCCAAACAAAGTCAACTATGCCTTATAATTAGGACCGGAGGGAGTATCACAAATGCGTTCAACAAGTAAATAACATGTCAACTTTCATACCTAGTTTCATTACAGCTTTCTTCAATTGCACATCCCTAAATCTAGTATTAAAGTTGCTGCCAACATGACGGAGGCAATACACATGATAGGCATATGGAGGCTGCCAAGTACGGTGATCTTGTACCGCCCTTATGATACTGGCATGACGATCAGATATCAAACAAATGCCCTGTCGCTGCGTCACATGGTCACGTAGGAGACACAGAAACCACCACCAATCGTTATACTTCTCACCAGGACGAATAATAGCAAAGGCAATGGGGAGGAGCTTCCCATCCCCATCCTGTGAAGTTGCAATCAACAGAGTACCTTTGTATTTTCCGTACAGGTGGGTGCCATCAACTTGAAGTATGGGCTTACAGTATTTGAAGGCTTCTATGGTTTGGTGAAATGTCCAAAAAACCCTACGAAAGACGCGTTTGTCGCTATAAAAACGATGTTTGTCGAAGCACTCATCAGTATCAAGCCTGAAAACAGAACCCACGTTACACTGCGTCATGTATGTCAACCAATTGGGCAAAAATGCATATGATTCCTCCCAATCACCAAATAACTTCACAATGGCCTTCATTTTCGCCTTCCAAGCCTTCTTGTATGTTATATTATATCCATACAAATGTTGTATCCTCTCTTGTATCAGCACTGGTTTTATAGCTGGATCTTCTCTTAACATACCTGGTGAAAACAAAGCAACTTCTAAATGTCAAACAATAAACAAAACGAATGTAACCTCAACAAAATAGAAAACCTACTAATAATGGCTGCACATATAACGTCTGAATCTAGTTGTCTATGATCCCGGGCAAGACCTTGGTTGACGCAGGTGTGCTCTTGACCCCACTTACGCACAACCCAACCATTTCCATTCTTGGGGGAAATTGCCCTCATATACCAGGGACAACCATCAGCATGGTTCTGACACTGCATCACAAACCTATGGTCATCGCTTTTTGCAACTTTGGCTGTGCGATGAGACTTCATGCAATACAATTTCACGGCATGTTGCATTTCAGCCTTAGAATGAAACTCCTGATACAAATATAATGGATCACCTAACTGCCAACCACCGTGATTGTCACCATCACCATACAACATCTCCATGTCATCGTCACACTGCGCCCAATTGATTTGGCAATAGTGCGGGCTTTCGTTCCAAAATGGCTCACTCTCAGGCCCTATATGTGTCAATATGATTTTGTTGTTAGAACCACTAACTTCAAATTACAAATACAATTACACATACAAGTTTACCAACTTACCGCTTCTAATTGGGTCAACACGAAGCGGAGGCATTGTTGCGGTACCCGGGTTTACTGGACTCATGTCCCTATCAAAATCACCCTCCACATCAGTATCTGAGTTGTCACCTAGTGGAATAAACCTCTCATATTCGTCATCCTCCTCGATGTGCAAATTCTCATCTTCCTCATCCTCCCCTTCATCTAGCAATGTTACCTGACTTAACACTTGTAAAGGTGCAGATACAGCGACAGGTGTGTCTTCTTGACCAAAATACCGTGCAGATTTTGTATGCATGGGTATAGATGATGATTCACCAGATTCAAGCTCAACATATATCTCAATAAAATTTTGTGCTCTCCGATTAGCAAATACATCTATGACACACTCTACGTCTTCATCATCACATATATCGTTACTAATGTAGTATATATTATCCTTACCCACTATAGTCTCCACTTTGGCAATTAACCGATGAATGCATTGGCTGCCATGTAGCCCCAATTTTTGGTAAATTCTTTCTTTGAGCTCATTGTACGTAGTGCCCCGTTTGATTTTCATCATTTTTGTTTTTCCTTCAAACTGAACACCATCAGGACCTTCAAAACGCCTCCCACTGTGGTAGATTACAGTAACGAACGTGTTTGAACTTGAACTCATCCTTCAAACCACAATTTTTTACCTGCCAAAAGGGAGGGTCTCAGCTTACAAAAAAAAAAACGATCCGAACAAAGTGAAACTTCAATGATTATACAACAATAATACCTTGAACAAGGTGGAATGAGATTAAACTTTGATGGGTCGCACTTCAACTGAGAAAAGAGAGAGTACTCGGTTGGGAAAAGAACTGATTAGGGTTCATTATGCGCGAATGGGGGTTTTAAAAAACCCTCTGTCCGAGATTTAGTCGACTAAACACTGTAGTGTAGTCGACTAACCCTCGGTTTTAAGTAAAAAAGCTCTCTGTCCGAGATTTAGTCGACTAAGCTACAGTTCTTAGTCGACTAAATCTTGTTTAGTCGACTAAACATAGGTTTAGTCGACTAAACAGGGGCAGACAGGGAAATAGTTTGAAAACAGGGGCATTTTGGTAATTAGATATTTAATTAAGGTTTTTTAGGGAAAATAGCCCTCATAAGTAGCTAGGAATAAAACAAACCAGTATGAGGAGATTGTGATTGGGGTTTTTATCTTTAAAATTTGCAATCACATGATTGAAAAAGCAGAATGAGGAGAGGTGGGTTTGATCCCCATATGTGGAATTATATTATCACGTCAATTCCACATAACAAATAATATAATTTGACTCAATTATTGACCAAATCCCAATCAT
This sequence comes from Acacia crassicarpa, assembly GCA_034222035.1. Taxonomy (NCBI): domain Eukaryota; kingdom Viridiplantae; phylum Streptophyta; class Magnoliopsida; order Fabales; family Fabaceae; genus Acacia; species Acacia crassicarpa. The sequence goes on from JAWXYG010000012.1 coordinate 20,383,230, forward strand.
GATCCCCCTTTGTTCTGCGTATCAACCGGGGTCTACTTGTGTTTCGTTAGTCCTCCATTGTTGAACAAGAAAAGTAAAGTTCCACGAAAACATACATTGGAACGTGGGGTGAACAATGAAAGGTTAAAGTTGGCCCCCGAAAAAAAAAAAAAAAGGAACAAGTAAATGTTTCCGTGAACAAGTTTTTTGTTTTACCCCGACTTAGGTGAGGGGAGGAGAAAATTTTTTGAGTGGGATTTTTTTTAAAAGAAAAATAGAGAACTAAAGTTAAAAGTTTTTAGTTAGTTTTTTTTTTTAATCTTGCATATTCTTTTTATTAAAATCTTGTAACCTTACTTCTTCAAATTTGTTTAAATTCAATTTATAAAATTTTCAATCCCCTCCCCTCTAAATCCCACTTAGCACCAAACATATTAAAGCTGATCCTTGCGCTGGGGGTTGTGAAAAACTTGTGATTATAAATGATAATGACCCCTACATTTGTTTCCTCGATCCCCCTACCATTTTCATCCTTTTTATAAGTTCCTTTTTAACCAAATCACACATATCAAGGAGAGGTAGTTAGCTCAATGATTATAAGATGAATTTTCAACTTTACCCTCATTTATGATTAGGTACTTTCAACTCTTTCTTCTCTCCATACTTTTATTGGTACATTAATATGGACAAAATTGTCACAATCTCATTTATTTGGTTAAAGGGAACTTATAAACATGACTAAATTTTTTTGGTCAAAAGGGAGTAAAGGAAGGACCAGAGTGGTACAAAATAAACGGATAATAAAATTCAACTTTGACAAAATCCTTTATGTTTGGTTTCTATCATCCCCTAATCCGTCTTAATCCAATTTTCTTAAACATATAATTTAATAAAAAATCTAACGGTTTCATGTGTGTCCGTCCTCACATGTCATACTTTTGACTAATCGTCATCAAGTAATCTCATTTTTACACAATTCATTATGTGAATTAATAGTAGTTAAAAATAGAATCTTGATTCAGATAACTACAGAAAAAGACATGGACTAAAAATACATATCTCATCTCTGAACAGTAATCATGATATATATAATGCTTTAATTAATAATGGAAAAGCGGAGGCATTTCCACCAAAACAACAAGCAACTAATGAAAGCCGAAACGGTTTCGATAAAGACGCCATCGGAGGAAGATACGGCCACATCTACAAGCAGGGGACGACGAACCTGTGAACCCCAAGCCAGGTACCTTCAGGCACGTCGTCAAAAGGAGCCACTGGAAATTTTTGAATGTTATCGGAGAGATAATGTAAGTTCATCTGATTAAAATGTATTGAAAGTGCATTGTAAATAGAATTAGAAGAAATTTGAGAAAATTATCCCAATTGGTTCCAACAATGCTTAAATCTAACTCAATTAATATGGGTAAATGATTTCTCCAATCACCGGAGAGAAAATTATCTCTAGCGACCCCAAAACTATGTCGTTTTGGATTAATAAAAGGTGTTTCTGTAATTTTGATTATTTTTTTTATCATATGAATTCTACCGACATATCCTTCATTAATCCAAAACGACGTAGTTTTAGGGTCATTGGAGATAACTTTATCTCCAGTGACTGGAAAAATACTTTTCCCATTATATATATACCACTCTGGTCCTATTTATAAGTCCACTTTGACCAAATCTCACATACCAAGAAAAGTTAATTGACACAATGATTATGAGGTAAATTTTTAACTTTGCCCTCATTTATGATTGAGTACTTTTTTACTGTTTCTTCTCTCTTTATCTTTATAGGTGCAATTAATATGGGTAAAATTGTCAAAATCTTATTTATTTCTGAAATTGGATTTATAAATAGGATCAATTTTTTTTGGTCAAACTGGATTTATGAATAGGGCTAGAGTGGTATAGAGTAAAGGATTTCTCCTATCACTAGAGACAGAGTTATCTCCAGTAACCCTAAAACTACGTCATTTTGAATTAATGAAGGGTATATTTGTAATTTCAGGTGAATTAATGAAGGGTGCAAAATTGCGGAAATACCCTTCATTAATTCATCTGAAATTATAAACACACTCTTCATTAATTTAAAATAACGTAGTTTTAGGGTTACTGGAGATAACTCTATCTTCAGTGATAGGAGAAATACTTTTCCCTTATTTATATATATATATATATATATATATATATATATATATATATATAAATAACAAATAATATGATAAATTACAATCGTGGAATTACCAATACTATAAATATTTTTAAAATTAAGTAAAAAATGCCTCAAGTGGTAACATTATTCATAAATTATCAGGAACTTTCAGGATAAACACAATTATTCTCAACAATCCCTAAAATGCCTCATAATAGTCAACGGAAGGAATAAAATATGAAGTAAGTTGAGTTATTCAAAGCATCTCAAATTTCATGTAAAGCGTAGAAAATGTGTTTTGTCGTAGTTTAAAACCAAAAGGGAGAAACAATAAATTTTACATTAGACTCCTTTTCATATTAATTATAGAACAAAAATTCTAATGGAAAATCTCTCAAAAATAGCACCTCAATTCTAAAATTCCTTTTTATGCAAGCAAATCGGATGAATTTATCGGGGTTGCATTGCAGGTAGGTTTTACAGTTGAAAAGAAGATTGTAAAAAGGGTGGGGAGGGGAAAATGTGGCTGCCTATGGGAAGATGACAACGCCTATCCTAGTTCTCATCCGAATTTAGATGAAATTTGGACGGTCCAAATTTATTTATTTTTAATTTTTTTCAAAAAATTATTTTAATAAGTAGATAATGTAAAATAAAAATAAATTCTTAATTAATATTTTTTTATTTAAAAATCACTAAATAAAAAAATTAATTCTGAATCATCCAGTGAGATCTAGACTGCCTACATGAGAGGAGCATCCCCTTTGGATGGCAGGAAAACGTATTCCAAGATAGGTCTAACATTTGTATCAGCTTTGATGTGTAATTCTCCCGAGATAATGGATGAACTGTACCACTGGATTTTCACAGTAAGTATCACTAGATTTTGATAGATTGAAATTGTAATTGAGACCAAAAATGAGGGTAGCATTGAGGCTGTAATTGAGGGTACCCAATCCCAATTTTAACCCCTTTGTTCTGTTTCGTTAGTCCTCCATTGTTGAACTAGAAAAGTAGAAATGGTAAATAAATAAATAAATAAAAACCCCAATTACCTAGAGGCTATTGGAACGTCAGGGCACGCTCCAAAGTCTGCAGCCATATGAGGGCCACGTTGATACTTTTTGGGGAAAATCCATATGGGGGTCCATTTTAGAGAAAAATCTCAAAAATGGTCTCAAGATTCTGAAAATTTTTAAAAAGGCCCAAGGGCCTTTTTTTGATATAAATTGATTAAAACTAAATTAGCTAAATTAACAATAATATTAATACCCGTTAACAACTAAATCAGTCGCATTAACAACAATATTTTAACAACTAAATCAGTTAGATTAACAACAATATCAACCCCGATTAATAACTATATTAGCCTAAAAGCCTTTTCCGAGATTTGCAGAATCTTGGGGCCTTTTTTGAGAATTTTTCCTTCAAAAGGGACCCTTAAATGAATTTTCCCTACTTTTTGGGCTCTTTGCCATGTGGGGGCATACCGATCTATTTTCTGGTGAGCACGAGGAATTTATGTTTTACAGTGTCAAAAAAAACTTCGCTCATAGAAGTTGAATGAAGAAAAGAGGATATTTCAAGAGTTGGATAATATTCTTAAAATGAAAATAAAATATATTTTTGTTCAATTTTTAATTTGAACTCTGTCCAATATCACGTACGTGTTGTGTCTTGTAAGGGATACCAAATGTAAGTAAGATCCATTTAAAACCCAAGGAAAAAAAATGTTGTACAACTTACTGTAAATATTAAAGGTTTAGTTACATCTAATACCTTAAATTATTTTTCTGGAAGCACCTATTATCCTAAACTAATTTTTGATGTATTCAACACCCTAATTTATTGTTCATGAAAAAAAAAACACCCTAATTTTACCAATAACACCTAATATACTAAACTAATTTTTGGTGCAATTTTTCACTTATAGTATTTTTTTCAGTAGTAAAAAGCATGCTAAAATTAGGATACTAGCTACTACTGAAAATAATTGAAGCTGCTGAATATGCCAAAAGTTACTTTAAAATACTAGGTGCTTTTAGAAAAATACTTTATTATGCTAGATGCACAAAAAAATTAGTTTAGGAAACTGAATGTTACTAATAATCTAAATATTAATTGAAGAAAATACTAATGCATTAAGTTTATCAAGAAGCTAATGGAAAGTTCTACTCTTCAACTCAAGGTCAGCTCTCCCAGTTAAAGTCTAAACTCCAAAAAAGGCCTAAACTCCAAAAAAAGGCTTCACACCATGGCTACGCGTGCTTCCCCATTATCCCTCATCGTCACTATCACTTTCCAAACACCCTAGACAATATCTCTTGTCTTCTATATCGGAGTTAGGCAATAGATTTATTTTTTGGAAAAACATCACTTAGGTTCTAAGGAACATAAAAAATATCAAAAAAAGTTTCAATCCAAAATCACATATAAAAAAAGTCTATAAGGACTTTTTTGATATTAGTTGTATTAACAATAGGAAGTGCTATATTAACAACAAAATTAAAAAACCTAGCTATTTACAATAGAAAAAGCTAGACTTACAATAGGAGGTGCTATATTCACAACAAAATTTAAAAACTTGAATTTTGTTTTAAATTCAGGCCTCTAAACGTATAGAAGCCACTCATAAAAAAAAAAAAATATTTACAACTGTTGTTTCCAATGTATTGACTAGGTAGAAATCGAATATAAAGTAAATAGAATAGCAAAACAAGAATTTGTATTATTGAAATAGGACATACAGAGAGCATACAACAAGTCTGTATAATAAAGAAAAGCTTTAAACGAACTCACAAGACTGTCGATATGGAATGGAAAAATGCAGAAATCTGGGCCCAACTTTCGTTGTGTCCTTAAGACAATTTTGTTCCCTCAATACGGATGCCGAAGGTTTTCTGAGCAATTGCCTCCTAGGATAGAGCGGATTATTCGTCTCCAGAAAGATGGCTTTGTCTGTCTGAAGCCCAAGCAAATCCAACGAGTTTGCTTTCGGAACGCACAGAATGTATATGCAGAATGCAGAGAGAGAGTATGTAGAAAAATGTAATTCTAATCTTTGACTAGGGCGCCCTATTTATAGACCCTGAAACAATACGATCAGATGGACTCGTCTGTTGCTGCGAACTGGTGCGTTGTGCGAACAGACGCACCAGAATGGAACGAATAGAGGCAACCCGCGTCTGTTCACGGCGAACTGGTGCGTTGCACGAATAGACACACCAGACCGGAGCGAACGGAGACGACCCGTGCCTGTTGTCAGCGAACTGGTGTGTCTCACGAACAGACGCACCAGAACGGAGCAAACGATCTGAATGGATCGCAATACGCAGCCGTTGGTTGGAAAAACACGGAGAGGCACAACGGAATTATTCAACGTTTAGAAATTCAAAAAATTATTTAATAAAAAATTATTTTTAATCCAAAAAATAATTTAATAAAAAGTAATTTTTTTTATTTCACACGAGCGGACCGGACCGGATTGGACGGGCGGCGCGCGCGACCGACCGAACTGAGCCGAGCCAGATGGACGGACGGCGGCGGCGGCGCGTGTTTGTGTGGTGGACCAAGGGTCACCTAAGTCCTCACCCTTCCACAAAAGTGGGTTGGCCCAAGGGCCCAATTAGTAGGAGCCAAGTTGAGGCTTATATACCCTCCAACTTCTCTCCAACTAAGCAACGTAGGACTATTCTCTCATACACACAGTCCTTCTTACTTTTCCTCTTCTTTTCCATCCTCCTTCTTATTTATAACCCATGGGATTTTATCCTAAAATTCCAACAATCCCCCACATGGATAAGAAGTTAGTCCATCTTGACCAAATGCAAATGATCATGTATGCAAAGTGCGGTTCCTCTACGAGAAACAACTGCATTGAGAAAGGTAGGGGTTGCCTTTGAACCTTCTCTAGTGAAAAACATATCGGATATATTGGTCAATCAGTGGACGCGCTGTCTTGAACTGTCGACCTTTTAGTGTATACCAAGACAATAGGAGTCACATAGTTGCTCCTCTAGCATCGTTAGTTCTCATGCTGTGTCCATTTTTACCCTAGACACCGCCTGGTTTTGTGAGTGTTCTAGAGAATCGGCCGTTTTAAATTCTCATAGAAGCGGCCCGCACTTCACACTCACATAGGTGATTCCTTGTGATGTAAGTCAACGTACATCATTTGAACACGTCAGATTAAGAAACCATTAAAAGCTTAAATGCTTACCCTTATATATATGCACTGTCTTGTCTAGGAATGAGTATGAGTTAAAAAACTCCACAGTGTTATTAGTCGATTAAGACTTAGTTGTCTCTTTGAACCTAGTTCGTGGGATCTCCACTCTACTAGGTAGAGTTACTGTTATAATCAACAATGTATCGGCCTTAAACCCAATCCTTTGGACAATTTTCTAACTAACTTTCTAGGAATCCCTTAGTCAATGGATTTGCTATATTCTTTTTTGATTTCACATAATCAATTGAGATGATTCCATTCGAAAGTAGTTGTCTAATGGTATCATGTATACGACGTATATGTCTAGACTTGCCGTTGTACATGACATTCTTAGCTCTACCAATAGCTGCTTGACTATCACAGTGTATACACACCGCTGGTACCGGCTTTGGCCAACTAGGAATGTCTTCAAGAAAATTACGAAGCCACTCGGCTTCCTCACTAGCTTTATCTAATGCAATGAATTCTGCTTCCATAGTTGATCTTGCAATGCAAGTCTGCTTAGATGACTTCCAAGACACAACACCCCCACCAAGGGTGAATATATATCCACTTGTGGATCTTGTGTCATTAGAGCTGGTGATCCAATTTGCATCACAATACCCTTCTAGTACTGCAGGGTACTTCTCATAATGCAAAGCAAAGTTTTGAGTTTGCTTTAAGTAACCCAAAACTCTTATCATAGCTTTCCAATGAAACTCATTTGTATTACTTGTAAAGCGACTCAGCATGCTTACTGCATAGGCAATATCAGGTCTAGTGCAGTTCATAACATACATAAGACTGCCTAGCACTTGAGCATATTCCTTTTGTTTAACAGCTTCGCCAGTATTTTTTAACATTCGAAGACTAGTTTCTATAGGGGTCGACGTAGGAGCTATGTTTAAACTCTTGAATTTCTCAAGAATTTTAGAAATATAGTGTGTTTATGATAACGCTAACCCTCCAGATGTTCTATGGATTTTAATTCCTAAAATAACATCTGCTAGACCCATATCTTTCATGTCGAACTTACTGGTAAGCAATCGCTTAGTAGCTTTAATCATTTGATTATTACTACCCGTTATCAACATGTCATCTACATAAAGACATACTATGGCAAACCCATTTTCAGTATTTCGAATGTATACACACTTGTCACATTCATTAATGCTAAAGCCATTTGATAACATAACTTCATCAAATTTCGCATGCCATTGTTTTGGGGCTTGTTTAAGTCCATAAAGGGACTTTATTAAACGACAAACTTTCCGTTCTTGTCCTGAGACAACAAATCCCTCAGGTTGTTCTAGATAAATTTCTTTCTCTAATTCACCATTCAAGAAGACTGTCTTTACATCCATTTGATGTAACTCCAATCCATTCAATGATGCTAATGCGATTAACATCCGAATGGATGTAATTCTTGTAATAGGTGAATAGGTATCAAAGTAGTCTAGGCCTTCGCGTTGTCTGTAGCCTTTTACTACCAGCCTAGCTTTGTACTTATCGATAGTGCCATCTGCTTTCATCTTCTTTTTGAAGACCCACTTAGTTCCTAGGGGTTTATTTCCAGGAGGAAGGTCAACCAATTCCCAAGTGTGGTTTGACATAATGGATTCAACTTCACTATTGATATAGCCTCTTCCCAGAATGGTGCTTCAGGAGAACCCATAGCCTCTCCATAAGTTCGAGGCTCATTTTTCAACAAATAAGTCAGAAAATCAGGCCCAAAAGATGTTGAAGTCCTTCGCCTAGTACTTCGTCTAGGTTCCTCCTCTCCAAGATTATCATTAGTCTCAGTATCCTGAGATATCATTGTGTTGTTGTTATCATTATTTTTATTGTACGGAAATACATTTTCAAAGAACCTAGCGTTCCTTGACTCAATAATCGTGTTCACATGGATATCTGATACATCGGACTTATAAACTAGGAAACAATATGCACTACTATTATGAGCATAGCCAATAAACACACAGTCTACTGTCTTAGGTCCGATTCTTAACCGTTTAGGTTTGGGAATCTCAACTTTTGCCAAACACCCCCACACTTTCAAATAATTCAAGGAAGGTTTATTTCCTTTCCATATTTCATATGGTATGTTTTTTATCGTTTTATGAGGCACTCTGTTGATTAGAAAGTTAGCCGTTAGAATGACTTCTCCCCACATATTTTGTGGTAAACTGGACTCAATTAATAATGCATTCATCATTTCTTTTAATGTCCTATTTTTCCTTTCTACAATCCCATTTGATTGAGGAGCATAAGGAGCAGTAGTCTGGTGTATAATACCAGATTCTATACAAAATTCTTCGAAGGGGCCATCATATTCTCCCCCATGATCACTCCTAACAATTTTAATGTTAAGTTGATTTTCAACTTCAATTTTATATTGTTTAAAAGCAATAATAGCCTCATCTTTACTATTAAGCAAATACACATAACAATATTTACTACAATCATCAATAAATGTAATAAAATATTTCTTATTACCCCTAGATGGTACATATTTCATATCACATATGTCAGTATGTATTAAATCTAACAACTCAGTTGATCTTTCAACAGAAGAAAAAGGTAACTTAGAAAATTTTGATTCAATGCATACTTGACATTTATCTTTATTTGAACAATCAACTTTAGACAATAATTCTAAATGAATTAAATTTTTAATTGATTTATAATTAACATGTCCTAATCTTTGATGCCATAAATTAGAGGACTCAAGCATATAGATAGAAGCAATATTATTATTAATAGCACCGTTATTGGTGACAGTCATTACATTAACTTTGAAAAGGCCCTCACTAAGGTAACCCTTTCCAACATACATATCATTCCTAGAAAGTATAAACTTATCAGATACAAATACAAGCTTAAAACCATTCTTGCTTAAGAGGGATTCAGAAATCAGATTCTTGAGAATATCAGGCACATGAAGCACATCATTAAGTGTCATGACTTTTCCAGAAGTCATTTTCAAAACCACTTTCCCAGAACCTTCAACCTTTGAAGTAGAAGAATTTCCCATATACAGTTGTTCATCTTGCTTCACAGGAGTGTAAGAAGAAAACATCCATTTGTTTGTACATACATGCCTGGTGGCACCAGTGTCCACCCACCACTCCTTGGTATTTCCAACCAAGTTATATTGCATTACAACTGCTGAAAGACTCATACTATCCATCTTGTCAGCGGTCTTGTCAACCATATTGGCTTCAATGTTCTTCTTCTTGAGATTCTTTGGCTTCTTGCACTCCTTAGCACGGTGGCCAGGCTTCCCGCAATTATAACACTTGCCTCTGAATTTCTGGCCTTTGCTAGGGCCTCTGTTATGGCCTTGTTTGAATGATCCCTCATTAGAGCGCTTGCGTTTCTTGGGCTTCGAACCATCTTCTACAATGTTGGCATTTGAAACTATAGGGTTGTTGCCAAGTTTCTTTTCAGAAATCTTGTTGTCTTCTTCTATTCTCAATCTTACAATCAAGTCTTCAAGTGACATCTCCTTACGCTTGTGCTTGAGGTAATTCTTGAAGTCCTTCCAAGATGGTGGAAATTTTTTAATAAATGCAGCAACTTGAAAAGACTTGCTAAGAGACACCCTTCGGCATGAATCTCATGCACAACCAATTGAAGTTCTTCAACTTGACTCACCATAGATTTAGAATTAAGCATCTTGAAGTCCAAAAATCTGCCAACAATAAATTTCTTCAAGCCAGCATCTTCAGTTTTGTACTTCTTGCCCAGACTCTCCCATAACACTTTAGTTGTATCCAAAGCACTATATACAGTATACAGTGTATTGTCTAGACCATTGAGCATGTAATTTCTACAAAGGAAATCAGAATGCTTCTAAGCATCTATCGCAGCAACCTTTTCCTTGTTAGCCTCTTGTCCTCCTTCCAATTTTGGAGCATTTTCAGTGAGAAATCGTGCCAAGTTCAATGTGGTTAAATAGAAAAACATTTTATGTTGCCATCTTTTAAAATCATTCCCATTGAACTTTTCTGGTTTTTCACCATGCATTGGAGCAGGACCACTTGGGTTAATCAGATTGGTACTTGTACTTGCCATTTCTGTTGTTAAAAACAGAAACTCTGATTTAATCACACAGATTAATCCAAAACAGTATAATAATAATATTTTCAAAAACTAAACACAGATTCAATTCAATATCACTACCAACGTTTGAAATCAGCAAAGATATAAATTAATATAAACTAATTTCAATCACCAAAATTGTCTTAAGATTGTTGTTTCCAATGTATTGAGTAGGTAGAAATCGAATATAAAGTAAATAGAATAGCAAAACAAGAATCTGTATTATTGAAATAGGACATACAGAGAGCATACAACAAGTTTGTATAATAAAGAAAAGCTTTGAACAAACTACAAGACTACCGATATGGAATGGAAAAATGCAAAAATCTGGGCCCAACTTTCGTTGTGTCCTTAAGACAATTTTGTTTTCTCAATACGGATGCCGAAGGTTTTCTGAGCAATTGCCTCCCAGGATAGAGCGGATTATTCGTCTCCAGAAAGATGGCTCTGTTTGTCTGAAGCTCAAGCGAATCCAACAAGTCTGCTTTCGGAACGCATAGAATGTATATGCAGAATGCAGAGAGAGAGTATGTAGAAAAACGTAATTCTAATCTGTGACTAGGGCACCCTATTTATAGACTCTGAAACAATACGATCAAATGGACTCGTCTGTTGCTGCGAACTGGTGCGTTGTGCAAACAGACGCACCAGAATAGAACGAACAGAGGCAACCCACATCTGTTCACGGCAAACTGGTGCGTTTCACGAATAAACACACCAGACGCACCAGAACGGAGAAAATGATCTGAATGGATCGCAATACGCAGCCGCTGGTTGGAAAAACACGGAGAGGCACAACAGAATTATTCAATGTTCGTAAATTCAAAAAATTATTTAATAAAAATTATTTTTAATCCAAAAATTAATTTAATAAAAATTAATTTTTTTATTTCACACGCGCGGACCGGGCGGGCGGCGCGCGTGACCGAGCCGAGCCGGACGGACGGCGGTGGCAGCGCGCACGTGTGTGGTGGACCAAGGGTTACATAAGTCCTCACTCCTCCACAAAAGTGGGTTGGCCCAAGGGCCTAATTTGTAGGAGCCGAGTTGGGGCTTATATACCCTCCAACTTCTCTCCAACTAAGCAATGTGGGACTAGTCTCTCACACACACACATTCCTTCTTACTTTTCCTCTTCTTTTCCATCCTCCTTCTTATTCATAGCCCATGGGATTTTATCCTAAAATTCCAACAACAAGAAGAAGTGCTATATTGATGTAAGTTTCAAAATGGCTTCATGTTTTTATATTTTGTTGTCAATATAGCACTTATTATTGTTAATATAGCTTTTTCTATTGTGAATGGTCTCTATATGCTTAAGGACCTGAGTTTGAAACAAAATCTAAGTTTTTAAATTTTGTTGTGAATATAACACTTCTTGTTGTGAATCTAGCTTTTTTTGTTGTGAATAGCCAGGTTTTTGAATTTTTTTGTCAATATAGCACTTCTTGTTGTGAATATAGAACTTTCTAGTGTCAATACAACTAATATCAAAAAAGTCCTTAGAAACTTTTTTGATATGTGATTTTGGGTTGAGACTTTTTTGATATTTTTTATGTTCTTTGAGACCTGAGTGATTTTTTCCCTTATTTTTATACTGAATAGTATAATATTTTAAGGGAAAATCTCAAAAAAAAAAAAAATCACTTGAATTTCAAAATCCTAAATAGGTGATTTCCCAATAAAACGAGTTGTCAATCGCTTTATTATTTTTGTTAATCTCATTAGAGTTGTTGTTAATAGGATTTTGAAGTTCATGTAATATATTTATGTCATTTTCCTATATCTTAATCCGTTTTATGTTGTAAATTTATAACTTGTGCCTCAAAGTATTTCAATATGTCTACACATGTGAGGGGGGAGTTTTGTCAAGGGTAGTTCTAATAGATATGATTTTAGAGCGTATTCTAAAAAAAAGACACATTTGTTATAAATAAATAACTAAATTAATTTTATTAATATATGCAAATTTCAACATATATAGTTAGCCATAAAGGCTGAATTATGGGGGTACTGTCAGGTTTACAATTAGCAAAGAAATGCAAGCTGGACTGTCTAATAGTGGAATCTGATTCTACTTCTGTGATTCATTTACTGTCTAAGCTGCAGGTAGAGGGAATTGAGGCTGCAGGTTCGAAGATACTGGCTGAGATAGGCCGCGTAATGCAGGATTTTTCTAACATAGTCTGTGTGCATGTATATATAGAGGGAAATATGTTTGCTGATGATTCCCCAGCTAATTTCAGTTTTATACAGGAGGATATATTTGTTTGGTTTGATAGCCCTCCAGCTGCTGCATCTCAGTTTCTGCAGAACGATGTAATGGGTTACTGATATAGAAATAAGAATGGGTTGAGCCCCGCTGTTTCACCAAAAAAAAAAAGGAAAAAGTCTAAACCTCAGATTCACAAAGTGGCCACCTTCTTGGTACATAAGAGAGCCACGCCTCTTGCTTTCGGCCGTGTGTGGACAAGCTTACCTATGTGAACCAGTGAACTTTAGGACCCCCAATTCCTCTTGACGTGGAACCATAATATCCACCACTCTACTCCCACCTCCTCTTCTATATAAAGTACACTCACTTCCTTCTTTAACTACGGATCACAAGAAGCTACATACATAGTTAAAGCAAAGAGTTTAAGCTCAATGATTTCCATTCACTTACCAGTTTAGATATGGCTGCCTCATATGCTATTCAATCTCTATTGGCTAGCCCCGTGACTCGCATTTCAAACAGGTCCAGGGTGAACCAGCAGCTTGGTTTTCCAGCAACCTACATGCCAACTCCGCGCTGGAATGTTAGCCTAGCTAGTTCGGTCCATGGCTGAGCCTGATCAGGTAATTAATTGTTTTCCATCAGTTGTCATATACTAATGAACATGAGTACACAAAACATGGATATCCTGTCACACAAAACACGGATATCCTGTTGTGATATTTTTCCACTACTTTTATTCTAAATAAATATAGAACATAGTTTACATAGTATAATTTGTACTATTAACTATGTATTTGTATTTAGGAACGGAGGATTAATTCACTAAGCCGTACATGGCTTTTCTCCGTTGGTATTTGGGTCCATTGCCCTAGCTCCTTTATTATAAAACGGTGCCGTTTTGATGCCAAAGTTGCCTTTTTTTTTTTTTTTTTGGGAAAAATGATTCAGGATATTGACCGGTACTAAAAAGATTCTTTAAGAAAATAACGAGTACTAAAAAAATATTTCACAATCTTAAAAAAATATTTTAGTATCTTGAAAAAATATTTTAAAATACTGACTAATATTAAAATTAGATTGTCGGACATTCTCTCAAAATTTTAAAATAGTTTTTACACAATTTTGTTTTGAAAGCTTCAGAGATACTTTTGCACTTGAGAAAAATTTAGTGGCATACATTGAAGAAAAGTTTATGAGTAGATTTACTCATTTATCTTTATTTTTTTAATGTATTAAATATATACTTACTTCAATAAATATAACAAAACAGTCAGATTAAAAGTGAGACATAAAATAACCATGATTTTCCCTTGATATTGGAATTCTAATGGCGATCTGCAGTTAATTAGGAGCAACATTACATGAGGAATTTATGTCATGGTTACTTTAATTTACATACGTATTTGCATGATTTCATTGTTAATTTGCAGTATTGTTTCTAATTTTTAATAAAATGCTAAATAATTTGTAAATATTAGAAAGGAGCTGAGGTGGATAACTAATCTATAAATATTGCAAAAATTAATTAGGTTAGTTATTTGTAACGAATGTGTGTTGATTTCTTTTATTACTCTATTACTCTCTCTAGTCCTAATTATAGGAACTATTTACCAAATTTTAAAAAGATTAAGGATTATAGTTCAATTAGTTAATTATTTGCATTTCTTTAAAATATCCTTAGTTAAGACACAATTTTTCAAAGGACCAGGGTAAACTGAGTTGCATTTTTATTATGAAACCTGACAGTTTGGACCGTTGACGTTAGGCTTTTTGCCCCTCATTTGTCTATTGTTCATTCACTGTTTTAAGTTTGAGGGAGGGATATGATTTGTTTGGTTTTGTTTGTCTTTATTCAATTGAAAAGATTTTTTTTTTGGTTGAAATTTTTGCATTGTTTAGGATTGACTTTAACTTTGAGCTTTCCTCATCTTAGAAAATATTATCAAATTAAAAATTAAATTTAAAAAAGAATGTTTCAATTAAGCCTCTCAGCCTTAAATTTTTTTTATCAATCTTGAGATTGACTGTGAAAATGGGGATTAGTTTGTAATATGATCAATAGATTATTAGTTTATGAATATTTTACTATATGATTTTTTTAGAAAATTAAATGATGACTTTTGCTAGCTCAATAAAACTTTTGTTTAGGGAAATGACTCAAGAAAATACACATACACACACACATGCACGCACAACTCCAATGACTGTTCTAAACCTTACTTAGTAACCAGGGGCACTTTGATATTATATACCTATTTAATTATCTTTTATGAATGTTTCCATAATTGCATGAAACTTGGGATCAAAGAATAAATCGACATAAAATCTACTCATATCCTATTTTTATTGTGCAGAAAATATTAGCTGATTTGGAATGAAGTAGAAAAGGCAATAAGAGGATATGCAATTAGCCAAACTTGATGGTCCCTCGCAAGAAAATAGAAACAAAATCAATTTGCGTGATCTGACGGAGTAAATTACAAGATATGAGATATTTTTTTAATAAGAAAAGGAGAATCAATGACGCAAGACCTAAATTATTATAAATAAGGAGGCAGAGACAAGAAAGAAGATCACGGAAGAAAAGATCTGAGAGACACAGAACGAGAAGGAAGGGACGAAGAAGCAGAGGAACAGAGGCTGAGCGTTTCAATTCTCTTCATCATCTCCACGGAAAGACGGAAGGACTGTGGAGGCTACGAAGAAATTTTCTTTCCTCTCTCTTCTTCTTCTTCTTTGAACCTGAATTCTTATCTTTTTGTTTTGGATTTGAATAAAGCCATGTGTGGCTAGTTGGTTTTGCAACCTAGAGAATCTATGAATTTGTTTGGGTTTTAGAGATTATTCCCACTTTTTAGTTTTGATTAATTTTATTCAGTTTATTTAATCTTGTGTTTATTGCTATTGCTTAGTGAGTGGCTACCATTGAGCATGTTTTGGGGATTTAGGGTTGGACTTGGAAGAGGGAATCCTAAATTGACCTTGGGAATAAATAATGTGGAATTAGGTTTAAATTTAACGTGAAGTTAGGTTTTAATCCAATTTGCGTCTAGGATAGGAATATACCTAGAACCTCCGCATAATCAAATTAGAGTGAGCCCGATTTAAAAAGCATCTTATTTAGTTGTGTGAGACATTACATAATTAATTAAGATAGGTAGATAAATGGACCGGAAGGCATTTATAGACATTAATACTCTAGATTAGCTGATTAGATTAAGTCAAAGTTAATTTAATGGGGATGAAATCTAAGAATCAAATAAGGGATTAGTGACTCTCGGTTGCCCATTTGATTATTGTGGTAGTTTTCTTATTTTTATTTTAGTTTTAATTTCTTTTATCTTAATTAAAATTAATTTGGTTTTCTCAACTTAAATGAAATTGTGAAATCAATGCTTAGCTAAAGGTTGTGATACTAAGTCCTCGTGGGAACGATACTTTTCTTATCACTTTATTACTTGATACGGCCCGTGCACTTGCGGAGTTTTTAGGCTTAAAGTTTTGCCCTATCAAGTTTTTGGCGCTGTTGCCGGGGACTTGTGTGTCACAACTGTCTTAGTTGGAATTGATTGAGCATTAGTAGTTTAAGTTTGAGTTCGTAAATATTTTATTTTATTTTTCTTAGAAAAAAATTTAAAAAAATGGATTTCAATTGGCAACCAACTGGTCTTAATAATGAAAAGGAGATTAATTCTTTGTCTTCTATACAAGATGGATTGATTGCTATTTTAAATTCTTTGAATGAATCTAGGCAACATAAAAGGAGCATAAATGATTATTGTAGTCCATATGTTGATTCTTCTCAATATGTTTTCATATCTTGTGTTTATTGTGGAGGGAATCATTTATATGAGCATTGTCCATATATTACAACTAGTCATTTTGTGAGAGATGATTTCACTAGGAGCCAAGCCTGTTTTGATGACTCATTTTGTCCTAGTGAAGGTTTTGAGCAACAAAATTTTAGGGATCCACATGTCTATTGTTCTTATGAAAATACCCCTCCTTATTACTCTTATCCGTATGTTGAAGAACACATCATTGAGTACAGGGAAAAATCTAATTTGGAAAGATTAGTTGAAGAGTGTGGGGAAGCATTAGAGAAATCTAGTAGAGAGCAAAGGGAGATTCTTGCTAGCATTAACTCAAGTGTCCAAGATATTAGTAGAGAGCAAAGGGAGATTCTAGCTAGCATTGACTCAAGTGTCCAATATATTGGGTTTTATTCAGGTTTGAAGAAGATCACTCTTATTATTGCTGCAAGGTCTTGTTTTAGCACTCCACATCAAAGTTAGCGGCCTAAACCAGGGGAGTACTAGTTCCTTTCCCTCTTTATTTTTTACAACATTGAGGACAATGTTTGATTTAAGTGTGGGGGAGGGATATAATTCCTTTGGTTATGACATAATTTCTTTGAATTATGCTTGTCCCTATGCAATTGAAAATATTTTTGTTAATTTGAGATTTTTGCATTGTTGAGGATTGACCTTAATTTTGAGCTTTCCCCATCTTAGAGAATATTATCAAGTCAAAAATTAAAATAGAAAAAAAAAGTGTTTTAACCAAGTCTCTAAGCATTGAGTTTGTTTTTGCAATCTTGAGATGGACTATGAGAATAAGGATTAGTTTGTAATGTGATCAACAAATTATTAGTTCAAGAATATTTTGCTACATGATTTCTTTAGAAAATTAGATGATGATATTTGCTAACCAAGTAAAACTTTTGTGTAGGGAAATGACTCAGAAAAAAAAGCAAAAAAAGAAAAAAAAAGAAAGAAAGAAAGAAAGGAAAGAGAAAAAAAAAAGAAAAAAGCAAAATGAGTTATTTCCTACTTGAGAATTCTTAATAAATTAAATAAAAAGCTTGGTTTGGTGGGGGCATTTGAATTTTTCTGGAGAAATTAAGTAGTGTAATATTCTTTTACTAATCTTATGGTTGAACTTATTGCTTGCCGATCTTTTGACCATGGGACGTTAAGAGATTGTTACACTCTATTGGCTTAGTGGCTTATTTTTATAAGACATTAACTTAAATAAGATTCGATGATATGATCTAAGTGTGGTGGTTTTTTGCTCTTTGTTTAGGAATTTCATAGGCAATGTTCTTTTCAGATAATGAATTCTCTTTCTTTTGCTTGAGGATAAGCAAATATTTAAGTGTGGAGGTGTTAGATGAGTATATATTTTATGATTAAATAGGTGTATATTTTATGAGATTTAATTGGAATTATTGATATTATATGCCTATTTAATTATCTTTTATGAACTTTTCCATAATTGAATCAAACTTGGGATCAAAGAATAAATCGACATAAAATCTACTCATATCCTATTTTTATTGTGCAGGAAATATTAGCTGATTTGGAATGAAGTAGAAAAGGCAATAAGAGGATATGCAATCAGCCAAACTTGATGGTCTCCGCAAGAAAAATAAAAATAAAATCAATTGTGTGATCTGCTGGAGTAAATTACAAGATATGAGATATCTTTGTAATAAGAAAAAGAGAATCAGTGACCCAAGACCTAAATTATAAATAAGGAGGAAGAGGAAGCGGAGGACGGAAGAAAAAGGCAGATCAAAGAGACACAGAACGAGAAGGAAGGAACAAAGGAGCAAAGAAGTAGAGGCTGAGCGTTTTGGTTCTCTTCATCATTTCCACGGAAGGACGGAAGGACTGTGGAGGCGACGAAGAAATTTTCTTTCCTCTCTCTTCTTCTTCTTCTTTGAACCTGAATTCTTATCTTTTTGTTTTGGATTTGAATAAAGCCATGTGTGGCTAGTTGGTTTTGCAACCTAGAGAATCTATGAACTTGTTTGGGTTTTAGAGATTATTCCCACTTTTTAGTTTTGATTAATTTTATTCAGTTTATTTAATCTTGTGTTTATTGCTATTGCTTAGTGAGTGGCCACCATTGAGCATGTTTTGGGGATTTAGGGTTGGAATTGGAAGAGGGAATCCTAAATTGACCTTGGGAATAAATAATGTGGAATTAGGTTTAAATTTAACGTGAAGTTAGGTTTTAATCTAATTTGCGTCTAGGATAGGAATATACCTAGAAGCTCCGCATAATCAAATTAGAGTGAGCCCAATTTAAAACGCGTCTTATTTAATTGTGTGAGGCATTACATAATTAATTAAGATAGGTATATAAATGGACCGGAAGGCATTTATAGACATTAATACTCTAGATTAGCTGATTAGGTTAAGTCAAAATTAATTTAGTGGGGATAAAATCTAAAAATCAAATAAGGGATTAGTGACTCTAGGTTGCTCGTTTGATTATTGTGGTAGTTTTCTTATTTTTATTTTAGTTTTGATTTTCTTTTCCTTTATCTTAATTAAATTCAATTTGTTTTGCTCAACTTAAACGAAATTGTGAAATTAATGCTTAACTAAAGTTGTGATACCAAGTCCTCGTGGGGACGATACTTTTCTTATCACTTTATTACTTGATACGACCCGTGCACTTACGGAGTTTTTAGGCTTAAAGTTTTGCCCTATCAAGTTTTTGGCGCCGTTGCCGGGGAGATTCTTGAAATTATATCCCTCCCCCACATGTCTAAACATTTGCTTGTCCTTAAGCAAAAGAAAGAGAATTCATTATCTGAAAAGAAAATTGCCTATGAAATTCCTAAATAGAGAGCAATAAACCATCACACTTGGATCATATCATCAAATCTTATTTAAGTTAATGTCTTATAAAAAATAGGTCACTAAGCAATTGAGTGTAACAATCTCTTAACATCCCATGATCAAAAGATCGGCAAGTAATAAGTTCAACCATAAGATTAGTAAAAATATTATGCTACTTAATTTCTCTAGAAAAATTCAAATGCTCCCACCAAACCAAGCTTTTTATTTAATTTATCAAGAATTCTCAGGTAGGAAATAACTCATTTTGTCTTCTTTTCTTTCCCTTCCCTTTTGTTTTTTCTTTTTTTATTTTGTTTCTTGAGCCGTTGTAGGTCCCCTTTTGACGCGACCCTGCACATGGGTGATGCAGTACCGGTTACTCAGTTACTCCAACAGGCACTTCAAGAGGCTTTTAGCCCAACTCATAACCCTTTTTGACTTTACCGTTTGACGCGAGTGCCAACATTGGTGATGAAGTGCCTCCAGTTACTAAGTAAGGTCTAGAGAAGTCATTGGAGTTGTTTTTTCTCTCTTTTTTTTTTTTTTGATTTTTCCTGAGTTATTTCCCTATACAAAATTTTACTTGGTTAGCAAAGATCATCATATAATTTTCTAAAGAAATCATATAGCAAAATATTCTTGAACTAATAATTTGTTGATCACATTACAAACTAATCCTTATTCTCATAATCCATCTCAAGATTGCAAAAAAAACTCAAGGCTTAGAGACTTGGTTAAAACATTTTTTTCCTATTTTAATTTTTGACTTGATAATATTCTCTAAGATGGGGAAAGCTCAAAATTAAGGTCAATCCTCAACAATGCAAAAATCTCAAATTAACGAAAATCTTTTCAATTGCATAAGGACAAGCATAATTCAAAGAAATTATATAATAACCAAAGAAATTATATCGCTCACCCACACTTAAATCAAACATTGTCCTCAATGTTGCAAAAAATATAAAGAGGGAAAGGAACTAGTACTCCCCTAGTTTAGGCCTCTAACTCTGATGTGGAGTGCTAAAGCAAGACCTTGCAGCAACAATAGGAGTGATCTTCTTCAAACCTGAATAAAACTGAAAGAAGGAAAGGAAAATTAATAATAATAAAATATGCAAAGAAAACCCTTGAGTTGCCTCCCAAGAAGCGCTAAATTTATAGGCTTCAGCCAGACTTCTCAAAACAAACCACTAATCATAAGTATCAAACACCATAATTACCTTGTCTTCATTCCTTTTCAAACAACAAGGCATCACACACAAAAATTGATCATTCAAGTTAATTACTTGTATTTCCTTAATCATAGACAATCTTGGATTACAAGCAATCATTAAATTCAAATTAAGCACAACATGTATATCTTTGAAAATAAATATAGGCACTTCCAAAAATTTAGAGCATCCAACAAAATCAACTTGACTCTCATCAGTAAGAGTCAACACTTCAAGAGAAGGGTCATGAACAACAACAATTGGGACATCTACATCAATTTCATCACCAATATCACAATCCTTAGGCTCCACAGCCGGAACCTCTTCTAAACGTCCTTTATTTTCATTTAAATCAATTTCAAGCTCACAATCACTTTCTACATTATCTATATTCTCATGCAATTCTACACCTTCAACTTCTTCACAATAATCATTATTATCATAAGAAGTGGTACCCATGTTTAAGGGATTATCTTGCACCATAGTCTCAAGGGTAGAAAGAATTTGACTCACATATACCCCAATACTTTGGACACTTGACTTAAGGCTAGTGACCATCTTCTTTTGCTCTCTACTAGATTTCTCTAATGCTTCCCCACACTCCTCAACTAATCTTTCCAAATTAGATTTTTCCCTATACTCAATGGTGTGTTCTTCAATAGGTGGATAAGAGTAAAAATGAGGGGTGTTTTCATGAGAACAATAAACATGTGGATTCCTAAAATTTTGTTGCTCAAAACTTTCACTAGGACAAAATGAATGGTCAAAATAAGCTTGGTTCCTAGCAAAATCATCCCCCACAAAATGACTAGTTGTACTATATGGACAATGCTCAAATAAATGATTCCCTTCACAATAAACACAAGACATGCAAACATATTGAGAAGAATCAACATAGGGACTCCAACCATCATTTACGCTCCTTGTATGTTGCCTACGTTCATTCAAAGAATTTAAAATAGCAATCAATCCATCTTATATAGAAGACAAAGAATTAATCTCCTTTTCATTATTAAGACCAGTTGGTTGCCAATTGAAATCCATTTTTTAAAATTTTTTTTTCTAAGAAAAATAAAATAAAATATTTACGAACTCAAACTTAAACTACTAATGCTCAATCAATTCCAACTAAGACAGTTGTGGCACACAAGTCCCCGGCAACGGCGCCAAAAACTTGATAGGGCAAAACTTTAAGCCTAAAAACTCCCACTACAAGAAAAAAGGGTTTTAGCGACGGGAAAAATCCGTCGCTAAACCCTCAAATTCTGTCGCTAAATGAATTAGCGACGGATTTTTTCCGTCACTAAAAAGTGGTCGCAATTGCGACGGAATTTTAAATTCCGTCACAATTAACGACAGAATTATTTTCCGTCGCTATTAGCGACGGAATTTAAATCCGTCGCTAATTTGAATTTAGCGACGGATTTCAAATCCGTCGCTAAATTCAAATTAGCGATGGAATAATATTCCGTCGCTAATTTCACTAAATTCAAATTAGCGACGGATTCAGTTTCCGTCGCTAATTTGATTATTTTTTTTTAAAAAATTATTTATTATTTTCTTTAATTAATTAATTATTTTTTAAATTTTCTTTGAAAATTATATTCTTTTAAAAATAATTATATTCTTTTCCATTATTCTTTTAAATTTATTTATTTTATTTTTTAATTTTGTTTAAAAATTATATAAAAAAATATTTTAAAAAAATTATATAACATACATACCGAATCTTCATAAAAATACATTATAAATATAGTGTTTCAACAGAGATGTACTAAAAAAGTAATCTAAACAGCAGCATCCTCCTCCTCATCATCATCAGGAGGATCACCTTCAGGAGGCAGCATCGGACCCTTGTCTTTCATTAGGGCCATGATTTGACGCTGCATCTGTCTAACCATCTCCTGTGTCTGGTGGAGCTCAATGTCTGTGTTCAATTGTTTTTGCTTTGTCTCGTTCAGCTCAACTGCTTGCGACTCGATAATTGTCTTCATCCTCATCAACTCATCTGCCAAAAAATTAGGAAATATAATTATCTTTTTTGCACTGCATTTAAATGAACCAGAGAATGAAAATGTTACAATCAATATCAAATGTATTACATTTACCTGCAGAAACACCTTCACTACTGCTGGATGTGGAGCACTTTGATTCCCTAAGTCGGCTGGCATAGGAACCTAACCCGAAGACTCTACCTTTGCTGTTAAATCCACCCGCAGCCTGTAAGAATAGAGTCTCGTTATTGGACTGAGAGGATGAGGGCTGGGTTCCACTCTGCGAGTCTCTCTCCTGAGTCAGCCTCAGATAGTTGCCCTATAAACAAAAAAAGACATCACAAAAAAAGCCGATGTGAAATGAAATAAACATGTTGGTGTCCGAAACAAAGAATCAATACAATATAAATATCTCACCGCCACTTGCTCTGCCCTAGCGTTAATCCATATCTTCTCACCCCCTTCAGTTTGCCGGGTATGGGTCTGCTCAAAGGCACGCCACTCAACTTCTTCTGGTGGAACATCCCCAGACTGTGCCTGCGAACACATGAAAAATCGTTAACAAATTGTTTCAAGGTACAAAACATTGAATACTTTAATAGAAAATAACGTGTACTCACAATTTTCCGACAATGCTCACTCAACGGAATGGACCCGCCAGCATATGAAGGTCCCACCTGCTTGGCCCTATTCTCCTCACTTTTCCGACTTCTATTATTAAATTTCTCATCGTTCTCCCACTGTGCAAGTAATAGGCTTGCAGTGTCAGGGTCAATCCAATCTGTCTTGCCCACACCCTTTCTCAATTTATGAAATCTCCCAGACAACCACTTGCTTCCCTTATGGTTAAAAGCTTTTCTCAGACCTTTATGATATTCAGGCAACGTCTCAAACTTACTCTGAAAATCAATAATGAACAATTAGTGCTCCAAATGTTACAAATACTTAATCAGTTTGTATTTGGATAAGAAATTAATAACTATAAATCACTTAACTTACCAAAAACTCATCAAACCATCTATTCCAAGTGTCTTTAGGAATTTCTTTCCACGTGCCCTAAGGCTCATTGAAATTGCGGAATATTTGGGTTGACAAGATATCAGCCACCGGGGGATAAGGGTCAAATCTGTAGACAGAGGATATGATGCAAATATGAGCATACAAACTAAAGGGTAAAAATCGTAGCGTTATTAGTAACGCTGTATGACTCACCCCTCGGTGCCGTCAGGACGGATCCACAGCTTCCCCGTCGTAGGATCTTTCGCTCCCCATACAGGTGTATCAGAGGAACTACCTCCTTCGTCGACCTGGCTATGAGGCGACGGAATGTGTTGAATGAAGGAATGTGAATTATTGAAGAGTTTGTACATAGATGGTTAAATAAAACTACACATATGTAAATCAATCAGAAATGGTAAAGTAAACCTGGCGTCCCCCTTGCTGTGGATCACTGGAGGAAGACTGAGAATTGGACGTATACAGTGATGGTGAAGTGGAAAGGTAAATCGATGGTGAAGATGAGGACTCATATGGTGAAACCTCTGGGGAAGCGCCTCTCTGATAGGACGAGGTCGGGATCGACCACGACCACGTCCACCATCTGAACGTCCTCCAGCTAGATGCTCCGTATACCTATGAACACTTACAAACATTATGTGAAAATATACATAAAAATAAGATATTTATTACTTAATATGACAGTAGCGCAATTACGGAGTATGTAGTATAACAAATTGTCATAAACAAAAGAACTAATACAAATCAATCGGATGATTCACGTTCTTCGTCATTTGCTTGCACGGCTTCCTCTGGAGTCTCATAGTCGTCGACCTCAGATTCGCTATCAGAGTAAATCACTTCTGTCTCATCGTCTGATTCCTCACCGTCAACTTGGATAGGAATCAACTCTAAGTTCGCAGTAGAATCAAACAGATTGCTTGGTACATCGTCGTCGGCAATGTTTATGGGCAGTACATGTTCCACATCAGCCTGGAATGGTTCCTTCATGCCGTCATTTACTGCCGACTCTTTCGACTGAGGTATGATATTCCGTGCTTTGGTTTTAATAACTCCCACCCACCCTTGGCGGGATGTGCGGTATTCTGTATAGTACACTTGTTCCGCCTATTGAGCAAGGATGAATGGGTCATAACCAACCGTATATCTCCTTGTCCAGTGGATCTCAATATTTCCATGTTTGTCCACTTTTGTCCCACGCGGACCGTTATCAAACCACTCACATTTAAAAAGTGGCACCACCTTGTTCCACTGGTAACTCACCTGAATTATGTCGACTAACTTCTCGTAGTAGTAACTCTCCACCCCGTCAACTTGGTCACCTCGACAACATACACCATAATTGCAACATTGTGTACCTGCGTTCACTTCAATAGTTGAAAATCGATACCCGTTGATTATGTATTTGTTGCACCGAGTAACACTAAATGCAGCTCCATAAGATAAACTCCATGCCACTTTATTTGGATCTTCTGGGTGTTCCAAGAAGTAGGAGCGAAACCATTTTGGGAACTTAGAGTTCGTGAATTGATCAACTTGGGATTCTGACATTTCAGGATTTTCCGATCGGACCAAATTAGAAAAATGACTGCAACAAAAAAATGAAGTTAATACTATAATACTTACCGTAACAGTGAAAAGAAAACAAATCTTACTTTAAGTATGAGGCGGCCTCTTCATAGTTGTTTAGAATGTACCACTCCGCTACTCGCATATCTCTTGCTTCAAGAGTTGATCTCCAACGTTTTCCCACAACTCGGCCTGGAAAATCAAATATTGATTTTTGTTCGCTCGTATTACCGCCATCATCGTTGCGAGGTACCGGTCTCCATATTGATGTCATTTCAGGGGGATAATAGTATTGCGCAAATTTTGTGGCCTCTTCGACTAGATACGCTTCAGCGATAGATCCTTCAACGTGGGTTGGATTTTTGATTTTTTGTTTAAGAGTGCGTAAAAACCTACAATTGACAATTAGAGGGTATTTATAAACTAAAGTGCGCGAAAGAAATAACTGCACGAAAGAAATATATATATTACCTCTCAAACGGATACATCCACCTATATTGTTGGGGACCTCCTACTCTTGCTTCGTAGGCCAAGTGAACAGGTAAATGTTCCATTGAGTCAAACATGCTAGGAGGAAATACGATCTCCAACTTGCATAGTGTTATTGGCATGCTCGCCTCCAGGTATCGTAAGTTTTCCACATTAAGCTCATAAGCACAAATTTCTCTAAAGAACCTGGAAAATTCTGCTAGAATAGACCATATGTGGTTCAGTAATGCTTTGAAGGCCCATGGCAACAACCTCTGGAAAAAAACATGACAATCATGACTCTTCATCCCGAATAACTTCCCCTCGTGCAAGTTGACACATCTTTTCAGGTTTGACGCATAACCGTCCGGGAGTTTCAGCTCTTCAACCCATTGCAACAATTCCAAATTCTGCTGTTTGTTTAATGTGTACGGTGCTCTAGGTTTGGAAATCCGTCCCCTGCCATCCTGCACCAAATGCAAAGCAGGCCTTCTACAAATCGCTTCTATGTCCCGTCTAGCATTGATTGTGTCCTTCGTCTTGCCTTTCGTGTCCATCACGGTGTACAAAATATTGCAAAACACATTGCTCTCAATGTGCATGACATCTAGGTTGTGTCTTAACAATTGATCTTTCCAATATGGTAACCCAGAAGATGCTGCGTTTGTTCCAATGATGATCAACACCATATCCCTCGGGTTAGTTGGAAGCAGCACCCTCTTCGACACTTTGAATATTCTTGACCCTGTCCCATATTTCTTGGCCACTTAAACGATGAGGTTGATCTGCTCGTTCAACCACATTTCGCTTGAAGTCTTTTCTATTTGTCCTATACGGATGGTCCGGGGGTAGGAATCGTCAGTGCCTGTTAAACCAACAGACTTTGCGACTGTGTGCCAAGCTAAAACCCATGTTCTGCTCAAGACATACCGGGCATGCAAGCTTTCCCGACGTTTGCCAGCCACTCAACATCCCATACGCAGGGAAATCATTTATCGTCCACATTAAGGCAGCACGCATTGTGAAATTCTGACTCAATGATATATCATACGTTAGAACCCCTTCACTCCACAACATCTTCAACTCGTCTATCAAAGGCCTGAGGTACACATCTATCTTCTTTTTGGGGTTGGATGACCCAGGGATTAACGTGGTGAGGAACAAAAAATCCCTTCTCATGCACATAGCAGGTGGGAGGTTGTACGGTGTCACAATGACAGGCCAACAGGAATAATTTCTGCCCGATTTATCAAAAGGAGCGAACCCATCTGAGCATAGACCAAGACGGACATTACGGGGATCCATAGCAAAGAAAGGGTTCGCCTCGTCAAATTTACGCCAAGCTTCGGCGTCGGATGGATGCGTCACAAAATTTTCATCCCTGTGATGCTCCTGGTGCCATCTCATGTGAGCAGCTGTTTGTTCTGATGCGTACAATCTCTGAAGTCTGGGCACTAGAGGAAAGTAATGCATCTTGCTTAACACTTGACGGGTCATTTTCCTTCCTTTCCTCACAACTTTATATCTGTCATGTGCACAGAATTTACAATTGATCAGCTCAGCATCATCCTTGTAATACAATATACATCCTCTAGGGTAGCAATGGATTTTTTCACATCCAAGCCCAAGCTCTTTCACCTTTTTCTTTGCTTGGTAAAAATCCTTCGGCAAATTATTGTCTTTGGGAACAACTTTGTTTATGATCTGCATCATTTCGTTGTAATTCCTCTCACTCATATGGTGATCAGTCTTCAAGCTTAGTGTTGCTAGGGTAGCCGAAAGCGATGAATATTCACTACTTTCAAAGTGTTCACATCCTTCCCATAGCGGACGTTGCGCTTCTTGAAGCATTTTATAGAACCTATCGGCGTCCGGATGAGGATCCTCTCCCATGTATGATGGTTGAGTATGTGTACCGGTCTCCTCTCCCATGTATGACGATTCAACATGATTAACGGGATCAAAATATCTACCGATGGACAGTCCCGCGGCATCCATAACCAACTGCTCATACGCATTAAGGTTTTCTCGATGACTACTGGCCCCGTAATAACCACTCGGTGTCTGTCGGACTTCGCCATGACATTCCCAACACTCATAATCATTCATGAATCCATTTTGACACAAATGAATTTTGACCCTGCTCGGATTTTTAAACCTTAAACACTTACATTTGGCACACAGACACCTGATCTCCCTACTTGAATTATTTGAATGCGCCAAAGCAAATTGGATGAACTCGTTCAAACCCACCCTGAATGCTGGATTTAGTTCTCTTCCAGTTAGACGATTGTACATCCAACTCCTATCGTGATTGTCTTCCATACTTCCTAGCTACTTCAGTTACTGACCTAATTAACATCTCAATTTGCCACAAATACAATTATAAGTAGCCAATACAACTAGCCACTTATGCCAACCAATTGCCACTTAATCAAGAAAGCGTAAAAACAAACACATGCATTGAACAAAGAACATATCCCAGCAAGCAACCAGAGAATAAGGATAGCACACCAGAACATGGGGACATGCTTGTGGAGGGGGCAAACAAAAAATAGAATACTATAAGTATTTTGGATTTTCTAACATATAAAGATTAAATAAGACTACATCAAATTTATATAATCTGCAAAATCAACTTTATAAACTCAACCACATGCAGGAATCAGCTTAATAATAATTAGCTTGATAAGTTGTTCAGACAACTTGCTTCACATAGAGAATATGATTCAACTTTCTGGTTCATTACTATTAACATTGAAGGATATAATACGCAATAATTTTATTTTTCATTGACAATTAGGGACAAAATATCGCTAATCAATTCGTAATTTTTTTTAATAGAAAGAATTTTGTCGGTGATTTGTTTTCCAAATGAAATTAATTATATTATATTAAGTCTTGCAGTGCTCCATTCTTTTGATGATTATTAATCATCGACATGCTTGTAGAGTTAAATAAATTATAAAAAAGGTTGCGATGAAAAAATTAGATACTAGACTTTTGTTATTTGTATTATTCTGTTTTTAAATTTTATTAAAATGGTTTTCCAAAAAATTTGTTTAGAGGAGACAGAATTTAATTTCATGCCAAGTGATGGAGCTTATGTTCGCTGGTTGTTGAAAGGCTTATATTTTAAGTATTTCTTATAATTAAGACCGTAATTTTAAATTATTTTCTTTAAATAATCAAAAACAGTATAATTAAGATGTATATGACATTAATGCTGTTGTGGATGAATATATATATATATTGAATATCGTCCTTAATAATTTGTCCTTTTCTTCATTTTCCAAGCAAACATTCAATTATTTAATAATTATATACATGAATATATTAATAATTGGAAGATATATAGGCTTTTAGAAAACTCCAAAAATTAAAAAGGCCAAACGCATATTATTATGTGTTCTAAATTAATTGGTGCGTGTACCCAGAATTATAGTCCCCACATGGCCACACCAATTATTAAATCGAACAGTAAATTAAGTATATCACATGCATGCATACAAGTAATCAATCATCCACAAGAGAAATAAATTTACTTAATATATATACTTTAAACTAAAATCATTTATAATGTTGAAAATGATTACCACATTATTTTATTAATACATTTTATAATTAATAATTTTTACAAAAAATAAAAATGACCTTTAAAGTGAACATAATAATTAATATGGTGAAAAAAAAAGAACAAAAGAAAGGGAACTTACCGGATGAAGAGGGTAGCTGGACGGCAGAGAAGAGCACCGGTGACTAGAGAACGGCGACTTTGGAGACCTATTTATTCATGAGCAATAAATATGAGCAATTTATTTCAAAGTTTATCTATACTTATTTCTCAAAAAAAAATAATGTGATTAAAAAAAATTAATGTGATTAAAAAAAAAAGCCAAATCTTACCGGAAAGCTGATGGTTGGGGTCTTGGGGATGGGGGCGGTGGAGCTGAGGGTTGGGGATGGGGGAGTTGTGGGGGTGGGAGCTGGTGGCGGTGGAGCTAAGGGTTGGGGATGGGGGAGCTGTGGGTGTGGGGGGGAGCTGTCGGCTGGCCTTCGGTGAGCTAGGGGGCGGGCGACCTTCGGGGTGGGGCAGAGGGGAGCTGGGGGAGGGCGAGCTGGGGCGTGATTCCGGCGACGGCGAGCTGTAGGGAATCCGAAATAGGCTGTGCACGGGCGAGCTGTGGGTGAAGCTGAGGGAGGGTTATTTAATAAACATAGCGGCGGAATCAATTTCTGTCGCTAAATTGCTTTTTGCGACGGAATTTTTATTCCGTTGCAAAAAGTAGCAACTTTTCCGTCGCTAAAAAGCTGCCAGAGGCAGCTTTTCGGTACCTGATAGCGACGGAATATAAAATCCGTCGCTACGGTTAGCGACGGAATTTGATTCCGTCGCTACGGTTAGCGATGGAATTTGATTTCGTCTCTAACTCAAAAAAACTGGCGGCCTTTTTGGCCGCCAGTTAGCGACGGAATCTTATTTCGTCGCTAGCTCAAAAAACTGGCGGCCTTTTTGGCCGCCAGTTAGCGACGGATAAATAATCCGTCGCTAAAGTTAGCGACGGATACAAAATCCGTCGCTAACTGGCTTATTTTGCGACGGAATTCGATTTTCGTCACAAAATGCCTTGCGACGGAAAATTTTCTGTCGCAAATTCCGTCGCTATTTAACATTTTTTTAGTAGTGTCCGCAAGCGCACGGGCCGTATCAAGTAATAAAGTGATAAGAAAAGTATCGTTCCCACGAGGACTTAGTACCACAACCTTTAGTTAAGCATTGATTTCACAATTTCATTTAAGTTGAGAAAACCAAATTAATTTTAATTAAGATAAAAGAAATTAAAACTAAAATAAAAATAAGAAAACTACCACAATAATCAAATGGGCAACCGAGAGTCACTAATCCCTTATTTGATTCTTAGATTTTATCCCCACTAAATTAACTTTGACTTAATCTAATCAGCTAATCTAGAGTATTAATGTCTATAAATGCCTTCCGGTCTATTTATCTACCTATCTTAATTAATTATGTAATGTCTTACACAACTAAATAAGATGCTTTTTAAATCGGGCTCACTCTAATTTGATTATGCGGAGCTTCTAGGTATATTCCTATCCTAGACGCAAATTAGATTAAAACTTAACTTCACGTTAAATTTAAACCTAATTCAACATTATTTATTCCCAAGGTCAATTTAGGATTCCCTCTTCCAAGTCCAACCCTAAATCCCCAAAACATGCTCAATGGTGGCCACTCACTAAGCAATAACAACAAACACAGGATTAAATAAACTGAATAAAATTAATCAAAACTAAAAAGTGGGAATAATCTCTAAAACCCAAACAAGTTCATAGATTCTCTAGGTTGCAAAACCAACTAGCCACACATGGCTTTATTCAAATCCAAAACCAAAAAAAAAAAAAAAATGAAAAGATAACAATTCAGATTCAAAGAAGAAGGACAAGAGGAAAGAAAATTTCTTCGTCGCCTCCACAGTCCTTCCGTCTTTCCGTGGAGATGATGAAAAGAATTGAAACGCTTAGCCTCTGCTCCTCTGCTTCTTCGTCCCTTCCTTCTCATTCTGTGTCTCTCAGATCTTTTCTTCCGTGATCTTCTTTCTTGTCTCTGCCTCCTTATTTATAATAATTTAGGTCTTGTGTCATTGATTCTACTTTTCTTATTAAAAAGATATCTCATATCTTGTAATTTACTCCGTCAGATCACGCAAATTGATTTTGTTTCTATTTTCTTGCGAGGGACCATCAAGTTTGGCTAATTGCATATCCTCTTATTGCCTTTTCTACTTTATTCCAAATCAGCTAATATTTCCTGCACAATAAAAATAGGATATGAGTAGATTTTATGTCGATTTATTCTTTGATCCCAAGTTTCATGCAATTATGGAAACGTTCATAAAAGATAATTAAATAGGTATATAATATCAATAATTCCAATTAAATCTCATAAAATATACACCTATTTAATCATAAAATATATACTCATCACACTTCATCACCAATGTTGGTACTTGTGTCAAACGGTAAAGTCAAAGAGAGTTATGAGTTGGGCTAAAAGCCTCTTGAGGTACCTGTTGGAGTAACTGAGTAACCGGTGCTACATCACCCATGTGCAGGGTCGCGTCAAAAGGGGACCTACAGCGGCTCAAAGAAAAAAAAGAAAAAAAGATTGAGTTATTTCCTACCTGAAGATCCTTAATAAATTAAATGAAAAAACTTGGTTTGGTGAGAGTATTTGAATTTTTCTGCAGAAATTGAGTAGCGTAATTTTCTTTTACTAATCTTATTGTTGAACTTATTGCTTGTTGATCTTTTGATCGTGGGATATTAAGAGATTAATACAATTGTTTAAAGCTATTGGTTTAGTGACTCATTCTTTTAAGACATTAATTTAAATAAAATTTGATAACATAATCTAAGTATGGTGGTGTACCGCTCTCTGTTTAGGAATTTCATAAGCAATGTTCTTTTCAGATAATCGATTCTCTTTCTTTTGCTTGAGAACAAGGAAATCTTTAAGTGTGGGGGAGTTTCAAAAACTTGATAGGGAAAAACCTTATAGTCTATAACTCCGCAAGTATACAGGCCGTATCAAGTAATAAAGAGTAAGTAAGATATCGTTCTCACGAGGACTCACACTACAAAAAAAAAAAGACTTTTAGGGGTGACATTAAATGTCGTTGCTGAAAGTCATACTTTCAGCAGTGACATTATGTCGTTGCCACTGAAAGTATGACTTTCAGCGACGACTTAGTGTCGCCACCGAAAGTTTTTTTTTAACTTATGATATTTATACAAGAAATATGTTTATTGATGTAATTTCTTATGAAGAATAAATTAATTCTTTCAATTATTGTGAGATAAAGAGAGTTTAAGAAATAGTTTGTTGTGTATGAGAGAGTGAGAGGAAGTGGGAAGAGAGTGATATAGTGTTGTTAATTGTTAGAAATTGGTAATATTCTAGTACATTTTATTTTCTTTTTAACATTGCATTGTCACATTAAAGTTGTTGTTTAAAGTTGATTTTCATTAATTGTAGAAAGAGATTGTAAGTTTTAATGAAAAGAGAAATTTGATTTTGAGTTGAGAAAGTTTTCTCACGTGCTTTTGAAACTTATACTAATACATATATTCATTAAAATACTATTGGAGAGGAAATTGATCTAGTTTTATGAAATGCAAATGAGAGAAATAATCATGAGCTCCATTTAATCATTGAAATCAAAGAATCATTTGCATTTATCACTTTCTAATCATAAAAGTAGTGTTTCAAAATTCTCTTCCCACATTAAATTTTGTCATGACTCAACTTAATTGAATTTACTAAGCCTCTTATATAATCATTTGTTAATCAAATTCTCATGGAAACGATCTCTACTTGTCACTTTATTACTTGACGCCACTCGTGCACTTGCAATAGCGAACATGAGTGTACTTGAGAGAGATGATAATTATGTTTGTATTGATACATATATGTGTGTGAGAGATGAAGAATTAAAGATACAATGTATGTGTGAGGAAGAGAGTGCAAGCATGAGAGAGGGGATAGTTTGTAACATAGAGAGAGGGGAAGTGAGAGATGGAGTATGTGAAAGGGAGGGATAGTTTGTAAGGTTTTTTTTCCCCCATCGAAACAAAATACCTCTTGTTAATTATTGCTTCAGATTTGATTACTATAATTAGGCATAACCATATGAGTTAATTTAGAATTTAGAATTATCACATTTAATGCTCCTTAATACTCCTCTTGTTATTTTCTGTACAAACCCTTATTTAATAAATAAGTTATTGAGATTATATTTTTTATCACTACAAAAAAACCGCCCATTTGTGGTGGTCAAAAACGCCCATTTGTGGCAGTTTTTGGCGTGACAAATGACATTTGTCACGGTTACAAAACCGCGACAAAAACCAATGAACCAAAACATTTTGTCGCGGTTCAAAATAATCGCTGCTACATGAAAATAAACCGCTACATTTACTGTAGCGGTTTATAATAACCGCCACTATATATGGCTACGCTGACAACTTATACACACAACTGTCGCCGTAGAAAAACCGATACAAAATGGAAAAAGTTTTGGTGCCTTTTTTTATTTTACATTTGTTGCGGTTCAGTAACCGCTACAAATTCGTCCAAATATCTGAAAAAGGTCATATTGTTTGTAGCTTTTTATAACCGCCACAAATAATTCGTCCAAATATCTGAAAAGTTTACGACCATATTTTTGTAGCTATTTATAACCGCCACAAATAATTCCCGCCAAGATTTTTACAAAAACATTTGGCGCCATTTTTTATCTTTACGTAGCATTTTGTAACGGTTTAGGTTGCGGTTTCTGTAGCGGTTTTTCTTAGTTGAGGTGGTGTGCCTGCTGATACTTTGATATTTGTAGCGGTTTTGAAACCGCTACAAAATTGTGAAATTTAAAAAAAAAATATTTCACAACTCTTAATTAAATTATTATCTCATTTATATTTTTACGGAAAATGATATTAAAATATAATAATTGATTGTATAAGGTAGTATAGATATAGAAAATAATGAGAATATCCAAATATAATAACAATAACTTATGAGTTAGTAAAAATAAAATGAATTATAAAAGAAAAGTGTGGAAAAGTGGATCGATGAATAAGTATATGAAAGTAGAAAAGAAGTTGAAAATTAAGAAAATGTACCTGTAAAATAAAAGAAGTTACAAGTTAATATTAATAGGGTAGAAGAAAAAACAAATATTATTAAGCTGAGTGACACTTACCCGATTCAAACACTTTGCCTTGTTGAGAAAACGTAAAAATATGAGAGAAGTTGGAGAGAAAACGTGTGCAGAAATCAAAATGGAGCATATTGAATGTGATTTGGTGGGGGTATTTATTTTGATCTCAGCGTATCATTTTGTCGCGGTTGAGGTTGCGTTTTCCATAGCGGTTTATTTTAGTAGCGGTTTTGTTATGGTTTGTCGCGGTTGAAGAATTATTCGCGGTTTTTTTAGGGTTTAGTGGCGGTTTCAAACCGCAACAAAAATTTTTTTTTGGCATTTTTTTAAAAAATAAAAGTAAAAGGAAGAGTAGGGACTAGGGATACAAATAACTTTTTTTGGGGTTTTTTTTAAAAAATTAAAGTAAACTGATGAGTAGGGATAACTTTTCTTCTCAATCTTTGTCGACCTCCCTGCAAAGAAAGTTTGTATAAAAAGTTATGTGTGAGTTAATATAAAATAAGACATAGAAAAATTTTTGGAAGTGAAATTTGTATATTTCATGTTGCGGATATTAAAAGACGTACCGAACTATAGGTAAAGTGTCATCGCTGTCTGGGAAGAAGTTTTCGAAACTGGCGGGATGTAGCGGCTCACAATCGTAGGCGACGTTCTCACCTTCGCCCATGTCGTATAGGTCCCGAGGCTTTAAGTGAACCACCATATTCCAATCCCTGTGCCTCTCATCGGCGACGTAATAAACCTGATGGGCCTCTGAGGCAAGAATATATGGCTCATCATCTTTAGATTGACCAGTGTGAATAGGGCGGGAGAAATTCACGGATGTGATGCCTAAGTCATCGGTCGTGAGTCCTCGGGACGTTGTCGTATTCGCCCACAAACACTTGAACAGCATCACAGAGAAAAGGCCTTGGTAACTTATCCTGACCACATCAAGCAACTTTCCATAATACGGGACGTCCCCGAACTGCATGTTCCCGTCACTGCTGCTGGCATAACTCCTCGTCCCAAACGTGCCGTATACACCCGAGTTTTGGGTCAGCAATCCCTGATCTCGTGAAACCGTGCAAAACTTGAAGCCATTGACATTGTATGCTGTAAATCTTTGGGCGTGGTCAAGCGGGCCGAGTGCGAGAGCTCTGAATTCTGGTGAGTGGAGGTTGTGGTCATTCATTATTCTCCTCCTAAACCAACCCTGGAATTCTCTGTGGACCTTTCTATCAATTTCGGAGGATGTTCGTGTACGGATCCTCAGCTGACGCTTCACATGACTCCTAAATTCCCTGCAATTAAACATGTGATGACAAGCAAGAAATGTGCCTATAAAATGTAAGGAAACATATAGGATAACATATAGTAATTATGTGCGCAATCCTTACTGAAGGTACGGTTCAACTTTAGTACAATTGATCAAGACATGTCTATGTGCTTGAAACTTCTCAAGTGTCGTGAGTTTGAAGGTCTCACGTCCGCCAACTGGTTTACCAACACGAGGGAATAACAACTCTGAACCTGATGGCTCAGGCTCAGGCTCAGGCTCAGGCTCAGGACAATCGTCCACACGACGCGAAGGCTCGACCAGAGGTAACATCGTCCTCGTCAGCAGCAGCACCAGGTTCCGGACGTGGAGGCGGGGGAGGCGGGTGAGCCGGGGGGGGGGGGGAATCCTCGAAGATGAACGTAGGGGGAGGCTTGGGAGATGGAAACCATCTGTCCAGCAGCAACTCTGTCAAGGCCCTGGCAAGTGACTGCCAGCTATGCCTCTGAGTAGCAAACCAACTGTTGAGACTCTCCTGCATGCGCCTAGTTCTGGCCTCATTCCTGGCCTTCTCTGCAGCAACCTTCTTGGCAACCTTCTCATCAAGCTGCTCGGCAACCTGCGCGGCAACTTTCTCGGCAATCATCGCATCAACCGCAGCAGGTGGTGGCATGCTCGAGCCGGAGGTCCCGGCGCCAGAGGAGGAGGCCTTGTCGTACACCATGCTAGGCCTGGCGCCTATCCTAAAGCCCCTAACACGGCCAGGATGCTCGACTGGGCCCACACCAGCTTACAATGCGGCCGTAGGATCAAAGAACCCTGTGACTCTGGGGTCTGCGACGATCGCAACTCCTGCGTGCTCTGCTCAATCCGGGCCTGACGCACACATTTCATAAAACATTAAGCAATCAATTTAATTAAATTTAAATATACAATTAGTTTTTTGTAACTTACTATTATCTGCTCTGCTTCCTCAGAGATCGGCGTCCCATCACGGTGCCTATGGGTGTGTGTGAACAACTCCCCATAATCCGTCTGACGGTTCTCCTCCCGAGCCTTCTCTTGCTAAAAAAATATAAACTTTGTTATGACTAGAACAAAACAATAGTCATTTAGCGCGTCATTAACTCCACTTTTAACATACCATCTCACTGTACGTCACCGCAAATGTCTTGGATCCTCCTGTGTGATTGATCCTCTGTGCTGCCCTGCTTCTGGTGTTCCTTTGCGCTAGGGCCTGCAAAATAAATGAGTGTAATTAATTAAAGCAAATTTTAAAATATACAATACTTTCATGATTGAAAAACAAAACTATGATTAATAAAAAAAACGTACCAATCCACCCTGACTCCTCCTATATTGGACAAAAGCTGCCCAGTCATTTTGAGGAACGCCATCTGAGACGTTTACCATCAATTGCTGCAGAGGCATAGTCCCATCTCCATTCTTCTTGTCATATAGACGACCCCTCCGGCTCTTCCACGCTTCTCCCATCTTCATCTTTACATACCTCTTCGCCTCGACTCGCAGTTTAAATTTTTTCTATACCATTAAATAATTAGTAATTAATTAATAATTATTTAAGAAATAAATAACTAAATTAACCACAATTTATACAACTTAAAACTATTAACATGTAAATTTTAATTACACAACATAACTTACTTGCACAACGTCCGTAAACGCCCTATCCTTGTTCTCATTCAGAACCTTTCTCCAATTTTGGAAATAGATAGGGAAAAACCCCCAATTCCCGCCAAGCTGTGACAGGAATCGGTTCAAGAAGTGACCACCGCTGCCGATCGGCTGGTCCGTGTCCGCGTTCCACGGGACGATCACGCGGTAGGTGTTGTTCTGGTGGTTGAGAGTGGGAACGTCCAGCGTCCTCCTGCTGACGTTCCCCTGTGGATCTGCACAATTATAACAAAATTGTTGCAATGTATTTAGAAAAACAATCATTACACGTCAGGAATTTAAATTTTATTTTTGATAATAAAATACTTATACTTACCTTCGACATCCACCGTAAATCCGGTGGAACGAGAAGACAACGGTCGAGGGTTCCCTTGGTCCCGCTCGTTGTCCTCGTCGAGGAACTGCTCCGCTTCCGCAATGGGAATCTCAATCTGGATCTCCTCACCATCTTGGCTATTCAAGATGTCCTCAATCGACAGACTTGCGCCTCGTTCTCCGCCTACGGTCTCTAGGGTCTCTGGGTGTGAGATTGGGTCATTTGTAAAGAGTTCGTCAAACTCATTCCCAACCTGAGGGGCCTGAACGGGGGTATTTAGAGGCCCACGCCCTCTCCTACCTCTACTACTACCACCTCTGAGAGGCCTTCTTGGGGGTTCCACTACTTTCTCTTTTCCCTTGTCCTCAGGATTCATGATGGTGAAAGGTCAAAGTTGAAATTGAGAAGTGAATAGTAACAAAAATTGCGCTGTGAATTTTGAAAATGAAAAGCGAGGGATAATAACCGCTGCATTTCGTGGCGGTTATCTCAAAAACCGTCACAAAGTAATAACTTTTGTGACGGTTTAAGAGAAACCACCACCTACACCGAGACAAATTGCCTCATTTTTCGCTCAAATTTGTGGCGGTTCTATAACCGCTACAAACAACTTGACTATTGAGATTCTGTAACGGTTAGGCGTAAAACTGCCACTTAAACCGCGACAGATGCGCCTCAATCTTCGTGAAAATTGGTAGCGGTTATAGAAACCGCTACAAATTTCATAAATGTTGACACTTCGTGTCGGTTTTAGAGGAACCGCTACCGATTTAGTATTTATTTTAAAAAAAAATTCAAACTAATTAGTTTATCAAACTAATTAGTTTGGATTTTTTCTTTATTACAATAAAAACATTTCCAATTATTTTCTTTAATTTCCAGTTAGGGTTAGTAATAACAAGTTTATTGAAAATTGGATTCAGTATAGCCACCGATCTCCCTAGAAAAACTCGCTGACTCATTTTGATCAGAGATATTTCCCAGAGAGAATGTTGGCTATATTGGACCCAATCTCCGATGATATGTTGGATAATCTTCAGAAGAGGAGACGTCTTTAAGTAAATAGAATAACTAAATCAAAATTTTCACTAAAAGAACATTTTCGGCTCCACATCTCTTATCTCTTATCTCATATACCGACAACAGAGCAGAGAATGCTCTTTTAGTGATAATCTTGACTTGAATTATTTTTAATTTGAATATTTATAGTTGTTGTACGGTCGCTATTTATAGAATAAATTTTGTAGCGGTTATATCCTAAACCGCAACTAATTGTAACATTTAGAGTATAACTGCCACCTAAACAGCGACAAATGCGCCTCAATCTTCGTGGAAATTTGTAGCGGTTAGTTAACCGCCACAAAAGCAATACACGTTGTAACGGTTTGAGATAAACCGCTACCAATTTAAATTTTTTTTTAAAAAAATCCAATCTAATTAGTTTGTTAAACTAATTAGATTGGATTTTTTTCTTTATTACAATAAAAACATTTCCATTTATTTTCTTTAATTTCCCTAAAATAGCGAGGGTTAATAATAACAAGTTTATTGAAAATTGGATTCAGTATAGCCACCAATCTCTCTAGCAAAACTTGATGACTCATTTTCATCAGAGATATTTCCCAGAGAGATTGGTGTCTATATTGGACCCAATCTCCGATGATATGTTGGACAATCTTCAGAAGACTAGACATCTTTAAGTGAATGGAATAACTAAATCTGGATTTTCACCAAACGAACTTTCTCGGCTTTGCATCTCTTATCTCATCTCCCGACAACAAAGCAGAGAATGTTCGTTTAGTGATAATCTAGGTTTAGAATATTTTTTAATATTTCTAGTTGTTGCCTATTTATAGACTAACTTTTGTAGCTGTTACAGCGTAAACCGCTACAAATTGTAATATCTAGACGCGGTCAAAGTGTTGGTTTCTTCTCACCGCGAGAAAACGGTGTCGTTTCGAATACATTTTGTAGCGGTTACAGTCAAAACCGTTACAAACGTTAACAATTAGACGCGGCAAAGGTGTCGATGAATTTTTGTAGTGGATATTTCAACCAAACCGCTACTAATAAACCGCCACAATATTCGCGCCAAAACGCGCCAAGGCTGGCGCCATATTTGTGGCAGTTTTGTTTTGTGTAACCGCTACAAAATTCGAAACAAAATGGTCACCATTTTCTGCCAATGTTTCCGTTACTAATTAATGGCGGTTTGGCTTTAAACCGTGACAAATTCGCGTCAAAATATTATTTTGCAGCGGTTTTTTATAACCGCTACTAAGTAACCGCGGCAAATGACCGCTTTTTTTGTAGTGTATTATGCTTACATCTTGAATTTAGTCTTAAAATTTACAAATTATAAAATGCAAATTTAGATTAGTATGTGAGAAACCATAATTCTTATTTTTTTCCCAATAGAAACCATTATTTTTCCAAAAGTACAACTTTCGGTGGCGACAATATAGTCACCAATGAAAGTAATACTTTCAGCGGCGACATTTGTTAGTCGCCGCTGAAAGTAGAACTTTCGGTGGCGATAATGTTTTGTCGCCGCCTAAAGGATGTTTTGGTGGCGACTTTTTGTCGCCGCAAAAAGTCCAATTTACCCGCGCTCATGATAGTAAAAACCTCGATTTATCGCTGTGATTTTACGTTTTTTACGATTTTTTTTCATTAAAACAATTTTACTAATTTTCCAAACGCTTTTAAGTTTTTACGATTTTTCATTCCCATTCTGTTTTCAGGTAAAATCTACGTTTTCACTACCATAAGCGCCTTTTTTCTCTAATCCAGCGCCATTTTTTCTCTGCCCATGCGTGCTCCTCTTCTCATTCAACACTTTCTAACCTAGCTCCTCCAGTCTCCATCCTCCTTCCCTCCTCTTCTCATTCTCCACTCTCTACCCTAGCTCCTTGCAATCAGGTCTTCCAACTCTATAGCAGCTTCCTGGATTAACAGAAATGTCGTCGCATACTACCCAGAAACCCTTATCGCCAGAATCGCCGCCGGCGACCAGGTTTTGACCTCCGTTCCATCTTCAGCTCCTCTTATTCTTCCTGCAATTCAATCGCTATACAATGCTCTCGTTGCTTCGAATCTCCATGACCAGATTTAGATTTCGACCCCTCATGCAGCTTCCATCATTCTCTACCCTTTTCCTCCGTCTCAGGCTTACTTCAATCAAACCCTAGTTTCCTATATCCTTCCTCTGTTTGAGTTCTTTTCCAAAACTGGCTCGCCATTGATCATGAATGATAGGGTAAAACTTTAGAGCCTATAAACTCCGTAAGTGCACGGGCCATATCAAGTAATAAAGTGATGAGAAAAATATTGTTGCCACTCAGACTTAGTATCACAAACTTCAGTTGAGCATTAATTTCACAATTTCGTTTAAGTTGAGCAAATCAAATTAAATTTAATTTAGAGAAAAGAGATTAAAACTAAAATTAAAATAAACAACCTACTACTAATCAAACGAGCAACCTAGAGTCACTAATCACTTATTTGATTCCTAAATTTTATCTCCACTAAATTAATTTTGACTTAACCTAATTAGCTAATCTAGAGTATTAATGTCTATAAATGTCTTCCGGTCCATTTATCTACCTATCTTAATCAATTATGTGATGCCTCACACAACTAAATAAGATGATCGGGTTCACTTTAATTTGATTATGCGGAGCTTCTAGGTATATTCCTATCCTAGACGTAAATAGATTAAAACCTAACTTCACGTTAAATTTAAACCTAATTCCACATTATTTACTCCCAAGGTCAATTTATATAATACCCTAAAAATCATATTTAGCATAACTACTATATTTTGATAAATGGTACCTATTAAAATAGGTGAATATGTGGTCTCAAAGATATTATAGCTTATTTAATTTGATTTAGGGACTTTTCTCCTAGAATTAAATAAACCAAAGACCCAAATTTTCGAATATTCTTTTAGAGATCATAAAATATCCTAATAACTCATATAAATATCATATCTTAGCAAATAAAATACAAAGGTGAATTTTTCATAATCTATGGGTTATATTTTCATCTAAATTCCACTTTGGAATTAATTAACCAATGGTCAATTATAAGACTACATATTGAAGGCTATAGTAAAATACATAAAATAACAACTATTTTGAATGATCATAAGGCAAGAAAATAACACATAAATTAGTAATTAATTTATAACCAAAGGTTATGAAACCACTTAAAAATATTAAAGTAAATTAGTAAATGAACAAATAAACTTGCAACAAATAAGATTAGTGACAAATACATATAACTACCTATTAGGGGTATATTTTAGCCTAAGTACAAGAGATAGATGGCAATGAAAATAATAGATATTAAAGAGAATGAAATACCCTATAATTATCACATTGAATCATAGTTCCTATTTATTTCTAAAGGACCATAAAATGTTATTAAAATACCCAAACAAATTAAAAGAAATTGTCAATAATTGTTGGGCAATTAAATTGATATTAATTGGATTGTTTGCATTAACATTCATAATTAATCTAATGGCAAATAGGACCTATTGACAATAGGAGAATATGTTGTCTCTAATTTTGTAGTGTATTTATTTTATTTCTTGAGTAAATTTTCTTTAGGATTTAACAAGGCAAATCCAACTCTAAATTCAAATAGGGGTCATAAAATGTCATAAAATGATATGAAAATACCTAAATTAAGTAGAGAAAATTTCCAACAACTAATAAACAATTAAACCTACATGAATTAAAATATCCACATTTAGTTTCTATATTGTCAAAAATAAACCATAAAAGGGTGTGAAAATGCTTAAATTGATTATGGAACATTACAAACAATTAGTGGATGATTAAGTTACAATTAATTAAGGCAATAATATTAAAGTTCTTAAACAGCTAGATAGCATGTATAAAACCATCAATTAGGGAGTTTTACCTTAATAAATAAAGGGCCAATTATGTAGTTCCAAAAATTACCTAAAGCAAAATATTCTTGAACTAATAATTTGTTGATCACATTACAAACTAATCCTTATTCTCATAGTCCATCTCAAGATTGCAAAAAAAAAAAAAAAAAAAACTCAAAGCTTAAAGACTTGGTTAAAACATTTTTTTTTTCCTATTTTAATTTTTAACTTGATAATATTCTCTAAGATGGGGAAAGCTCAAAATTAAGGTCAATCCTCAACAATGCAAAAATCCCAAGTTAACAAAAATCTTTTCAATTGCATAAGGACAAGCATAATTCAAAGAAATTATATCCCTCCCCCACACTTAAATCAAACATTGTCCTCAATGTTGCAAAAAAATATAAAGAGGGAAAGGAACTAATACTCCCTTGGTTTAGGCCTCTAACTCTGATGTGGAGTGCTTCCCTTGGTACCATCCATGATATTTCAAATTTCAAAGGAGAAAAGAGTGCTAAAGCAAGACCTTGCAGCAACAAGAAGAGTGATCCTCATCAAACCTGAATAAAACTGAAAGAAAGAAAGAAATAATAATAATAAAAGATGCAAACAAAACCCTTGGGTTGCCTCCCAAGAAGCGCTAAATTTATAGTCTTCAGCCAGACTTCTCAAAACAAACCATTAATCATAAGTATCGAACACCATAATTACCTTGTCTTCATTTCTTTTCAAACAACAAGGTATCTCACACAAAAATTGATCGTTCAAGTTAATTACTTGTATTTCCTTAATCATAGACAATTTTGGATTACAAGAAATCACTGAATTCAAAGAAGGCACAACATGCATATTTTTGAAAATAAATATAGGCACTTCTAAGAATTTAGAGCATCCAATAAAATCAACTTGACTCTCATCAGTAAGAGTCAACACTTCAAGAGGAGGGTCATGAACAATAACAATTTGGACATCTACATCAATTGGATCACCAACATCACAATCCTTAGGCTCCACAGCCGGAACCTCTTCTAGACATCCACTATTCTCATCTAACTCAATTTCAAACCCACAATCATTTTCTACATTATCCATAGTCTCATGTAATTCCATACATTCAACTTCCTCACAATAATCATTATCATCATAAGAAGTGGTAACTATATTTAAGGGATTATCTTGCACCATAGTCTCAAGGGTAGTAAGCATTTGACTTGCATATACCCTAATAGTTTGGAGACTTGACTCAATGCTAGAGAACATCTCCTTTCGCTCTCTACTAGATCTCTCTAATGCTTCCACACACTCAAATAATTTTTCCAAATTAGATTTTTCCCTATACTCAATGGTGTGTTCTTCAATAGGTGGATAAGAGTAAAAAGGAAGATTATTTTCATGAAAATAATAAACATGTGGATCCCTAAAATTTTGTTGCTTAAAACCTTCACTAGGACAAAATGAGTTATCAAAACAGGCTTGGCTCCTAGTGAAATCATCTCTCACAAAATGACTAGTTGTGCTATATGGACAATATTCATATAAATGATTCCCTCCACAATAAACACAAGACATGCAAACATATTGAGAAAAATCAACATATGGAATACAACCATCATTTATGCTTCTTTTACGTTGTCAATATTCATTCAAAGAATTTGAAATAGCAATCAATTCATCTTGTATAGAAGACGAAGAATTCATCTCTTTCTCAATATTAAGACCAGTTAGTTGCCAATTGAAATCCATTTTTTTAATATTTTTTTTAAAAATAAAATAAAATATTCACAAACTCAAACTCAAATTACTAATGCACAATCAATTCCAACCAAGACAGTTGTAGCACACAAGTCCCCGGCAACGGCGCCAAAAACTTGATAGGGCAAAACTTTATAGCCTATAAACTCCGCAAGTGCACGGGCCGTATCAAGTAATAAAGTGATG
This sequence comes from Acacia crassicarpa, assembly GCA_034222035.1. Classification (NCBI taxonomy): domain Eukaryota; kingdom Viridiplantae; phylum Streptophyta; class Magnoliopsida; order Fabales; family Fabaceae; genus Acacia; species Acacia crassicarpa. Next base: position 20,427,641 of record JAWXYG010000012.1, read on the forward strand.
AGAAAAGCATCGTTCCCACGAGGACTTAATATCACAAACTTCAGTTAGCATTAATTTCACAATTTCGTTTAAGTTGAGCAAATCAAATTAAATTTAATTTAGAGAAAAGAGATTAAAACTAAAATTAAAATAAACAACCTACTACTAATCAAACGAGCAACCTAGAGTCACTAATCCCTTATTTGATTCCTAGATTTTATCCCCACTAAATTAATTTTGACTTAACCTAATTAGCTAATCTAGAGTATTAATGTCTATAAATGCCTTCCGTTCCATTTATCTACCTATCTTAATCAATTATGTGATGCCTCACACAACTAAATAAGATGATCGGGCTCATTCTAATTTGATTTTGTGGAGCTTCTAGGTATATTCCTATCCTAGACGCAAATTAGATTAAAACCTAACTTCACGTTAAATTTAAACCTAATTCCAATTATTTACTCCCAAGGTCAATTTAGGATTTCCTCTTCCAAGTTTAACCCTAAATCCCCAAAACATACTCAATGGTGATCAATCAATAAGCAATAACAATGAACACATGATTAAATAAACTGAAATAAAATTAAGCAAAACTAACAAGTGGGAATAATCTCTAAAACCCAAACAAGTTCATAGGTTCTCTAGGTTGCAAAACCAACTAGCCACACATGGCTTTATTCAAATCCATAGAAAACATGAAAATTCAGGCTCAAAGAATAAAGAGAGAGAAAGGAAAGAAAGATTCTTCGTCGCCTCCACAGTCCTTCCGTCCTTCCGTGGAGATGATGAAGACAACTGAAACGCTCAGCCTCTACTCCTCTGCTTCTTTGTTCCTTCTTGTTCTGCGTCTCTCAGATCTGCTCTTTTTTTGCCTCTTCCTTTCTTCATATATATAACCTAAATATAACTTAGGCCATGGGTCATTGATTCTCCTTTTCTTGTTACAAAGATATCTCATATCTTGTAATTTACTCCATCAAATCACACAATTGATTTTGTTTCTATTTTATTGCGGGGGGGCATTGAGTTTGACTGATTGCATATCCTCTTAATTGCTTTTTCTATTTTATTCCAAATCAGCTAATATTTCCTGCACAATAAAAATAGGATATGAGTAGATTTTATGTTGATTTATTCTTCGATCCCAAGTTTCATTTAATGATGGAAAAATCAATAAAAGATAATTAAATAGGTATATAATATCAATAATTCCAATTAATTCTCATAAAATATACATCTATTTAATCATAAAATATATACTCATCATCAATGAATCTTTACCCTTACTATGTATTTATGCAGAACTAAGGAGTTGTTCCACTCGACAATGCGTTGTTCAAACCCTTAACGCCTTCAAAAGAAATGGTGGATCCCAATACCCTGATTCATTACGAGAGTGTACTCGATGCTATGATCGATGCTGCCTATTTTTCCATGAAAAATCTTAATGTCACCGATGTTATGGTTCTTGTCATTGAAAGAGGGTGGCCTTCGAAGGGTGATGCTAAAGAGCCTTATGCTACAAAAGACAACACAGACACCTACAATTTGAACTTGATCAAGCATATTTATGATCGTAGTGGAACCCCTTTGCACCCAGAAGCCACTTCGAGCGTGTACATATATGAGTTGTTCAACGAGGACTTGAGGTCTCCGCCGGTGTCGGAAGGGAATTGGGGCCTGTTTTACAGCAACACTACGCCGGCTTATCTTCTTCATGTGTCTGGAATTGGGACCTTTTTGGCTAATGATACAATGAACCAGACATTCTGTATTGCCATGGATGGGATTGATACCAAGACAATGTAGCTATTTTCAGAAAGAAGGGAAGGCTCCTGGATCTTGTGACTTCAAAGGAGCGGCTATCATCACTATCACTGATCCAAGTACGTGTTACTTTAGTTAATTTCTTTGTTGCTTGGGAGAAAGTAGAGTCCTGGTCTTGCTTGTGAAATCACTACTGCTAGCTGCTACCTAGGGAATCTTAGGGGAAAAACATCAACATCTTTCAAAACCCTGATTAATTGCCTTAGTTTATGGTTTTCTTAGGATAGAGTATTAAGGAAAAAATAGAAGCAATACTCTTAGATGAATGTGCAGTTTTTTTCCGATATTTGGATGCTCTGCATTTAGCAGGTTAATACATAAAATGTGTCTTTGGAGAAATAGAGGGTGAAAAATAGGAAGTGAGTGGAAAGAGAGGATGTAAGATTCTGTACAAACTCTACTCAAATGTCTTGCACGTTTTCTCAGATACTTAATCACTACTACAAAAAACGTTAAAAACGTCCTGAATTAGAGGCAAAAAACGTCCTTTTTGAGCTGGACGTCTGAGTAGGGGAAGTTGTAAAAAAACTGATTAAGGCGTCCTACACCTTAAACAGGACGCCTTAAAAAAGGCGTCCTATGTTTTATATAGGACGCCCTAAAAAAGGCGTCCTATGCTTAATATAGGGCGCCTTAAATGTTAAATACAGGACGCCCTAAAAAAGGCGCCCTATATTAAGCATAGGACGCCTTTTTTAGGGCGTCCTGTATTTAAATATAGGACGCCTTCTAGTCCTTTTTTTTTTAAAAAAAACCAATTCTTGGCTCATTACAACTGAAGCCCCTGATGAAAACCAACTCTTCTAGTCCTTGTACACGTCTCGCAGTAGTGCTAAGTATGGAAAATTGCCCGCAGCTTGTTCATTCTATGAAAACATAAACAAACATATTATGAGCGAGTTAGCAATTAAAAGCAAGTTCTAGTAATGTATTTCCTACCATTGCAGGTGTCGCCCTCGCCATCTGAATAAGATGATTCGGCCACAGGATGAACGAATTTATGGCCCGGCCTAAATCAGGAACCTCGTCATCTTCAATCGGAATGTGTGTTTCTTCTTCCCCCTCTCGAACACATGTCACAGTCACCCTACGTAGGTCTTGTGCAATTTCAATATTATGGTGGGTGGTGTGATCCACGTAAATAAGAGTATCGGCAACAATACCCCGATGTGGCTGATCCAAATAGAAAGTGCACGGTTGTCCTCCCTGTGGAATGTGAGAAGGCTCGCCTGGATCAACATCCGGAGGGTGAAAACTCTCTTTACTGCTGGGGAAGGCCGGGGATTCACAAGTTGCATGTTCCGTATTGTCCCTCGAATCCATCATAGTTTTCACTTCGGATCGAACTTGTTGCATGATTTCGTAAAACAATCCCGCCCGAATTTTTGCCACAAGCTGAGGACTAGGGTTGTTATCGTCATACAACCGTGAACGCCGTCCAAAATATTTTGCGGCACTAACCCCCCTAGGCTCCCCTCGAATGTTGTCAGGGTAATCCGGCTTCCCAATCGCCGTAGACAAAATATCCATCCGTGAACCCGGCGTAAATGAACCTTGGGAACTCTGCTCCTCAAGTGCATCCTGTATCATAAGATGTTTCATAAATAACAATTAAACCCTATAAATTGGAACAACTGAGGGTATTTAAACCGTCTAATTTAACTACTTACAATCTTGGAGGCAACCTCAGCAACATCTGCATTTATGTATGTGTCGCCCCTCATCCTCGCAGCTTTCCATTTCTTGTGACGAGGAGGAGGTTCAGGGGGCTGGACAACAGTGGAAGGATTGGATTCGGCAGCTTCCTTCATTCTCTCTTACTGCTCCTCCATCATTCTCTGTTCCAGCTTTCTGTACCCACCACGAGACAAACAATGCAGATACTTATTTGCCGCTTGCCTCTCTTTATTGGCTTCACTTACTTCCTGTGACACGAAATCAAATAAAACTGAGCCTAAGTTGTCAAATTGAAGAAATGAAATGATATGAAAGAAATCTTACAATAAATTGTGGATTTTGCCGTGACGCCACAAACTCCTTCCAGTCCTCGGGAGAAATATACGGATATAGTTGGCATGGATCCTCATTCCTCCTTGGACCTCAAATAAACTTTTTAGTCAGCTTATTCTTGAAGTCTTTCCAACGTATACGGACTTCCCCCATCCAATGCTTTTCCATTTGCTTAGTGTTAGGGACGTCGTACGTTTGCTGCAAGGTAAAAGGAAAGATAATTAAATTTCAATTAATAAGTCAAATGATACAAATGCAGATATATCGAAAGTGACAAACCAAAAGTTGTGCCCAAATCAACTGCCTTGTCTTCGGCGGAACGAACTTCCAAGCAGAGATGACAATTCGAATTTTGCTCCGAGCCAGATAGCCTACATAGCTAATGAAATTGTCCTCCTCCGGGCCAATTGGATTCAACTTGTCATCAAATTCCACATGCAGCCTCTTTTTTTGGCTTTCACGACGGGCCACTAGCGTTGCCATCTGTGTGCAATGCGTACCCCTTCTCACAACGGGCTCGTCACCTCTCTCACCTCCTGACTCATCAGAGCTAGAGCTAGAGCTAGACATGATCCTATTCATGAAGGACAAATCAATGTTAGATAGGTTATTAAATAGTAAACAGATTAATAAAATGAAAAAAATGTTAAATCACCACAAAAATAACGTATTCCTATTTCATAAGTTAAGATCTTACTTTATATGGTTTCCCATATTCCTTCGCAATGATCTTTTCTTGCAACATCTTCATCGTCATCTACCAATTCCACTTCACGTGTTGTATGGGGATTTGTTGAGAAAGGGGGTGTATCGTCAAGGTCGAAGGATTCTTCACCATACTTCTATTTTTTACTTTGAAGTACAATGGACATTTTTTTATTAGCCGGGTCTGTAACATAAAACACTTGTTTCGCCTGGCTTGCTAGAATGAATGGCTCATCTCTATGACCAACTCTTTCAAGATCAACTGAGACAATTCCAAATTGTGGATCTATTACAACAGCATTATTGCTAACCCACTTACATTTCAATAGAGCAACTTTGAACTTATTGTAGCTCATCTCCCATATTTCTTCAATAACTCCATAATAAGCCATTGATGCTAATACCGGGTTTTTGTCTTTCGAACTCGCAAAATGCATGGATTCAGCTTCAACCATCACCCCACTATTTTGCACAGAACTTCTGTCATCTTGGTCTTTTGTGTAGAAGGTATACCCGTTTATTTCATAACCTTGCCAAGTGATGACCTGAAAAGAAGGCCCCTAGGCCAACCACTCGATTGTATCCGACACTCCGGTCTCGCGCGATACCTTCTCCTCGAACCACTTTGGGAACATCTTCTTTTGTTCATGAGCTATTTGCATGTCATTCTTCCTTGGATTCTTATTCTTCAAACTCTTTCTGTGTTCATCAATGTATGGTTGAACTTCTTCCATATTATTCAAGATGTACAGGTGTGCTTGCAACACCTCTTCACGAGGCTTATTCTTCAGTTTGATTCCTCGAGTTCACTCGGTTATCTCCTCGTCATGCTGAGATCGTATCATCGTCCCTGGTAGATATTCTTTGCAAAAGTCCATAGCCTCTTCAACTACATATCTCTCAACAATTGAGGCTTCCGGTCGATAAGGATTTTTAGAATACCCTTTTAAGATCTTCATGTATCGCTCTAAAGGGTACATCCACCTTAGGTAAACTGGACCGCAGAGCCTTACCTCCCTTACCAAGTGCACTATCAGATGCACCATGATATCAAAAAATGCAGGAGGAAAAAACATCTCTAGTTGGGACAAAATAATATAACCCTCATTTTCCAATTCATCCAACTTTTCAATGTCAATGACTTTGTTACAGATACCATTAAAGAAAATACACAATTTCGTTATAGTGGTTCGCACTTCAGCTTTCATAATGCCCCTAATAGCTACAGGCAATAGTTGTTGCATCAGGACATGATAATCATGGGACTTCATTCCCACTAACTTCAGATCGTCCATTGAAACACACCTTCTCAAATTAGAAGAATATCCCTGTGGAACCTTAATGTCATATAAACACCCACACAAACTTTTTTTCTCCGCTTTTGATAGTGTATGAGCTGCTGGCTCCAAGTATGCCTTCTTACCATCTTCTTTTACTTGTGGATGTAACCGTTCTCTTATTCCCATATCAACCATGTCTAGTCTCGCACTAATTCCATCCTTAGTCTTTCCTGGTATGTGCAAAAGAGTACTAACAAGGCTATCACAAACGTTTTTCTCCACATGCATCACATCAAGACTGTGTCTCACATCAAGACTACGCCAATATGGAAGATCAAAGAATATTGATCTCTTCTTCCATATATTCTTCTCTCCCACAATCTTTCGCTGCTTACCCAATATGACATTGATATGTTTCACCTGACTATAAACATCCTCTCCGGTTAATGCCTTTGGAGCCATTCTATGCTCCGGTAAGCCGTTAAAACGTTTTCTTAACTTACGATATGGGTGGAACCGATCAAGAAACCTCCTGTGACCGAGGTAGACCGTTTTTTTTCGTGCTTTAGTTGATGGAAGTCTGTTTCTGCTTCACATATTGGACATGTTTTATGCCCCTTCACACTGTACCCTGATAAATTTCTGTATGCTGGAAAGTCATTTATTGTGGTAAAAATCATTGCACGCATCTTGAAGTACTCCTTCTTATATGCATCAAACACATCTACGCCTTCCTCCCACAATTTCTTTAAATCCTCAACCAAAGGCGCCAAGTACACATCGATATTGTTCCCTGGCTGTTTTGGTCCAGAAATCATCATAGAGAGCATCACATACTTGCGTTTCATACATAGCCAGGGAGGTAAGTTGTATATTACAAGGAGAACCGGCCATGCACTATGTGTGCTGCTAAGAGTCCGATACGGATTGAATCCATCTGTACAAAGGCCCAGATGAAGGTTCCTTGGCTCACTGCCAAATTGAGGGAACATTTCGTCTATTTTCTTCCATTGCAGAGAGTCAGCCGGGTGCTGAAGATATTTTCCATCAGATATTCTCTCATCGGAATGCCATCTCAACTGCTTTGCCGTCGCTTCACTAGTAAAGAGACGCTTAAACCGCGGTATTATTGGAAGATACCACATTGCCTTCACAGGTTGCATTTTTGTTGTCTCATCATCTCCATAACCACCACCTTTCTTCACTTTGTATCGTGAAGTTTTACACTTCGTACAATTACTCAGGCCTTCATACTTATTTCTATACAATATGCAGTCATTAGGGCAACTGTGTATCTTTTTATACTCCATACCCATCGAAGACAAGATTTTCTTGGCCTCATACATACGATTTGGAAGTACATTATCGTCTGGCAACATATCTTTCAACAATTGAAGCAGTGACGTGAAACTACTATCGGTCCACCCACAAGTTGCCTTTAAGTTGACCAAATGTATGGTCCCAGACAACCGTGTATATTTAGTACACCCAGGGAACAAAGGTGTCTCTGCATCACTCCGCACGCTATCATATTCATGCGGTCGTGCAAAAGATTCGACCTCAACATCATGAATCATTCTCTCCATTCCATCGTCATCTACCTTAACTTCATTTTCGTGGGACACACTGGTAGTTGCCTCCTCACCATGCCATATCCACATTGTGTATCGAAGGTTTATCCCATCACAAATTAGGTGATCCCTTATAGTAGGAATATCTCGTCGAATCCCATTTAAGCAATTAACACATGGACAATAATACATCCCATTTTTTGCAGCCACATTCCTTCTAGCAAATTCAATAAACTCTTCCACCACATTCTCATATTCTTCACTAGTTCTCAAAGCATCCATCCAACTATGCCCCATTTTAATACCACCTACGACATTTCCGACAACACAAGTTTATAACAATTTAAAGAACGACATGCTTTTTTGTCAATCTTGAACTAAAATTTCGGCAGCATTTTCCCTTAAAAGTAATACATCCCAAAATTTCAACAACAAACAATTTCAGCTTCAATCAAGAAAACTTACTAACTAAGCCAATTCAGATCAATATCAGTTATTAAATCCAATAGTTTCATCAATATACAAAGTATAAAAATATAGCTAAATTGTCCAAGTCATAAACTATTAAATTATGGACTTCTAATCATCTTTATTCATACAACAAAGTTGACCTAGTTCAATGCACATCAACAAAAAAAGCAACAATAATTAACTTTACTTACCTCAACTTTAAATTCTGATGCTTGAAATTTTTTTGCTCTAGTCAACCTAAATACAACAACAATAAAGAGAACATTAGAATTATTCAAACTAACATATGGGAGAGGGAATAATAGAAGTAAGTGAATCGATCAAGTAGCCAAACTCTAAAGAAAGATCATTATACAGATGCACGAAATAATGGTGCATAGAGAACCAGCAAAATTCAATGTGGGCTAGAAAATGAAACTATTACGATGCTATATAACTAAAACAGGACTTCATAGTTCTTGATTATAAAATCTTACCAAGAGAGCTGCAAAAGAACCAATCATTCCAAATACAAGAATCCCGTTAAGAGCACCTATTAAGCGCTGGCTACAGATTGAAAACAAGTCATGGTTAACAATAGAAAAAGTATTGTTAAAAAACAGATCAACCATCCCTTCAATATTTCTGTCTATACAAAATGTTTGAGTGTTATGAAAAAAACCTCAAGAAAATTTAATGAATTTGTAAAGTTAAACTATCCAATCAAATCTAAAAACATATAAATCACTCAACCAAAGAAATGCAACTTGAAAAGAGAAAAGAGAAAGGGTCGGTGAAAGACAAAGAAGAAGAAGCCAATGGACCTTTGCTTCACTTGGGCTTCAACATTGACATTTCAACATTGTTGCCTCCAATAGGCTTGCGTTATAAAAAGGAGAAAATTAGGGGAAACTCCCATATCAAAATTTTTATTGGTGAGAATGTTTTTAATTAGAGTACTAATACTTTATATCTATAAAATTTGCAAAGTACTTGTATCTTCTGTGCATAAAAATTCACTAGGTCCTACACACACAAATATCCATGTACCTCTGCTTTGAGTTTTGTCACCATGCTTTTGTTGGAATAAGTATTGAAAATAGAATATAGGAAAGTTGGGAGTTAGGCGGAGAAAAGAGAAATGCGAAAGGAGGCATAGGGGGAATCAATGTGTTGACTAGAAGGACTAAGTCTAAGAAAGAGGTGATAAGCAAACAATAAACGACTTTGTATTGTATAATGAGAATGACAAGTCAGTCAATGGCTTTATCTCTGCATTAACACCATCCATTTACTTCTGCTTTTCAAATACAGATTAGCATTATTATATTTTCTAGGCTCCACAGTTCAAATTTTAGACTTTAATTGGTTGAAATATTGGCACCTAATAATTTATATTCAACAGGATGACAACTACATCAAAATACTCTTCTGGTTTTATTTACAGAGCAACAGAGTTTTTCCCCCTTAATATAAACCAACCACCTCATCAATTTTATTGTATTTTTCAACTCCATCTCATCAATTTTTCACTTAATTTCTGTTCTTCGGTGATCGATAGGGAAAGCATAGTTATTAGTGAAGATGTTTGGTATGACATTAGTTTGCTTGTACGCAAAGTTTAGATGCCCATCTCTGCTTAATGATAAATACACATTATATAGATATCCCACGAAACTCAAGCAAAACAAAGAGAAAAGGGGAATGAACAAGAACCAAGGAAGACCAAGACCAAGTTCAAATCTCATGAATCTGTAGTCAGGTAAGTTAAACTTATTGGGGCAAGTTTGCAACATTTCAATTAGGCTATTAGAACATTCAAAAACTAGAAAGCCACTAACCAAGGCCGTGAACAAACAAAGGCCGTGAAGAGGGAAGATGGAGGAGCCGGACTGTGTATTGTTTGGCACGAGCACGTTAGGGCTTCGGTATTGTTTGGCGTGAATCGAGCAAGGGAGGGGACTGAATGTTCAATAGGGTTTCGACTGAGGATGAGGGAACCAGAGAGTATCGCTGAGAATTTCAGAGATGGGTAAGCGATATAGGGGCCGCGGAGATGATTAGGGTATATGAACTGAATTGCGACGTCCTGAAATAAGAATCAGGGCGCCAAAAAATTGATTAAGGCGCCCTTATTTACTATCAGGATGCCCATAAATTAATTAAGGCGCCCTGATTTAAAACCAGGACACCGATAATTGCAATTAAGGCGTCCTGATATTAAATCAGGGCGCCAATAATCAAAAATTAAAAAAAAATTGCTAAAAAATTCAAGAAAAAGCGTCCTGATAATAAATTAGGGCACCAATTAATAAAAAAAAGTAAAAAAAAAAAATCCTAAAACACTACCTGGCGCAAAAAAATTCGCCAAAACGCACCATGGCGCGCCAAGCAATATCATTTTAAGCGTCCTGGAATGATTATAGGACGTTTTAATTGTTTTTTAGGCGCCCTAAACTGTTATTTAAGACGCCCAATTCTCATAAAATTTCAAAAATGCCACTACGTTCACTTTTAACTCCCTTTTATAAAATAAGGACGTTTTTTAGGGGAGTAGTAACCATTTTTTGTAGTAGTGAATGCATTATTAGAAAGCAATCACAATTCGTTTTAAAACTATTTTCTTTAGTCTGACCATAACATTCACCATTGTTTTTATTTGAAAACGTAGTTTATTTGGCCCTAGTTATGGTGTTAATATTGTGGTAGAGTATAATTATACAAGGAAACAAGAGATGGAATAAGTGAGGCTTGAATTGTGAATTCTGTGAAAGCCTTTTGGGGGGCATTCACATTGAAGATACACTTTAGCCTTTGACGTGAAATATTGGAAAACAAAGGGGTATGGTGGTTTACTTGTCCTAGACATATTAGGAAACTATATGAAGCAATCCTTGAATTGTAGCTGTATATTGGTTTGAGTGTCCCAGAGAACACCTGACACTCGAAACGATTCATTTTTTAGCCATGTTTTCTAGATTCCCTTCATATGGCAGTAGCTTTCTAATGTCAATTTTCTCTAAAAGGTTCATTTCTCGCAACAAAACATTGTTTGATGTGGCTCCACATATTTGTGTGGTTTCTCTTTGTTGTTTTGTCCAAGTTGAACACTAGTGTTAATTCCTTTTTATTTTTTCCTTTCTTGTGGGGATACCCATTGTAGGTCACAGAAGTTGTATATTTCCTGGAAGGTGAGGAAGTCTCCTCTTTCTTGTTGCACTCTTGTTTTTTAGTGCCTTGCTCGTATAATTGAGACCTTTTTCTTTTAATTTTTAATACTTTCAACGTCATGTGAAAAAGTGTCGCCACTAAAAGAAGTATTAGCAACGACCTTCTAGTTGCCACTAAAACAAGAATCAGCGGTGACATTTTAGTCGCCGCTGAAAGAGAAATGTCGCCGCTGAAAGAGGAATGAGCAGCGATAAAACCGTCGCCACTGAAAGAGGAATCAATGGCGACAATTGTCGCCACGAATACCCTACTTTTAGTCGCGATAGAAATTTTGGCGATATCTGATATACTTTTGGTAGCGACATTGTCAACTTTCAACGGCGACATAGAAATGTCGCCGCCAAAAGTATTGGTGATGGTAGTATCGCCGCTGAGTCGCTACTGAAAACCCTTCAGTGGCGACATTTAGACTTTCGGCGGTGACTTTTGTTGCTGCCGAAAGTCTTATTATTTTTTTTTGGTAGTGTCAGTACCCACAACATCAGTTAAAAATTAATTTTACATTTTTGTTTAAGTTGAGCAAACCAAATTAAATTTAATAAGAGAAAACTAAAATCAAAATAAACTAACTACCAAAATAATTAAATGAGCAATCCCGAGTCACTAATCCCTTATTAAGTTCATGAACCTTGTTTTCACTAATTTAATTAGTCTTAATATCAATTTTGTTAATCTCAAGTATAAATAGCTATAACTGCCTGTCGGTCAACTTACAACTCTATCTTGTGTTATGTCTAACATAGTTACTCAAGAGGCAACAATTATATGGGGCCATTAGATATATGCCTATCCTAATCACAAATTAAATCATAATCTAATCCCATATTACTTAATCTTAGAGCCTAATTAAAATTCCTTTCATCAAGGTAAAGCCTAATGCTCAAATTCATATTCAATAATGGCCAATCACTAAATAGATAAATTCAAACAAGATTGAGTAACCAAAATTAATATTAATTATAACTCAATAATGGAAATAAAATCCACAAATAAATTCATAGCTCCTCTAGGTTGTGAAGAAACTATCCACACATGGCTATACTAAAATTCATAACAAAAATATAAGAATTCAGGTTTAAAGAATACAGAGTGAGAGAGAGAGAGGGGAAAGAAAGCTTCTTCGTCACCTCCACAGTCCTCTCGTCCTTCTGTGGAGATGATGAAGATAACCAAAATGTCTCTCCTGCTCAGCCGCTACTATCCAACCTGCCTTCTCATTCTATGTCCTGTGTCTCTTGATTTGCGATTCGCGTCCATCGTCTCCGCGTGCCCCTACTGCCGATGAGACTCTGTTAATTAATAGGTTTTTGTCTGCGCTTCTCTGATTGCAATATCCTCTATTCTTTAGATCTCTCTGATTGCAATATCCTCTATTCTTTAGATCTTTATCTGATTCAATTTAATATAATATAATAAGATATTATATTATATTCTTTTTGTTATAAATATTATATTTGTGGATGTTCATATCTCCCAATATTTCCTATTCTCCCGTAGTTTCCTATTCTCACCCATTAATAACTTTGATTATGGAATCACATTAATTGTAGATTAGAGAGTTGTGCCTATAAATAGAAGGCATATGTTATGTATTTGAGACACTAGAATAAAAATTACTCTTCTCTTTCTCTCTTCTCTATTTTCTTATTCTTGTTCTCTATCTCTTATCTCAGATATATCATTATATTTATAACACATTATTAGCACAAGAGTTCTAACGAAATTATGATTGTTTCTTTAACAATTTAATCTATATTATTTAGTTATATGTTTATTTTTTCCATTTGGGATAATCTGTGCCACTATATGAAATTAAAGAGATACTTTTACCGATTGTTTTATACATCAGGTTTCATAGCTAAGATTGGAGATTATTACTGTTTTATATCTTATTTTGATATTCTTTATGATTTTTTTTATATTATTGATATTGTTAGTTTAGTATAGCCAGAAGCCATACACCTATGATTTTATATTCTGAAATTATATGATCAGAAGTTATATACATTTTGACTTTGATATAATATGGCCAAAAGCCATATTCCTTTTATTTCTATTTTTATAATATATGGCTATAAGCCATATTCATTTGATTCGCTATTATATGACCTGATGTCATATTATTTTTCATCTTTTATTTTATTGGATGGCTAGAATCATATATTTAATTTTTATATATTCTGAAGATAAAAGGCCAGAAGCCATATAATTCTAAATTCTTATCATTGGCCCGAAGCCATTACATTTTGATATTACATGACCAGAAATCATATTTCTTTTACTCTTATTTTGATATTATATGATCAGAAGTCATATAGCTTTCATCTTCTTATTGTATGGCTGGAAGCCATAATGTTCAATTTTTATTTATCCTGAAGATAAATGGCTTGAAACCATAAAATTTTGATATTATATGGCCAGAAGTCATACAACTTCATCGCTGGAAGCCATAATTTTCAACTTTTATTTATTCTGAAGATAAATGGCTTGAAACCATAAAATTTTGATATTATATGGCTAGAAGTCATACAACTTCATCGCTAGAAGCCATAATGTACAATTTTTATTTATTCTGAAGATAAATGCCTGAAGCCATTAGAATTGAATGGCCTAAAGCCATAAATTTTTAATTTCGTTGTAATATCATAATTTATGGATTATTTATTGTCTTTATGAATCTATTATTATGTTATTATATTGTGTTTTATATTTCATAAATTTCTTTTTATTGTATAATGAAATTTGAATTTGTGGTTCATGAAGCATCAAAATTGTATATTTGGTATTATAAAATCTTCTTGTTCTTTAGAACAAATTAAAGGAATTGTATTGCCACCAAAAGATGGCCAGTTGTTCTTCCAAAAGCTCATTATAGATGGATTCTTCCAATTTGCTCCTGCAGTAGTAATATTGTGAAAGAAGTCTTAAGAAATATGTTGAATTAATTTTTTAACCCCATAAGTCTAAACAAAACAATAAGTTTTTGTTGCAAGAATCATGAATCTCATCCAACAGGCTCAACTCCATTCCCAGAAGTGAATGAAATAATGAATGTATTGTGGTCAATGATATAGGTGTAAATGTGGTTATAGCCTTGGACATAGCCATGGTTGTAACCATGGTGGTTCAAATTCTCACCTGAAGTGGAGAAAGATTATTGATAAGAACCACAAAAGAGAAACTAGTGTGCATAATAAACATGCTAAAAAAATCTATATTTTTGCTGTGGTGGCAAGGGTCATTCATCTCGTACCTATCCATGCTAAGACACATTGGTAAAGGGTCAAATATTGAAATAAATTATGTTGATAATAGCACTTAATTTCTAGTGTTTGTGAATATTTATTTAATTTTGCTCATGTATTGGTGTTTTCTCTCCCATTATCCTTGATATTATATTCATATTTTTGACTTTATCATTTAAAGTTTAAGTTTTATTCTTACATATGTTTATATGGCTCACACTTGAGGGGGAGATTGTTAGAAAACAAATGAGTTCAAATACAAGTATGAGCTAATAACTAAAAAGTTATATACTTCTCACATAAAGCCTAATGGATCTCCCAAAATGGATGTTAGATTATGATCAAAAGTTTATGATTGATTGAGACATATGTCACAATAAACTAGAAGTTTATTGATCTAAAGAAATTTATTGTTGGCATGACCTGTTTGATCATCCGAGTCATAGAATGCAAGTAAGATTACGTATTGACATTCATTGAAGAGCAAGAAGATTCTTCATGAAAAACCAACATATTTTTATGAATTATTTGCTGTATGTTCTCAAAAACAAATTGTCTGTGAGAATATCATTAGTCATGATTTGTAATAGATCTCAGTATTTCTGGAAATATATCAAACATAATTATATGAGGCTATTGAAATAGCATGTACACTATATAAATTTGAAAGACGCATCGATAAGATGGTTACATGCAAAATTATTATCTTGTAACCTGAAGTTTGTAAGAATGTTTGCAACCCAAAGTTTGCAATAATGTTTAAATAAATTGAGCGCGCAATTTCCAGATTATACGATTCAGAAATCATGAATTAAAGCTTCCAATTAATTCTTATGAGAACAAAATTTTTATGTTGGTATATATGATCTTACATATTAAAGCACTTATAGAAGCCAACAAAATTCTCCCGGTAAAATTAGTTTTTGGTCAGTAGCCAAATAAATTCCATCCTAAAAGGTTTGCATGTACAATGCTTATAAATCCACCACAATGCACACAAATGGATATAGAAAGGAAGTTGTGATAAATGTTGGGTAAGGATCTCTCTCTTTTTTTTTTTTTGTCTTTATATGAAACAAAACGATGTTTCTAAAGGAAACAAATGAATTTAGAAGATTTATACGGCATGATTAGTCAATTGTTATTTGACATTGTTTTCCTATCATAAAGGGGAGAAACTGAATAGCTGGAAAAGAGAATACATGAAATGCATTATTACTATAAAGTAAATATCCTCGAATAAATAAGTATGAATCAAAAGTTTATCAGACTATGCATTCATGAAATATTTGCCCAATGAAATTACTGAGCTAAATAAGATTTACTAAATTTCATACTCTAACTAAAAATGCTCCAAATACAAGTAAGACATGCTTGAAGCATGACAAACTATTCGATTCCAAATATAAATATTATGGATAAGTTGGAGCATATAATTAAGATGATCATATTAAGGAGGCAGGTACTCCAAAAGAGTACTGAGACATAACTAATTGTAAAACCTCAAAAGAGGTTTAGGTACCTGAAGAATAATATAGATCTTGTTAAATTATGTCACAAGTAGAAAATGGAACCGAAAAGATAAAATTGTTGACAAAAATTTTGAAAATGATATAACGTGATCAAATGAGGATATTATATAAAGATATGTCACAAGAAGTAGACGTAAAGATGATTAGCCAAAAGGAAAAGTGAAATTTAAAAAGATGCAAATATGATTACATTGTGATAGTTAAGGACCTGCAATCAAATTTGGAATATATGAATGTTTATGTGAAAATAAAGATTTTCACAAATTTCAATTATGATGAGATATATGATTTTGTGGTGGTTACAATAATTTTGTATATATTATTAGTTAGCAGGTTATGAAAGAAAAATTATGTATCTATTAGAAATTGGTATATATAGCCTATGCATTCGACTCATTAAATTATGAAGCTTGCATAATAATCTTCAAAGGATCCAAAATGCTAGAAGCATATACAAAGATAATTTTTGTTTGCAAGACATATGTTATTTGATATTCTAGAAGTACCTTATGATAATATTTAGAGATCATTGTATTCATTATGATTATACTGGTAAAAATTTAGTTCTTGTAGGTACACAATGGGTAATGAAAATGGATTGAGTGATTTTCATGATAATTATTTCATTGTTCCACAGTGAACAATAGAATGTCTGGTGGCTAAGAGGAAGATATGCTCCTAAGGATATTGGAAGTAATGTTATCATCAGGGGGAATAAAATCAATATTATCAAAAGGGGGAGTCGATACACGCTGTACTCTTTTTCCCTTATCTAGGTTTTGTCTCACTGGGTTTTCCTAGAAAGGTTTTTAGTGAGACAGCACCGGACAATGTATCAATGAATGATGTACTCATTTCTTTAGCTAGGATGTTGTCCCACTGGGTTTTTCCTAGTTAAAGTTTTTAATGAGGCACATGCATAATAAACATCCAAGGGGGAGTGTTATGAATATTATATTTGTGGATGTCCATATCTCTCATTATTTCCTATTATCCAATTGTTTCCTATTCTCACCCATTAATCACTTTGATCACGGAATCACATTAATTGTAAATTAGAGAGTTGTGCCTATAAATAGAAGGCATATGTTATGTATTTGAGACACTGAAATAAGAATTACTCTCTTTTTCTCTCTTCTCTATTCTCTTATTCTTGTTCTCTATCTCTTATATCAGAAATATTATTATATTTGTAACACTTTTTAGTTTAATTTGTTTCGTTGCCAAGAGTATTTGCATTCAAGTTCTATTCACGTTGGTCCGCATCATCTCCAAACATCATTGATTCTGCTTTTACTCTTTCAATTCCATATAATATATTACTCCGTATATAATATCTGAAACATATATTTTGGTTCCATATGCTGATAACTTAACATGGGGTCCACGCCTCCTTATCATATATATCTCAAAATCCATTGCTAGTTCGCTTTATTGATATCTTCTATAAAATAAAATAGGATATCAATAGATTTTTTGTTATAATATTCTTTTATCTTATATTTAATTAAATGATAAATAAATATATTAAAAATAATTAAATATGTATAAAATATTAATAAATCTAACTCATTATATCATACAATATATACCTATTTAATTATAAAATATATACTTATCACAATGGCATCATTTGCATCGACACAAGGAGGTGGATTAGCATGATCATTGTTGCCATTGTGGACATCGTCGGTACTGTTTTGCACCAATTTTCAACCATTGATATAATAAATACTATATTCAGTCCTAAATAAAAGAAATAGTTTACATTTTTTAAGAGATTAAAGAAGTTAAATAAACTATTTAATATTATATGTTGTGTATGATTGAATTAAAGAAAAAAAAATATAAAAAACAATTGAATTATTCAAATTTTAATTTGAGTTACTAAACTTAACGAATTATATATCAGATTATGCATCATAATTAGAGATTTAAAAGCTGGGGTAAATTACCAATCAAATGATGGCAAAGACAACGAGTTTTATATTAATTTTCTTTTGACTAGTACCAAACTAAGACTTTATTGTGATTATTTATAAAATATACTTTTTATGAATTTGTATCGTTATATTAGTAATCATCAATAAAAAATGGCTAATAGCTATGTACAGCACAGAATGAAAACCCATTAATAATTGGTGGTTAAATTTATTCTCACTAAGCGAAGAAAAAAAACAAAAGTTTGATCCTGTTATGAAACAATTAAATATTACAAACATTTTGATTTAAAAAGAACAAGAGAAATAGATGGCATGAAATTCAAATTCCAAAAAAAAAAAAAAAAAAAAAATTGAATTGGCCCTTCCTAAATTTATCATCATCAACAAAAGTAATTCTCTTTTGACCTGAATCAATTCCCTCTCCTCTGTGAGAGCTCTTCTGCTTCCTTCCCTTCATCCCTTCGTGACCTCACATGACGGCATAGTCACCAGTGGAGCTCTAGCATATCTATCTGAACACTGCTTTTGTTTTATGCATTGCTACTTCTTTATGGTGGGCATGACGTGTATGCTTTCGCTTTTGTTCATTATATATATTTTTTGCTCAGAAGTTTATTATATTTATATATATAGAGACAGGAGAAGAAAGAAAAAAAAGGAGATAGAAAGTGATATAGGCTGTGGGGGATTAACAACATGCATGTGAGGGATTCGCTTTTTGTTTCCTGTGTCTCTCTCTAAGCCTACAAGCATTTCCCTCTTTTTGGGATCCTCTTTTTATCAATTTAAGTGCTATTTCAGCCAGATCCAGAAGGAGTGGCTCTTTCAAAACAAAAGCAGGAGGAAAGAGTGGAGATATCATTATTGGATTCTACCTTAAGTGATGGATAACTGCCAATGTGTCAATGTATTTTCATTTTCGAAGAAGATGGTTGCACTGAGTTACATTCTTCTGCCTTTTATTCTTTCTTGGAAAAGACTTGCCTACATTCGTCGGGCCTGATAGGTGGTGGTATCACACCCTTCTCAAAGCAACAATACGTGACACTCTCAGCGTCATACGGCTCTGCACTGGTAGGGAAGATGGATCAAACAATATAGAGTTGTCTGAAAGTAGATGGAAGAAAATCAAAACAAACACTCGATGAAATTATTAAAAAGAATCTCTTTAATTATCAATTTAACTAAAGATTCAGTTGTTAATAGAATACAATAATTAACATGTGTCATCCATATAGTTGACCACCACGAAAAAACGCTGGTTGGGTGAAAATCACCATAGTTTAAATATATAATTTTTCGTCATAACAACGCCTGTTCCTTGCGGTCTGTGTTCCCGTAGAAAATGGCAGTCCAGAAATGTAACTGTTGTATGACCACCCCAAGTCCCCAACTAATACTTACAGTATGTTTGGTTCCGTTTGAGTTGAGTGGATGTTTGGTTTGAGGTCCTCGGACACGTGCGTGGGAAACCGTCCAGCAGCTAGGTCCTAGTGTGAATCTCTTTGTCGCTGTCGAATATGGGAGCGAATTTTGATTAGCTGTTTGCTTATCGTTTTTCATGGACCACAAATCCACAATAAGCATGGACGTCCGTTCAACCCTAAATAAAGTTCTGGGAGTAAATAGAAAAACAAATATATTTCTACACATACAAATATATTTAGAATATAATAATGAATACTGCAAGTAGAAATGATTGTGAAACAACGAAAACGATTAGGAGTAATTAATGGGAAAATTGAATTAAGTACGAGCTATGATCTTACCTCTCTCTATGCTTCGTCTTCTATAAAAACCCACCTTACTCTAGGTGAAGCATTATTACCAGCACTCAAATCACGTAAAGCTTTAAGTTCAGGAATCAGCTCTAGCAAGCTCAGACCCTTAATTGCCCTTTACCCTCCAGGTACATGCACCCTTATCATTCCTCCAGCCACACCAATCCCCACCGCCTCCTTCTCCGTCGCCGTTAAGACACCACCACCGTCATCTCTCTTCACCTTTCTTGCCCTTTCTCATCTCATTCTTGTTACGTTATTACCTACATACATACGGAGATACATAGACAACTTAATTGAGTTACGTATAACTCTTGTTGCAGGTGCGAATATGGGTTCAAGCTGCTGCAAGCCGGTGGTAGAGGATAGCCTTTCTGACAGTGGCAATAATCAACCGTGGACGGCATCTTCTTCATTGTCTGTCTCTAACAATGGCGGCTATACCACTCATTCTGACCCATCACACATCATCAACACCAGGGCCAATGAACTCGGGCGCAGTGCTGGCTACGCACTGCCGCCTTATGTTTCATCGTCCACACCACCTACCACCCGCCGCAATGAACTCGGACGCGGTGCTGGCTATGCACACCCCGGCGGCCCCACCACCACCACCACCACCACTACGGCATAGTCATCGTTGGAGATCTGGCGTGTCTATCTGAACACTGTTTTTGTTTTATGCATTGCTTCCTTGTGGCATGTATGGGTTGTATACTTTTCCTCTCTCTCTCTCTCTCTCTCTCTTTTTTCTTTCTTTCTTTCTTTCTATTTCTAGTTGGTTCCAGGAGGCAGGAGTGTCCTCATCCAGACGACAAGCAAATAAAGGTGATGTACCAAAATTTAACTAAGCACCGTAAGTATATGGGTTATGAAAATAGTAAGTGGCAAATTAAGTTCATCCTATAGTGACTCAATCAAACTAATGATTAAGTGTTAAATTTCCTTTTTCCATTTACGTTGAAAAAACCAGACTTGTTTTCAAAAATAGTAAAAAGAAATTTAATAGAAACAAGAACTTTCACAAAGAGCAAATTTTAATAATAAGAACAAGCAACCTAGAGTCACCAATCCCTTATTAGCTTTATAAATCTTGTTTTCATTAATTTAATTAGCCTTAATATCAATTTTGTTAATCTCGAGTATAAATAGCTATAGTGCCCGTCGGTCCACTTACAACCCTTTCTTAAGTATAATTTGTTATGTTTAACATATTTACTCAAGAGGAAAATAAAATCAGACACACCCTTCAGTAATTATATGGGGCCATTAGGTATATGTTTATCCTAACCGCAAATTAAATCACAATATAATCCTATATTACTTAATCTCAAAGCCTAATTAAAATTTCTTTCGTCAAGGTAAATTCTAATACTCAAGTTCTTATTCAATAATGATCAATTACTAAATAGATAAATCTAAACAAGATTAAGTAATCAAAATTAATACCAAATTTAACTAAACAATGAAAACCAAATTTAATCCACCTATATAAGTTGATAGCTACTTTAGATTGTAAAGAAAATCTAGTTGCACATGGCTAAAACCAAATACATGAAAATAAAATAATATTCAGATTTGGGAAGGGAGTAAAATAAAGAGGCAGAAAATTTAAACTCTCAGTGCTGTTGCGTCGTCCAACTCTGTGCTGATATCCCCCGCGTCTCGTGCGTCCAGTTAGCGTCTTGGCTGCGTCTATGCTGATCGTCTCTGTTTGTCTTTACGTCTCTATTTTTTTTTTTTTTTGCTCATGCTTTATGTCTCTATTCAATCCCCCCTTTTATCTAGATCTCCGCCTCTCAATTAATAACAAAGATTTGGGTCCAGGCTTTTCTTTTCTTTTCTTTTTTTTTCCCCGTGAATTGGGCCGTGAGCTTCATCTCTATATCCTTTCGATTAGATCCATTAGATGTACATAATATCACAATTGGGTTTATATCAAAAAATATCACAAGTGGGTTCCACCTCTTCAATCCCCCTGGTTCGACATTTTTTTTGGGGTCCAAAACGTACTTATATTAATACTCAAATCAAAAGATATACCAAAGTATAACAATTACAATTGAAATAAAATAAACTAGAATAATTACTATAATACCCCAAAATTTGTATTTCCCTTGAATATAATATTTTGGCCATTTAGGACCTATTGAAAATAGGAGAGTATGTCGTCTCCAAATTAGTAAGTGTATTTATTCTAATTCTTGAATAAGTTGTCGGTAGGACTTAATAGGGCAAAATTCAACTCCCTAAATTTTTATTAGAGATCATAAAATATTGTAAAATACCATAAAAGCCCTTAAACCAATTAAATGGAATTTCCAACAATTCAAGAACAATTAAACTCACACTTAGTGATATATTGTCATATAATTCATATATTGGCAAAATTAAGCAATAAAGGAATAGGAAGAGGTCTAAAATAATTAGAGGACACAAAAAATAATTAGTAAACACCAAAAATTAATCTTAATTGAATTAACATGCATAATTAATTGAATGATAAATATTTACAAGCAATTTGCAATATTTTGGCTAAATTCAACAATAAAGTCTAACAAGGGATCCATAATTGTAACAATTGGACTTAGTAGGATCATAATTGAATTGGTAATCAATAAAATCATTTCAAACTAAACCTAATTAAGCTAAATTAAATAGTAAACAAGAAGAAAATTAATTTAGGGCTTTAGTCACAACAAAACTCAATTGGATCATTTTTGGTAACCCAAACTTGACCAAACCCTTGCCCAAATCAACAAGAAAGCCCAAACCAACCCAAAAACAATTCAAAGAGAAAAAAAAAATCAGAGGGGGGCACTGTTTTGGTAAGGCTTCAAGGAGAAGGAAATGCTTTTCATCACATGTGCCAAAAGGTGGCTTTTAGGATACAAAGTACTATTCCATTCTTGCACCTCAAGTACTTTAGCTTCTAGGAGAGGGAAAAAGAAAGAGAAGAGGGGAGAGAGTGAGAGAAGTCGGATGAGAGGGAGAGAGTGGTAAGGATTTGAAGTTTCAAAGTTGCCCTAGATCCAATGGTGGATAATTACCAAGAGGAAAGTTGCATTTTATTACCAAATTATCAAGAGAAAATCCTATAAATAGGGGCCAACCTCTTCACATTTTCCTCACACCAAGCAAAACAACACTTGCTTATTTGAGAGAGAGTTGAGAGAGAGCTGAAGGAAGGCTTGAAGGAGTCCAAGCTTTAGGTAAGCAAAGTTCTTAGTTTTGAGTTTTAAATTCATAGGTAGAAGTAGTTTTAATCTTTAAAATTCTAGAATAATTTTAGTTTCATGTTTTTATGGTTAAAAATATCTTTGTTTCGAAAAATTAGTGAAGATAGTGGTTCTGCAAAATTACTAGGTTAAGAACACTGTAGTAACGAAGTTCTGACGAAAAGTTGTCGGTTAGGCGATTTCTGAACTAGTAACAGAAAAGCTCATATTTCATGTTGAAAATTATGTTGAAAAATTATGAGAAAATTCATGATCAAAGTAGACATATATAGATTTTTAAATATGTAAAGAACATGTTGAAATGAGCTCTGTACAGTGAGAAAGAAATTCTCAAAGTTTATGTTGCGAAAATGCTGGAATTTCTGGGCAGAGTATGAACACGTGAAATCTGGGAATGATTTTTGAATTCTGGGAAAAGCCTGATATTTTTTCTGGAAAATAGACATCCTAAGGAGTCCGGAACATTTTACAGATCATCGTTTCGATTTTCCTAGAATTAGTTATGATTTTTCAAAGATAGGCGAAATTCTGCCCAATAATTTCCAGCGTTTTTCCACGAATTTTGAAGAAATAAAATGATGGTTTAATGTATCAAGGGTAAAATAATCAGTAGTAGCCAAAATATATTTTAGGATATTATTTATAAATTAATAACGCAATATTCCTATTATAGGAAGTCTGCAAACGTATACCGATCGTCGTCATACCGGAATTATCAACTTAGGTACGGACGTGTATTGTAACACTAACTCTGATGCTTATGGTATGCTTATATGTGATAGATAGTCTGAAACTCTGTTTTGAAAATTGATCATACACATACAACCTGATATGGGTTATGGTTTTGATAATGCCGTTATGTTTTCCTAGTGCTGAGGACACAATAGGCCATCGTGGCACTGGATGATAGTGCAGACTATAATAACATGCATATTGCAATGACTATGTTATGTTATTATCTGAATATGAGAATATTGTATGTGATTATTGCTATTTTGCCATGGATATCTGTCATACATATTTGATACATAAACATGAGGTTAATCGTTACCTGAGGTTCAATGGTAATTGAACCTCAGCTCTTACCTTAGCCCCAGGACCCTCAAATGGCCAGTCCAAGGAGAAAGACAAGCAGGTGGCGTGAAGTAGCAGCCGAGGGCTTCCGTTTTGAAATTTTTAAATTTTCTGCTTTTTTGGATATTCGTTCATATGGATGACTGTAACAGTACACAGATACACTTTGAATGAATGTCTTATCAGTTACTCGTTTTCACAACTATTCCGATGCTCTACTCTGATCAAACCTTTTGAACTCTGATAACACTATTTCGAAAACGCTTTAGAAAATGGGGTGTTACAATTACAACTAAAATAGCTAAACCAGAACAAGAACAATAGGAACACAAACACAGAAAACAGTACAAACCAAATGAAAGAGGAATTAAAAACCAAAATCACTGAAAAGGTAGGAATAAAAGTAACTTCAGACACTGCACCCGCTTCCTGGACATCCAAGGTTAGAAGTGATAAGGAAGAAGGTGTTGGTTGCAAAACCCACCTAACAGGGCACACCTTTTTATAAGGATAAGCTGCAAATAGATCAGCTACACAATTGATATGGGGCAAGAATCGGAAAAAACCCAATCTTAGAAAGAAAACAAATGAAGCCCTTAAGAATACGTCTTCTCCTCCAACCAAGTAAATCTGGCAAACACCTACCGAACAAACTAAGGCAAACACTAGTGATTTGGATTTGCCACCATCGAACAATCCTAACAATGGGCCTTTGAGAAGTAAAACATTTAGCAATAAAGACCATCAATACAACCCTATCCCAAAAAACGCGAATATGAACCACAACAAAAAACACCACCACTAATAACCAAAAACATAAATAACTGAGTAGAGGACCTTCCCCTCTATCGCCGGAAACCGCCGAATTGTCGGAAAACACCGGCGAGGAAGAAGCCCTAATAGTAAACCCCACCCTATCAAGACAGATTTGGAGAGGGAGAGGAAAAGGACCACCGCCACCCGCACAAAGAAGACAAAGTGACGCCACAGCTGGAGTGCCGGTGAAGACACGAGGTCGCCGTTATATGTCCTTGTTCCGAACTAAAACCCACATGCTCCAAGCTCTTCAAGCACCAATTTGCTTCCATATGGCGGATATGGTACAGGAGGAGGCTTGCCAGCGGCAAGGACGCCGCTGGCGAGCCAGAAACCCTAATGTTGGGAAGGCCGAGAGAGAGCGTTGTGAGAGAGAGAGTGTCGAAGTCAGGGAGCGGAACGATCGGCAATTGATGATTCGACATCTTTTATATCATATGATTTTGTCAAGATTGCTTCCATTTAACTGCAAGCTCTATTCTTTTTGTCTCTTCTCTTTTATATAAAATCTTCTACACGATAAAATAGGACATGAATAGATTTTCCGTTATAATATTTATTTATGCTATATTTAATTAAAAGATAAAAAAAATATATTTTACAATTAAATAAGTAAAGTATTAATAAATTCAACCAATTATATCATAAAATATATACCTATTTAATTATAAAATATATCCTTATCAAAAGGAATTATGTATTTATTAAGAACATAATAGAATCATCGCTTTGCCTTCTTGTGGCTCGTATACTCAAATCAGCTCGAGATTATATATATTCGAATGCATTTCATAGTGATTGAAGCATGCATATCGATCTCCTTAGTGAATTCCACCATACGCCTAGAAAGAAACAATGAGGCGTTGATGATATCATTCTCCGATGAAATGATTCAATCCTTGTCGTTGCTGCCACGTATTAATTGATTACTTTTTATCTTTTTCTTCCAATAATATCTCCTGCACAATAAAATAGGATATCGATAGATTTTCTATTATAATATTCTTTTATCCAATATTTAAATTAAAAGATAGATAAGTATATAAAAGATAATTAAATAGGTATAAAATATTAATAAATCCAATAATTATACCATAAAATATATACCTATTTAATTATAAAATATATATTTATCAAACTCTCCCACACTTAAACATTGGCTTGTCCTCAAATAGAAGAAATAGAATTCATTATTTGAAAAGAACATTGCTCATGAAATCCCTAAACAGAAAGAAATAAACTACCACATTTAGATCATATCATCAAATCTGATTTAAGTTAATGTCTTATAAGGATAGATTACCAAGCCAATAGTCTGAAACAACTGTAACAATCTTTTAATATCCCATGATCAAAAGATCGGCACACAATAAGTTCAACAATAAGATTAGTAAAAGGATATTACGCTACTCAATTTCTTTAGAAAAATTCAAATTCCCCAAGCTTTTCATTTAATTTAATAAGGACCCTCAGGTAGGAAGTAACTCAATTTTTGTAATTTTTTTTTTCGTTTTTTTTTTCCTTGAGCTGTTGTAGATCCACTTTTGATGCAACCTTGCATATAGGTGATGCAGCACCGGTTACTCAATTACTCCAACAGGCACCTCAAGAGGCTTTTAGCCTAACTCATAACCCTCTTTGACTTTACTGTTTGACGTGAGTGCCAACATTGATAATGAAGTGCCCCCGGTTACTAAGTAAGGTCTAAAGAAGTCATTTTGTGTGCATGTTTGTGTGTGTGATTTTTTTTTTTTTTTACACTACCTGAGTCATTTTCCCAAACAACAGTTTTACTTAGCTGGCAAAGGTTATTATCTAATTTTCTAAAGAAATCATGTAGCAGAATATTCATAAACTAATAATCTATTGATCATATTACAAACTAATCTCTATTCTCATAGTCAATCTCAAGATTGAAAAAATTCAAGACTTTAGAGGCTTAATTAGAACATTTCTCTCTCTCTCACTCTCTCTTTTAAATTTTTGACTTGATAATATTTTTCTAAGATGGGGAAGGCTCAAAGTTAAGGTCAATCCTAAACAATGCAAAAATCTCAAATAAAAAAAAATCTTTTCAATTGCATAAGAACAAGTATAGTCAAAGAAATCATATCCCTTCCCCACACTTAAATCAAACATTGTCCTCAATGTTGCAAAAATACAAAGAGGGAAAGGAACTAGTACTCCCCTGGTTTAGGTCCTCAACTTTGATGTGGAGTTCTTTCTTTAGTACCATCCATGATATTTCAAATTTCGAGGTCAGAAGGATTGCACAAGCAAAACTTTACAGCAACAAGAAGAGTGATCATCTTCAAACCTGAATAAAACTGAAAGAAAAACAAAATAATAATACTAAATAATGCAAGCAAAACCCTTGGGTTGCCTCCTAAGAAGCGCTTGGTTTATAGTCTTCAGCTTGACTATATCAGTAGTCTACGTAGGCGATGACAAGTGGTGAACTATTGTTTGCCGATTCACTTCACCACCATGGTAATGCTTCAGTCTTCATCCATTCACTTCAAAGCAATCTCCTGTTCTCTCATCTTTAACTTCAATTGCACCTTTAGATGACACCGAAACCACTCTGAATGGACCAGAAGTGACCACCTTGATTTAAGCTTCCCCGGAAACAATTGAAGTCTTGAGTTGAAGGGAAGCACCAATTGCCCTGGCTCAAAGGAGCGCTTCAAGATATGACTATTATGACATTTCTTTGTTCTTTCTTTATATAGTCGTGCACTATCATATGTTTGAAGTCTAAATTCTTCCAATTCATTCAGTTGCAGAAGCCTTTTTGAGCCCGCTTGATTGTGATCCATATTTAGCTTCTTGATTGCCCACCATGCTTTATATTCCAATTCATGTGGTAAATGACATGTTTTTCCAAAAACCAAACAGTATGGTGACATACCAATTGGAGTATGAAAAGCTATCATATAAGCCCATAAAGCATCATCAAGCTTGTCAGACCAGTTTTTTCTAGTTGGGCCCACAATTTTCTCAAGAATCTTATTAATTTCCCTGTTAGTGAACTCGCACAACCCATTAGTTTGTGGATGGTATGCAAGTGACATTCGATGGTGCATTGCATATTTTTTCAGAAGAGCTTTGATATGAAAACTCGAGTTTTGTCCAAGCAGAGAGCTTTGATGTTTTTCATGTTTTGAAAACTGCCAGTTTTGGAAGAAAACCTCCAGTTTTGATGTTTGGGACTAAAATCGATTTTACATGTCAAAATCCAAAACTCGAGTTTTCATCGCTGAGTTTGAATTTCGAATCTGACGAATTTATAAAATCTTCTTGTTTGATCTTAATACTTCCTATTAACATTCTTCTATATTCCCAGCTATGTTTAACCATTTTGTTACTGAGTTTCAGATGATTTAGAAGATGTTTATTGAAGTTTAAAAGCTAAAGCAAAAAGTGACGTCAGCACATTAAATGCAAAACCTAGAAAGTTGCATACTTTTGGGTAATCCTTCTGCACACGTTTACAAAGAATTAACGAATGTTTTCCACATCTAGTAGCTGCTATTCCAACGGATTTATTTACAAGAAGTCAACTCTAAACTTCTGCACAGCTGGATTAAGTGAAGATTAGTGAGAGAAGAAGATCAAAGCTTAACCTAAACCTTGTCTAATGAAGGCAACTGTTATATTAAAGATTACAACGGCCATTTAATACTCTCTTGGTACAAATAGAGTTGCATTCAAGTCTTCACAACTAACACATCTGATGAAAACGAATGTCATTCAAGTCTACATTAATTTCTTTGTGTTTTCACTTGTAAAGTATCTTCTAATACATTGAGCTTCAGTGGTCATTCTTATCTACTCTTAGAGAGAGTTATTTCATTGTAAATCATTTATTATAAGGAATCACAAGTCTGGGGACTTGGTGATTGGGTTCATTGATTACAATTTGTGAAGGGGAGTAAGTTCTAGTGAGAGAATTACTCTTAAGTACAGAGTGTGTAATCAATTGAGATAGTGGAAATCCTAGAGAATCTGGGGACTGGACGTAGGTCAAGGAGTTAGACCGAACCAATATAAATCCTTATGTCTTGCTCTTCTCTCTTTCACTCTGTTCATCTCTGTTTTCATTGTTGAAAAACAGAGTAAGTTTCAAAAGTTTTAAAAATCCCCAATTCACCCCCTCTTAGTGATTTAGCTCCACTTTCATTTGGTATCAGAGCAAGGTCTTCTCTAAAGAGTTTAACATCTTAAGAAGGATCATTTTGGAAGGTATTCTACCTGATGAAGCTTCAATCAACAGGCCACCGGGTTTCAGTGGACAACATTATTCATTCTGGAAAGCCAAATTCAAAGTCTTTGTTATGGCTTTTGAATATAGCTTATGGAGAGTATTCGAGATTGGAGATTACAATCCAACTGTGCTCGAAAATGGTCTCAGAGTTCCAAAACCTGAAGATACCTACGATGAGAATGACAGGAGAAATGTCACACTCAACAGCAAAGCTATCCTCATGCTACAAAGTGCTCTTAGTCAACAAGAATATTTTCGTATCTGCACATTTCCTTCAGCTAAAGCTATATGGGATGCATTGGAGATAGCTCATGAAGGAACAATTGGTGGTAAGGAGAATCGAGTCAACACACTCATGATCGAATACGATCTTCTTCGTATGAAGCCTGGTGAATCTATTATCGATTTCCAATTGAGGTTCACTCATCTGATTAACCAGCTTGCTGCCTTAGGTAAAACCTATGATCAACTTGTTCAAGTGAGGAAGATCCTTAATATCCTCAGCAAGTAATGGGAAGCTAAAGTTACAGCCATCGAAGAAGCTCGTGGAGAATCAATGAGCTTAGTAGCAGCCTTGTTTGGAAGCCTGTTCGAATATGAAGGAAAACTCAAGTTCAGAAAGGAACTTGATGAAGTTAGTGACAAGAACAAGGGAATCACTCTCAAAGCTGCCAAGGAGGCTAGAGAGTCAGATGATGATGAAGACGAAGATGAGGAGATAGACATGATGGTCTGGAGATTTAAAAAATTCTACAAGAAGGACCAAGGTTTCAAGAAACTTCACAAGGGTAGCTCCAGCTATGAGGCGAAAAAGCCAATCATCGGCTATGAGTGTGAGAAGCCTGGCCACATCAAATCTGAATGTCCCCAGCTGAACAACAAAGACAAGGAAAAGAAGAAGTCCAACAAATTCAAAAAGAAAGTCTATGTCTCAGCTATTTGGGGGAGATAGCTCATCTGATGAAGATGAAGCTGATGAGGAAGAAAGAGCAAATATCTGTCTAGTTGCTGAAGAAGAAGAGCAACTTAACAACAATGGTGAGGTATATGATTCCAAACCATCTTATGATGAGTTATTTGCTGAATACATTGTTGTGCAATCAGAATTTGAAAAACTTGCTGATAAATACTTTGCTTTGAAAAAGAAAAACGTAACTCTTGAACAGCAAGTAGAAAATCTTTCCTCACCTGAAAACCTTATTTGTGATGATTGCATTGATTTGAAGAAAAAGAATTTCTATCTCACAAAAGCACTTGAGAAATTCACTAGAGGTAGTGAAATGCTAAATGTCATTTTAAAACAACAAAGGTTTACAAATGACAGGTCAGGGATTGGTTACAAACCTAATCTTGATAAAAAGAAAGGGAAAAAGAAATTTGGAGAAAAGTCTTACATGACTTATTTTAGAAAATCGGTGCATTCTTCAAATCCTTTTGCACATTGCAATTATTGTAACCGAAAGGGTCAAACTACCTCTTCCTGTTTTCATAAAAAAGAAAGAAAGAGTAAACCTATCGATAATTATCAATGGGTGCCAAAGGGATCTTACAAGGTTCCTAAGACACAAACTAACACCAAATGACCCAAGAAAAGATGGGTACCTAAGACCTGATCTATTGTGTCTTGCAGGTTTGTCTAAGAGCATCAAAATCCAACAAATGGTACATTGATAGTGGATGCTCTAGACACATAACGAGAGACCAATCCAAATTTGCATCAATCAAACCCAAAGATGGTGGCAAGGTGACTTTTGGTGGAAATCAATCTGGAAAGATTGCTGGAATTGGTGAAATTGGCAATAATGAAGGACCAAAGATCAAAGATGTCTACCTTGTGGAAAGACTTTGCCACAATCTCCTCAGTGTAAGTCAAAGCACTGATAAAGGTAACCTAGTTATCTTCAATTTTGAGGAGTGTTTGATTGTGAGTAAGGATATTCTCCCTTTGGAAAATATTAAATCGAAAGCTTTATTTAGAGCTCCTAGAGATGGCAATTGTTATACACTTAACCTCTCTAGTAATGGTTCTGTTTCTGAAAAATGTTTTGTTAGTAATTTGGATGAGAGTTGGCTATGGCATAAGCGATTAGCTCATGTCAATATGATTCAACTTGACAAACTACTCAAAAAGGATTTGGTGATTGGCATTCCTAAACTTCATTTTAAAAATGACATGATTTGTGATGCTTGTCAAAAAGGAAAACAAACCAAATCTTCCTTCAAATCTAAAAATGAATTTTCAACTAGTAGACCTTTACAACTACTTCATATGCATCTAGTTGGACCAACTAGAGTAAAAAGCATTGGAGTCAATCTTTATACTTTGGTCATAGTTGATGATTTTTCTAGATTTGCATGGACCATATTTCTATCTTCTAAAGATGAAACATTTGATCAATTTGTTATTTTTGCTAAGAAGGTCTAGAATGAGAAAGGTTTCTCTATTTCAGGAATTCGAACTCACCATGGAGGAGAATTTGAAAATTATGCCTTTGCTCAGTTTTGTGACAACATGGGGATCAATCACAACTTCTCTACCCCAAGGACTCCTCAACAATATGGTGTTGTAGAGAGAAAGAACCGAGTCCTCACTGAGATGGCAAGAGCTATGCTGAATGAGAACAACACTTCCCAAGTGTTCTGGGCTGATGCAATGAGTACGCTTGCTACATCTCAAATCAGGCATACCTTCGGAAGAAGTTGAACAAGACACCCTATGAGCTGTATAAAGGAAAAAAGCCAAATTTGGCTCATTTACACATCTTTGGTTGTAATTTTTTCATCCATAATAATGGTAAGGACAATTTGGGAAAATTTGATCCCAAAGCGGATGAAGGTATGTTTCTGGGTTATTCCAATAGAAGTAAAGCTTTTAGAGTCTTTAATACTTGTACTTGAATTGTTGAAGAGTCTATGCATGTTGTTTTCTGTGAATCCAAAACTGATAGACCTTTGGATGATGATGAGGAAAATATTTTCAAAAATCAATTCTTTTCGAAAACCACTCATGCTTCTATTGAAAATCCTGAAGTTGTTTTCGAAACTGATCCTCAAAATGATTTAGAAAATCCTGATCAATCTCAGCCTAGAGCTTGGAAGTTCATTAGGAAATATCCTTTGGACCAAGTTATAGGTGATGTAAATCAGGGAGTGAGGACCAGAAACAACACTTTAAATGAAGTAACTTTTTTTGCTTCTATTTCTCATATTGAACCCTCTAAGATTGATGAAGCCCTTTCAGACAATGATTGGGTGATAGCAATGCAAGAGGAGTTACATCAATTTGATAGAAATCAAGTTTGGGATTTGGTACCTAGGCCTAAGGACCATTCGATCATTGGCACTAAATGGTTATTGAAGAACAAACGAGATGAATCAGCAATCATTGTATGTAACAAGGCAAGATTGGTTGCTAAAGGCTATAATCAATAAGAAGGAATTGATTATGAAGAAACTTATACTCTAGTGGCAAGATTGGAAGCCATAAGAGTTCTTCTAGTCTTTGCTTGTGTCAAAGGATTCAAGCTCTATCAAATAGGTGTAAAAAGTGCTTTTCTAAATGGTTTTATTCAAGAGGAAGTTTATGTAGAACAACCTCCCGGTTTTGAAAATGATCATCATCCAGATCATGTATATCGTCTTAAGAAGGCCCTTTATGGTCTTAAACAAGCTCCTATAGCTTGGTATGAATGATTAGGCAAATTCCTTCTTGATTAAGGTTTTATTAGAGTAAAAGCATATACAACTCTCTTCATAAAGAGTAATAAGCTTAATGAAGTTTTAATTGTTCAAATTTATGTTGATGACATTATATTCGGTGCTTTTAATGATGCTTTGTGTGAAGAATTTTCTAAGAATATGCAGGGAGAGTATGAGATGTCCATGATGGGAGAACTCAACAATTTTCTTGGTCTACAAATCAAACAAAGAAATGATGGAATTTTCATATCTCAGACCAAGTATCTCAATGATTTGCTGAAGAAGTTTAGGTGGATCAATGCAATGGAGCTGACACTCCAATGAGTATAACTGCTTCATTGGATGCTGATGAAAAGGGCAAGGACTTCAACATCACAAGATATAGATGAATGATTGGATCATTACTCTATCTGACTGCAAGTCGGCCTAACATCCAATTCAATGTGGGGATGTGTGCAAGGTTCCAGTTTGCTCCAAAGGAGTCTCATGCTGAGCATGTGAAGAGAATTTTCAGATACCTTGCTGATACAAAAACACTGGGATTCTGGTTTCGCAAAGGTCAACCTGAGCACTTGGTGGCATATTCAGATTCAGATCATGCTGGGTACAAGACAGATAGAAAGAGCACAAGTGGCCAATGTCAATTCTTTGGTAGTTCTCTTGTGTCCTGGTTCAGCAAGAAGCAAACCAGTGTAGCTGTATCCTCTACTGAATCTGAATATGTAGCTGCCTCAAATTGTTGTGCTCAAGTGTTATGGCTCAAGCAACAACTATCTGACTTGGGAGTCAATCTGAAGGAGATCCCGATATTGTGTGACAACACAAGCACAATAAGCTTGGCAAAGAATCCCGTTCAACATACTCGGACCAAGCATATTGATGTGAGGCATCATTTCACAAGGGATCATGTTCAGAAGAAAGATGTCAAGGTCATGTTCATCCTAACTCATCTTCAACTTGCTGACATCTTCACCAAGCCATTGGCTAAGGAACAATTCAATTTTATAAGAAGAGAATTGGGAATGGTAAATCCCAATGAGTTGTAAGTATTTCTCATTGAATGTTAGTTATGGTTTTGATGATTGTATATTACTAACTTGAGCATCGAAGTATCTAGTTGTGTTTTATGCAGGATGCTTAAAATTTTGAGTTTTGCTGTCAAGGGTAAAAAACTCGAGTTTTGAATCAAAACTCGAGTTTTGTCGTGCATAGTCAGGGTCATAGAACAATCAAAATTTCTGGAGAAATTGAAAACTCGAGTTTACAAGTGGAACCTCGAGTTTCCATCAGACAGAGAGCAATCAAGTTTTGAAGAATGGTGAAAACTCGAGTTTTGGAGTAAAACTTGAGTTTTGGTCGCTGAAGTTTCAAAGGTTCACAGAACACATTTGAAGTCCAGGTTAGTAACCATTCATCAAAACTCGAGTTTTACATTGAAAACTCCAGTTTTGTTGACCCTATATATATGTGTTACTGTTTAAGTTCTTCAAAACTCACCTCGAAACTCAAGTTCTGCCCTAGGATTTCTCTCTTCTCTCTGATTCTCTCATCTCCCGATCTAAACCCACTGTCAAAACTCAGAAATGGCTTCGAAATCCAACCCTAATGAGATTCACGACACTGATTCCAGCAAAGAGGGCTCCAAATCGTGGTCTCCTCCTACTCCTCCTCCTCCTTAACGACCTAAAAGGATAAAAACGGTTCCTAACCGTTTTCACTACGGGGTTGATCGATCAATTCGTGGAGTAAGCGGCGCAATACCAGAATCTCAGTCGCCTAACCCTAAAGGAAAAGGGGTTTCGTTCAAAGAGCCAACTGAGACTCCATCGAAGAAGAGAAAGGAGCCAGAGCTCGAAGGGAAGGGGAAGAAGAAGGCACTTAGAACTTCTAAGCCTGTAAGGATGAAGAGGGCTACTGTCTCCAGGTCGAACACTGCTAGGCAAGGGCAAGCATTTTCCAAAGCTACTGCTTCTACGCAAAATCAGCCAGAGGAAGCACCTCCAATCATGATCAATGCAGTGTCAGATATCTACCACCATCCCTCTCCTCCTCGAGGTTTCGTAATTAACTCTGCCACTCTTACTTTTGATCAAAATGACAAGTTTAAAGAGCAATACATGAAAAGGGAATTTTGCCCAGTGGTAGCTATAATCTTAGAAGATTTTCACAAAGAATGTCATTTAAACTTATCTCCCTGGCTAAACAATTATGAGTCTTTTGTGTCTATCTTTGCTCCTCATACTCCTAACCTTGTTAGATTGTTCTACTTTAACATGGAGTATGATAATATTCTAAGTCCTAGTGGTGATTTGGTTGAGGAACGAGTTACCACTTCTGTTAAGGGTGTCAAGATCACTCTATCTGCCTCAATTTTAAACAAACTCTTGAAGATTGACAACCTTCCTCCTATTCCTACCATCAATTATAGTAACCAAGAAATTTTTGAAACCCTCGGACCCAATGAGCCCTTTCCTCAAAATCAACACCATATGCTTTCATTCAATCCTGGCTTAATGTCTGCTATTAATAGAGTACTTTGGTATGTCTATTCTAGGAATTTCATTCAGAAGGGTGGAAATTACACTCATTTTGCTCAAAAAGATTACCCTTTGTTTACTACCTTTGTCAAGAAAGTTTCCTTCAACCTTGGTCACTGGATCTTCTAGGAAATGATCAAGTTTAAATTTACTCCTAGGAAGCTCTCCCACATACCATTTCCCTCGCTTATATCTGTCATACTATTTTACCACAAAATTTGGTATGTTGGTGCTGCTGACACATTGAAGTATCCTCTATTCTTTGGGAAGGCACAACTAAATCTGATGAGGATAACTTTTGAGGTAGAAGGGTCTGGTTAGTCCCAGACCTCCTCAAGGTCACAACCAAGGGCCTCTCAAGCTCGAACCTGTTAGTGATAATTAGTTTTGATGATGTCTTATATAGATGCCATTATTAAAAGCAAAAAGATTGAGTAATATATTGAGTAATATCGTTATCTCCTACATTGACTAACTACTATGCTTAATGTAGATTAGTCCAAGTTGAATCATACAGAATAATCATGAAGGAGATAAGGGATTAATGGAAAGAAGAACTTGCAGAAGTTGTCAAGGAAGCAAGATGTTATCAATAGATTTTGGAGGATAACCAAGAAGAAGAGATGAGACTAGAAGAAAGATGTTATCAAAAGAACTTGCACAATATAATAGGAATATCAACATTCAAGTTCTTGTGATACTGGAAGTCTCTATGATAAGCAGAAGTTGGAATGAAGCTTCATCACTTTATGAATATTGAAGAAGGTAGAAGCTGCAAAGAATGATGAGCCCAAGTTAAATGAAGAAGAATGATCAAGTTGGGAGATGGAAGAAGGAAGAACTTGATGAATGGAATGAGAATATAATTATTCAAGTTCTTATGTTGAAGCTAGAAACCTCCAAGATCATATGGAAGTTGGAATGACTCAATTCAGAGTTAAAACAAGCAAAAATGAGGTTTTGGATGATCAAACTCGAGTCTCTAAGTATTACCCTCGAGTTTACCACCTTGCTGCAGTATTTTGCCTCTCTGACATGAACAAACTCAAGTTTAGGACTTCAAACTCAAGAAAGGAATCACAAACTCGAGCTAATAAGTGTCTTCAGCATTTCTGGTGTCTCTGGACTAGGCAAACTCGAGTCTATAAGTGCAAACTCGAGTTTACAGCGGTCATCAACACTTCAGCTCCACTTTGTTTCACGTTCAGCTCGGGCGAGGTCTGGTAATTCGACAATATCTCCTAAACCAAAAATCGGATTGAGGTGAAACTAGTGACATATGAAATTAGACTCCCAATGCGTCATTTTGATATAAAAGTCAAGTCCAAAGGAGTTCAGATCAAGGAGATATGAATTGTGGAAGTTGATAGAGAAATCCATGCCACACAGCAAACCAAGCTTCAATGTTTTGAGTGTAACTCACAATCTACAAATCCAATTGAGCTGAAATCGGTGGTATATGAAAATAGACTCAAATAGCTTTCCATCAAGCTTTTAACGGACCAAAACGGAGTTCAGACCAGGGAGATATGACCTTCAAAAGTTGGCAAAGTTGCAAACTTGAGCCAGGCCAAGTCAGAAGCAACCAAGTCACAGTATAACTTACAAACTCGAGTTTATTAGTCACAAACTCGAGCTCGAGAGTTCCAGAGAAGAAATGAACATTTGGAGAAAGCCAAACTCGAGCCTATAAGTGAACAAACTCGAGTTTAGCTCAGATAGAGAGCAATGTGACTTTTCAGTGTGTTGAAAACCTCAGGTTTTGTTTGCAAACCTCCAGTTTAAATTAACCCGAGAGCAATGTAACTTTTCAATGAGTTGAAAACCTCAGGTTTTGTTTGCAAACCTCCAGTTTAAATCAACCCGAGAGCAATGTAACTTTTCAATGTGTTGAAAACCTCAGGTTTTGCTTACAAACCTCCAGTTTAAATCAACCCGAGAGCAATGTAACTTTTCAATGTGTTGAAAACCTCAGGTTTTGTTTGCAAACCTCCAGTTTTGGCCAACCTGAGAGCATTGCAGTTTTTAAAATACTGAAAACCTCAGGTTTAGAATGAAAACCTCCGGTTTGATGTTTTGGACTTAAATCATCTTCTTCCATACCAAAGTCCAAACTCGAGTTTAGATAAACCAAACCTCCTGTTTGCATCGTTGAATCTGAAATTCAAATTCGGCATTTTTGCAAAACCTTCATGTTTGATCTTAATACTTCCCATTATCATTCTTCTATGTTCCTAGATATGTTTAATCACTTTGTTAGTGAGTTTCAGGTGATTAAACGAAGGATTAGATGCAAATCTTCAAAATATCATATTTGTGTCAGAACATCAAAAGCTGTGCAAAAGTTCTAACGGCTATATTTCTTTATCTAACAGTCATTGAATCTTCCCAACGGTCATATATTGATCTCTACTTATAAATAGAAGATAGATTCAAGCAGAAAAACGCAGAGATACAAGCTTACATCTTCAACATGCTAATACTCTGTTTTCACAACATTTACTCTCTGTTTTTCATGTTTAGATAGCTTAGAGAGTAAAATGATTTGTATTATTCTTCAGTGTTTATTTATTCACTTTTGAGAGAGAAGATTTATTGTAATCATTCTATCTATCTGAGAGTTACTCAAGATTGGGTGATCTTGAGTGGGAAACACATTGTGTTGATTACAACTTGTAAGGGGGAGTAAATCCTAGTGAGAGCATTACTTCGAGTACAGAGTGTGTAATCAAGCAGTGTGGTGATTACAGTTTGTAAGGGGAGTGAATCCTAGGGAGAGGATTACTTCAAGTACAGACTGTGTAATCAAGTTAAAGGAAGATAGTAGATTGAAAATCCCAAGTGAAGCTTGGGGACTGGATGAAGGTCAAGGATTGGGCCGAACCAAGATAAATCTCAGTTTGCATATTCTATTCCCTTATCTCTTATGTTTTCAGCATATAAGTTTGAATGACTACCTATTGTTTTATAACTCTTCACTGCCATACACACTGGTTTTACTAAGTTGCAAAAAGATTTTAAAAGGTTCCTAAATTTTTATACTGAACCCAATTCACCCTCCCTTTTGGGTTCAGTCGGTACTTACAGAACCCAATCTCAAGCTCAATCAGCTCCTCCACCTCCTCAGACTTCACTGCCTGCTGACTTTGAATCAAGAGTAAAGGGAATAGTCGATGTTGCAATTGCCTCTCTATCCATAAGACTGGAATTTGAGATTGGGAAGCTGGTAGCTGAGGTAACCTGAGGCAACCATGAGATGGTGGATGTTCAAGATGCCATGAAGGAGCGGATTGAAGGGGTTTCTGGTCAGATAGCTAAAATTAAGGAGAAGGTTGAGGATCATGATATCGAGCTTTCAACCCTGATGATTTCCAATGCCAGCTTGAGTGACAAGATGGATCAGATTCTGAAGCACTTCAACATTTGGTCATCTTTAGCTTTTGGAACCTCTGCTGGTCCAAGCGCTTCTGGTCCTACTTTTGGTTTTTCATCTCCTTCCTTCATGTTCACAAGCCCCCAGATTCCCACCTCTTCACCACATCCATCCACTCCCATTTCCCCCACTCTTGCCACTGAAATTCTACCATCACCAAACACCCCATCTACTGAAGTTCTTCATCATGACTTCCCTCTATCTACACCTTTAGTCTCTCTCAATTTTGAAGATGACAAAGGGGGAGAGAAAGGCCAAGGCTAGAATTTGAGTTTACGGAACTTAGTGTTTGTAGTACCTGTAGTACTTGTAGCTTGTTTCATTTATGTTTTTTTTTAGACTCTTGTAAAATCTTGCAATCTTGTAAAATCTTGCAATGAATGAATGAAATGGTCTACATGCATGTTGCTTCTGTTGCTTATCTCTAATTTGCCTATGTATTGTGCTTTATCAAATGTGCAAGATCATTTCACAATGAACTGAACATTTCAAATTTCTACTTCTGTCAGATTTTTGAATTTTTAACTGCAGAACTTTTCAAATCACTCAAATTCTTAAAATTGTTTGTTTACAAGTGTTGTCATCATCAAAAAGGGGGAGAATGTTAGTTCTCTATGTGTTTTGATGATAACTGACAATTGTAAAGAAAGTGTGGAGTTTTTCTTTGATAAGTTGAAAAACTTGTTGTCAAAGGAAAACTCGAGTTTTGGTTTCAAAACTCGAGTTTTGCCCTTATAGAGAAGAGCTCAAGTTTTCTGAACTTAGCAAAACCTCTAGTTTTCAGAGAAAACTCAAGTTTTCATCAATAGAGACTTCTCAACAATTTCTGAAAAATGCAAAACTCGAGTTTGCAATTGAAAACTCGAGTTTTGGCCATACAGAGAGTCTCCTAAATTTTGAGCTTTTGAAAACCTCCAGTTTTACTCAAAACCGCCAGTTTTCAGATTTTCTGAATTTTCATAAGATTTGTGAAAACTCGAGTTTTGAACAAAGAAAGAACTTTGATGCTTTAGTCAGATTTTAAAACTACCAGCTTTCAAGAAAGACTTAGCACAGAATTTCTTCAAGTTTTCATGATTAAATGACAACTCGAGTTTTGATTTCAAAACTCGATTTTTGTCTTGGCAGAGAGCATACATGTTTTCCTTAGATTTTGAAAACCGCCAGTTTCCATGAAAACCTCCAGTTTTGACTTGGTGCAAAATCTTCAAGTTTTTATATTTAAATGAAAAATCGAGTTATGAAATGAAAACTTGAGTTTTGTCCAAGCAGAGAGCTCTGATGTTTTTTATGTTTTGAAAACTGTCAGTTTTAGAAGAAAACCTCCAGTTTTGATGTTTGGGACTAAAATTGATTTTACATGTCAAAACCCAAAACTTGGGTTTTGATGAACAAACTCGAGTTTTCATCACTGAGTTTGAATTTCGAATCTGATGAATTTGTAAAACCTTCTTGTTTGATCTTAATACTTCCTATTAACATTCTTCTATATTCCCAGCTATGTTTAACCACTTTGTTAGTGAGTTTCAGATGATTTAGAAGATGTTTATTGAAGGTTAAAAGCAAAAGCAAAAAGTGACGTCAGCACATTAAATGCAAAACCTAGAAAGTTGCATACTTTTGGGTAATCCTTCTGCACACGTTTATAAAGAATTAAAGAATGTTTTCCACATCCAGTAGCTGCTATTCCAACAGATTTATTTACAAGAAATCAACTCTGAACTTCTGCACAGCTGGATTAAGTGAAGGTTAGTTAGAGAAGAAGACCAAAGCTTAACTTAAACCTTGTCTAATGAAGGCAACGGTTATATTAAAGATTACAACGGTCATTTAATGCTCTCTTGGTATAAATAGAGTTGCATTCAAGTTTTCACTACTAACACATCTGCTGAAAACGAATTGCATTCAAGTCTACATTAATTTCTTTGTGTTTTCACTTGTAAAGTATCTTCTGATACATTGAGCTTCGGTGTTCATTCTTATCTACTCTTAGAGAGAGTTATTTCATTATAAATCATTTATTGTAAGGAATCACAAGTCTGGGGACTTGGTGATTGGGTTCATTGATTACAACTTGTAAGGGGGAGTAAGTTCTAGTGAGAGAATTACTCTTGAGTACAGAGTGTGTAATCAATTGAGATAGTGGAAATCCTAGAGAATTTGGGCACTGGACGTAGGTCAAAGAGTTAGACCGAACCAGTATAAATCCTTGTGTCTTGCTCTTCTCTCTTTCACTCTGTTCATCTCTGTTTTCATTGTTGAAAAACAGAGTAAGTTTCAAAAGTTTTAAAAATCCCCAATTCACCCTCCTCTTGGTGATTTAGCTCCACTTTCAACATGTACCGAGGTACCTGCAAAACCAAATAAATCTCAAAGTACCAGCTAACACCAAAAATCGAAAAGAAAAGAAAAATAAAGAAAGATTTTTTTTTTGTTTTTTAAAAAAGAATAAACACTCAAACTAAAACTACTAAAGGATTTCTAATACTAGTCACCATTTGCCTTAAGTCCCCGGCAACGGCGCCAAAAACTTGATGCTACCAAAATTTAACTAATTACCGCAAGTATATGGGTCATGAAAATAGTAAGTGGCAAATCAAGGTCATCCCACAGAGACTCAGTCAAACTAGTGATTAGGTGTCAAATTTCCTTTTTTTGTTTAAGTTGACAAAATCAGAATTGTTTTGAAAGATAGTAAAAAGAAATTTAATAGAAGCAAGAACTTTCATAAAGAGCAAATCTAAATAATAAGAACGAGCAACCTAGAGTCACCAATCCCTTATTAGCTTCCTAAACTTGGTTTTCATTAATTTAATTAGCTT
The DNA here is from genome assembly GCA_034222035.1 of Acacia crassicarpa. Classification (NCBI taxonomy): domain Eukaryota; kingdom Viridiplantae; phylum Streptophyta; class Magnoliopsida; order Fabales; family Fabaceae; genus Acacia; species Acacia crassicarpa. The sequence goes on from JAWXYG010000012.1 coordinate 20,469,085, forward strand.
TAAGATCAATTTTGTTAATCTCAAGTATAAATAGCTAGAAGTGCCTGTCGATCCACTTACAATTCTCTCTTAAGTATAATTTGTTATATCTAACATAATTATCAGTAGAGGCAACATAATTCGGACACACTCTTCAACAATTATATGGGGCCATTAGGTATATGTCTATCATAACCGCAAATTAAACCATAATTTAATCCCATATCATTTAATCTCAGAGCCTAATTAAAATTCCCTTCATCAAGGTAAATCCTAATGTTCAAATTCATATTTAATGATGGCCAATCACAAATAGATAAATTTAAATAAGATTAAGCAACCAAAATCAATATCAAATTTAACTAAATAATGAAAACCAAATTTAATCCACCTATAAGTTTATAGCTACTCTAAAATCCATGATAAAAAAATGAAACTCAAGAATCAAGAAATGAGAGAAAGAATAAGGCAGTGGTGTCAACAAGGTAGAGATGACACCACTGCTATGGAGCTTTGTCTCTTTATTTGTGCGCTGCTGATCCTCTCCCTCGTCTCTCTTTCCTTGCGTCTTTGTTGGTCTGTGTTTTCTCGTGATACATCTTGCTGCTTCTCGTGCTTCTTGTTTCACGTCGTGCGTCCTTTGCATCTTTGAATTGCTTTGATCGTTCTCTCTGATGCGTGCTTTTTCAATTGATTCAAATCTCCTCCTTTTAATGACTAATTCCTCGGGCCCACGTATGTTGGGTTTTTTTTTTATTATTTCTTTTTCTTTTTCATTCAAATCCCAACTGATTTATCCATCTGATACCTTCAACCATTAAAATCTCATGGTGATTGCTTTCGTGTGGGGTCCACGATCTTCTTTTCATCAATTGATATATTATAGACAATATATCATGCTATATTAACATGCTGCTGGCTCATGTTTGACGTTTCTTCTCCTTTAATCAATATATATATATATATGGGGTTTACTTTTCTCATGTTGCATGAGAGAAACAAGATTCCTACATACACATAAAATGGTGGAACCCACATATATATATAGTACTAATTATATATATATGCAGGTCCCACCATTTTATGTGTGTGTAGCATGAGAAAACATTTCTCCTACAATATGAGAAATATTTTTCCCTATATATATATATTAATTGATTACTTTTTATCTTTTTCATCCAATAATATCTCCTGCACAATAAAATAGGATATCAATAGATTTCTTATTATAATATTCTTTTATCCTATATTTAAATTAAAAGATAGATAAGTATATAAAAGAAAATTAAATAGGTATAAAATATTAATAAATCCAATAATTATACCATAAAATATATACCTATTTAATTATGAAATATATATTTATACAGCAGAGCTGTACTTGGCCGCCAAGAACTCCTTCATCGGAGACCCAACCCGTTTCTATTCCGTTATTGTACAGAAACCTCTGTCCTCATGAATCAAACAGCCAATGAAGGAGACGATGATCCTCAGAAAACGCCCCTGTCCCACGCCATTGGGTTCGGTAAGGACGCCGTCGAGGGAAGAAACGGCCACATCTACACTCAGGGGACGGCGACTGAGAACCCCAAGCCAGGTACCATTCTCCGATGAAATGCTTCGATCCCTGTCGTTGCTGCAGCTGCAGCAGAGCTGTACTTGGCAGCCAAGAACTCCTTCATCGGCTCCGTCTCCCTCAAACCCAACCGCTTTCTATTCCGTTACTGTACAGAAACCTCTGCCGTCATGGTCTCATGGATCAAACAGCCAATGAAGGAGACAACGACCCTCAGAAACCTCTCTCCCCCCACGCCATTGGGTTCAGTAAGGACGCCATCGGAGGAAGATATGACCACATGTACACTTAGGGAACGACGACCCTGTGAACTCCAAGCTAGGTACCTTCAGGCACGTCGTCAAAAGGAGCCAATGTGGAAATTTTTGAATGGTATCGGAGAGATAATGAAGTTCATCTGATTAAAATGTATTGAAAGTGCATTGTAAATAGAATTAGAAGAAATTTGAGAAAATTATCCCAACTGGTTCCAACAATGTTCACATCTAACTCAATTATATAAATATAACAAATAATATGACAAATTACAACCGTGGAATTACCAATACTATAAATATTTTTAAAATTAATTAAAAAATGCCTCAAGTGGTAAAGCTGTTTGCAATTCTTGCCTCGAGGTTCACTCAATTGTATTCAATAATTTTCTTGATTTCCAATCATTATTATTTGATTATCTTCACATTTAATATACACGTTTCTTTTAATTTATTTAAACAGTAGCATGCTTTTTTTTTTTAATAAAACACAATATTATTTTTTGATAAATAAATTCTACGAAAAGGATTGGGCTTATCCATAGTCCAAGGGCAGGGTGCTTCAAACCTAATCTGCAGGGTATACTGAGTTAGAAAATACATATACCTCCACTTCTTCCCAGCGTTTCCACTGCTTTGTAGACCCCTAGGATGCCTCTCCTAGTGTCTTAACCAACTCTATAACCGAACCTCCTCACTTTTGGTGAGTGAATCCAACCCCTTCGCCAGTTGAACCCAAACACATTATAAAACACAATAAATTATTCAAATATAAAGGGAGATTCCAAAAAAAAAAAGAAAAAAGAAAAGCCGATGTGTTGTCAAACAGAAGGAAGAAGTCCAAGATGACTTGGTAAAGCACAGGCCCACAATAAACTACAAGAAAGCCTACAAGTAGAAGTCCATGCTCCAAAGCTAGCAAAGTGAAGATGGCCCAAAGCTCAAGTCTTCACCAGCACTTTAGTTGTGTAATGGTATGTAACCAGGTTTAGATAGCTCTGTTCTAAGGTTTGATCCCTGCGTTTGCAAGCGTTGCTTGCCTATAACCAAAAAAAAAAAACTCAAGTCTTCTTTTATAGCAACCACATATGTTCCATGCGCAAAACTGACTGCCCTCTTGTCCGAATTTGCTCTTCATGTCTTCATAACAATTGTAGCTCTTTGAATCATCTGAAATATGAGACAAAAATGACACAAATCCGATGTCTGGTTCAAGAGTTATGGTAAAAATAGCGAAGCAATGTAAAACTGGAATTTTACTATTAAAAATGGCTAAAATAAAATCAAAGGCCCAAAGCCCAAATAGATATAAAAGCCATTATTTATTAGCTAAAGAGTCCTAAATTATTAATTAAGAGACAAAAAGTAGTGTATAAAATATTTAATTATCAGATCTGGAGCAAAAACACTTAATCTGTTACGGGAAGGGAGAAACATGCACTTTCCTTAAGGTTTAGTGAGAACATCAGCAACTTGCTCACTCGAGGGGACATAACCAATTTTGATTTATCATGCGGCAATTTTTTCTTTAAGGAAATGAATGTCAATTTCCACATGTTTTGTTTTTGAATGAAGCACGGGGTTGGATGAAAGAGCAATTGCACTAGAATTATCACACCAAACTATAGGCACTTCAGCAATCGAAACATGCATTTCTTGTAGTAATTTCATGACCCAAACAAAATTAGAAGAGGCATCTGCAAGGCTTCTGTATTCAGCTTCTGTGGTTGATCGTGAGACCACTTGCTGACTCTTGGAAACCCATGTGACAGGGTTAGTTCCTAAGTAAGTGCAGTAACCACTAACAAACGGCGATCTTCCTTGTTTGTCACCTAACCGGAGTTAGAGAATGCTTGCACATGAAGCTTGGGAAAAGGACAAAGAAGTAGCCCATAATCAGCAATACCCACAAGATATCAAAGGAGCCTCTTAACTACAATCCAGTGGGGATCACGAGGCGAACCGACTTAAGTGATTTACTACAAAAGAAATTTCTGGTCTAATGTAGTAGAGATGCTGTAGTTTATTGAGAATGCTTCTATAAAGCTTGGAATTATGAAGTAATTTACCATTTGTGGAGGCAAGCTCAAGATTGGTTGCCATTGGTCTAAAATAAGGCTTGGCATTAAGAAACTTGACTTCATTGAGTAGGGAAAGTATATATTTCCATTGAGACAATAACAGACCATGTGGAGTAGTATAAAACTCAATGCCTAAGAAATAAGAAAAAGAGCCAAGATCTTTTAAAGAGAAAAACTCACTTATGGCATTAATAAGCTGCTCCACTTCAGCATTCTTTGAACCAGTGATGATAATATCGTCTATGTAAAGAACCAAATAAGAAATGTTGTTCTAGCCTTTCCTAATAAACAAACATGAATCAAATTTAGAAGAAACATAACCTGGAATAGAAAGGGCTGAATGTAGTTTCTAAAACCAGGCCCAAGGCGACTGTTTAAGGCCATAGATAGCCTTACGTAATTTGCAAACCGGTGGTCGACCATCAGTAGGAGAACAGCCAAAGGAAAAACCTAGAGGAGCTTCCATGTATACTTCCTCAGAGAGATCCCCATTTAAAAAGGCATTTTGAAAATCTAGTTGCCTTAGGGACCCACAAGAAGTAACAACAAGTGTAAGTAAAATTCTAATAGTTGCAGCTTTAACTACCGGATTAAAGGTGTCAACATAATCTATGCTTGCTGTTTGTGAGAAGCCCTTTGCTACTAACCTTGCTTTCCTTTTAGCAAGTGAACCATCTGCATTAGTCTTTGCTTTCCAAATCCACTTACATCCAATAGGACGATGATGAGAGGGTAGAGGAACAATATCCTAGGTTTGAAATTTCATTAAGGCATTATTTTCATCTAAAGTTGCCTGTTTCAAATCAGGATCAATTAGAGCCTCAGTGATGGTGGTGGGATGAATAGTAGTAGTGGACACAGAATAAAGTTTTGGTTTAGAGATACCGATCTTACCACGAGTAAACAGAGGATGAGTATTATGAGGTAGAGAAGTGGTGGGAGAGGTAGGAGATCTAGAGCTGAGGTTTTAGGAGGAAATGGATTTATTTGATGTAGAGGCTAGTTGAGACTTATCAGTGGGACCAGAGGTAGAAGAGTCGGAGATGACAGAGTTTTTACTGATATGTGAAGAATGAATGGTAGGAATAAGGGAGGAGTTGGTGGGAGAGTTGACTGATGACTGATCGAGAGGAAGCTGTGTTTTTGACAGAGAATTGAGAGCTTAAGATATGAAAATTAGACTCATCAAAGTGGACATAAGAAGATATATATAGTCTTCCTATATGCATGTCAACACACTTATAGCCTTTATGTTGGGAACTATATCCTAAGAAGAGACAGGCTACTGATCTGAATTCTAACTTATGAGAATTATATGGTCTGGTGTAAGGGAAATAGATGCAACCAAAGACATGCAAGATGGAGTAATTAGGACTGATGCCATGAAGCTTCTCATAAGGAGTCATGTTTTTAGATAAAGCTTTGGTGGGTAGTCTGTTAAGCAAAAACACAACAGTAGCAAAGGCATCCTTCCAACAAACCATAAACAAGGAAGCATGTGCCAACAAAGTTAAACCACAATTAATCAATGACAACATTCAACCATTCCATTTTGTTTTGGTGTATGTGGACAGGAAAAATGTTGTTCTATACCACAAGAAGCAAGATAAGAGTTGAAAGCAATAAATTCTCCACCATTATCTGATTGTACTTGTTGTATTTTGGACTGATATTTATTTTCAACTAGTAATTTAAACTCTTGAAATGCTGATAATGCATTTGATTTTTTTATGTAGAAAATAGATCCAAGTAAATTGACTATATGCATCAACAAAAGCGATATAGTAAGCTGCGGTGATCCATAAGATTGAATAGGTGCAGGGCCCCATATATCCATGACTATTAATTCCAGAGGTTTGTGATACACAATAGATGAAGAAAAAAATTGGAAGTTTATGAATGTTTCCATATTGACATGCAGAGAAAAGATCTTTATTTTCTATAGATGTAAATGGAACATAATTACAGCTAAGAACACTGTTAACAGTAGAAAGTGACAGATGTCCTAGTTGCTGATGCCATAGAGACAGTGAATCAACAGTGGAATGAAAAACTTGAGACTTGACTTGAGTTTTTGTAAAACCAGTTGAGGCAGAAAAGCCAGACTAAGACTAAGTAGGAGTACCATAAAGCTGAGTCTTAGTTGTAGAGTTCACAGTAGCCAGAGGTTTCATGGTAGCCAGTAGGGGATACATGCCATGACGTTCAACTCCAGACATCAAGTGTTGACTAGTCCTCAGATCCTTAACAACACATTTGTGAGGAAAAATTCAACAGAAACATTACTCTCATGAGTGAATTTAGCAATTGACAAAAGATTTTTCCTCATCTTAGGGACATAAAGGACATTGTTTAAAGAAAATTGAGAGGCAGAATTAGTAAGAGCAGTTTTACCAATGGATTGTATTGGTGACAGTTCACCAGTGCCAACCTGAACAGTGCCAGTACCATCAAGAATGGAGTTAGGAGGAAGACAAGAATCATCATGAGTTATGTGTGCAGTAGCACCAGAATCATGATACTAAGCAAGACCAACCACTGTATTAGGCATGAAAGGAAAAGCTTAAGTCGTAGAAGGATTAGGATTAATAGGTTTTGGTTTAGGATTTGTAGTAGATGAAGGTACATGAGTTACATAGGGCACATGAGCCACAGAATTAGCTGAAACAGAACTAGAGTCATGTAACTTGGAAGAAGCATCAGACATAGAGGATTTAACAGGCATAAGATAATATTCAAACGACAATAGGATTCAGGTATACCATAGTCAGTATAATGAGCCTAAGTTTGAGATTCAGACAATGAGCCATAGCCATAGGAAATCGGATATTCATACCTGTAATAACATTGATCAGCCAAATGTCCTGATTTATGACAGATTTGACAAAGTGGCCTCCAATTGTGAAAGCGTCCACAGCCACGACCATTGCCATGACTTCCTCCATGAGAAAAATTTAGAGGATGAGAACCACCTTTGTTGCTATATCCTGAAGAAGGTCCTTGAGTTTGACAGACCACAATAAATGAGTCTTCATCATTAGGATCACTAGTGTACTAATCTGAAGATGATAGGCGAGATGATTGTGAACCACAATATTTAACGATTTAGTGACCAGATTAATTGGATGAGTTGTATTATTGGTAAGGAATACCTTGTGCCGAGACTCAGAGTCGAGTAGCATAGTTGACATTATTTCAAGACCAAACCAAGGTTGTGAAGCATTGATGACGACAATGACTGGTTCATATTCTGCCGTTAGTCCATTGAGACTATGAGAGACATGAGTGGCTTTATCTACCTTCTCTCCAAGCATTGCTAAGTGATCACAGATGGATTTCAGATTTGCAAGGTAAACACGCGTAGTGAGAGTTCCTTTACGTTGATTAGCCAGCTGATTTTGATAGGATAAAATTTTTGAATCAGACTTGTTTGAGAAGAGCTGATTAAGTTTCACCCAGATTTGAGCTGCAATGGAGAGACCAACAAGATCTGCCAGGATGTTTGAAGACACAGAGGCCAATAGCCAGGAAGTGAGCGTGGAGTCTAGTGATTCAAACTCATCAAATTTTGGATTGATAGTTTCTGCACCACGGTCATCTTTGATTTTAACCGGTGGAGGAACTATAGTACCATCGAGGAACGAATGAACTCGGTGTTGCATCACCATAAAATACCCTTGTTGTTTCCACAACAAGAAGTTGGAATCATCGAGCTTGATTGTGATTTTCTTGTTTGAAAAACCATGACTCACAGACATCGATTCAACAGAGGCTGCAACCGAGTCGCTAGATCTAGACATATCAAACATTTTTGCTTCAGTAATCAATCCGAATCAAAGATCTCCAAGTTGCAATGCCTTTGTGCATTCTAGTCACTAGGATCGGAGATTGACGGTGGTTGTCAGCTTTGATACCATGCTAGAATGTTAGAGTTTAGAGAATAGATTAAAGGAAATGGATTCAATCTTATTAAATCGTGAAGTATTGTCTTTGTTATATAGACAGAGAATGAAGTAAACTGTACAGAAGAGTAAAGCAAAGCAACTGTGATCAATTGTTCACATGTAAAGCTAATTCCTAACAACTTGTCAACAATTCAACTAACTCTGTAAACTACAAAAAAAACCATCATTTGTCACGGTTCACCTGTAGCGGTCATAAATAACCTCTACAAAATCATGAATTTGTAGCGGTTATTGACTAAACTGCAACAAATTAGTAGCGGAAGCATTGGCGCCAAAGCACGGCCTTGTTTACAACGATATCTATAGCGGTTACCCTAAAGTAAACCACTACAAATGTGGCTCTAGCTTAGCGCGAATGTTTGTGGTGTGGAATTTGTTGCAGTTTTTCAGAATAACCGCTACAAATTTGGCACCAGTGTTGGTGCATAAATGTGTGAACTTTGTTGCGGTTAATTTATAGCAGTTACATAAAAAACCACTACCAAAAAGCGAAACAACATCGTTTTGTCGCGGTCAGAGTAAAATGACGCTTTGACTGCGTCAAATCCTACAATTTTGTAGCGGTTTTCATTTTGACCACTACAAATATTTACGCTATATATAGTTGATCTATCCTTACATCTAATTATAAATATTTAAGAAATTCCTAAATCTCGGCTTGTAACTGAATTAACTATCTCAGCTTGGTAGTCAAAGACATGCAGATATCTGCAGCTATGTTAGTTCTCTATGTGTTTTGATGATAACTGATAATTGTAAACAAGTATGGATGTTTTTGGATAAGCTATATGATTGTTAAAATTTATTGTTTTCAACCAAAAACATTCTATCAACGCCAAACTCGAGCCTAGATTGGCAGTTGGGAATACTGTTATGTTTGAAAATCCTTCGGTGGGAGGAAAGTTTGGCCGAGGCTTTATTAGAACCCGGGTAGTGCTCCGTCTGGATGCTCCGCTAGCTACTGGCTTCTGGGTTCCTCGGAGAAATAAGTCACCGGCCTGGGTGTCGGTCAAGTATGAGCGCTTGCAGATCTTCTGCTACAAGTGTGGATGCATTGGCCACAATGGGAACAGCTGTACAAAATCTGTAAACCGAGAGGATGGTGAAGGAGAGTGCTCGGAATTTGGTAAATGGCTCGGGACTCCTTCCGTGAAAACGCTTGAGGAATCGTTGGTTCTTCGCTATGAAGATTGGGAGGAAGGTCCATTCTGCCGGAGTAGGGAAAGGGTTGACGGAAACCCACGGGGGTACACGGCGGTCAACAGGGGTGACTCTTTTGGCAAGACTTCTGAGGAGCAAGAAGGGTCCCAAACCCGAGGTATATCCATTTCGGTGACTGCGTGCCAGGACGAGGAAGACGTTTCCCAAAAGGCTCTGACAGACAAAAAGGAACCTGCGCCACAGCTAGCCTTGGGTCTACCAACGGATTATGTTGAGGCTGGATCGGTTAACGCTGGAGCAGCCAAAGAATGGAGGGGGGGCCCGCTGGATGTAGTGGACTTAGCCAACATCACAACCGATCTTGGGCCTACTACGTATGGCCCAACTGGGACGAGGCCTGAGAGTCCAATAGTTATTTCTGCAGCCCAGTCATATACGGTGGTCTTTCCAGACGAGAAGAAATCATTCAGTGTCAATATCAGTCCCCATAAAAATATTAAAAAGAACATTACACCGCAAAGTGGTCTATCCCCAATTTCGTCGGTGGCTTTATCATTGAGTAGTATTTCTATTAAGCGGTCCCGAGACGATGACGGTGAGACATCTTTGGTGAAACGTTCACGGAAGCTCTTTGTAGAGGAGGACGTGTCCCATCCGTTGCCTTCCTCAGTGGAGGCCGAGCCTCTTCAGCCGGATTTAGTGGCTCCCCAGCCCCGCCCTTTGAAGGGCCGTCGACGGAATTTCAGAGCAATTAAATCCCTTACAAGACGCAAACAGGGGGGCGTGATTGATGATATTACCAAGAGTCCTCCACTGGGGGAAATCGATTTCCCAATTGAATGGCTTTCTACAGGCAATGAAGGAGATGGGCAGCGATCTATTATCTCATCTTCCAACGCCGGTGGCTGGGTGGATCCAGCCACCGGTTCCCAATGAATTGCTTATCTTGGAACTGCCAAGGGCTTGGGGCTGCCTTGACAGTTCGGAACTTGAAAGACATTTGTCTTAGAAAACAGCCCCACCTGGTCTTCCTGATGGAGACGAAGCAGAAGCAACGAGTGGTTCGGAAGATTAGAAGAAGATGTAGATTTACAGAGGAATGGATTGTGGACCCAATTGGTATTAGCGGAGGCCTCGCCCTGTGGTGGTCAGATGAAGTAAGAGTAAGTGTTTTATCCTCTTCCCCTAATTTCATCCACACTTCTATTGTTTCTAGTGTGCTAGATGTTCCACAGTATGTAACCTTTATCTATGGTCCTCCTGATGAGGCCCAGCGTCTCCAATGCTGGCAAGAGATTCGGAGTCTTGGGCAACATATTAGTGAGGCTTGGATGTGTGTTGGAGATTTTAACGATATAATATCGCAAGAAGATAAGAGTGGGGGGAGACCAAGGGCGTGGCGTAAAATCTTGAATTTTAATTGTTTTTTAGCTGATTGTAATTTGAATGATTTAGGCTTTAATGGTTATCGGTATACATGGTGTAACAATAGAGAGGATTTAGACACTATCCGTGAGCGTCTTGATATGGCGTTTGGGAACAATGCCCTGCGCACTTCTTTCCCTGATTTGCAGGTCATTCACATGGAACCCAGCGGATCAGACCATCTGCCTTTATGGATCCAACATCAAACGGGAGGTAGCCGAAAGAAGAAGTGCTTCAGATTCGAAGCTAACTGGGCTTCTCATAAAGATTTTAAACGGGTGGTCAATGACAGTGGGTGGAGGGCTGTCTTGGGGGACCAGGGAGCATTGCATGAATTTATCTGCAAGCTGGATAGATGTAAGTCCAAGCTGATCAGTTGGAGTAGATCTGAGTTTCCAAATAATGCCAGGATCATTGACCAATTGAAAGCTAAGTTGGCCGCTTTGTATCAAGGGGGACTGACAAGTCAGACATTTTGTGCAATTAATGATCTGAAACTGAGATTGGAACAGATCCTTTCTCTTGAGGAGAAGTATTGGTGGCAGAGGTCCAGAGTTAATTGGCTTACAGCGGGAGATAAAAATACCAGATTCTTTCACATCTCTACCATCAAGAGAAGGCGGCGGAATAGCATTCAGTGTATGAAGGATGACTCGGGCACCTGGCTTTCAGATAAAGAGGAGATTGCTCAGAATATTACTCAGTACTTTCAGCAGCTCTTCACCTCATCGGTGGTGGAGCATGAGATGGAGTTGGCTCTTGACTTCATTGATCCAAAAATTACTGAGAATATGAACCAAGGCCTTTTGCAACCTATTTCAAGAGAGGAAATTAGGGGGGTAGCTTTCAGTCTAGGGAAGTCAAAGGCCCCTGGGCCTGATGGCTTCTCGGGTATCTTCTATCAGGATGCTTGGGAAGAGGTGGGGGACACGGTTGGGGCGATGGTGCTGGAGTTCTTTGAGGGGAAATCCTCGGTGCAGGCAATCAATGATACCAATTTGACTTTAATTCCCAAGGTGGACAGACCGGAGCATGTTTCCCAATTCCGCCCTATTGGCTTATGTAATTTTTCTTATAAAATTATCTCAAAGATTATAGCCAATAGGATGAAACCATTGCTGGATTGTTGTGTTTCTCAAAGCCAAGGGGCTTTCATTCCGAGACGGTGCATACAAGATAATATTCTGATTGCTCATGAAGTTTATCATTACTTACGGAGAAAGAGAAAGGGAGGCAAGTTTGAATTCGCTATGAAGATGGACATGAGTAAGGCCTATGATCGTGTTGAGTGGGCTTTTTTAGAAAAGACTCTCTTACGGCTAGGCTTCTGCCGAGAATGGGTAGCCTTGGTTATGAATTGTGTGAAATCAGTCCGTTTGAATATTTGTTTGGCTGGTGAATCAGTGAGCTCTTTTATGCCTAGTCGTGGCCTCCGGCAAGGGGACCCCCTATCGCCCTATTTGTTCATTCTGGTTGCTGAAGTCCTATCCCTGATGATTGAGAAAAGCCATTGCGCAAAGAAGATTAAGGGAGTTAAGCTTAGCCTGGGATGCCCTATGCTCACCCATAGCTTCTTTGCAGATGATGCTTTGCTCTATATGACAGCTAGTAAGGAAACGTGCTTGAATTTGGCACAAATCTTATCTATTTATAGCAAGGCGTCCGGGCAGATTATCAATCTAGAGAAGTCGAGCCTCTTTTTCTCTAGTAACACCCCCAGTGAAGTAAAGGCAATGGTGGGTTCTGTTTTGGGCATTTCGGCGGTTGAGGACCCGGGGAGGTATTTGGGCATTCCGAGTATCTGGGGGAAGACAAAGACCCAGGCCTTAGCTTATATCCGGGAGCGGGTAGTTAAGAAGATTCAGAGTTGGGGAAGTTCACTTCTCTCTTTTGCTGGAAGGGAGGTAATGATCAAGGCGGTCCTACAGGCGATACCAATCTATCCTATGCAATGTTTTAAGTTCCCAATTCAATTATGCAGGGAGCTGAATAGCCTATTCAACAATTTCTGGTGGGAGGGGAAAGCGTCTAGTGGAGGTTTGCATTGGAAATCTTGGGATAAACTCTCTGTAGGCAAGGGTGATGGCGGTTTGGGGTTCCGTGATCTTGTGATTATGAATAATGCCTTGCTAGCCAAGAATGCTTGGAGATTGATGGTAAGACCTAATGAGCTGTGGGCGCGGGTAATTAAGAGTGTTTATTTCCCTAAAGGGGAGTTGATTGATGCGGAGAAAGGTTCAAGAGCATCCTGGGTTTGGTCTAGTCTTCTGGAAGGCCGAGACTTTCTCAAGCAGGAGCTGCATTGGGATGTGGGCAACGGCGAGAATATCAGGATCTGGGGGGATACATGGGTCCCTAATGTGATTTTTCCTGAAAAACCTACTGACAGTTCTGATCCTTTTGTCTTGAAGGGGAGAGTGAGAGACCTTATTGTGGACGGAGCATGGGATCTCTCTCCTATATCCCAGTATCTCTCGGCTGAAGTGCGACAGGCTATCTATAATATCCCCATCCCAACCAATGGGATATCGGACAAGCTGATCTGGCCATATGCTAAAAATGGAGTATATTCGGTCAAATTAGGCTACCGTTGTGAGAAAGGTAGAAATCTGGCCGGGGCAGAGACTGCAGGGCCATCGGTTGTGGTGTCAGAGTCGGCCTGGAAATCTATTTGGAAGTTGAAGGTGATCCCAAGAGTTCAACACTTTATTTGGCGAATTTTGAACAACACGATTGCTACTAACGCCTTACTAGCCCGCCGGTGTAGGTCAGGGTCCAGCATTTGTCCAATATGTGATGAGTTCGAGGAAAGCGTTGAACATCTCTTCTTTCATTGCCCTTGGACTCGGTGCGTCTGGTTCGGAAGCCCACTGGGTATGCGGTCTGGTGTTTTGGGGGTTACGAATTTCAAAAACTGGTGGCTACAAATCACAGCCAAACTAGGCTGCTCATCTAGGGATATTGCACTTATCTGCTGGACCTTGTGGTTTTTATGGAAACAGCGTAATGAGTACGTGTTCAACCATGTTGTGCCTAATCCATATGTGGTTATTACCTTGGCTATGAAGAGTTACAACGAATTCTGGACCTCTCAGGCAACTGACCCCCCTGAAGACAAGGTATCAGTGCCATCGGCTACTAATGAAATTCATTGGGTTGCTCCGCCTTGTGGATACCTAAAACTGAACTGTGATGCCTCCTTTCATGCTGAGTCAAACACGGCCTCCATCGGTATTGTTTGCAGAAACAACTTCGGTCAGTTCGTTTGGGGTTTCGTGGATAAGCTGAAATCGATATCCGCGTTTATGACTGAGGCTCTTGCCCTTAAAAGAGCACTGATGCTAGCTATGGATTTAGGCAATGAGATGGTTATTTTCGAGACTGATTGTCTTCCCTTGCAGAAATGTGTTGATGAAAGGTCCCCTGATTCTGTTGATTGGAAGTGTAGGAGTATTCTCTTTGATATTATCTGTTTTTTGAATGTCCAGGTTGGGTTCTCTGTTTCGTTTACCCCTAGACGGGGCAATCGTGTAGCCGACTATCTTGCGGCGGAAGCTTATAAAGGAGTGTACCCGATTGGGTGGGTTGCGAGACCATCACTTGCTTTACATTCTCTTCTGACTTTGGACATCCATGAGGCGGGTATTTCAACAGAGGCTGCTGCTGATTCTGGCTTGGGAGTTTTGGGAGGCTGATTGTTTCTTTATTAGCTTAGTTCTTATTTGTTTTCTCGTGTCCCTACTCTGTTCTGTTTTGCCAGCTGGTTTTTCTTTTACTTGTTGTTGGATATTTGCTGTTTCTGGTTTAGACTTGGCATCTGTTGTTCATTTCCTGATGTCGCTCTGTTGCTGTAGTTGTTGTCTTGTTGTTAGCAATATATAAATTTCCTTTGAGCAAAAAAAAAACGCCAAACTCGAGCCTAGATTGGCAAACTCAAGTTTGATACTGACAGAAGGCAAAACTCGCCAGTTTGCACCATAAACTCAAGACTGGACATTTGAACTTGAACTTGAGAGTTTTTACAAAGTTTTCTCATATTTTGGGTAAACTTGAGGTTACACTTGGAAACTCGAGTTTGCTATAGATTGAGAGCATTTTAATTGGAAAACACTTTTAAACTCGAGTCTATTGTTCCTAAACCTCAAGTTTGCAACCTCCAGAGAAAATCTTCAAAGAGTTTACAAAACCTGCAAACTCGAGTTTGTGATGACAAACTTGAGTTTGCCTCTGGAGGGAAGAACTTTCAAATTGAAAGCATTTCATAAACTCGAGACTTTCATTTTTATGTAAAGTTTTTCTTTAAAAAGTTGAAAAACTTGCTGTCAAAGGAAAACTCGAGTTTCGGTTTCAAAACTCGAGTTTTGGCTTTACAGAGAGTCTCCTAAGTTTTAAACTTTGAAAACCTCCAGTTTTGCCTAAAACCTCCAGTTTTCATTTTAACTTGAACTTTTCCAAGTTTTCACAAAGTTTGTGAAAACTCGAGTTTTCGTTTGACAGAGAGGATTCATGTTTTTAACCAGTTTTCAAAACCGCCAGTTATAGAGAAAACCTCCAATTTTGATTTTATGCAATTTTCTCTAAGTTTTTACAGTTAAGTGAAAACTCGAGTTTTGACCGTAAAACTCGAGTTTTGGCCAAACAGAGAGCATTGATGTTTTAATACTTTGAAAACCACCTGTTTTGCTAGAAAACCTCCAGTTTTGATGTTTTGGACTAAAATCGACTTTACCTGTCAAAGTCTAAACCTCGAGTTTTGAGAAACAAAACTCGAGTTTTCATCGGTGATTCAGAAATTCAAATTTGACGAGTTTGAAAAACCTTCTTGTTTGATGTTAATACTTTCCAGTATTATTCTCTAATATTCCTAGCTATGTTTAACCACTTTGTTAGTGAGTTTCAGATGTATTAGAGAATGTTTATTGAAGATTTAAAGCAAAAGCAAAAAGTGACGCCAGCACCTTAAAAGCAAGACCCAGAAAAGTTGCATACTTTTGGGTAATCCTTCTGCACACGTCTACAAAGAATTAAAGACCGCTTTCCACATCCAGCAGCTGTTATTCCAATGGATTAATTTGCCAAAAGTCAACTCTGAACATTCTGCAGAGCTGGATTAAGCAGAGATTAGAGAGAGAAGAAGATCAAAGCTTAACCTAAACCTTGTCTAATGAAGGCAATGGTTATATTGAAGCTTACAACGGTCTTATATTGATTTCTACCTATAAAAGAGGACAGAATCAAGACAGAAACACAGAGACATATGCTTACATCTTCAACATACTAATACTCTGATTCTCAGAATACTTACTCTCTATTTTTCATGTCGAGATAGCTTAGAGAGTGAGATGATCTGTATTGTTCTTCAGTGTTCATTTATTCACTTCTGAGAGAGAAGATTTATTGTAATCATTCTATCTATCTGAGAGTTACTCAAGATTGGGTGATCTTGAGTAAGAAATACATTGTGTTGATTACAACTTGTAAGGGGGAGTGAATCCTAGTGAGAGGATTACTTCGAGTACAGAGTGTGTAGTCAAGCAGTATATTGATTACAGTTTGTAAGGGGGAGTGAATCCTAGTGAGAGGATTACTCCAAGTACAGAACGTGTAATCAAGTTAAAGGAAGATAGTGGATTGAAAATCCCAAGTGAAGCTTGGGGACTGGACGTAGGTCAAGGATTGGGCCGAACCAGGATAAATCTCAGTTTGCACATTCTTTTCCCTTATCTCTTATGTTTCCAGCACATATGTTTGAATTGATTGTCTATTGCTTTATAACTCTTTACTGTCATACAAACTGGTTTTACTGAGTTGCAAAAAGATTTTTAAAGTTCCTAAATTTTTATACTTCACCCAGTTCACCCCCCTCTTGGGTTCAGCCGGTTCTTACAACTTGATCTCTTATCTCGGGAGATGAGAGCTGTAAATATTGGCCTCTCTCATCCTTGTAGCCGAAGCAGTTCATTCAGTGACAATCCAGATTTAATTCTTTCTTTGATGTGAAGACTTTTACTCTTCTGAAGACAGTCCAACATGTGATCGAAGATTGGGTTCCAATATAGCCACCTTTGACTCAAGAAAATATCTTTGATCAAAATGAGTCAGTGAGTTTTTCGTGGGAGATCGGTGGCTGTACTAAATTCGAATTTTCACGGGCATGTTGGACTATTTTCAGTAAACTTATTATTCTAAATTTATTACTCTTGACATTTTTGGAGAAATTAAATAAACAAATTAAATTATTTAAGAGTTTTTTTAATTTTAATTGTTGTCACCAAACTAATTAGTTTGACTAATAAACTAATTAGTTTGGAAATTTTTTTTGCCAAAAAATGAATTTTGTAGCGGTTAGACTAATAAACCACCACAGAATCTCAAAGGGCAACCTTTTTGTATCGGTTTTTCAACATAACCGCTATAGAATGTAAAAGGTCAATCATTTTGTAGCAGTTATCTAACCACTACAAAAAAATCATGAAGAACGAGGCAGAATAGTCACAGTTTATGAAACGATTAATTAATTACTACAACAAAATTATGGAATTTGTAGCTGTTATAGTATATAACCGCTACAAAATGTAACTGTTTTTAACCAGCCTCCCTCATTTTGAATCACACGCGGGCTTGGATTTTATTTTTCACCTTTTAACTTTTCAAGTTGTAGCGGTAAAAATTTATACATTATGGCTTCTAACGATAAGGGGAAAGGGAAATCCATTACACGGGAGAGAGTGCCTATAAGAGGTAGTAGTAGTAGAGGCTGGGGCCGTACGAGAGGGCGTAAGGCTCTGTGTATCCCTCTGCCCCCTCAAGCGCAGAACGAGTTTGATGACTTCTTCGCCGATGAGGCAATCCCAGGCATAGAGACCGTAGGGGAGAAGGAGGCATAAGCCTATCGTTCAGCAACATCGAGGAAAATGAGCAGATCCAGATTGACATTCCTGTAGCTGAGGCGCAACGGTTTGTTGACGAGGAGAACGAGCGAGACCAAGGGAACCCCCAACTGTCATCTTCGTGATCTACCAGATTTGGGGTGGAGGTCGAAGGTAAATGTAATTAGTTTTTTTGACAAAAGTTAAATTTAAATTCATTACGTTTAATTAAATTCTATTTTACCGCAACACAAACATGTTTTATAATTGTACAGATACAAATGGGAACACCAGTAGGAGCACGCTGGATGTTTCTGTGGTTACTTATCTAGACGGGTATCGCGTTGTAGTCCCCTGGAATGTGGACACGGACCAGCTAATTGGTAACGGTGGTCACCTAATGAACCAGTGTTGGGATCTGTACACGCAGTGGAATTATAAAATTTTTACGAATCCCATCGGAGGATCTATCAACGGCGTTTAAATCAAGGTTCGTTAGAAAAATCCTACCTATGCAAAGTGTTGAGAGTTTCGTTCAACACGGTCTGGAGCGCATCTCCCTCTTCGTGCGTCTCGCCCGTCGTACGTCTCAAACGTGGTGCCATCTCGTTCGATCAAACAAGAGTAGATTCTGCGACCGCCTCCCTTTACCGGTATCCACATGAATAACATTGAACGCGGACGGTAGAGTGCTAGTGCCTTCAGTATTCTCGCATCTCTCATTTTCTCTCTAGGGTTTCTTGCAGCTTCTCTAATTCATCAGTGTACTTAATACAACTAGATCAATATCTATTTATAGAGTTTCTAAAACCCTAATGAGCCGTATTAAAATATTCAAAATTAATCTAATTAATCTTGAATTCGAATCTGAATTAAAACAATACATTAATAAAAATCTGTCCAACAGATCTAATTAAATATATTTATTTAATTTGAATTATGAGCCTACAGATTTAATTTATCTTTATAAATTAAATCTGAGATATGATATCTTTCTATTTAATTAAATCTGAGATACTATATCTCAATTCAATTAAATCTGAGATACTATATCTTTATTTGAAAATTAAATCTGAGATACAATATCTCAATTTATTATAGTTATTTAATTTATCAAATAAATTAAATATTATACATAATAATATTATTATCTATAAATAATATCATTATTATTTTCAAATTTATATTATATTAAACTCAGTATCCTGATCAAACAACTCCAGCAAGATGAAACTAAGACTTCAAAGCCTGACCCAAGTGATGATGATGAAGATGAAGATTTCATCGTCAACCTCGGAGAAGACTAAAAATTTTACAGCTTTTGACGGAAACATTAAACAAAATAGTTTCCATGTATAAAGTTGTAAAACTCTTTGTAAAATCTCTTTGTATTGCAGTAGTCCAAGGTATTTTCACTAAAAGCACAAAATCATTGTAGTACGTATAGCACTGTAGTTAGTTACGATATACAATGTAGCTAATTAGGTATAAACAAACAGTACCGGTCACCTACCGGAACTACAGCACTAACCAAAACTGTTCAAAACAGTGTTTCAAGCCAGTCTATATAAGCAGACATTCAATTCTGTTTAAGGCAGGTTCGAAACCACTCTCTCTCTCTAGCCATCCTTCTCTGCCTTCTCTTCCCTTCTCGTTACCTTTCTGCTATGTTTTCTTTTATTTTCCAGCCTTGTAAGTGCTTTAAATTCCAATAAACTTGTGTTTCTTTATTATGTTCTGCATTTGCATTTCTTCTCTTCTCTCTGATGAGATAAGTCTCGCTGCGTTGACTACACCCATTCTTATCTCATCTTCTTTTTCTTTCTTTTTGCACGTTTAATTCCAGTTCTTTACTTTATGCTTTAAGATTCCAGTTATTTTCTCTACTTCTCAATTCACGATTCTCCCTCTCCCCTTTCCGATCCTCTCGAGGTCACTCCCGTAGATTGGTATCAAAGCTATAGAGAGAGAGTGACTCCCGAGCTCTGTAATAAGTTTGTTAGTGAGTTCAGCTAATTAGAACAAAGATTATTGTAATACTCCAAAATTCCTATTTATCATAAATACTATATTTTGATATATAATACATATTAAATAAAGGTGAGTATGTGTCTTGAAAATTTGTAATTTGTTATTATAATTTTTGGGCAATTTTTCCCTTGAAATTAAATTAATCAAGGGCCAATATTAAGATTTTAATTAGGGATCATAAAATACAACAAGATTATCATAGTAAAACCTAATTCTTGTTTGGATCAAATGAGCAAGAAAATATTGTGAAAACACTTAAATTAATTAAAGGAAATTAGCAACAATAAATGAACAATTTAGCTTGCACTAATTGAGACTAGTTGCAAAATGCTCCAAGATGATTAAAGGAAAATTGAGATCATCAAAAGAGGGCTAATTATACTTGAACATAATTAAGCCAATGAAGATGAAATAATACTTGGTTAACAATACATAAATATACTTGATTAAAAAAAAAAACCAACCAATTGAACATTGGCATTTGGCATCAAAAGATACTTAAGCACCTAATTATGTCATTAAAAAGGGCATCATAACTTGTCCCAAAATTCCTAAAAACCATGTAGCCCATATGGAGGAATATAAACACTTAATTAAGTTTCTAATTAAGCTTTTGGTTAGCATGGTAATTAAATGAATCAATCAATTTCCCTAAGGTCCACATAAGTGGCGCGTCACATGGAAGAGCTAGATGAAGTTTATTATTTAATTATCATGGTATAATAAAAGAGAACATTAAATGGCTATGGAAGGCACGGTTTGGCTTGCTTGAAGAAGAAGAAGGATAATTGTTATTTAATTAAGCAATCAAGAACATGGATGACTAGCACATGGGAGCATTAATTAAGGTTGAAGAGTCAACAATGACACCTAAGCCTTGATTATGTCATCAAGGTGACATCACAAGGATGACATCACAAGAGCACATGCTTTATAGTGAAGGGTGTAGATTTAAACTTCTTCATTAAGTTTAGGTCTAATGGTTAGGATTAAAGAAGAGGTTTTGGGTGATTACCATTGTTGCCCTTTAGCTTTTCCTATAAATAGGGACCTTGAGATTCATCATTCTTCACACCAAACTCAAACCAAATAGGTGAGTTTAAGAAAAGAGTGAAGCAAGAAGGAAGAAGGAGTAGCAAGGTTCTTCAAGAGGTAAGGTTCTTAGTTCTTAAGTTCTAG
Organism: Acacia crassicarpa; assembly: GCA_034222035.1. Lineage (NCBI taxonomy): Eukaryota > Viridiplantae > Streptophyta > Magnoliopsida > Fabales > Fabaceae > Acacia > Acacia crassicarpa. The sequence continues at coordinate 20,489,605 of JAWXYG010000012.1, forward strand.
TCTTTAGTTGTTATAGTTCTTGAGTTTAGTTTTTAAATTCATAGTTAATTTATGCTTTGATCTTAAATCTTCAATAGTAGTTTTGTTTTCATGTTTTTATGGTTAAAAATGAGTTTATTTCGAAAATTAGATAAAAAATATGGTCTAGCAAAATTCTTGAAGATTGAAGATCAAAGTAGCGAAATTCTGCTGAAAATTACGGTTAGAAGTTTTCTGGAGTCAGTCATAAAGAGGCTATTATTTTATGTGGAAGATGAAGTTACAAAATTCTGAAATTTTTCATGAGTAAAGTAGACATCCAGACCTTTCTAAATATGCATAATATGTGTCATTTTGAGTTTTGTACAAAGATATAAAAATTCTGGAAATAAGGCTACGTTTTCTGGAAAAATTCTGGGCAGAGGTTGAAGATCATTAAACTGGGAATTATCCACTAATTCTGGGTGAAAACCATTATTGTTTCTCAAAAAAGACATGCTAAGGTTTCCGGGAAATTTTACGGAACCTCGTTTCGATTTTTATAGAATTAATTATGATTTTCCAAAGTTGCTGCAAAATCTGCCCAGAAAATTCAGTATTGCGTTTTTAAATAAATGTAAGGGCAAAATTGTAAATAACAAATCTACCAAGGGTAGAGAGGTAGATAGAGGTGGAAATATCTCTTAGGATATTATTCTAAGTGATATGGTGATATGTTAGGATATCCGGGAAGTCCGGGGCCGGATTCAAAGGTCAGACATATTGCTAACTACACGGTGAAAGGTACGTTTGCGTACTAATAACTTTAATCATCTATATCTTGTATGATTATATATGATTGATTGATTCATGAAGTGATGGACAATACTAGGTTTTGGGTCATGCCCTGTGACTAAGTTTATCGGGCTTAGATCACCTGTTTATACATTCAGCTTTACATGGGTTATAGTCTTGATAATACAGTTGAGTTTTCGTAGTGCTGAGAACACGATAGGCCATCATGGCACGGTGAGGTGCAGACATAGATAACTTTACATGTGATGTGTACTGTTGATATATTAATCTTACATCTGCTGTGTACTTATGTGTTGATTAATACTCTAATGTAATGAATATCTGTCATATATTGTTATATTTACTATAGAGATTAACTGTTACCTGAGGTCCGATGGGTATTGGACCTCAGATTTGTCTAAGGTTCAGGAAAGGAACCAGGGCCAAAGGAGGCATCGGTAGATGGAGCTGTGAAAAGACACTGAAGGGAGGAACCGATAAGAGGCACCAGTCAAAGCAAATGCCGAAAGAGCGTCAACAGAGCATTCTTTCTGGCATGGATTTAACGAAGTTATTTCAAACCATTTGGTGTCTAGAAAGGGTTTGTCTATGTAGTTCAGTCAATCAGTCACCGTGAACTCGGTGAGACTTCCACTAGACACCGACCTGGCCAAATTGTTTGATTAACTGAGTTAGATTCATTGTCCCAAGTTTACCTAAGGCTTGGTTTAAGATTGTATAGTTGTCATGAAGAATTGTAATTATACAAAGCTCTGTACTAATGTATCACATGAATATTCCTTCGGGAAATTTTTAATATATTAGCCTATGTCGGGACATCAGCATATGTCTGGGCATTTTATATTAGTTACTCATTGTCCAAATGTCAGTGCATGCTCTCCGTTTCCGCATTAGTCTAAGCTGTAGCACCTCAAACTCTGTGGATTTTTATGAAACTAAGTGTCAATCGACACATTTTGAAGTATGGAATTTGGGGTGTTACATTATCTCAAGATTTTGAATAAAGCAATCGACTGTCAGAGCGCATTAAATGCGGTTGCCTATTTGAGACCTTAACCAATAGACATACCTCTGAACATTCGAAAGACATTTTGAGAAAGAAAATTTCATTCCTTCTGCTAGTGTCTCAACGGTCATTATTACTGAAACAAAGGGAATTAAAGAATATTACAGCTGCGATTAAACACAACATTTGCACTTTATCTCCAACAGGCATATTGAAGAAGACCCAACGGCTATATTTGAGCTTCAATAACGGTCATTAAAGGCAACTTCTATAAATACCTGAAGCTTTGAATTCTTAACTATCGAAACGTTGTGCATTCAATCTGAGTTTATTACTATTCGCTGTTTCAACTGTTTCATTAATATCTTTGGATATAAATTTGTACTTCAGTGTTTAACATCTTATCTACTCGTGAGGAGTTATTTAAAACATCTATTTCATTTTCAGTTTGAATCTTAAGGTTGTTGAACCTTAAAAGTGGGTGTACGATTACAGCTAGTAAGGGGGAGTGAGTCCTAAGAGGATCATCCGAGCACAGTGTAATTGTTCTTCGAAAGATAGTGAAATCCCAGGTGTTTTGGGAACTGGATTTAGGTCAGAGTTTTGGACAGAACCAGTATAAATTACCTGTGTCTATTTTACCTCTTGGTATTATTTCTCTGTTCGTTGCTTTTACTCGTCTCCTGTGGATCTCGCAAAAAATTTTTTGATCACCTATTCACCCCCCCTCTAGGTAATATTCCACTTTCAGCAACTTAACAGCTGCTTCATTCTCCACCCAACATCCATTGTCATCTTTCAAAGCTAAAACTTTGTTCCTCCTTCTTCGAATATTGGTATTGAGGTGATAATATCTCGTGTTCCGGTCTCCTTTTGAAATCCATGTGGTTCTGGATTTTGGAACCATTTGAGTTCCTCTGCTCTGAGAACTTCCTCTAATTCTCGCTAAAGTTGCAATTCCAGATTATAAAGGAACCTTGAGAATGGATAGGCATTGGAGTTCTGGATGCCATTGAGATGGGCCAACAGATCCGATTTCTTTCTTTCCACTAAGCCGAAAACTTCTCTATTCCAAATACCTAATTTATTCTGTAAATACTCAAGACTAGTCTCAAGGTTATCTTGTACTGGCCAATTATCATTCATAAAAGACTGAAAATCATCATGAAACAGCCACATAGCTTCAAATCTAAAAGGTATGTCAGGGCGCTGATTAGGGAAATTAAAGCCAGTAAAAAGAGCAATAGGATTGTTACCAGAGAATTCGGTTCTTGGGAGAACCTTTAAAAATGAGTTGGGCATTACCTGGAGAAGACTGCAATTCACCAATGCTCTATCAAGCCGTTCGTATAGCCTAGGATAGCCAGGGATCCTGGGGCCTTTCCAAGTCATTTTTGGGCCAGTAGCTCCCAAATCCGTCAAGCAGCAATCATTCATTAGGTCTTTGAACCACCGCATCCAATTCTGGTTTCCATTTCTACCACCAACTCGTTCATCAGTGTAAACAATGTATTGAAATCTCCAAGGACGCTCCAAGGGCTTGTGATTCCATTCGACAGTCTCTGAAGATTCTCCCAAAGTAAGGCTTGATTATTTGAGTGGGGAATAGCATAGATGGCAGTGAGAAGGAGAGGTGGAGCGTCGGCTGAACGACAAAACAAATGGAAGTACTGATTATTATCTTCAAGAACTGAGACTGTAATTCTCGAAGAAATCCAACTAGTAGCAAGTCCGCCAGACCTCCCGACACTAGGAACAATACAGATAGCATCATAACCCAACCTGTTCAAAGCTTTAAAATGGTCTGTGTCATCAATCTTGGTTTCTGAAAGCACCAACACACTGGGTTTAGGCCCATGGCATAATAACTTTAGATTTCTAAAGAGACCTTTACTGCAGGCCCCCTAGTGTTCCAATAAAGATAACAATCCATAAGGAAACAAAATAATAAATAAGGCCAAAAGGTTCACTGGAATTGAGTCTCAGGAACCAGGGCAATATCCACGTCCAGGCTCCCTTCTTCCACAATAACGGTTGGGCTTCCTAGCAAGGGTCCATCAGGAAGTGGATTACAATCCATCACAGCTTCATCCAAAGCCCCTGCGTTAACCCGAGTCTCTCCTAGATCCAAAGAAGAAGGATCCAATGGCCCATCTTTGTCTTGGCCCAGTAGGATGGGTACAGAGTGAAGAAGAGCTAATGTCCCGCACTATCAGAACCCTCAATGAAGGCTTTTTCTCCCACGTGGCTCGGTACACTCAAGGCCTTTTCACTGTTGGCCACAAACCCAGTACTAGCCTCACCAATCTCCAAGTGTTTCGAAATAAGCATAGCTCCAGCCCCATTCTTCTTGTCTCTGTTCCTTTTCTCAGCTCACTTTTTAATCTGTAGGGTCATTATCCCCAATTTCTCTGTACTCTGATCCTTGTCCCCTCGCTTTACGTTGACTCCTGTTTTAGATCGTTTCTTAGCTAGAAAGATGCTAGTTCTCTGACTCTGCTCCATTCGCTCAACCCTTTGCTGCTCTGCGATATTCTTTTGTCCTCCACTGTTAGGCTCGTTATGCTGCTCAACCTCAGCATCTGCTAATACCTCGAATCACGATCCGCCAGCGTCATGCTTTTGGGGGCTATCTTTTCCTTCTTTCTGTTTATGAGGATGCCTTGGTTTTTGCACTACATTCCATTGATCCCGGTAGTCGGAAGTTGCTTTTGCAGGCAACATCGGCCTATTTTCCGATGAGATAGCGGCTTCTTCATCGTCCTTGTTAGCTCCAGTCCCTTTAGGAGGTTTCTGAGTGGGGCAAGCCGCCCTTGTATGCCCATAGCGACCATAGTTCGTACATAGCAAATGTAATCCTTCATACTCCAGAAAATATTCTTCTCCATCGAGCCTGAAACCGGCCATGAGTTGTTTTCCTAAGTCTACTAGCATGCATATCTGAGCATAGTGTCCCTTCAAATGGTCAGACGTGTTCATATCCACTTTGATCATCTCACCGATCCTATCATTGATGATAGTAAGGGCTTCACGATCATAGTATTTGAGTGAAAATTTTGGAACCCTGACCCAAATTGCTACCTTATCGACCTTCAGTGGTGAACCCAGGATTTGAAGTTTGTGGGTGCACAATTAGCAATGGGGTGCTACCCCCGAAAAATTTTTTTAAGAGAAAAAATACTTTTTATGGCAAAAAGAGAACATAAAAACATAAAAACCTTTTCAATAAGATCCAATACATCTTGATTATCTACAAATTCTAATCAAGACTAACCTCACGTTGAAGTGTTGTTGCAGCTTTTCATTTGTGTAATTAATACAAAACTGCTCAAAACTGCAGCCAAGGAATTAAATATCAGCAATATTTTATTTTGTAAAGTACAGGCACTGCCAATTATGAATTAAAAGAAAAGAAAACTTCAACGTAACATAGAAAAATAATAATTAAGAGTTAACTAACCTTTATATCAGAATGATTACAAAAGCATTCTTCGATTCTTCATTCCTTGAAAATATTGCATTATAGCTTCATCATCAATCGTATTTAATGTATCACGCTCAACATAAGTTAGCATGCATGAGTTAAACCAATCATCACTCATCCGATTGCGCAACTTGTCTTTAACAAAAGTCATTGTAGAAAAAACCCGCTCAACACTAGCAATTGCCACCGGTAGAACGAGTGCCAACTTTATCAACAAAATAGACCAGTGGATAAACAATATCTTTTTTCTTCTCAACCATCTTCAAAGCAAGGTCAGAAATTGTTTGCAAATTGCCAAAATCAGAATCAGCCCTCACATCGACAATAAAATTATTGAGACTTAAAGACAGAAAAGGAATATCTGCAAACTCATCAAACTCTAAAGGATAGAATCCAGCAAACTCAATCAACTTTTCTTTGTTAAAATTAGCAAATGAATCATGAGGATCAAGACAACTCAAACACTCAAGCAACTTGATATTGACATTATCAAATCGATCGTTCAACTCTTGAACCTGAGTATCTATCACTGTATTAAATAACTCCACCTTAAAGTAGTGGAAGAATGTGAACGATTCCAATCTCCGTCTTGATCTCCCTTTAGGACAATAAACATCATTCATATCTGGAATGTCAATATCATATTTATTTGCAAAAATCTTCGTTTCTTGAAGCAATTCATCAAAACCATTATCTCTCACCTCTTGTAAACGAGACTTGACTACCTTCACTAAACCAATTGCATTTAAAAGGTCTTGATCTTTTCTTTGTAGTGCTTGTGACAACTCATAAGAAATCCCCAAGATCAATTTCATAAGATGCAACAAGAATGCAAATTCAAAATCCTCCATGGCATACAAAATGCAACCTGCATCAGTTCTTGCAGTTTCATTTTTCGGCTCGTCTTCAATAAAGTTCATCAAGGAAATTATTGGAGAAAATAATGAGATAACACTTGTAACCATACCAAAATGGGAACCCCAATGAGTGTCTCCAAGTCGCTTTAAGGTTCTCTCTTGATTTAAACCTTTTCCAGTCGGTATTTCACCACTAGCAATTCTTTCAACTATTACTTCATACTGATTCATTTGAAGAATTTCCTTCCGCTTGCATGAACCTCCCACAACAGTAGCCATCTTTTGAAGCATGTCAAAAAATTCTTGAATCTTCTTGTGATGTTTTGCAACCTTCACAAGTGCCAATTGTAACTGATGAGCAAAACAATGAATGTAGAATGCGGATTTGTTGTCTTCCAAAATCAAACTCTTAAGCCCTTTGAATTCACCCCGCATATTACTAGCACTATCATAGCCTTGCCCGCAACATTTAGACAAACTTAAACCAAGTTTAGAAAATAGGGCATCAATAGATGCTTTTAGTGATTGTGCAGTAGTATCTGAAACATGAATTATGCCAATAAAACGCTCAACAATGGACCCTTTTTTGTTTACATAATGAAGTACAACCGCCATTTGTTCTTTAATTGCAACATCACGAGCTTCATCCACTAGCAAAGAAAAGTAATCATCACCGAGATCACTAATTATTGCTTTAACAGTCAAATCAGCACAAGCTTGACAAAGATCTTTCTGAACTTTGGTGAAGTCAATTTGTGATTATCGGGGGCATTTTTCAAGACCACATCACTCATCTCTTTATTTGGCTCAGAATAAAACTTTAGAATTTCAAGGAATAAACCTTGTTGATTTGAACTTGTAGATTCATCATGTCCCTGAAAAGCAAGACCATTGCATAGTAGGAATCTAGCACAATTTAAAGAAGTTTTTAACCGAATACGATAATCAATTTTTTGTTGATCAGAAATATTCGAAAGAGCAACATCAATATGTTGCTTTTGCTTCATCAAATCTTGGCAAGCTTGATAACATCTATTGTGAGCACTCTTATGATCTCCAACATGAACTTTGAATCTATCCTTCTTATGCCAATTTTTGAAGCCCACACCGACAAACGCTTCCTGCGTCGAACCACTACCTCCTATCTCCATATCAAATAGATAACAATACAAGCAAAAACATGCATTTTTTGATACACTATACTCCAACCAGGAGCCAAATTCTTCATACCACTTAGGATTGAATCTACGCATTTTTCCATACACATCCGTTTGAGGGAATGGTTTAAGAATTGGTTGAGTTGGCCCCTTGAGCAAAGCTCTCCGAATATCCTCTCTTTCTATAGGATTTGATGTCACTGAATAAATTGAAGGTCTTTTTCCTGGATCCGCCTCAAGATTTTCTATATTAACTTTTCCTTGAAGTGGTGATTGAAAACTTTGAAGTTGAGATGCTTGTGGTGGTTGGGAGGATTCTTGGACAATTGGAACAGAGGCACTATTTGAAAAGTGCTCACTTTGAGATTCAGGTTCGGTATTTGTGGGTTTTAGACGTTTGAAATAAGATTGTATCGTTGACATTTTCTGGGAGGAAAAAAGTTTGATAAGATTAGGGAACATGTTGCAACCTATAAGCTAGCTCATCTCAATGCTTCCTCTATCGAAACCTGTAAGATTGTATTTTTTTCATACAAGGACACTAAGCAACTAAAGCTATGATTTCCAACTCCAAAGCAATTTAAATAAAACTAATTAATGAAGCTAACGTATAGCAATGAAATTTGAAGAAAGCTAATCAATGAAAGCTTTGTTACCTTCGAAGTTTTTGTCAAGACTACCAAAGTTGGTCAAAGTGTGGCTTGCAACAAAGAACTCCCTTAAAAGAATTGTAGTTCCAACTGCAAAATACATTGATCAGTTGGTAAAATTCAATTACGAACCTTCTCCAAACCGTTTAACTTTTAGAATTGAAATAATCATTTGAAAAGCAATGGCTTTTTTATAAGATAAGATTTTTACATTAGAATGAAGCTCATCACACAACTGATTTGCAGTTCCCTTCAAGTAATTTTGTTGTGATGCTTTTTCACTATGATGGTGCCGTGGACGGATGGAAGGATTTATCTTGGAGCAGCTATGCCATACACGTGTCTGCATTCAATCAAACAAAATGGTATTGACCAGATTATATGTGAATCTGTTGTCTCAAATCATAATAAGTTCTTTGCAGAATTAAATTTTCCATGTACCGAACGGAATGTAATAATGCTATTTGATGGTGTAGGTGGTTTGCCAAACGGTTTTTGCATCCAGACATAGTTGCTGATTACAATTACATATTTCTTTGGATGAGGACATAGGTGTTGAAAATTTTGACCCGAAAAAGTAAATCATTTCATTTTCCATTTGTCAAGGAACTACACATTATCATTTATCATGCTGACAATATCAGTTATCTTATAGGTATTTATCTATTATCAAGGAAGAGGGACTTGAGATATCACAGCCTGCACTTGATCGGAAAAAAATTACAGAAAATCTGTCGACCAAGCAATTAAAATTCCACCGACCGGAAAAAAATTGACACCAATGCAGAAAATCCATCGACAAGGCAATTACAATTTTGATTCAGAATCCGCCGACTACCTGTTTCAGAAGTGGACGAACAGACCCAGTCACGCAGACGAGCAGGAACCAGAATTCAGAGGACGCCACGTGTGAAACTTCCCTAACGGTTGAACAGAGTGGTGTCTTGGACCAATCGACGCAATTGAAGGAGAACCCAAAGTCGAAATTAGGGCAGAGAACGTTGGAAATTTGGGGATGACGGAATTTTGGGGGAGGGGGAAGTAGGTGACAAGGAGAGAGCAGCCGTCCCCGACGGCGGACAAGGCAGAGAACGGCGGAGATTTGGGGGAAAAAAATTTGGGGAACGTCGGGCAGAGGAGAATGATGGAAAGGGGGAATGGGAAATACGAAATGGAGGGAAAAAAAGGGGCAAAACGTGTGTAGCACTAGCTCGGACAGGCGACCTATGAGTAAGAGTAAGGAGAAGAGGCTTGACCATCTGTTCCACTGATACACTTTGTAAAAATTTTCCTCAAATTATATATATTTTGTGTGTTCCCTTGTCCATATTGGCACCCATGTAGGTCCGCCTCTGTCGACCTTGTCTCTTGCCGGAATAAAGTTTGGAACCCAAGGGCGCACAGTGAGGTAGTGATCGTAAATCATACATGGATCCTGGTTAAGGCATGAAGATAGTCCTCTTTGTTAGTAAACTTCACAACAAAGTAACCATAACCAATGTTAATTAGGTTAACAACACCCTTTTTAGCCCACCAAGTTTGGAGACGAGTAAGCAGAGCCTTGTATCCTATTGGTTTATCCAAGAGTTTAACAATCATCGCTGTTCTCCAAGCCTTGAACAAACGTTTCTTGATCTTTATAGAGAACGTGAAGGTGGGGAAGTTTCTATTTAGGTCTTCCTTAGTCTCACATAGTGGCTTCTCGACCTCCGAGTCAATATCATCGTTCGTCATAGGATCATCGGAAGGTTGAGCCTGGCTCAAGGTGTCTTCATCGTTAGAGTTTTCTCCATTACTCGTCTTTCCTTTCAGCTTCTCCGCAAACGTCATTCCGCCTTTACTATACCCTGTTCCTTTAGCACCTAGCATCGGCCAAGCGTTGGAAGGGAGGATGCTCTCATTTCTAGCGTCGACATTCTTGATTTTTTTTTTCGAGTTTCGTCGTAGAGTATCTGCCTCCTCCTAAGAAGGAGGAGCAGGAGTGCTCTTTGTTCCAGTATCAACCATTTTTCCCACACAATGCCTGCACGTTCTAAAACACATGGGAACAAGTTCAAGATGCCTTAGTAAAGCGACCGGCCCAAAATAAACTACAAGAAAGCCTGCAAGTAGAAGCCCATTTCCTAGCCAGAACCGTGAAGATGGCCCAAAGCTCAAGTCTTCTTATGCAGCAACCTTGTATGTTCCAAATGCAAAAGTATGTCAACGCAATAGCTCTTGTGGATGAGCACTACATCAATTGAATCTTATGTTAAGGGCAAAATGTAGTACTAAATATGAGTAGATAAAATGAACTAAAAAATAGAATGCTGAACTATGTATTACCCATGTGTATTCTAAGTTGTTCACTTGTGTGTTGTATGTCCATCGCCTAAATAAACCTACCAATATGACCGCTTATAAAATATGTAATTATTTGATCATATTTATAGGGTGGAGAGAAGAAATTTTTTGGTTCTATTAATAGAAGAAAGAGAGAAAATTTTTCATATGATTGTTACCGGGTGTAATTTACATTAAATAGGCGTAAAATTAAAAATTTTTGAAGTTTATGACAGGGTTAATAAAGTTTAAGGTTTGTCTTTGTCCAAGTAAAATATATTGAAAGTGCCTTATAAATTGAATTAAAATGAATTAAAAGAGAAATTGAGAAAATTATCCTAATTCGGTTTGACAATATACTCAAATCTAACTCAATCAAATATATATATATATATATATATATCAGTCTGTGTGTGTACACATGTGTATACATACACACGCACATACATATACTAGTATATATACAAATACACACCTATATGTATAAATAGACATATATATATATATATGTGTGTGTGTGTATTTATACACACACTTATAACTAATAATATGACAAATTACAACCATGGAATTACCAATACTATAAATATTTTTTAAATTAATTAAAAATTGCCTCAAGCGGTAACATTATTCATAAATTATCACGAACGTTTACAGAATAGACACACAATTATTCTCAACAATCCATAAAATGCCTCATAATAGTCAGCAGAAGGAATAAAACTGAAGTAAGTTGAGTTATTTAAAACATCTCAAATTTCATGCAAAGCGTGGAGAATGTGTTTTGTTGTAGTTTAAAAGTAAAAAGGGAGAAACAATAAATTTTAAATTATACTCCTTTTAATATTAATTATAGAACAAAAACTCTAAGGGAAAATCTCTCAAAAAAACCACCTCAATTCTAAAATACCTTTTTAGGCAAGCAAATCGGATGAATTTAATGGGTTTGCATTCACTTGAAAAGAAGATTGTAAAAATGGTGGGGAAGGGAAAATGTGGCTGGGGAAGATGGGTCTACCATTTGTATGTGCTTTGATGTGTGCTTCTCCAAAGACAATGGATGAACTGGACCCAACTTACAAAACGAGGTCGGTTGCAATGGCGGAGCTTAGTTGATATAAGGGGGCCATTGAAAAAAAAAATGTTTAGAAATTTTTCTTTTAGAATTTCATAGACTATAAAATTTAATGTATTTTTACACATGAAAATATTTTTCCTAAGGCCATGGCCCCCAAAAAAAAAAAAAATTATAAAATTTTTTAATTAGTTAATAAGTATACATTTAGGCCCCCAAAAGTATTTATCCCAAGATCCACCACTGGTCAGTTGATTTAATAACGCACGAGAGGAAGAAGATCGAAAAGAAAGGCCAGCACTCTTAATTTTAACAGCATGTAGTACTAAATTTTGATGGATTAGAATTGTGACTAACACTGGGAATGAGAGTAGCATTGAGACTGTGATTGAAGGGTTTTATCTCCAAAATTTTGTAATCACAGAATTGAAAGAGCATACGAGGAGAGGTGGGTTTGATCCACATTCGTGGTATTGTCTTATCACAGATTATCGTCAATTCCACGTACCAAATAATACAATTTGACTCAATCGTGGACCAAATCTCAATCTTAACCTCTTTGTTATGTGAACAAACCAAGGCCATAGTGTTTCATTAGTCTTCCATTGTTGAGATATAACTCACTCAAAACTATAGTGACTAAATATAACACTAAACATTTTTCTTCAGAATTTTTTTTAACTGTGACAAAAACGTTGAAAATTTGAAGATGTGACATAAACATTTTTCTTCTCCAAACCGCAACTTCTTTTAGTTTTGGTCCAAGATTCCATGCATGATTAGGTCCTACAATAAAATAAACTATTGAAGTCGTTACAGCTTTTGATGGTAGTGCGTATTTTTACGTGCAGAGAAAGGAGTTTTGTGGTGGTTGGGGAGTAAAATGAAATGAATGGAGAGAGAAATGTATAGATCATGAATTTAGCGGTGGACGCACAATCAACACTGTCCTCATTATTATAGGTTCATTTCCTTGTCATTCCCTCTTGAATCCCAAATCCACAATTTAATTAGTCATGAAAAAAAAAAAATCTTCTATATTATCTCATATACTTATTTCGTACAACGTCAAATCGCGAATCCAAACAAACAAAAACAATAATGAAAATATAGCTTTTTTTTTTTTTGTGTGTGCCATGAAATGAACTAGTAATATTAAAGTCAAATAATTAAGTTACATTGCCTCATAAGTAGGAAAAAACAAACCAGAATGAGGAGATTGTGATTGGGGTTTTTATCTTTAAAATTTTCAATCACATAATTGAAAAAGCAGAATGAGGAGAGGTGGGTTTGATCCACATACATTTGTTGCATTATCTTATCACAGATTATGGTGAATTCCACATACCAAATAATACAATTTGACTCAATCCCAATCTTAATCCCTTTGTTCTGTGTACCAAGCAGGGCCGCCATAGAGTTTCGTTAGTCCTCCATTGTTAAACAAGAAAAGTAAAGTTCCACGAAAACATACACTGGAACGTGGGGTGAAATGAACGGTTAAAGTATCAGTGTATGTTTCCGTGAATAAGTTATTTGTTTGTTTTTGTTTTTGTGTTTGTTTTAAGTTAGTGAGGGGTGGAGAAAATTTTGAGTGGGATTTTTTTTTTAAAGAAAAAACAGAGAAGTTAAAATTTTTTAGTTAGTTTTTCTGATTTTTTATAATCTTACATATTCTCTTTATTAAAATTTTATAAGCCTACTCCTCCAAATTTGTTTAAATTCAATTTATAAAAAATTTCTCACCCCTAGCACCAAACATAATAAAGCTGACTCGCTGGGTGTTGTAAAAAGTTGTGATTATAAATTATAATTACCCCTACATTCGTTTCCTCGATCCCCATACAAAATAAACGGATAATAAAATTCAGCTTTGACAAATCATTTATGTTTGGTTTCCCTCATCCACTGATCCGTCTTAATCCGATTTTCTTAGACATATAATTTAATTAAAAAATCTAATGGTTCAATGTGTCTGTCCTCATAACATATTCTGCGAAAAAAGTCGAACTCAACTCAAGTTTAGTCCCATCCTAAAAAAGAAATAAAGTTTACTGTAATCCAATAACACTACATATTTTTCTTCACATCTGAAAAAGTGACATAAACAATTTTCTTCACCAAACTGCAACGTCTTTTAATTTTAAGAAATGTGGTCAAAGACGCCATGCATGATTATCTCCTAGAGTAAAATAAGCTATTGAAGTATATATAGTTACAGCTTTTTATGTTAGGTGTCACTACTTTAGGCACAAACAAGCAAAAAAGAAATGCATTGGGCAGAACCACATGAACTCTTCTCTAACCAATTAGAAATCAGAGTTCACATTTCATACTTTTGACTAATTGGCATCAAGGAATCTCACTGTGACACAATTCATTATTGGAATTAACAGTAGTTAGAAAAAGAATGTTGAATCAGATAACTACAGAAAAACACTGACTTTTAGAAACGTCAAATTTAAAATTGAAATTCTCATGCTTCTAAAAATTAAGTAACCTACCACTGCAATCATAATGAAATAAAGATGACGATGATGGTGAAATGAATAAGAAACTTTTGACATTGACTGAAAAGACATCTCTCATCTCTCAAAAGCGGAGCCTTTCCCACCAAAACAACATGATGCCCCGAGCATTATTTAGAACAAAGCTGTTATGTCCTAGGAACACAGATATCGGACTTGACTAGGTTGTCAAGCCTAGAGCCTACGTACCCTTTGAAGGGATCAAAGTCCACGTAGTTCGCAGCAAACAGTAAGGCATGTAGCCAGGGGAGTGGGGTGTGTGCTCTGTGTGGCAGTATGTAAATAGAGCATAGAACAGAACGTGTGCACCTGTTTAGGGTTTCCTTTTATTTATAGAGGAGTCTGGTGCGTGTATCTTCATATTGATAGGCGATATCCCTGATTGATAGATCATGGGCTGATTTGTTGGGATTATGATTGAAGGAGAATCCTCATTGATGAGATCCTAAATCTGTGGGATCTCGGATCCTTTCCTAATATAGTGCAGATCCCGCTGTAGGCGTAGTTGGGCCGAGGTCCGGACCTAGGCCTATTGGGCCGGTCCGTAACAGTTGCCCCCCAGCTCAGTTGTTCAGGCTTCTGGACGGCCGAGATGCATATTGCCCTCAGTCCTGGGTGTGGCCGAGGCCTTCTCCCTAGGCTGCGGCTGCCATGGTCATCAGTCCGGTCCAGATCTGTGGTCGGCTTGTCTTACCTCTGTCCCGGCGTCCTGCCTAAAGTGCCAGGTTCATCCTGTTAGGGTGGCTTGCCGTTTTATCCCGGTCCGTAGTGCCCGTTGATGAGCCCGGATTCAAGCCTTCCGCCTTTTGGAATTCGTTAAGCGCTTTGGGCTTCCCCCCACGCGTGTCATAATTGCGGCTTTACAGCTGTTAGGCCCTTAGTGGATTAGGTCTGCCACCACTGCGTCTTTCCGCCTTTCGAGGCCTGCACGCATTTATTATGCTGGCGTCGCGCTGCGCCAATCTCGTCACGTTTGTATGGGAATAGACCGTTGTGTCCCTTTCGTTTTAGGATTTCGGTTTAAATAGCCCTCTTTGTGCTTCTTTTTCACTTTTCCCGCTCTCACATTTGCTCAGACTTTCCTCTGGTTTTCTTCTATACCATTTTCAGTCGAGACTCCGCCGTTCGCCCTTTCCAAACTTCTGGTTACTCCACTTCCGTTATACAGGTATTCTGCCTATTTCCTTGTGTTTTTATTCAGTAGTTTCCTACATTTACCGTTTATTCTGGAAATTGCTGCCTGTGCTGTTGTTCTTCAGTGTTTCTGGGTTTTTCTGGGTTTCTCTTGCGTCGTAGTTCTGAAATTCGTCCTGTTTCTTGCCCTTAGACAGCAATCGCTTAGTGTCTTAGGCTTCTAACCATGGTGAGAGGTAGGAGTGCTTCTAGGCCAAGGGCGTCATTAATGCCTGAGGAGGAAATGCTCCTCCGTGCTCGTCTCCTCAGGGCTACTTACTGGGTTCTTGGGGGCGCACCACCTGCCTCTGGGATTCTGGCTCCTCTACGTCGAGGTGGCGCCGTTTACCCGAGACGGGCCGGGGCTCGCCCGGCTTCGGCTAGGATTCCAATTTCACTCCCTCGCCATCCTTTCCGTCCTCAGACACGCGCTCTTCCCCTCGGATCGTTCGGTGGGGCCGGCCTAGGCTCCTCATCCGGTCCCGGGCTTCCAGTGCTAAGGTCTCAACCCCCTAACTTTTATGAGGGTCCTATCGCCGTCCGCGAGACGTCTGCTCCAGAGGGTTACGTCGGCCCTTGTTGGGATTGCCTGGCGGAGGCTTCTGCATTGTTGGCGGGTGCTAGAGATGCTGAGGCTTCCTCTATACTTGGATCTTGCCGTCACTGGTCCGCCACGGCTTTTCCTTCTGGCAACCCTGTTCGTCTGAGTCCGCTATCTTTATCGCCTGTTAGCATGTCTATGCCAGGTATTTTCGCATTTTACTGATATTGGTTTCGTTTATTTGCCTATAGGTTTAATGGCTCCCAAGTCTGGGTAGTCCAAAAAGCGTTCGGAGGCCGGGGGTTCGGACTCTCCTAGTCCGCCCGAGGCTTTGCTTCGTCGGTACGGCTGGGCATCGCACGATGTGCTGACTACCTCGTCGCTGATATTCGATGCGGACATAGCGCGGTTGAAGGTCCCGGTCATGCCGGGGTGTGTGCTTAGGCATCCGGGGTCCGAGGAGCCTGTCTGTGCGACTCGGTCGGAGGGCCAACCGGACTTCTTCTTCTTCTACCGGGATTACTTGACGCGGGTGCAAGCTTCTCTTCCTTTCTCCCCGTTTCAAATGGAGGCGTTGCGGCATCTTCGCCTCGCCCCATCCCAGCTCCATTCGAATGGTTGGGCATATTTGGTAGCCTTCGAGAGGCTATGTAGTCACTTCCCGATCCCCATTTCGTGTACAGCTAACCTTTTCTTTTATTATTTCAGGCCCTTTATGTTAGTTGTGATTAGTTTTGATGATGTCCTATATTGATGCCATTATCTAGAGCAAAAAGTTTTTATCATATACATTGACTAATTACCTTGTTTATTATAGGTTAGTCCAAATCAAATTTTAGAGCATGATCAAGAATTAAGTTTGAAGAAAGAAGAACTTGTTAAATATCATGAGAATATCAATATCCAAGTCTCCATGATCAAACAGAAGTTGAAACGGCTCAATTCGGAGTTAAAACAAGCAAGTTCTAGCTTCTGAAGGAATACTGGTTTGTTGGAGGGCATTTATGTAATTTCAGCACATTGAGTTTGAAGAAAGAAGAATCTGTTGATTATCATGAAAATATCAATATTCAAGTTTCTGTGATCAAATAGAAGTTGGAACGGGTCAATTTGGAGTTAAAATGAGCAAGTTCAAGCTTCCGGAAGAATACTAGTTTGTTTTGGGGTCAAAATGTAATTTCAGCACTCTTCCAAGTGCCTTGCTCAAGCATAAATATTTCCATGCCCAAGCAACATGTTTCCAGGCCATTTTTCGCCCCAAACAGTACCTTGCTCGAGCAAGGATAGAAGCATACTCGAGCAAGGGCATACTTTCAGCAAAATCCGACCTTGCTCAAGCAAAAGTGGGAGGCATGCTCATCTCCAGCTTCCTCTGTTCAGCTCTGTTTCTGGTGACCTTCGGTAATTTGACAATATCTCCCAAACCAAGAATCGGATTGATATGAAACCAGCGGCAAATGAAACTAGACATCCAACACGTACTGCTGACAAAAATTCATGTCCAAAGGAGTTCATATGAATTATCTATGAATTTTACAAGTTGGAACAAGTATCACCGTCACTGTCCAGACCAAGCTTTGGTATTTTGAGTATATCTTACAAACGACAAATCGGATTGAGATGAAACCAGCGCCATTTGAAACTAGACTCAAATACCTTTCCGAAAACATCAAGAACACAGAAAAAGAAGATTAATGGAGGAAGTTATGATGTTTTGAAGTTGACCGTCTGTTCTGAATATATCAAAAACGCTGGATAAGAACAACCTCCATTCATATGATGTTAATGGATGCAATAAAACTAGTTTGGAGCTGATTCTTATTGAATTAGAAAGAATATTTGAAGAGCTTTCTGAGATGGGATGATTTGCTATATTTGGGTTTACACCGAAGACGTTATGCTCACTGGAAATTGATGTCAACGTAATTGCTTCTTGAAAGTCTGAAATTTGCAAATGATAATGGTAGCTGGAAGCTTGACTCACAGAGATGGCCATTTACGTAGAGTACTTAGTGCCCGAGCATCATTGATCTCAGAGCAAAGAAGTATAATTCTGGGAAACATGCTCAAGCAGACTATGTGGCTTGCTCAAGCAACATCGGGAAAAAGGGTCTTCAGAGAAAGGGTACTTGAGCAAGTAGGAATTCTTGCTCAAGCAAAGCATACTCAAGCAAAGTTTACTTAAGGGTTGGCTTATGCTCAAGCAACATCGAGAAAAGGGTCAAGTAGGAGCCTACCCGAGCAAAGCTATATGCTTGCCCAGGTCACTCAAGCAAGCATGCTCGAGCAAGCTAAGGAGCTTGCCCAAGTAAAGTCAGCCTTTGTCTCAAGAAAGTGCTTGCCCAAGTATGAAATTTTTCATACTCAAGCAGCATACTCAAGCAGGCATATTTTCATACCCGAGCAACGCTGTTGAAATAGCTCTTCTTGCCTCTGTTTGGATCTTGCCCGAGCACGCTCTTAAGGCTTACTTGAGCACCATGCTCAAGCAGAAGAAAAATGTGCCCAAGCAACATCGATCGACTCTTTATTTCCTATCTTTGCAAGACACTTGCCCGAGCATGAAAAAGACTTCCTCGAGCACCATGCTCAAGCAGATGAAAAAGGTTGCCCAAGCAACCACATATCTGAACCTATTTTGCTCTCGGTCTCAGGGTTGCCCGAGCACGATATCTGATCTTGCTCGAGCATCAGCGATGGTAATTAATTTTCAATAGACGCTTGCCCGAGCAAACTTTGTCACTTACTCAAGCATCAACGAGTGAAATGATTTCTCAACAGATTCTAAGAGTTGCTTGCCCAAGCAAGCCTGGATTCTTGCTCGAGCATTGGGCAACCATAAACTGAACAGATACATCTTTTTGTTCTTGCCCGAGCACACATATGATCTTGCTCGAGCAAAGTCATCTCTGGTTTCAAAATCACCGTCTCTGAAAATTCTAATTCATCGTATATGATTTCGTTTCTACATCTTACTACTCATTACTATTCCTAATTGCTTCTAATCAGTTTGCTAATGAGTTTCAGATGATTAGATCATGGATTAACAACAAATTAGCATAAAGCAATTTGTGTATCAGAAGCATTAAATGCTACGTCAGAAAACAGATGAAAGCCTCTATGACTAACGGATAGTTTGAATCTTTACAACGGCTATTATTACAACAATCAAGGCAGAGCATTAACGAAGTCAACGATTAAAGTTGGATTAGAGCTCAACGGATAAAAAGCAACAAGAGTTTCAACGGATACTTCCGACAGCCTCCAACGTTCGAATACTCGCAACGGTCGAAACACAATGACATATAAATTGCGAAGCCTTCAAACTGAAAGGATTGACGACGATTGATGAATGAATTGACGAAGCCAACGAAATGATTTTACTACTCCACCGTCGATAGTTCAATCCCTCATACACTCTCTGTTTCTCAATGTCTAGTATACTGTAAAGTGTGAGGTGATCGGTTATTGTACTTCAGTGTGTATCATTATCTACTCTTAGAGAGAGTCAATTTCCCTGTATATCATTCATTGTAAGAATCTCAAGTCAGGTGACTTAGAGATTGGGAAAAACAGAGTACAACTTGTAAGGGGGAGTGTGTCCTAGGTTGAGGAGCATCCTTCGTTTACAGAGTGTGTATCTGTTGTAAACAATTACAACTTGTAAGGGGGAGTGAGTCCTAGAGTGAGGAGCATCCTTCGTTTACAGAGGGTGTAATTGTTTTTGACTGATAGTGGAAAATCCCAGAGGTATTGGGGACTGGACGTAGGTCAATGATTCTGGACCGAACCAGTATAAATCACAGTTTGCATATTCTCTTCCCTTATCTTTTATATTTCCAGTATATGCTTATTTGAATATCTAATTGTCGATTTAGAAGTTGCGAAAAGATTTTCAAAATTCCTAAAGTTTTATCTATCACCCAATTCACCCCCCCTCTTGGGTGATAGCCAGGTCTTTCACTTTACCCCTAGTCCGTCGAAGGGGGGTGACAAACTGAGGGGGTTGATTTCTCTCTGGATAAACCCTGAGCGCCGGCTGATGACTCCCTATTCTGACTCCTTTAAACGCTTTAAGGGGGTGTTTTTCAAGGTCGAGGCCGTACCAGGGGAGCGGCCCTGGTTCTTGGAGGGGGGCGGTTGCTTCCCTTTGTATTGGGAGGAGAGTCATTACAAGGCGAAGGCCATCTCCTTCCAAATCCTGCGCCAAGGTCGTCTGCCGAAATCAGCTTCTGCTCTGCCATGGATTGAGGTGTTGGTGGCCCGGTATGGTGTGAGGCCGGCTGGCTTTTTCATATCCGGAGATGGCGCTGACCCGGAGCCTCCCACCAGTAGGGACTTTAGTAGCGTACTGCTTATGTTTTTGCCTTGGATTTTCTGAAGTCTTTAATATTCTGACCTGGTTTTACTTTCTCTTTTTTCAGGCCGAGACATGAGCTCACTCCCTCTTTACCTTCATGTCGCGAATCCGACTGCTGCTATTCCCAGCCGCCCGAAGAAGCAGGGCGCTTCTGAGGGCACCGGTGCCGCCGAGGCTTCGAAGAAGAAGAAAAAGGGTCCGACCAGTCAGGGCCCTTCCACCGCTGAGGACACCCCGTCTTCCCCCGTGATTGCCCAGTCTCCTCCTGTAACCGGGCTTCAGGCTTCCGGGGTTCCCGAGACCGTTGCTGCCTCCCAGTCTCCCAGTGGAAAAGAAGTCTTGATTTCTGATGAGGAGATCGAGGCCGAGTTCTTCGCTGACCAGCCGACTGGTTCCCGGCCGGATCCGCCTTCTCCATCGTCGCTTCCTCCTCCTCCTCCTACTCCTACTGGGCCAAAGTCCGTTCTCCCTTGCAGCCATTTGTGGCATGCGGGGGTGGTCCCGGAGATAGACGTGGCGTTCCTTCCTCCCCGGCATTTCATGGGTCCTGCTACTCTCACTCAACTGTCCCTGGATGATCTGCATCGGAACCAGCATGAGCTTTGTCGATCAGTGGGCTACGTCCAGACTCTGATCCTGGTCCGGGAGCAGTACGCTCGGGTCTTCGCCGACTGTCAACAATTAAGGGCGGAAAGAGGGGAGCTGACGAAGAGCCTGGCTGCGGCGAAGGCCAAGGCGGCATCTGTTAGCGACCTTCGGGAGGAGCTGGAGGTGGCCGAGACCAAGGCCAAGTCGGCCGAAGAGGAGGTCGTCAAGGCCTGGGCCGAGCGGGATGCGGCTCTGGCGGAGCTGGGAGAGGTCCAGGCGGAACTGGAGGCTGCTCGGGCGGAGCGAGATGCCGCCAAGACTGTGGCTGTTAAGGCCGACCAGGAGCTTCAGCTTTCTCGGGCGGACGCCGAGAAGGCAGCCGAAGAGTGCGCCCGGGCCCAAAAGGGGGTGGCGGAGGGCGTGGCCGCGATGAGGGTCCTCTAACAGCAGCGCAACTCCTTGGCAGATGAGAAGGAGGGGCTTCAGAGGGCTCTTGTCGTGGAGGAGGCGGCTCGTCAGGAGGCGATGGATGCCCTAGTGCAGACTGCCAAGGAGTGTTTGGACAGGCTCTGACGTAGATTCGCTATTTTAATCCTGGCGTTGAACTAAACGTGGCCGGGTATGATCACCGTGCCTTCGTTCAGGAGGACAGGACTCTGATCCCTTATCCGCCTCCTGTTGCCGAGGACTCTAACGCCGATGAAGGTGCGGCCGATGCTTCTCCTGTTGCCGAGGATCCAGCTGGTGCCGGGGACAAGCCTTCTGAGTAGCTTCTTGTTTTCTTTCTTTTGTAAGTTTTGGGGCGTTGGTGCCCTTGTATTTTGTAAGGATGACTTTGGCCTTGGTGCCATTCTGTACAGACTTTTTTGACAATCAATGACGCCTTAGTCTGCGTTTCAGCTGATGAATGATGTTGATTTTTACCATTCTTCTGTCCATGTTTGAATGACTTAAATTTGTATCATTCTTTTTCTGCGAATCCAAGCTTGCTAAGTTACCTTAGGCAATGAATGGTTTATTTTCTGTCTTCATCTTTTTGCCTTGGTTTGCATATGCGTTGGCTGTGAGTGCTTGGATAACTTAGACAATGGGTAAGCTTATCACTCTTTTGTCTAGGTCCGGGTGGTCATCGGCCGTATGAATACAGGCCGTCGTTACTCTACCACATTTAGTGTGTGGGAGGTTGGGGCAAGGTTGTCTTGTTTCAGCCTCATCAGGCATAACTAACCGTTCTGCCTTGGCCCGACTTTCAAGTAGTCGGGCTCCAACTTTCACTTAGTCGGATTAGGTTTTACCGGCGTAAGGGTGGGACTATCACGTGTCCAACCGAGGTTTCGTTTACCTTTGGTTGGACATTTTGACCTGATCAGGGTCGGCAGGGTAGGCCGCTTGCTTAGCCAGGCGAGCGTTGACGCGTCAATTTCACGAGGGGCCATGAGTGGCGCCTTCGCCGAGCTCTAACCAATGCCTGTCGGAATACAACGTCCGGTTTCATACATCTAGATGTTTTTGTTAGCGGCCAGGTATACGACCTCGGGGCCTTTTGCTGGTGCCGGGCTTAATGGCCTCGGCTTTCCGCTTCTTGGCCGGGCTTCTTTGCCTCGGCCTTATTGTGTTACGGCCGAGCTTCACGGCTTCGGCTTCATGCTTAAGAGAACCTTGTGCACATTCGTAAATCTCCGCAATGGGATCCTTTATTGATAAGAAATAGCCCTAAGGGGCTTTACAAAGCATAATAATCAGAAACGACATAACTTGGACTTAAAGTGAAAGTAACGATAAGTAAACACACTCAATGAAAAATTCATAAAGCAAACAAACATTGCTGAGAAGGGGTCTAGCTATAGTAGATCTTCAGCTTGTCGGCATTCCAAGTTCTTTTGATTGGCTTTCGTGCCAAAGTCTCGAGGACGTATGCTCCCCATCAAGCTTCTCCTTAATCTGGTAGGGTCCTTCCCAGTTTGCCGCCAGCTTCCCGTCCTTGGCATTCTTATTGCCTATGTCGGCCCGTCGGAGTACTAGGTTGCCTCGGTTAAAAGACCTGGGCCGGACCTTTCTATTGTACTTAGCCACGAGTAGCTGCTTTGCGGCTAGTTCCCGGTAGTGTGCCGTGACCCGGATTTCGTCAATGAGGTCCAAGTTAGTCTTCAAAGCGTCGTCGTTTGACTCTTGCCCTTCCTGTCCGGCTCTGACCTTTCTCCAGGATGGCTGTCTGATTTCAACCGGGATCATTGCCTCACATCCATAGGTTAGCCTGTACGGGGTCTCCTGGGTCGACGACTGCACGCTTGTGCGGTATCCCCACAGGACGCTGTGGAGCTGCTCGATCCAGTTGGTCTCGGCTTGCAACATTCGTCTCTTGAGTCCATCCAGGACGACTTTGTTGGCGGCTTCGGCCTGGCCATTTGTCTGGGGGTGTTCCGCATATGAGAAGTGCTGCTTGATGTCCAGGTTGGACATTAGCGCTTGGAATCGATGGTCCATGAACTGGGTGCCATTGTCCGTGACGACCTCTACTGGTATTCCGAAGCGAGAGACGATGTTATGCCGGAAGAATTTAATCACTCTGGCCGAGGTTATTGTGGCAAGTGGCTCTGCTTCGATCCACTTGGTGAAGTAGTCTACTGCGACTATGAGCCATCTGCATTGCCCCTGTGTCGGTCGGAATGGTCCGAGCATGTCCATGCCCCACTTGTAGAAGGGCCAGGGGGCTGGCATTCCTTTCAATTCTGAGGGTAGCGGCCATATTATCCTGGCATGCTTCTGGCAACTGTCGCATGTTTTGGCCTTCTCCATGGCGTCATGGTTCATAGTGGTCCAGTAGTAGCCGGAGCGTAGCGCTTTCCGGGCGAGTGCCTTGCCCCCCATGTGGTGGTCGTTGCTGCCTTCATGGAGTTCGGCCAGCACATATTTTGCTTCAGGCTCTCCGAGGCACCGCATCATCGGGCAATGGAACCCCTTCCTGTACAGTTGGTCATCAACCATAGTATAGAGGGCGGCCTCTCTGATCAGCTTCTTGGCCTCGATGGTGTCGGTAGGGATGATTCCCCTTTCGAGGTAGTCTTCTATCGGCTTCCTCCAGTTGAGGCTTGCTGAGATAGCCATGATGCAGCTCGGCTCGGTCAGATTTTGCTGGATCACGGTCCTGTGGTTATCCGGCCCCTTTGTGCTTGCCAGCTTAGAGAGGATGTCGGCTCGGGCGTTCTCCTCTCTTGGGATGTGGGAAACCGTCACCTCTTCGAATTCGGCCATGAGTTTTTTGGCCCGGTTTAGGTATTTGGCCATGAGTGGGCCTTTTTCCTGATAGGTGTCGTCAATCTGAGCTGCAAGTCGGTTAAAACCTTTACCCGTTGGGCGCCATTGTCCTTTGCCTGAAGCAGTCCAGCCAACAGAGCCTCGTACTCGGCCTGATTATTGGAGGTCTGAAACTTTAACTGGAGTGCTCGGTGGCTACCCCCTGCGGGCTTTCCACGATCACTCCTGCACCACTTCCCTTTGCGTTGGACGAACCGTCCACATAGACCTTCCAAATCCCGTCATTGGTAGTGGCCGGGGTGAGTTCCTTGATGAAATCCGCAAGTGCCTGGGACTTAATCGCCTGTCGGGCTTCGAATGTGATGTCGAACTCGGACAGTTCTATGGCCCAGTTGGTCATTCGTCCGGCCAGGTCAGGCTTATGAAGAATCTGTCGTATCTGCTGGCTGGTTCGTACCACTATCTGATGCCCCTGGAAGTAGGGCCAGAGTCTTCGTGCCGCAGTGAGTAAGGCAAAAGCCACTTTCTCTAGTTTCTGGTACCGGAGTTCAGAGCTTTGCAGGGCCTTACTGATGAAGTATATGGGCGTCTGCCCTGCCTCAGATTCCTTTACTAGAGCGGCGCTCACGGCTTCGTCGCCGATTGAGAGGTAGAGGAATAAGGTCTCCCCGGCGTCCAGCTTAGTGAGCACCGACAGGGTTGCCAAACATCTCTTGATTTCTGAAAAGGCGGCGTCACAGTCTGGGCTCCAGCCGCCTCGGGTTTCCTTTTCAGCAACTTGAAGAGGGGTAGGGCTTTCTCGGCCGACTTTAGTGGGAAACGCGTTAGGGCGGCTAGTCGGCCTGTTAGCTGCTGTACCTCCTTCTTGGTTCTCAGGCGCTGCATGTCAAGCACGGCCTTACACTTGTCCGGGTTGGCTTCAATCCCTCGGTTTGTCAACATGAAGCCTAGGAATTTCCCAGCCGGAACTCCGAAGGCACATTTGGCCGGGTTCAACCTGATTAGATGTCTTCTTAACTTTTCAAACGTCTGTTCTAGGTCCCGGATGTGGTTTTCTGGAAGTTTCAATTTGACGATCATGTCGTCTATGTAGACCTTTATGTTGCGCCCGATCTGATCCTCGAAAACCTGGTTCATCATCCTCTGGTAGGTGGCCCCGGCATTCTTTAGTCCGAAAGGCATGACGTTGTAGCAGTAATTCGCCTTATCAGTCATAAAGGCGGTCTTCTCTTGGTCGTCCGGATGCATGGCAATCTGGTTATAACCAGAGTAGGCATCCATAAAGGAGAGGAGCTGGTACCCGGCCGAGTTGTTCACAAGCTTATCGATGTTAGGCATCGGGTAGGAGTCCTTTGGGCAGGCCTTGTTGAGGTTGGTGTAGTCGACACATACTCTCCATTTGCCGCTGGGTTTGAGGACCATTACTACGTTGGAGAGCCAGGTGGTGTACTGCACTTCTCGGATGAAACCAGCCGCAAGGAGCTCTTCTATGTGGTCTTCCAGGGCCTTCTGCCTGTTGTCCGCGATGTTCCTCTTCTTCTGTGCCACGGGCCTTGACCCCGGCCATATGCCGAGCTTGTGGCAGCAGAAGTGGGGGTCGATGCTGGGTACTTCGGCCGAGGTCCATGCGAAGACGTCTTGGTTCTGTCTTAAGAAGCGTATCATGAGGGCCTTCAGGCCATTGTCCATATCTCGGCCGATTTTGGCAGTTTTGGACGGGTCCTCGCCTAGCACTATCTCCTCCAGCTCTCCTTCTGGCTCGGGCCTCGAATTATCCTGTTCTCGAAGGTCGAGCTCTACCATGTTGACTTGGTGCCGCGGGCCCTCGTCAGAGTCGGCTTCGGCTACTTGCTCATTGGATCTGAGCCGGGGTGGAGACGAGGGTCCTCCTTCCTCGACACGGAGAGCTTCAAAGTAGCACTGCCTCGACTCTTTCTGGTCTCCGGATACCACGACTAGCTGGTTCTTACTATTGACCATCTTCAGCTTCTGATGCTTAGTGGATACTAGTATATCCCAGTTGTGGATCGTTGGTCGACCCAGAATAATGTTGTAGGGGGACCGGAAGTCGGCGACTACGAATCGTACCAGTTCCGATTTGAAGGCTTCTTTGGTGCCAAGAGTTAACCGGAGGTCGATGTAGCCTTTTGGGAAAGACTGCTCGCCATTGAAGCCGACCAGGGTGGTCTTGCATGGCTTGAGGTCCTCTTTGTCGAGGTGCATCCTCTTGTAGGCGTCCCAGCTTATAATGTCGGCCGAACTCCCTGCATCCACAAAAATTCTTTTAACTCGACAATTGACCAGGGTTCCGGTAATTACTAGTCCGTCCAGATGGCCGGGTATGACGTCCTTCAGTTCCTCGTCGGTGAAGGTCAAGGTAGGCGGCCTCGGCTTCTTGGGATCCTCCTTGAACTTGGGGAGGTCTCGGACGGTCAGTACCTCGCGGAGGTATTTCTTCCGCTAACTTATAGTGTCTCCTCCTCCACCGAATCCTCCGCTGACGACGTTGCACTGGAAATCTACATCGGGAAATTCGTCGTCCGAGGCCGTCCTCTGCTTCTTCCCCTGCTTCCGAGTCTCCTTGGGCGGACTTTTACTGCAGCCGCGGTCATTGCGCTTGCCGATCCTCCTTCCCTGAGTCTTGATCACATATTGACGCAGCTTCCTATCTCTCACGAACTTTTCGATGGCGTTACCGAGGTCATAGCACTCGTCGGTCGTATGGCCGTGGCAGTCGTGGAAGTTGTAGAACTTGGAGCGGTCCATGCTGGAGCGCCCTCTGATCGGCCTCGGCTTGTCCACCCGCTTCATCTCGGCCTGGGCTACCTCTTTCCATACTTGGGACTGGGGGACATTCGGCGGGGTATAGCTATCATACTTGGCCTTTTGATCGGCTCGGTCAGGCTTGGCTCGGCTTTCTCGGTTCCGTCTTCTGGGGCCTCTCCTTTCCTCTGTCGTACCTTGCTCAGCGTGAATGTGGTCTTCGCTGTTTCTTACTAGTGGCGAAATGCAACTCGAACTTGCGTCCGAGGTCTTCATAGCTCCTGATCGAGTTGTCCGGGAGAGAGGTCAGCCATCTGTGTGCGGGTCCGTGCAGGGTGGCGGCGAAAAGACGCTGGATGACTGGGCCGGTAATTTGTCGTACCCACATCATCTTTTCGAACACATCAAGGTGGTTGCGTGGATCTTGGGTTCCGTCGTACTTCGGAAGGTCGGCCAAATCGAAGTGCTTTGGATAACGGGCCGTGGCCGCCTCCCTTGAAAACGGGGATCTTCCAGAGTCCAACAAGAACGTGACTCGATATTCACGGGGGGATCCATGGCGAGGTGATCTGCGGGCCCGGGGAGTTCTATCCTCCACAGGAGGCTCTTCTCGGTGTCGGTCCTCTCTTGCAGGCCGATCAGCGCGGTTAAGACCGACACCGTGGTTCTCTCTGTTTTCCGGGGACCGTGGTCTGCCTCGTTCTTCACTGGTCCTCCGACTTGGTTCGCGGTTGCCGCGGCGCATGTTCCTCGGCTCTGAGTTGCTCGACGAACTACTATCATCCACGGGGGCTCTCCTTCCACGCCTATGGTTCCTCCGGCGGTTTCCCTGCCGGCGATCTTTCTCGAGTGCTTCCTAGATCATTCGGCCAATGGCTTCAAAGTCGGCCCGCCTCTGCAGGTCGTCTCGTTTCTCCTTGTTTTCTAGCCGCTGGAGGAACGACTCCTGCGTCCTCCGAATGATGCGGACGTCGGCTTCAACTACCTGGACGTCTCTCGTTGGAGTCACTGTGAGTGCTCCTAATGGCTTCTGATTTTCTGCTGAAGGGGTGGTTGCCGTGTCAGTGACGTGTCCTTCGGGGGTGTTTTGTCGCCGTGGTTGCTCCGGCGGCTGATCCGGTGGTGGTTGGCTTGGCTGGGGGTCTCCTCCCACCGGCTGGGGGTTTCTGGTGTGGCTTCTAGTGCTCACCATCAGTGGTCACGGGGATTGAAGTTTATAGATCCCCACGGTCTGCGCCAATGTTCTGTCCTAGGAACACAGATATCGGACTTGACTAGGTTGTCAAGCCTAGAGTCTACGTATCCTTTGAAGGGATCAAAGTCCACGCAGTTCGCAGCAAACAGTAAGGCGTGTAGCCAGGGGAGTGGGGTGTGTGCTCTGTGTGGCAGTATGTAAATAGAGCATAGAATAGAACGTGTGCACCTGTTTAGGGTTTCCTTTTATTTATAGAGGAGTCTGGTGCGTGTATCTTCATATTGATGGGCGATATCCCTGATTGATAGATCATGGGCTGATTTGTTGGGATTATGATTGAAGGAGAATCCTCATTGATGAGATCCTAAATCTGTGGGATCTCGGATCCTTTCCTAATATAGTGCAAATCACGCTATAGGCGTAGTTGGGCCGAGGTCCGGACCTGGGCCTATTGGGCCGGTCCGTAACAAAAGCAAACACACCTTGTTTGCTTCCTTATTTATGATTAAAGCTAAATTCATGTACATAATATCTCGTTGATACTACCTCCAACAAAAACTATACATTTGAGAGGTATCAAATTTGAAAGTAAGATATTTCAGTAATGATAATAATAGGCAGCGATGATAGAAGGCCACAAAGTTGGCCCATAAAATCTACTCAGAATTTTGAATCAAGAGAATATATGAAGGACTTGACACTTAATAAGCCAGCTGAAAACAAAATGCCACATTATAGCGGACCTTTTTCCTAGACTTTTTTGTTCTTTCAAGATTTTGATGAAGACAACACTTAATCAAAGGACTAATTAATACTTTTTAGAATTAAATTTAAAAAATAGGCCTCCCTTGTTTGAAAATCACTATATATGGGCTAACAACCTAATTTGTTTAACCTGGTTATAGACGTTATAACTATGCTTATGCAGGCCGAAGTGCATGCCTTTTCTTGATGATATAATTCTTGTGGTTGAGTCACAAGAAGAGATGAAGTATAAACTTGAGTTATGAAGAATGATCTTGGAGTCGAAGGGCTTTATGTTGAGTAGGAGCACGACAAAATATATGCATTCCAATTTTGATTAGAGACAAGCTAAGTTAGAAGCGATTTGGATGTTAAAATGAAAGATCAAATCATTCTACAAGTGATGAAGTTTAGATATACATGGCCTCAATTAAATAAACAAATAGTGAAATCGGTAAAGATGTTAATAATGGAATTCCAACAAGGTGATTTAAAAGGAGAAATACTATTAGATTTATTTGTAATGGGAAGGTATACCTAATATTGCGAAGGGAAGGTACCAGCAATACAATATGATAGTACATGTTGGGCACTAAAAGGACAATTTGAGCATAAAGGGAGTAGAGTAGTTGGAATGAGGAAGTTGAGATGGATGTGTGATTATACAGATAAAAGAAAAAGAGAGAGAGAGAGAGAGAGAGAGAGAGAGAGAAAGAGAAGATTTGTAATGAACACCATAAGAGAAAGAGAATTGGGGTATGATGGCATCTATTGAACAAAAAATAGTAAAAAAAATCATTTAAGTTGGTTTAGACATATATCAAACCTTAGGTATTGGATGCACGGGTAAGGATTATGAATCAAATAGTATAAGTTGTCTGAAAATGGATGCATGGAAGAAAACCGAAACAAACATTCAATGAAATTATTAAAATGAACTACTTTGATTAATAATTTAACTTACAGTTCATTGTTGATAGAATACATTAATAACATGATGCCATTCATCTAGTTGACCATCACGAGAAAACGCTTGTTGTGTGAAAATTATTCACCATGGTTTAAAACTTTAAATATATAATCTGTTACCATTATAACAACGCCTGTTCCTCTTGTAGCGTTTGTGCTCACATAGAAAGTGGTGGTCCAAAAATATAACTGCTGACCACTCAAACTAATACCTTTTGGAATCGAAATATTTGTCTCTATATAATAATTAGTTACGTGAGAGAGGAACGGTCCAGCGGCGGGGTCCCAGTGTGATCCAATAACAATCATTATGTCGGTGAAAGTCAGATTATTTGGCTAGTGTTTGCTAAATTCGTTTCTCATGGACCATAATGAGAATGGACGTCCGTGCAACCTTGAAATAAATTAAATTTCTGAGAGTAAATAAAAAAAACAAATATTTGGGGGGGGGGGGGGCGTGGCTGCCCCTGCTAGTTCAGCAGGATCCAAAAGGGGTGGATCTTTCAAAACAAATTAAAGACTTTTAGGGGAGGAGTTGCAGGAGGAAAGAGTAGAGACATTATAGTTGGATTCCTATCACTCTTGGACTGCAAGCCCTACCTTGAGATGGGTACGTAATTGCCAAGAAAGTGAACTGCCACAAACAATTCCAGGGGACTTGGGTGGAATTGAATAAGTACGTACTACCCCAGGCACCTTTTTTTGGGAGCATAGATGCTGAAGAATAATTATTTTGACTAAAAGAAAAAGGGGATTGGTGTTAAAAGATGGAATGCATGGAAAGATCTAACTATCTGTCTGTCAATGTGTTTTCATTTTCAAAGAAGATGGTTGCACTGAGTTACATTCTTCTGCCTTTTATTCTTTCCTGGGAAAGCCTTGCCTACATAACTGTTCGGGGAGACGTGCGTGGGAAACTGTCGACGTTTTTCATGGACCACAAGTCCACAATGAGCATGGACGTCCGTGCAACCTTAAATAAATTTCTGAGAGTAAATAGAAAAACAAATATTTCTACGTATACAAATATATTTAGAGTATAGTTATGAATACTACAAGTAGAAATAATTGTGAAATAACGAAAACTCTTGTAAACCACACGATAATGAAGGAGTGGTTAATGGGAATATTGAAGTAATTACGAGCTATGATCATACCTCCCACTATGCCGCGTCTTCTATAAAAACCCACCTTACTCTAAGTAAAGTATTATTACCAGCACTCAAATCACGTAAAGCTTCAAGTCCAGGAATCAACTCTAGCAAGCTCAGTCCCTCGATTGCCCTTTACCCTCGAGGTTCATGCACCCTTATCATTCCTCCACCCACACCAATCCCCACCGCCTGCTCCTCCGTCGCGGTCAAGACACCACCACCGTCATCTTTCTTCGCCTTTGTTGCCCTTTCTCTATCATCTCATTCTTGTTACGTTATTACATACATTATACATACATAGATACATAGACAACTTAATTGTGTTACGTATAATTTTTGTTGCAGGGGCGGATATGGGTTCAAGCTGCTGCAAGCCGCGGGCAGAGGATAGCCTTTCTGGTAGTGGCACTAATCAACCGTGGACGGCTTAATCTTCGTTGTCTCTCTCTAACAATGGCAGCTATACCACTCATTCTGACCGGTCAACGTCTTCAGCCAGGACGGTCCGCATCATCAATACCAGGGCCAATGAACTCGGGCGCGCTGCTGGGTACGCACTGGAATCCTATGTTTCATCATCGTCATTCGTCAACACCACCAACCACCCGCTCGAGCAAAACCAATGAACTTGCCAGAAGCTCTGGCTACGAAGGAATTAATGTATTCATTAAGACCATGATAGAATAATCGATTTCCCTTGAGATTATATATATCCTAATACGAACCTCTCTCCCCTCACGCCATTGGGTTCGGTAAGAACGCCGTCGGAGGAAGAAACGGTCACATCTACACTCGGGACGACGACCCTTGAAGCCGAAGCCAGGTACCCTCAGGCACGCCGTCAAACCCAACCGGTTTCTATTCCGTTACTGTACAGAAAACGAGTACTAAATATGTTTTATTTTTTGGGTATAGAGTACTATATATATAAATATATATATATTTACACAAAAGATATAACTAATTAAAGTAAAAGCAGACAAGAAAGGGGAAATTAATCCCATGCTCTCATGTGAAACCACAGGCCTGAAAGACTATGGCCACGCGTCAAGAAATCCGGATAAAGAAGTGCCCTGTTTTTCAAGAGCATTCGCTACTGAATTCTGTTCTCTTGGAATATACTGGAGACGTAGACCCCATCTTCGTCGTCTCATAAGATCCTTGATTAACCATAATAAAAGTACAATATAAGATCCAATGAGAATCATTATGTCGCTGAAAGTTAGAGATTATCTGGCTAGTGTTTGCTTAATTCGTTTCTCATCGAACACAATGAGAATGGACGTCCGTGCAACCTTTAAATAAATTTTTCTCTATAATTTAATCAGATACTACATATAATTAATTAAGTAACTGATTTAGTTTTCTTAATAATCTCTAAAAAAATTCAATTAGGTTTTATATTTAAAATCTGCAGTATATACATAGGCATAATATATAAAAAGTAAGTAGAGACTTCCAAACATGCATCCGCTGCCTGCATGGCTGGACTCTCATCTGCAACTAAACACACACGCATATATCAAGACACACGTATATATATATTTGTTTTTAAAATTTTAGGGGGGGCTTGTGGCCGCCCCTGCAGTATTTCTGCAGGATCCAAAAGGGGGTGGCTCTTTCAAAACAAATTAAAGACTTTTAGGGGAGGAGTTGCAGGAGGAAAAAGTGGAGACATCATAATTGGATTCCTATCAGGCACTCTTGGACTGCAAGGCCCTACCTTGAGTGATGGGCAACTCCCCAAGAAAGTGAACTGCCACAAACAATTCCAGGGGACTTGGGTGGAATTGAAAAAGTACTTACTACTCCAAGCACCTTTTTTGGGAGCAATGATGCTGAAGAGTAATTATTTTGACTAAAAGGAAAAGGGGATTGGTGTGAAAAGATGGAATGCATGGAAAAATATGATTATCTGTCTGTCAATGTGTTTTCATTTTAAAAGAAGATGGTTGCACTGAGTTATTATATTCTTCTTCTTTTTATTCTTTCTTGGGAAAGACTTGCCTACATAACTGTTGGGGGACACGTGCGTGGGAAATGGGTCCCGGTGTGAATCTTTATGTCGCTGAAAATTATACTACAAATCCACAATGAGCATGGACGTCCGTGCAACCCTAAATAAATTTCTGAGAGTAAATAGAAAAACAAATATTTCTACGTACATACAAATATGTTTAGAATACAGTAATGAATACTACAAGTAGAAATGATGGTAAAATAACGAAAGCCCTTGTAAACCGCACGAAAATTAAGGAGTGATTAATGGTAATATTGAAGTAACTACGAGCTATGATCATACCTCTCTCTATGCTTCGTCTTCTATAAAAACCCACCTTACTCTAAAAAAAGCATTATTACCAGCACTCAAATCACGTAAAGCTTTAAGTCCAGGAACCAACTATAGCAAGCTCAGTCCCTTGATTGTCCTTTACCCTCCAGGTACATGCACCCTTATCATTCCTCCAGCCACACCAATTAATCCCCACCGCCTCCTCCTCCGTCGCCGTTAAGACACCACCACCGTCATCTCTCTTTGCCTTTCTTGCCCTTTTCTCATTATATTCTTGTTACGTTATTAAATACATACATAGATATATAGACAACTTCATACGTATAATTTTTTTTTGCAGGGGAGGAAATGGGCTCAAGCTGCTGCAAGCCGCGGGCAGAGGATAGCCTTCCTGGAAGTGGCACTAATGAACCGTGGACGGCTTCTTCTTCATTGCCTCTCTCTAACAGTGGCGGCTATACCACTCATTCTGACCCGTCAACGTCTCCAGCCGGGGCGGTCCGCATCATCAACACCAGGGCCAATGAACTCGGGCGTGCTGCTGGCTACGCACTGGAATCCTATGTTTCATCATCGTCATCACCACCAACCACCCGCCCGAGCAAAACCAATGAACTTGCCAGAAGCTCTGGCTACGCACACACCGGCGGCCCCAGCAGCACCACCACCACGGCATAGTCACTGGTGGAGCTCTAGCGTATCTATCTGAACACTGTTTTTGTTTTATGCATTACTACTTTATGGCAGGCATGGGGTGTATGTTTCCCTTTTGTTTATTTCTGGTTGGCTCCCTTGAGATTATATATATTCGAATACGAACCCCTCCCCCCCTCAAAAAAAAAAACCAACTCACACACGCACAAAAACGCCATTGGGTTCGGTATGGACGCCATCGGGGGAAGAAACGGCCACATCTACACTCAAGGGACGACGACCCTGTGAAAGCCAGGTACCCTCAGGCACGCCGTTAAACCCAAGCGGTTCCGATTACGTTACTGTACAGAAAACGAGTACTAATTTTTTTTTTTTTTTTTGGGTATAGAGTACTAAATATTTGAGTTATATATATATATATTTATTTATTTATTTATTTTGAGTACAATATAAGATAAAACGAGTTACAAAAAGAAAAAGGCCTGAGCGTTCTAAAACACAAGGAACAAGTCCAAGAAGCCTAAGTAAAGCAATCGACCCACAATAAACTACAAGAAAGCCTATAAGTAGAAGGCCATTTCCCACACAGCAACGTGAAGATGGCCCAAAGTTCAAGTTTTCTTCCGCGGCAACCTTGTATGTTCCATGTGCAAAAGTTTGTCCACCCAATCCCAGTTTTAACCCCCTATGTTCTGTGTACCAGGGTCATAGTGTTTCGCTAGTCCTCCATTGTTGAACTAGAAAAGTAAAGTTACGTTCCACGAAAACATACACTGCAACGTGATAAATAAATTTAATTGGTTAGTTAAATCCAATTATCAACGGTAAATTAAAAAAACATAACAGCCCCAAGTGGACCTAGAGGCTATTGGAACGTCTGGGCACGCTCCAAAGCCTGCAGCCACAGGAGAGTCACGTTGGTACTTTTGGGCTTTCGGCTATTGGGGGCATATCGACCTCATTTTCTGGTGCAACAGCACGAGGAATTTTTGTTTTACAGTGTCAAAAATGACTTCGCTAATAGAAGTTAAATGAAGAAAAGAGGAGATTTCAAGAGTTGGATAATATTCTTAAAATGAAAATAAAATTTCATATTTTCGTCAATTTTTAATTTGAACTCTGTCCAATGTTATGTGTGCCCTGCTCCGGTCAGAACTATAGTGTCTTGTAAAGGATGCCAAAGGTAAGTATATCCACCACTAAATTAAACTCCCACTTCCTTTTCTATATAAAGCACGGATCGGTTTCTTTTTTTGGCATTTTTTTGCCCATCCCTCCTTATTCTCACATTTAGCTGTCCAAATCTTGATCTAAGGGTTCAGAAATGTTTTCCAAAAAACCGTGCGCACGGTTTTTTTGAAAAAGATTTCTGAACCCTTACATCAAGATTTGGATAGCCTGCAGGTCTGAGGATGAGGAGGGATGGACAGACAAATTAAAAATACGAAGGAGGAGAGTATCTCCTTCCTATAAAGCACACTCACTTCTATCTTTAGATACAGCTCATTGATCATAAGAAGCTAGAAATATGGCTGCCTCGTATGCTATTCAATCTCTATTGGCTAGCCCTGTCTCTCGCATTTCAAACAGGTCCAGGGTGAACCAGCAGCTTTGTTTTCCAGCAACCTACATGCCAAGTGCCAACTTTGCGCAGGAATGTTAGCTTTGGAGTTCGATCCCTGGCTAAGCCTGATCAGGTAATTGTTTTCCATCAATTTTCAGAATATACCAATGAACATGAGTACACAAACACAGGGCTATTGACTGTTACTGTTAATTGCAGGAAGAGATGAAAGATACAATATCAAAATCAGAGCCGCAACCAATTTCTTCTCCCACACCAAAGAAGGCAAGTCACTAAGCCCTATGCTGAATAAGTTTGCTCTTTACTCCTTTGGAAACTTTTTACCTGTTATTTAATATCCTTCTGAAAGAGGGAGAATAGGATAATCTTTAAATTTTAAAGTATTAGATATTTACATTTCATCGGAATATATGTACTTCACATTACACAGTCTAAAATTTTCGAGCATCCGATAGAAAATATCTGGAGAGTATACTTTAACCCGAAATCATCGAATCATATCGGTGTTGGTTCTAGAAATTCATAGTAATTGTTAAGTGATCTTTTATATTGTGAATGTACAAAACGACAAATCTGGATGCTATCATGTAGATATTAACGGAAGAGACGAAATAACCAATACACGATTCTATCTAAAGACGAAATAATCCGATGCATCTAAACGAGATTTAAATCCTAATCATAATAATTTTCACCTCCTAAAACACTTTCGTTGTCTCTCTGTAAAAGTTAGATCTGAATAATGCGTAATTGATGTTGAATTATCACCGTGAACAGAAGCAGGTGAGCACGAAATTCTCGGATGTACTGACGTTCAGTGGACCAGCACCAGAGAGAATCAAGGGGAGATTGGCGATAGGTAATGAGTATATATTTTATGATTAAATAGGTGTATATTTTATGAGATTTAATTAGAATTATTGATATTATATAACTATTTAATTATCTTTTATGAACTTTTCCATAATTGAATCAAACTTGGGATCAAATAATAAATCGACATAAAATCTACTCATATCCTATTTTTATTGTGCAGGAAATATTAGCTGATTTGCGATGAAGTAGAAAAGGCAATAAGAGGATATGTAATCAGCCAAACTTGATGGTCCCCCGCAAGAAAAATAGAAAAAAAATCAATTATGTGATCTGATGGAGTAAATTACAAAATATGAGATATCTTTGTAATAAGAAAAAGAAAATTAGTGACCCAAGACCTAAATTATAAATAGGGAGGCAGAGACAAGAAAGAGGAGACGGAGGAAAAAGATCGGAGAGACATAGAAAAAGAAGGAACGAAGAAGCAAAGCAGCAGAGGCTGAGCGTTTCAATTCTCTTCATCGTCTCCACGGAAAGATGGAAGGACTGTGGAGGCGGCGGAGAATCTTTCTTTCCTCTCTCTCTCTCCTTCTTCTTTAAACCTGAATTTTCATCTTTTATTTATGGATTTTATTAGAGCCATGTGTGGCTAATTTTTCTTCGCAACCTAGAGAACCTATGAACTTAATTTGGGTTTTAAAGATTATTCCCACTTGTTAGTTTTGCTTAATTTTATTAAGTTTATTTATTCTTGTTTTTATTGCTATTGCTTAGTAATTGATCACTATTAAGCATGTTTTGGGAATTTAGGGTTGAACTTGGATGATGGAATCCTAAATTGACCTTGAGAATAAATAATGTGGAATTAGGTTTAAATTTAACGTGAAGTTAGATTTTAATCTAATTTGCGTCTAGGATAGAAATATACCTAGAAGCTCCGCATAATCAAATTAGAGTGAGTCCGATTTAAAACGCATCTTATTTAGTTGTGTGAGGCATCACATAATTAATTAAAGTAGGTATATAAATGGACCGGAAGGCATTTATAGACATTAATACTCTAGATTAGCTGATTAGGTTAAGTCAAAGTTAATTTAGTGGGGATAAAATCTAAGAATCAAATAAGGGATTAGTAACTCTAGGTTGCTCGTTCATTAGTGTGTAGTTAGTTTGTTTTAAATTTTAGTTTTAATTTCTTTTCTCTAAATTAAATTTAATTTGGTTTTCTCAACTTAAACGAAATTGTGAAATTAATGCTCAATTGAACTTTGTGATACTAAATTCTCGTGGGAACGATATCTTTCTTATCACTTTATTACTTGATACAGTCCGTGCACTTGCAGAGTTTTTAGGCTTAAAGTTTTGCCCTATCAAGTTTTTGGCGCCGTTGCCGGGGATTTGTATGCCACAACTGTCTGAGTTGGAATTGATTGAGCATTAGTAGTTTAAGTTTGAGTTCGTAAATATTTTGTTTTATTTTTTATTTTTTGAAAAAAAATGGATTTCAATTGGCAACCAACTGGTCTTAATATTGAGAAGGAGATGAATTCTTCGTCTTCTATACAAGATGGATTGATTGCTATAATAAATTCTTTGAATGAATCTAGGCAACATAAAAGGAGCATAAATGATAGTTGTATTCCATATATTGGTTCTTCTCAATATGTTTGTATGTCTTGTGTTTATTGTGGAGGGAATTATTTGTATGACTATTGTCCATATAATACAACTAGTCATTTTGTGAGAAATGATTTCACTAGGAACCAAGCTTGTTTTGATAATTCATTTTGTCCTAGTGAAAGTTTTGAACAACAAAATTTTAGGGATCCACATGTCTATTGTTCTCATAAAAATACCTCTCATTTTTACTCTTCTCCACATATTGCAGAGCACACAATTGAGTATAAGGAAAAATCTAATTTAGAAAGATTAATTGAGGAGTGT
The DNA here is from genome assembly GCA_034222035.1 of Acacia crassicarpa. NCBI lineage: Eukaryota > Viridiplantae > Streptophyta > Magnoliopsida > Fabales > Fabaceae > Acacia > Acacia crassicarpa. The sequence goes on from JAWXYG010000012.1 coordinate 20,527,492, forward strand.
TCGGAAGTGTCAAAGAGATCTAGTAGAGAGCAAAAGGAGATGGCCACTAACCTTAAGTCAAGTGTCCAAAATATAGGGGTATATACGAGTCAAATTCTTTCAACCATTGAGACTATGGTGCAAGATAATTCCTTAAACTTTATGCCCACTTCTTATAATGATAATGATTATTGTGAGCAAGTTGAAGGTATGGGATTGCATGAGACTATGGATAATGTAGAGAGTGATTGTGAGCTTGACAATGATTTAAATGAGCATGTTGGATGTTTAGAAGAGATTCCGGCTGTGGAGCCTAAGGATTGTAATGTTGGTAATCAAATTGATGTAGATGTCCCAATTGTTGTTGTTCATGATCCTCCTCTTGAAGTGTTGACTCTTACTGATGAGAGTCAAGTTGATTTTATTGGATGTTATAAATTCCTGGATGTGCCTATATTTATTTTCAAAGATATGTATGTAGTGCTTAATTTGAATTCAGTGATTGCTTGTAATCCAAGATTATCTATGATTAAGAAAATACAAGTAATTAACTTGAATGATCAATTTTTGAGTGTGATACCTTGTGTGAAAAGGAATGAAGACAAGGTAATTATGGTGTTTGATACTTATGATTAGTGGTTTGTTTTGAGAAGTCTGGCTGAAGACTATAAATTTAGCGCTTCTTGGGAGGCAACCCAAGGGTTTTGCTTGCATATTTTATTATTATTTTTTCTTGCTTTTTTTTTTCTTTCAGTTTTATTCAGGTTTGAAAAATATCACTCCTCTTGTTGCTGCAATGTCTTACTTGAGCACTCTCTTCTCTCTAAAAATTTGAAATATCATGAATGGTACTAGGGGGAGCACTTCACATCAAAGTTAGAGGCCTAAACCAGGAGAGTACTAGTTCCTTTCCCTCTTTATTTTTTGCAACATTGAGGACAATGTTTGATTTAAGTGTGGGGGAGGGATATAATTTCCTTGGTTATGATATAATTTCTTTGAATTATGCTTGTCCTTATACAATTGAAAAGAGTTTTATTAACTTGAGATTTTTGCATTGTTGAAGATTGACCTTAATTTTGAGCTTTCCCCATCTTAGAGAATATTATCAAGTCAAAAATTAAAATAGAAAAAAAAATGTTTTAACTAAGTCTCTAAGCCTTGAGTTTTTTTTGCAATCTTGAGATTGACTATGAGAATAGGGATTAGTTTGTAATATGATCAACAGATTATTAGTTCAAGAAATTTTGCTACATGATTTCTTTAGAAAATTAGACGATGACCTTTGCTAGTTAATTGTGTGATCTGATGGAGTAAATTACAAGATATTAGATATCTTTGTAATAAGAAAAAGAGAATCAGTGACCCAAGACCTAAATTATAAATAGGGAGGCAGAGACAAGAAAGAGGAGACTGAGGAAAAAGATCGGAGAGACATAGAACAAGAAGGAACGAAGAAGCAGAGGAGCAAAGGCTGAGAGTTTCAATTCTCTTCATCATCTCCACGGAAAGACGGAAGGACTGTGGAGGCAACGGAGAATCTTTCTTTCCTCTCTTTCCTTCTTTTTTGAACTTGAATTTTCATCTTTTATTTATGGATTTTATTAGAGCCATGTGTGGCTAATTTTTCTTCGCATCCTAGAGAACCTATAAACTTAATTTGGGTTTTAAAGATTATTCCCACTTGTTAGTTTTGCTTAATTTTATTAAGTTTATTTATTCTTGTTTTTATTGCTATTGCTTAGTAATTGATCACTATTAAGCATGTTTTGGGAATTTAGGGTTGAACTTGGAAGATGGAATCCTAAATTGACCTTGGGAATAAATAATGTGGAATTAGGTTTAAATTTAACGTGAAATTAGGTTTTAATCTAATTTGCGTCTAGGATAGGAATATACCTAGAAGCTCCGTATAATCAAATTAGAGTGAGTCCGATTTAAAACACATCTTATTTAGTTGTGTGAGGCATCACATAATTAATTAAGGTAGGTATATAAATGGACCGGAAGGCATTTATAGACATTAATACTCTAGATTAGCTGATTAGGTTAAGTCAAAGTTAATTTAGTGGGGATAAAATCTAAGAATCAAATAAGGGATTAGTGACTCTAGGTTGCTCGTTCATTAATGTGTAGTTAGTTTGTTTTAAATTTTAGTTTTAATTTCTTTTCTCTAAATTAAATTTAATTTGGTTTTCTCAACTTAAACGAAATTGTGAAATTAATGCTCAACTGAACTTTGTGATACTAAGTCTTCGTGGGAACGATATCTTTCTTATCACTTTATTACTTGATACGGCCCTTACACTTGCGGAGTTTTTAGGCTTAAAGTTTTGCCCTATCAATAGGGTCTGTGGCGGTGGTGGAGGCAGCCAAAGGGCAAGACGTGTTCACCGACGGAGGCATCCCGTGGTTCTTGGGGACAATTGCATCGTCCTATCTACCATGTGCTAGCAACTGAGTCAATAAAGAATCAAACCTAAAGGCAAAGCCTAAACATATCTACCCTGTATGGCAAAAATATTTGCATCGACTCTCTGACTTGGCCTCTAAACATGGATATACTCCTGCTCAATTAGCTCTCGCATGGCATCTGCATCAGGGGAATGATATAATTCCCATCACAGGTAGTATTAACCTGCACATTTCGTAGAATAAAGGGAAAGAGGTTAATTTTAGGGTTAGAGTTAGAAATCCTAACAAAACTAATCATGAACCTCACTTAATCATGAAGTACTCTGTATCTGAAGTTCTATGATTAAGTGGTCAACCTGAGTTTTACTTAAGACTAAAGTGGTATTTGAATTTAATACAATATCAGAGGCTCTAATCAAGCAGTCAATTTAATCCTTTTCACCTCCATTATATATGTAAGATATAGTGAGCCCATGCTATGTCCATTTTTCCATCTCAAAAGGCATCCACTTGGTTGATGTTAGTTAAGTTTCTTCCTCCCATTTTTTCGGGCTTTACTTTTGGCTCTGAGTGGTGAATTTGCAGAGCGCTTGGACCCAAGAAATGTTAAAATTGCTGTGTTCAGAGAGGCACTAGAGTCTGTTACAGCTGAGGAAAAATACCTTTAAGCATGCGTTACACGACATCGGCATAGTAAGTGGCTTTTCTTTTTCATGAACTGTGACTGGCTCAAGTAGAACTTTGGCTATTTCCCAGCAGTTTAGCATTTTTCATGCTATCTTAAATGCATTGCCTCGTTTCATCAATTTCATGATAATATAATAATGGTTCCTATACATCAGGTTTAATTTTGACCCATCTTGATATTGGTGGTACGTAGTAGCAAAAGAAGTGGATACATTGAGGCAGTCCGTTTTAAGTTCTATAGTGCAATTTATACAATATTTCTCGTTAATTTGGGAAGTGTTAAATTTTGGAAGTGATCATTGAATTCTCTACCATATACAGCACAAGAAGCCTCTAATTCATGTAATGATTTTGGGGAATGTATCTAGGGAATTTGTTCCTTTTAAATCAGAGATTTCTCTAATTGATATCTGCTGAGTATAGCATAGGTTCCAATTACTGCATTCATTTATCAGTTGCCTGACATTGCTGCTTTAGCTAACTAGCTGTAAACTTGTGACAATACCGTCAAATCTCAAAATGATGGTTTTGGTAGTTTTTAACATGATTCGTATTTAAGACTCAACTTGTTATTTTTTACGTATGATGCACCGAATGAGAGCACACGGAAGCGTAATATTCTACACTGTAGGCGATCGAATACCTTCTTCTAGCTCTTTTTACTGCCCAGCAAGTTGTATACATCTGGCGCCTTTTCAGCAAGTCAGTGGCTTATAACCGTGTCTGAACCTCGTCCTCTTGTAGCCCAAGGTTTAGCCTTACACTTGTTTCTTCTCTCTAACAATATTACAGTTGGTGAATATTATTTATTTCTTTCCTTCTATTTGCGACCTAACTTATGTTTAGAACTCGGGAAAAGAATTTCTTAGGTCCCTGTTTCTTTACTTCTGTGTGAATATTCTCCAGTCTTCTTTTTAGAGATAAGTATATTTTCGTTCAGATATGACAATGCAAAAATCTGTTTTGATATTATTGGAAATAAGATATTCTATGTGAGAAAAGGGAAATGAAAAAGGTAGAATGTGGTATACTAGACTTTCAATTGGCGCGAGCTATTGAAGGTTACTCCAACTAATGGCAAGATTAATAAATGTGAAACATGTACTCTCATTATTTTTATTTCTCATTATGCCTTATGAGCTTATTTGAGGGATCTAGATTCTCTGACCGGTGATATTTTTCATCGTCCCTCATTGTCTTTTAATTATAGCTGTCTAATTTTGATCCAATGGCTTAGAAAGAGATAAATAATCTATTTTTCAACATTTCATATCCACTAAATGAGGTATTTTTTACTGGGTGAGGTAATTTGAAATAGATTATGTATTTCTTCTTGGATGTTTAGATTAAATAATGAACATATAGGATTTAAAGCTAATGAGAGACAATGAGAAGATCTGGATCCTCATCTAAGCTGTTGATTGAAAAGATCAGAGAAAAATATTGTGACTTCTTAGATTAATTGGACGGATATGATTTAGAGATTGTGAGAAATGATAAAAAAAATCTGACCCTAACATATGAATGTTAACACTTGAGCCAATGAGGAGTGACATAGTGGGCTAAGGCATCAGCCTTCACCCCAATAGGAAGGAGGTTTGATTTCCGCTAGTCGATGTGAAGGCCTTGTTTGTGAGTGATCTGTAAGTACCTCTGTAAGCGCTCTTCGAGCTTGGAGACGTACCTTGAGCCTGATGGGTTAATGTTGTCTACCCCCACCTAAACTTTTTTTTTTTAAATCAAAAAAATAAATAAACACTCAAGATGGGGACACACAAGACACTTTCTAAGTCATAAGTTGATAAAAGTTTTTGGTGTTAATATCTTTATTGGTTTTTACAATTTGATTAAATTTTAGTTTTGGTATTCATAATTTCAAACAAATATATGATTTTGGTCTTTATTGTTTAAGTATATTAACCAAAATTAAAATTCGCTTAAAGTATAGGGACCGACCGTGAAATCAAGATTAGATTCTTATGAAATATAGGACAAAAACCAATTATTTAAAACAGCAGGTATCATAATCAAAATTTAATCAAATTGTAACAACTAATAATAGCATTAAACCCAAAGTTTTGTTAGAATTGATGTTTGATGCAGTTTTTTCAAAATCACAAAAGAAAATCAGAACATATATTCCATTAATCAATCAAGAAATCATGAAACTAGCAACAAAGTCAACGGCGTTATAATAACCACACAAAGAAGAAACCAACAAAACCAACAACAAACTAAACATCCACCAAAATAAAACTAGTCCTCGCAAAACATCAAAATACAACTTAAGAGAAACTTCCCAACCTTAAATTCAGAAATTGTCAGGATCTTGATTATAGGAGGAGAAGGCCGTGACACCCACTCTTTCGAACACTTCTTCATAAGAACGACACAGACAAACCTGTGATAGGAGCTAAATAAAATGTTACTCGAACCTTTATTCTTTGTGATTTGTGAAATTGCATCGCTTAAGATGGGGATTTTGCTATGAAATTGTAAAGTTTTGTAGTTTTGAGTTTGTAAGTTGCACACAATCCAGTCGCTTGATGGAGTACCAATATAAATGGTAAAGCTGTTTGCAATTGTTGCCTCTAGGTTCGCTCAATTATATTCAATACTTTTTCTTGATTTCCAATCATTATTATTATTTTTTTTTTATACTCTTCACATTTGATATATACTTTTTTATTTTTTATTTTTTTTGATATAAAAATTTTAGGAAAGGGGCTAGGTTCACCTACAATCCAAGGGCAGGGCGAAATCTCCCTTCTTCTTAGGTCATAGAAATGTTGGGCAGGGCGAGCCGTGTATTACCCTCAAGCGTTTACTTAGGCACCTAAGAGTTAGGATGCCTAGAAGCTAGGATGCCTCCCCTAGCGCCTTGATCAACTCCAAGATTGAACCCCTCCCATTGATAAGAGTGTCCGACCCTTTTGCCAGTTGAGCCTAAGGACGAAGAGTATTTTTTATTTATATTTTTCAATGATAAAACGAGTTACAAAAAGAAAAGGAAAAAAAAAAGGCCTGGGCGTTCTAAAACACAAGGGACCAAGGCCAAGATGCCTTAGTAAAGTAACCGGCCCATAATAAACTACAAAAAAGCCCACAAGTTGAAGCCCATTTACCAGCAAGCAAAGTGAAGATGGCCCAAAGCTCAAGTCTTCTTCTGCAGCAACCGTGTATGTTACATGCGCAAAAGTATGTCAACCACAATAGTTTTTGGAAAGGTTGTCGATGAGCACTATCAATAGAGTCTGCACTATCAATAGAGTCTTATATTAAAAGTAGTATGGACTACGGAGTACTAAATATGAGTAGCCAAAATGAAAAAAAAAATAAAATGCTTAATTATGTATTACACATGTGTATTCTAAGCCGTTCACTTGTGTGTTGTATGACTATCTCCTAAACAAATCTACTAACATGACCGCTAATTTGGTCCTATTTATGGGTTCGAAAGAAGAAATTTTTTGGTTCTATAGGAAAACGAGAAATTAAAGTTTTCATATGATTGTTATGGGGTGTAATTTACATTAAATATGGGTAAAATTAGAAATTTTTGAATTTTATGACAAAGTTAATAAAGTTTAAGTTTTTTCCCATCTGAGTAGAATATATTGAAAGTGCCTCATAAATATAATTAAAAAAGAATTTGAAAAAAATATTCCAATAGAGTCTGACAATACTCAAATCTCGGTCAATTATATATATCTTTATATGACAAATCACAACTGTGGAATTACCATTACTATAAATATTTTTAAAATTAATTTTTTAAAAAAAGCTTCAAGTTGTAACGTTATTAATTAGTTATGACAAACGTTTTCAGGATAAACAAACTCAACGATCCATAAAATGCCTCATAATAGTCAACGGAAGGAATAAAATATAAAGTAAGTTGAGTTATTCAAAGCATGTCAAGTTTCACGCACGTATGTTTATTGCGGAGTATTTACATAATGTATGCACGTAAATATGAAGGGTAATTACGCGATAAATTGAATGGTATCTATCTATGGATAGTAGTGAAACACTTATCCGGATTCTCTCAGAAGTGTTTCCCTCAGTATCTTTTTATTTAAGCCGTACAAAAATTAATCTAAAGATTCAGAATCATTAAAGTCAAAAACCACATGCGATAAAAAATGCCACATGCGATAAATATATATAAAAATTTTAAAAGTCTCTCTTTAAATGTTAGATTCATTTTTGGACGGCCCATAATAAAAGATACTGAGGGATAAGGAGGGAAAGATACTGAGATAATCTGCTTCCAGTGAAACACATGTGACCTGGTTTCACAACAAGGTTGGAATTAATGATGCTAATATTCTACAACTTAATGCTTCCTAGTTAATTAGTGATACTAATATTACATTAAACAAGCAGATTTATTAATTACCCTAAAGATCAATGGATTATAGTGGTATATGGTAGTGCTTCTTTTTACGTGCATAGAAAGGAGTTTTGCGGTGGTGGGGAAAGTAAGATGAAGAACGGAGAGAGAAATGTGTGGTGTGGCTATATGGGTAGAGTCGGGAAATCGAATCGAATCCGTTTAAGCCCTAGCTTTTTAATGGTCAGGCTTGAAAATTAGAGGAGTTAAATGAAATTAGGCTTAAAAGGGCAAGCCCATTAGACCATTTTTATTTATTTATTTTTTTTAAAAAAAATCTCGGAAGGCTTATATATATTTTGTATTTGTTATAGAGTTATTTATCCATTTAAGTATAAATACATAATAACTATTCTCTGATTTTATGATTTGGTTTATTATTTATTGCAAATAAAGATTATAAATGTGTTCATGATATGAGAGAAGAAATTCGTAATATTCTTACTCATAAAGCAGAGTCTATTACTTAAAATGAAGTACAATCAAATAATGGCTTTGAAATTAATGATAGTGGCGAAGAAGATGACAATGATAGTCATCGTATTAATGTTGCTTAGTGATATGCTTCTTATATTTTATGTGAGTTATTTGTGGACAATAGTTTGCTTTTAATTATGAATTAATGAATATGTTTATTTGTTGGAGGATTTACATTATTTGGATATTAATGTTGACAACATTTATTTGATAAATTAGAACTTTAATTGTTATAATATTTTAATTACATTTCTTTGATTAAAAAAATGGAAGAAAAATAGTTAACATTTGGAATAGTAATTTTCGGGCCTTGTGGGGCTAGTCCTAGCCCTAGTGCTCTCAAGCTAGGCTTTGAAAAACATATATTTTTCTTACCCCGAGCCCTATACAGTAGGCCCTATTAGGCCTTGGCCTTTTAAGGGTTGACCCTGATTCCCAACTCTGTGTGTGACTTTAACGGTGGATGCACACATTCATCACTGTCCTCACATCACAAAACTTTAATAATCACTCTATAAATTTTCTTTGCCCTCTTTCATTTTATCCTGTTGTATTATTTTTTATAAGAAAAAAAATCTGATATTGAATTCCAAATTCACAATTTAATTAATCATGTAAAAAAAAAAACCTCTTTCATATTATCTCATATATTTATTTTGTACAACGTCAAATCACTTAGAAATGAGCTAATCTAAACAAACAAAAACAATAATGAAAGAATAGCTTATAGCATTTTTGTTTTTTGCAATCAAAGGAACTAACAAATATTAAAGTCAAATAAGTTACAATGTCTTATAATTTTGAACAAAAAAAACAATGTCTTAGAATTAGGAATAAAACAAGGGTTTAATGTTGGGAAAATTACATTTAAATACCAGTTGAATTTGCTAAACCTATTAAAATTCTTTAAGGACAAAAAAGGGATCTGGGGCAATGAGGGATGAGGAATTTGGGGAGAAAAGTCAAAACTGCCCCTTTGAACAAAACATATTATATCTCCCTTGCTTCAGTCCAAAACACAGAGTGGATAGAGGATGAAGTGAAGGTGACATTCGGAGAATCGTATGTAAAGAAAGGGAAGCCAAGGAAATAGTAAAGAGTAAGTATCTTTCATTCTTCCATATCATTTTGCTCAGAAATGGGGCCATAATCATCTTCTTCCCATTGTTCATCTTGATGGGTTTTCTGAAACAAGTTTGATGGTGGGGGAATCGTAAAAAGTTGGGGGTTGACATTAGGACCTTCATGGTGGGGCGTTGAAAATCATTTATTTGGGATTGTGAGTGTCGTCTTAGGACAATCACCATGGTGGTCTCATTGTGGGTTTTGGGGTCGTTGGTCAGTGGGTGTGTAGGTGAAGAGAACTAAAGGTTGCTTTTTTACGTAAGTTCGACGACATAAACGGTATGGGATTCAATATTAATTTATTTGTTAGTGTTAGTTGGGAGAGGGAGTATAATGAGTTACAAATACTGTAAATGGAAATTTTTTGTGGGGTTGATTAGGTGTAGGCATGACGTGAAAGTGGGATGATGAGATTGAAAAGGCATTTCAGCATTTGTATGATAGTTGTTGTCATTACCAGTTATGATTTTTGGTAAACGTCATTATTGAACTTGTAATTACTATTACAAAACTTGTGAAAATCAATATGGAATTTATAAAAACCATTAATCTTAGAGGAAGTACTTATTATTAAACTTGTAATTACTATTACTATATTTTTCATTTATGAAATATGATTGCTATACGCCTCACATTGTGATGAAATATTCATTTTTTTTCTTTTTTTTGGGAAGGGGAGGAGGGGGGGGGGGGGGAGTTCCTAACCAATGGTAAAGGTGAAGTTAAATATAGTGGGAGTGTGAAGGTTGAATCGATAAAGGAAGGGATGACAATTGAAGAATTGAGGGTAATGATAGGACAACGGTTTGGTATAGATGGTTATGGGTGTGACATTAAATACACTTTACGCTTTGATGAAAATATTTTAGTTAACATTATTAATGATTGTGAAATGGAAAATCTGTTTAATTATAATAAAAAAAAGTGCACATGTGTATATAGGATATAAAGGTACTAATAGTGCAAGAAGGGAAATGGATGATCAAGAAAGGTATGTCACAGTTAGTTTGGTTAAAGAGATAATTATATCATATATGGTTGTTGGTAATATGTTGATAGTACTTGCATATTTCTATGCAGGATTGATCAATATGTGTGTTTTGCAGAGCAAATGTCTTACATTGTGGAGCTGGTGTGTTACAGAACGAGTGATGATTATGTAACAAATGAGTGCAGTGCAAGACCTCTTTTGAGCCTTTTGTTGTCACAATAGATATGCCAAATCCAAATGACTCTGCTTATATGATATAGGAAGCCAAATGTTCCTGGCACCTCATAAGACTAGCCGTCTGCTGGGAAGGCCAAGAGTTGTAAGGAAAGAGTCACAGTTCCAAAATAAGAAAATTTACCATTACAGCTCATGCCATCAAGCAAGACACACAACAAGAACCTACAAAAATCCAAACCCATCTTAACTTGCTGATTGTGCTGTCGTGGGGTTAATATTTTACAAGTCATCTTTTAGTTTATATACAATGACTTGGATTCCTTCACATATTTTTGTGTAGAAGGGCTATAAGGCTTATAGGATAACTCAATATGTAAGTAGTGTAAATGGCAAAGAATATGTTCTTGGGCGGGAATGACACAAAAACATTACGTCAATGTGAAATCATAATGTTCACATGTCATTTGACTCTATTTTGTATATGTTTTCATCCCAAATCTGCTTTTTGTAAATGCCAATAATGTACTTATCAATGGCACAACGGCTTATGTTATTGGAGACTATGTAATTAAAGTTACATTTATGGGAAGGATCGTGGGGAAAAACCTGACGAAAGGACTGATTATTCCTCTTATTGAACTTGTAAATACCATTGACTCATTTATAATTCTCACTACAAGATTTGTTAAAATTGACCCTTATTTGTTGTTTTGTTAGAAGCACAAGTGAAAAACCCGACGAAAGGCTTAGTTATTCTCATTATTAAATTTGTAAATACTATTAACGAATTTGTAATTCTCATTACAAATTAAAATTTGTTAAAATTGGCTCATATTTGTTATTTTATTAGAGACACAAGAGAAAAATGTAACGAAAGGACTAGTTATTCCCATTACTGAATTTGTAAATACCATTAACGCATTTGTAATTTCTATTACAATATTTGTTAAAATTGACCTTTATTTTTTGTTTTATTAGAGATATAAGTGAAAAACCTGACGAAAGTGCTGGTTATTCCCATTATTGAACTTATAAATACTATTAATGCATTTGTAATTCCTATTGCAAGATTTGTTAAAATTGATATTGATATTTTTTTTTTCATCAGAGACACAAATGAAAGACTTGATGAAAGCACTAGTTATTCTTATTACTAAACTTGTAAATACCATTACACAATTTTAAATTCCTATTACAAATTTTTTTAAAAAGGACTCTAATTTTTGGGTTTCATCACCATAGACATGTGTGTAACTTGACAATGTATACAAAATTTGTTAATACCAATTTACTTTTTGTTAATACTATATCCTTCATTGAAAATAACATTCCTGATTTACAAACTTCATGTAGACAAAAATGAATACTCTTTATCCATTTATAGACACCACCAGATATGCACAAATATTGGCAACCATCATAAGTGCTTAATGACAAAGTAATTAACATAATGTTTAATAATAAATAATGATAATGTCTTTCTTCTCTTCCCGTGTGTCACTTGTGTATGAAGGAGTTCTAATGCAGCGTCCTTGCTTTTATTCAGATCATGGTTGACAAGCCACCACATGAGGTTGTGCCTATACTCACGCACCTCATCATCCCCGTACCATAAACTTGCATTAGGAGTCCAATTGTGCAACCAAATCATGACATGGACGTCACAGTTTTACCTACAGAATGCAGAAATACACAAGTTAACAAATATATGACAACCCAACAATAATAATATTGCCATATAATGACACTCACAAATTGGTTTGTTGTGATATCAGTTTTTGGCCTCTTGCCTAAATGATTTGGTTCACAATATCAATGATGTCTTCAAACCGATCCCTCTTCAAACAAGATCAGTGGTGCTCTTCTTCTTCTCCGGCCTTCCTTATTTGGCCCCATCATTGTAATTTTTCCTCTCCTCCACACTCAAATCCTTCCACGACTTTGTAGACTCCCTCACCATGTCATTAAAATTGGCAAATTCCTTTCCCTTCTCAAACTCATTGTGAAACAAAATGTACCCATTAGTCATGTACATTTTGTTCAACTGCAGCATTTCCGGCCATCTTTCAGCTATCATTTCATCGGATGCACTACTTATCATCCTACAAAACGAACAAAACCAGCACTACGACAACTTAGAAAGGAAATTGTAGCAAAACTCTTTCAGCAATCACAGCCTTCTAAATGCAATTGTCATTTAACAAAATTAACAGACGACCAAATTATGATGGGAGCAAACAAAATATTTGTAATTGCCCTAACTCCTAAGTCATAAACCCTTAAACCTTAAACTAGGTGCTAGCAAGCCTTATCACAATTTACATTCATTAGGGGGAAAACTGAGAATTTTTCTGTGCAAAAAGTTCTACATAATTTCAAAAGAACTGAGAGGGAATCCATGTAATCTACTCCAACAAAATAAAGGCGGCCCCAAAAAACAAAGGATAAGAAAAATAATTTTGAAAAATAAAGCGTTGTTCTTATTTTCAAATTTATAAAAAAGCAAGAAAAATATATACTGAAGAAAAGGATAAGAAACTATTTTTCCTTCCTAATGTATACTCATATCCAGAAATCAATAATCATGACAAAAGTGAGAGTATGTATTATTCATGCCAGTGTTGACTATAGCATGGTTGCTAATTAGCAAACTAAATGCCCGTATTAAAAACCTTATCATATCCATAAATGAACAAACCTTGTCCTCTTGGCCTAAGGGGCAAAATTAGCTCTTATCATTGAAGTCCTTTTAGGCCTGTGGTCAATAAAGTATCAATGTCAACTAATAGAATCCTAAGGACAGATCTTATATCCTCGTAGGCTTGCTCTTTTACTTCAATGTACTCGTAATTATGTAAGATCACCAGAAGCCAATTATAATCTGATATTTGAGCAACTTTGGAAATACTCCAAGTTCCCTTAGCATTAAGCATGGAGCTAGAATCATTGATTTAGGAGTAGTACATTAGTAAAAAGAACTTGCCACCTTGAAGAACAATTTGAGGTACAGAGTCCTGATAAACCAATAAGAATATGCAAGGACGTTGCTATACACAAAACTAAGGGTTTCAGAATAAACACCCATAAGGAGTGACTAAATGCTCATAGATGGGGCTTCAACATTTCTTTAGACAATGAAGGACCGAATGAATTGCAAATTGCTATTGGTATCCCAGTATAGCCATAAATTGCAAATTAGTATATCCCAGTAAAGCCATAAATTGCAAATTGGTATCCCCTTGTTTCGTATCTGACAAGGTTAACATTTAACAATCAAGTCAAACCTGGCGAAGCCAGAGTACAAGATCAAACAACTTCTTCATTTGTGGAGACAGACAGTGCTGTTTTTTCCTTGCCATCCATAATTTAAAGCATTACATGGTTCTGCAGCATAGCAGAAACTACACTTTTTAGAAGTTATTGATTGAATTTCAAAACAAATTGGTATCCTCTAGAGGAAGCCACCTTTTACTCCCTCCCTCCCTTTTAGTTACTGTTATAATGCAAAGTAGAGAGTTCTGGAACATGATAAATCTCATAGTGAAGTATAGCAACCACAAAAAGCTGCAACACGTCTCAAATAAATGCATTTTAGAAGCAACTTCACACTTTTGACTTACTTAAGTACATCAGTTTTGCTTATGATATATCAGTCACACCTCAGAGAAGTCATCCTCAGAAAGCATGTGAATGCCAATATCTTTAAAGAAAACCAGAAACTTGAAGGAGACTTTGCCCACTCAGATCTTTCATTCCAGGGCATTTATTTCTACCTCAAGAATGGCCCAGGGAGAACTATATTATAAATATGTAGTGCATGTGAAGCACATAAATGGTGTTTCGCATGTAACATGAAAAGATAATTATTGAAGAGAACATACAATTGTATTAAGCTTAGAGAATAATCGGTGACGAGCAGAGATAAATAATGAACACCTAAGATCTTGAAAGAGGGACATACGAAATAGCAACAATTTAGAAATATACAAGGAGATAACATTCATCCTGACTTCTTTAAAACCTGGTGCTGAAGTAAACCTGACATTTGTCTAGAGAACTCTGCCTTCAGAGCCTTGTACAACAGACTTCCAGGTTCCGTTTTTAATCATAACGTCAATGAACATAACTAAATTATAACACTATCCCTGACAAAGTGAGCATAATGTAACACAAACATTAGTTTCTTAAGTTTTATTCCTCAGATAAACCTTGAAGCATAAGGTAACATAGAGGATGTAAATTCATGTACGCCATTTTTTCCTCCCCGAAAATCAACAAAGTCGGGGATGATACGGTGATGAAGTCAACATGGAGATTTTTCCTTCAATTTTTTTCCTAAAAATTATAACCCTGAGAGTATAAAACTAAAACATACCTCCGGTGGCCAGGGGGCAAAGAGCAGAAACATTAAAATTCATATTTTTTCTTATCTTACATATTCTCTTTATTAAAATTTTATAACCCCACTTCTCCAAATTTTTTTAAAATTGAATTTATAAATTTTTTCTCCCCTCCCCTCTAAATCCCACGTAGCACCAAACATACTAAAGCTGACTCGCTGGGCGTTGTGAAAAACTTGTGATTAGATGATAATCACCCCTACCTTTGTTTCCTCGATCCCCATACAAAATAAACGGATTAAAAAATTCAGCTTTGACAAATCATTTATGTTTGGTTTCCTTCATTCACTGATCCGTCTCAATCCAATTTTCTTCAACATGTAATTTAATAAAAAAATCTAATGGTTTCATGTGTCTGTCCTCATAACATAATATGCGAAAAAAAATCAAGTTTACTCTAATCCAATACCACACAACATTTTTCTTC
This sequence comes from Acacia crassicarpa, assembly GCA_034222035.1. Lineage (NCBI taxonomy): Eukaryota > Viridiplantae > Streptophyta > Magnoliopsida > Fabales > Fabaceae > Acacia > Acacia crassicarpa. The sequence continues at coordinate 20,542,566 of JAWXYG010000012.1, forward strand.
AGACTTTTTTAACTGTGACAAAAACATTGAAGATCTGAAGATGTGACAAACATATATATATATATATTTTCACCAAACCGCAACGTCTTTTAGTTTTAAGAAATCTGGTCCAAGATGCCATGCATGATTAGGTCCTAGAATATAATAAGCTGTCAATTTGTTCGCTAAGTGAATTCTCTCAACTGCGGAGTCCACAAGCCAAATAAATAGATAGATAGATACCGTAAATTTCTCATGAGCATCCAATAGCATAACAAATTAATTAATTAAATATCGACAAGCGGCGATCACAAGTGAGTATCATAGCCCCACTACTTCATGCACAAACAAGCATTTGACGCAGGGCCCACAAGTGATATGATTAAGTGTCAAAATGGGGCCAAAACCATATGAACTTTTTCTCCAACCAATTAGAAATCAGAGTTCAATGCCATACTTTTGACTAATTGGCATCAAGTAATCTTATTTTTACACAGTTAATTATGGGAATTAATGGTAGTTAAAAAATAGAATATTGAATCAGATAACTACAGAAAAACTCCGACCTTTAGAAACCACAAATTTCAAATTGAAATTCTCATGCTTCTAAGAATTAAGTAACCTACCACTGCAGTCATAAAGAAATAATGATGATGATGATGATGATGATGAAATGAATATGATAATTTTGCCATGGACTAAAAAGACATCTCTCATCTCTCATCTCTCAACAGCAATTATGATATATACATAATGCTTTAACAATGGAAAAGTGAAGGAATTCCCACCAAAACAACATGCAATTAGTGAAAGCCGAAACAATTTCGATAAAGATTAGAGGAACCAAAACCTAGTTTAGCACATGCAAATTGGCAATCAAAACATATATAACCCACAATCCAATAAATGATCACAGAGACAAAAAAGGCAAATACATGGCGGGCTTTAAGCATTAACTATATATGGAGATGCCCCGAGCATTATAAAGAACAAAGCAAACACACCTTGTTTGTTTCCTTACTCATGACTAAAGCTAAATTCATGTACCTAATGTCGAGTAACACACCTTGTTTGTTTCCTTACTCATGACTAAAGCTAAATTCATGCACCTAATGTCTAGTTGATACTACCTCCAACACAAACTATCAATTTGAGAGATATCAAATTTGAAAGTAATATATTTCAGTAATGAGAATAATAGGCAGAGATGATAGAAGTCCACAAAGTTGGGCCCATAAAATCTACAAAGAATTTTGAATCAAGAATATAAATAAAGGTCTCGATATAGCGGACATTTTCCAAGACTTTTTTTGTGACGTTTAGTCAATTTGCACAAATCTGAACTTTCAAGATTTTGATGAAGACAACTCTTTATAAAAGGACTAATTAATACTTTTTAGAATTAATTTAAAAAATAGGTCTCCCTTGTTTGAAAATCACTATATATGGGGTAACAACTTATGTACAATAATTAACATCATCTTTGAGTCCTTATTTCTTTAACTTGGTTATAGGCATTATAACTTAACTTATGCAGCCTGAAGTGCACGCCTTTTGCTGACGATATAATTCTTGTGGCTGAGTCACAAGAAGAGATTAAGTATAAACTTGAGTAATGTGGAAGGACCTTGGAGTCAAAGGGCTTTTTATTGAGTAGGAGTAAGACAAAATATATGAATTGCAATTTTGATTAGAGACAAGCTAAGTTAGAAGAGATTTTGATGTTAAAATGAGAGATCAAATTATTCCACAAGTGATGAAATTTACATATATATGGGCTCGATTATAAAAAAAAAATAGTGAAATTGATAGAGAGGTTAATCTTAGGATTTCAATAGGGTGGTTAATTAAATGGAGAAATACAATTAGAGTTATTTGCAACGGGAAGGTACCTAATATTGCAAAGGGAATTGAAGGTACCAACAATCCAATATGATAGTACATGTTAGGCTTTAAAGGGACAACTTGAGCATATAGTGAGTAGAGTGGCTGAAATGAGAAAGTTAAGATAGGTGTCTAGTTACACACCAAAAAAAAAAAAAAACATCATAAGAGAACGATAATTGGGGTATGATGGCATTTATTGAACAGAAAATGGTTAAAAAAAAAAAAAACATCTGAATTGGTTTAGACATATATTAAACCTAAGGGTATTGGATGCACCCGTAAGGAATATGGATGAAACATTATAAAGTTCTTTGAAAATGGATGAAAGAAATCTGAAACTAACACTCAATGAAATTGGTAAAAGGAACCTCTTTAATTAACAATTTCACTAAAAATTCCGTTGTTGATAACATATATACAATCATATAGTACCATCCATATAGTTGACCATTACGAAAAACCGCTGCTCGTGTGAAAATTATTCACCATGATCTAAATATATAATTTGTTATACCACAAATTTACGCCTGTTCCTTGCTGTTTTTTTGTTCACATAAAACATGGTGGTCCAAAAATGTAACTGTTGACCACCCAAACTAATACTTTCTGGAATCGAAATGGAAGAAAGATCAATATTCCAACCAAAATGGTTATATATTTGCTGAAAGATAGAGATTATTTGGCTAGCGTTTGCTTAATTCGTTTATCATGGACCAGTGGACCACAATGAGAATGGACGTCCGTGTAACCTTAAATAAATTTCTGAGAGTATATTAAAAAAACAAATATATCTAGGTGTACAAATATATTTATAGTAATGAATACTACAAGGAGAAATGATTGTAAAATAACGAAAATTCTTGTAATTAAACCGCACGATAATTAAGGAGTGATTAATGGGAATATTGAAGTAACTACGAGCTATGATCATACCTCTCTCTATGCTTCGTCTTCTATAAAAACCCACCTTACTCCAAAAAAAGCATTATTACCCGCATTCAGATTGCTTAAAGCTTTAAGTCCATCAGGAAGCAACTCTAGCAAGCTCAGGCACATGCAGGCTTGAAAAACCTTATCATTCCTCCACCCACACCAATCCCCACCGCCTCTTCCTCCGTCGCCGTTAAGACATCACCACCCTCATCTCTCTTGGCCTTTCTTGCCCTTTTTCATCTTATTCTTGTTACGATATTACATACATACATAGATACACAGACAACTTAATTGTGCCACGTATAATTTTTGTTGCAGGGGCGAATATGGGTTCAAGCTGCTGCAAGCCGCCGGCAGACGATAGCCTTTCAGGCAGTGGCAATAATCAACACTGGACGGCTTCTTCTTCATTGCCTGTCTCTAACAATGGCGGCTATACCACTCATTCTGACCCGTCAACGACTTCGGCCGGGGAAGGCCCCAACAACAGGGCCAGTGAACTCGGGCGCGCTGCTGGCTACGCACTGCCGCCTTATGTTTCATCGTCAACACCACCTACCACCCGCCGAAGCAAAACCAATGAACTTGCCCGAAGCTCTGGCTACGCACACCCCGGCGGCCCCACCACTTCCGCCACGGCATAGTCACCGGTGGAGCTCTAGCATATCTATGATCTGAACACTGTTTTTGTATTATGCATTACTACTTTATGGCAGGCATGGGGTGTACTGTTTCCCTTTTGCTTATTTCTGGTTGGTTCCAGGAGTGTCCTCACCCAGACGACAAGCAAATGAAGGAATTAATGAATTTATTAAGAACATTATAGAATCATTGCTTTCCCTTCTCGTAGCTCGTATACTCAAATCAGTTGTTGAGATTATATATATTCGAATGTGTTTCGCAGTGAGTGAAGCATACATATCGATCTCCTTAGTGCATTCTACCATGGGCCCAGAAAGAAACAATGTGGCGTTGATGGTACCATTCTCCGATGAAATGCTTCGATCCCTGTCGTTGCTGACGCAGCAGCAGAGCTGTACGTGGCCGCCAAGAACCCCTTCATCGTCTCCGTCTCCGTCAAACCCAACCGGTTTCTATTCCGTTACGTTCTTAACAGAAACCTCTGTCCTCATGAATTAAACAGCCAATGAAGGAGACGACGAACCTCTCAGCCCCCACGCCATTGGGGTTCGGTAAGGACGCCTGTCGGAGGAAGAAACGGCCACATCTACACTCAGGAGTCGACTACCCGGTCAAGTCCAACCAGGTACCCTCAGGAACGCCGTCAAACCTAACCGGTTTCTATTCTGTTACTGTGCAGAAAACGAGTACTAAATATTTGAGCACAATATATTATTCAAAGATAAATATAAATGGTAAAGCTGTTTGCAATTCTTGTCTCGAGGTTCGCTCAATTATATTTAATACTTTTTTTGCTTCCTTATCATTATTATTTAATTATCTTCACATTTGATATATACTTTTTGGCTAATTTATTTAAACAATCGAATGCTCATTTTATATATAAAACACAATATATTATTTTTTTGATATAAAGATAAAACGAGTTTAAAAAAAATATATATTTAAAGAAGCCTGCGCGTTCTAAAACACAGGGGAACAATTCCAAGATGCCTCAGTAAAGACAGTAAACTACAAGAAAGCCCACAAGTAGAAGCCCATTTTCCAGCCAACAACGTGAAGATGGCCCAAAGCTCAAGTCTTCTGCTGCAGCAACCTTGTATGTTCCATATGCAAAAGTACGTCAAGCGCAATAGCTCTTGTCGATGAGCACTATATCAACTAAGTCTCATATTGCCAATAAAGAGTAATACAGTTGGCTAAAATGTCGGCCTTCACAAAAAAAAAAGAGGTTTAATACCCACGAGTTGAGTTGAGGGCTTCATTAGTGGCGATTTGTAAGTAGCTCTATAAATGTTCTTTGAGTTTGGAGTAGGCTTTGGCCCCAGTGGGTTATAAAAACTGAATCTTATGTTAAGATAAGGATGAAGTACTAAATATGAGTAGCCAAAATAAACTAAAAAAAATAGAATGCTTAACTATGTATTACACATGTGTATTCTAAACCGTCCACTTGTGTGTTGTATGGCCATCGCCTAAATAAACCTACTAATATGACCGCTTATAAAATATGTAATCATTTGATCCTATTTATAGGGTAGATAGAAGAAGATTTTTTGTTCTATTTATAGGAGAAAGAGAGAAATTTTTTATATGATTGTCATCAGTGGCGGAGCCAGCTTTTTTCATTTGTGTCCGCACAATTAATAGAGGGATACGGGGTGTTGCCCCCGATTATTATTTTTTTTTAAAGGAAATGTTTAAATGCATTAAAAAAAATATAAACAAGAAAAGAAAAGAAAACTTAAACTTAATATTGAAAAATAATAATCAAAAGTCAACTATGCTATCACAATAGAACGATTGCAAAAACATTCTTTGATTCTTCATTCTTTGAAAAAATTGCATTATATCTTCATCATCAATCTTATCAAACATATAACATTCAACATAAGTGTGTCAAGAGTTCTCTAAGATCATACAAGGTGAGTTTGAAATGTCTACGATAGGAGAATTAAATTTCTTCTTAGGACTTCGAATGAAACAAAAGAAGAATGGAATATTTATTTTCCAAACCAAATATCTGCGAAAACTTCTTAAGAAATATGGAATGAAGGGTCTGGATCCTCTCATTAGCATTTTCTCATTGTCCCTCATTGGCTTTAAATCTGGATCATACATTTGATAAAATTGTCCACACCAACAACCTCATTAAGTCAAATCAATGGCTTGGATTGGATGATAAGAGATGAGGAGAAATTTTGCTAGTGAAAGGATCCTCTTCCATGGAAGAAGAAATCCTGGAGGGGGAAAAAAAATGAGCTGCTCCAAAAAAGAAATGTTGGAGGGGGGAAAAAAAAAGAAATGAGCTGCTCCAAAAAAGAAATGTTGGAGGGAAAAAAAAAAGAAAAGAAATGAGCTGCTCCAAAAAAGAAATGTTGGATGAAAAAAAAAACAAAAGAAATGAGCTGCTTTCATAAAGAGTTTTGAGGAAAAAAAGGAAAAAAGGCACACTCAGGTTCGAACTAGCGACCTCTTTATATGGAGTCAATTGCTCTACCACTGAGCTATGGATCCATTTATCCTAATTAGTTTAAGCTAAATAATATACATGTCTTAAAATCTTCTGTCTGCACTTGCAGACACCTGCCCCAACGTGGCTCTGCCACTGATTGTCATTGGGTGTAATTTACATTAAATAGGGATAAAATTGAAAATTTTTGACTGGGTTAAAAATGCCTCGTAATAATCAACAGAAGGAATAAAATAGGGCGAAGGAGCAATTTTGCACACGAAGTTTGCCTCAGGAAGCGTCCAGCACCACAAAGTTTTTTTAGGAGCAAAAATACACATGAAGTTACAAAATGAGAGCAAAAATACACATCACCGTTAAATTGACTTAACACTGTTAGTTACAATTTGAAAATACCAAAATACCCTTGAATAAAAAAAAAACACCCTCTTGCCTGAATAATAAAGACCTTTCTTCCATCTTCCATCCTTCTTCCATACACCTGAATACCTGATCCCTTTCTTGTCCATGTCTACCATACTAAAGTCGGAAAAAGCCTAAGCATGGGTAAATCTTTCTCTCACCAATCTGAAGTTGCGGCATCTTCCTAGATTCCGCCTTAGCCCATAAAACTTTTCAAAGAGTAAAGGCACTGGTTTATGGCTTCAGTTGTAAATTCTCCAAAATAGTAGAACAAGCATTGGGAATCTTTTCTTCTTCAATATACGGATCTGGAACTGTATTTGAAAATTTATCTATGGTTGGAACTTTAATTTGATTATAGGATGTGGATCCATCCATTGGAAATCTATCTCTGTTTATGAAAAGGAAAAGGTGACAGATACTTCCTTCAGTTGAAGTGTCGTACATGGAATCAACATAGAAAGGAACTGAGTCTAATGGCAAAAAAAAAAAAAAATCAACCCCCTTCCATTACAGACTAGAAGAAGAAGCTTTATCTGCACCGCAACAATTCATCCTCTTGGTTGACAGATCTTCAACTTCCAGAGGTTCAACACAAACAAACAAGATCACCCAGATTATAACCTACTAAGTTTAAATAATGAAATCTCAGAAAAATACATAAGTAAAGAAATAAACCAAATTCGCCCAGAAAAGTTGTCCGCAAAATGAATGTTAAAAAGAAAATCCTCAAATCGAAGAACAATGGACGGTGGGTGATTGCTTGTGGCTTGCGAGTTGAAGACGCAAAGTGAGCAAAGACGGCAGCCGACACAGCACAGACAAGGGTCGACAATGGCGAGGCGGAAGATGATTCGGCGGATCTAGAAGGAGACCTTGTTGGGGATGACTTTGATGATTTAGATCTACAAAGAAGAGTGGAGAAACGCCGTTGCCGTTGTTTGCCGCTGCGGAGGATGATCTGCAGTGATGGCAGCGTCTGAAACGAAAATGACGAGAAGAATGGAGAAGGAGAGCCACGATGAAAGAAGGAAAGAGGGAAGGGTAAGTGAGTAAATTACAAAAAGTGACGTTTTTTTTAATGACATGGGGCCCACTCAAAAATATAACGGCAGTTATAACATTTGTATTTTTTCTCTCATTTCGTAACTTCATGTGTATTTTTGCTCCTCAAAAAACTTCGTGGTGTTGGGCGCTCCTTGAGGCAAATTTCATGTACAAAATTGCTCCTTCGCCCAATAAAATATGAAGTAAGTTGAGTTATTCACAGCATCTCAAATTTCATGCAAAGCGTCGTAGTGTAAAAGTAAAAGGGAGAAACAATAAATTTTAAATTGTACTCCTTTAGTAATAATTATAGAACAAAAATTTTAAGGGAAACTCTATCAAAAATACCACCTCAATTCTAAAATTCCTTTTTATGCAAGCAAATCGGATGAATTGGTGGGGAAGGGAAAATGTGGCTGCCTTGGGGAAGATGAGTCTCACATTTGTATGTGCTTTGATGTGTACTTCTCCTGAGATAATGGATGAACTGAACCAAACTTACAAAATGAATGGGTTGGTTGGTTTAATAACGCAAGAGAGGAAGAAGAAGATCCTGTTAGTTCCCTGTGTGTTTTGATGATTACTAACAATTGTAAACAATATTGATAAGGTTTGACAAAGTTTAGAATAATTTAAACTTGTATTTTCAATCTGTCAAAACCAAACTCGAGCCTGTTAGTGTTGAACTCGAGCCTGGATTTGACAAAGAGCACAAACTTGTCCAGTTGATTTCCAAACTCGAGACTGAACCTGAAGTTTAAAATTAAACTTTTAATAAGTTCACATGAACTCGAGCCTACTAAGGTCAAACTCGAGTTCATTCTTTCCAGACAGTTTTTGAACTTTGAAAAACATGTTAAACCTTACACTTGCTTTCTTCAAACCTTAAGTTTGAAAGAATCCAAAGAAAGTTTTAAGAGCATGAACTCGAGCCTGTCATGGCAAACTCGAGTTCATCTCTGGCGGGACAAGTTGTTTGAAACTTAAAGATATTTTCAAACTCTGCACTGTTCCATTGAAAGAAAAGTTTTTCGGTTTGAAAAGTTCACCAATGCTCAAACTCGAGCCTAGCATATTCAAACTCGAGCCTAGTTTGGCCGAGAGCAAAGAACTGTTTTTAAGCTATTTAAACTCGAGCCTGAGACTTTCAAACTCGAGCCTAAAAGTTCCAGAGAGCAAAGAACTTTTGGGTATGTTTTAAACTCGAGAGTTTGTTTTGCAAACCTCAGGTTTGTTCATTTTGAACTTACATGTTTTTAATCACAGAAGCCTCGAACTCGAGCCTGACATTAATGAACTCGAGTTCATTTTTACCCGAGAGCATTTTAGTTTTTCAATGATCTGCAAACCTCAGGTTTATAAAGCAAACCTCAGGTTTACACTTTTTGAACTTGCACAGTTTTGAACACTAAAGCCTCGAACTCGAGCCTGTAAGAACTGAACTCGAGTTCGTGACGCTGATTCAGAATTTTTGAATTTGGGCATTTCAGAAATCAATGTTATTTGATCCTATCTTCTTCCAATATTATTCTCTGATATTCCCTGCTATGTTTAACGTATTTATTAGTGGATTTCAGAGCATTAAAGAATGTTTGGTGAGAGGTTAGAATATACAGCAAAAAGCAACTCAGAGCATTTATTGCAAGGCACAAAAGTTACTCCTTCTACCCAAATCCTTCTGCACACGCTTACAAAGTATTTAAGGATGTTAGCTGAAACAAGAAAACTCCTCTCCAACGGATTAATTCGCAGAAAGTCAGCCCTGATGTCTTGACCAACTAGATTAAGGGAAAACAAGAGAGAGAAGACCCCAAAACCACTTCAGAACACTTGGGCAACTTCTCCAACGGTCTGATTCAAGCTACAACGGTCATTTAATGTTCTCTAGCTATAAATAGAGTTCATTAACATCTTCACAAGCAGATACACCTACTCTGAGCGAAATTCTACTAAGTTCATTTATTGTGTATTAGCTTTCACTTGTAAAGTATCATACGTGATACAAGCACTTCAGTGTTCATCATATCTACTCTGTAAGAGAGTCAAATACTTGTAAATCATTTATTGATTGAGATAACTACAAGTCAGGGGACTTGGTAGTTGAGGTGTATTGATTACAACTTGTAAGGGGGAGTGTGTTCTAGTGAGAGAACAACTCTTAGTGCAGAGTGTGTAATCAATATTGTTGAGTTAGTGAATTGAAAATCCCAAGTGAGGCTTGGGGACTGGATGTAGGTTAGAAAAGGACCGAACCAGTATAAATTGCATTGTGTTTAGCTTCTTCTCCTTGTCCTCTCTGTTGTGCCCTGTTCTGAGTGATCGAAAACAGAACAAGTTTCGAAATTTTTTAAAGATACCCAATTCACCCCTCCTCTTGGGTATAAAGCTCCTGCTTTCATTTGGTATCAGAGCTAGGTCTTCTCAGAAGAGTCTAACAGCTCGAGAAGGATCACTATGGAAGGGATTCTTCTAGATGGAGTTTCAATCAACAGACCTCCCGGTTTCGATGGCGAACACTATTCTTTCTGGAAGGCAAAATTTCGTGTGTTTGTCATGGCTACCGAATATGGCTTGTGGAGAGTCTTCGAGACAGGAGATTATGTTCCGGTTAAAGTCGAAGAGGGGATCACTTTTCCAAAGACCGAAGCTGAGTTCAACGATGACGATAAAAAGAATATCACTCTCAACAGCAAGGCCATCCTAATGCTTCAGAGTGCTCTTAGCCAAAAGGAGTACTTTCGTGTCTGCAATCTGTCATCAGCAAAAGAAATGTGGAAGGCGCTGGAGATTGCATACGAAGGAACTTCTGGGATTAAGGAAAATCGGATTAATATTCTGACCACTGAATATGATTTGTTGAGGATGAAACAAGGAGAAAGTATTGGAGAGTTTCAGCTTAGATATACTCACCTCACAAATCAGCTAGCAGCATTGGGAAAGATCTTTGACCAACGATCTCAAGTGAGAAAAATTCTTAACATTCTCACGAAAGATTGGGAAGCAAAGGTCATTGCTATTGAAGAGGCTCGTGGTGAGTCTATGACGTCTGTTGTTGCGTTATTTGGAAGCTTGTCTGAGTATGAGAGCAAGCTGAAATTTAAGAAAGACCTGGAGGATGTTAATGGAAGCAACAATCGAAATAAAGGGGTAGCTCTGAATGTGGAAAAAGATGATGAAGATGAAGATGAGGATGAAGAAATTAGCATGATGGTCCGGAGGTTCAAAAAGTTTTACAAGAAGGATCAAGGCTTCAAGAAGTTTCAGAAGGGAAGCTCAAGTTATGAATCGAAAAAACCTATCATCTGCTATGAATGTGAGAAGCCTGGACACATCAAGGCAGATTGCCCTCAGCTGAAGAATCAAGAGAAAGAAAAGAAGAAGTTCAAGAAATTCAAAAAGAAGGCATATGTGTCAGCAATATGGGGAGACAGCTCATCGGATGAGGATGAAGCTGACGAAGACGAAAGCGAAAAAGCCAACATATGCCTAGTCGCTGAGGAAGAAGAGCAACACAATGAAAGAAATGAGGTATATGAATCTCCTCCTTCCTATGATGAATTGTTTGCTGAATACAATGTTGTTCAAAAGGAGTTTGAAAAACTTGCAGACAAGTATATGTCATTGAAAAAGAAAAATTCCTTTCTTGAGCTGCAAATTGAAAACCTCTCTTCTCCTCAATCTCTGATTTGTGATGAATGCTCTATCCTAGAGAAAAAGAACTCACAACTTACAAAAGCACTTGAGAAATTTACTAAGGGAAGTGAAATGCTCAATGTGATTTTGAAACAACAACGTTTTACAAACGATAGATCGGGCATTGGTTATAGACCAGATTTTGATAAGAAGAAAGGAAAGAAAAAGAATGGACAAAAATCCTATATGAATTATTTTACTAAATCTGTTCATTCCTCAAACCCTTTTGCACATTGTACATATTGCAATAGGAAGGGTCATTCTACTTCATCTTGTTTTCATCGAAAAGAAAGAAAAGCTAAACCTGTAGGAAATTATGTCTGGGTACCAAAAGGAACATATGTTCCCAAGGTACATGCTAACCCCAAAGGACCCAAGAAAAGATGGGTACCTAAAACTTGATCTCTTGTGATCTGCAGGTATGTCTTAGAGCATCAAGGCCAAACAAGTGGTACATTGATAGTGGATGTTCAAGACACATGACTGGAGACAAATCAAAGTTTTTATCAATAAAGCCAAAAGATGGAGGTAGAGTCACATTTGGAGGTGATCAATCCGGGAAAATCGCTGGCATTGGTGAGATAGGCAACAATGAAGGCCTACTCATCAAAGACGTTTACCTTGTAGAAGGATTGTGTCACAATCTCCTAAGTGTGAGCCAAAGCACCGATAAGGGTAATTTGGTAATATTTGACTCTGATGAATGCTTTATTGTTAAAAAGGATTTGATCTCTATGAATGATTTGAAAAACAAAGCCTTATTTAGAGCACCTAGAGATGGAAACTGTTATACTTTGAACCTCTCTAGCAGTGCTTCTGTTTCTGAAAATTGTTTTATCAGTAACCTGAATGAGAGTTGGCTATGGCATAAGCGATTAGCTCATGTCAATATGTATCAACTTGACAAGCTATTGAAAAAGGATTTGGTTATTGGCATTCCCAAATTAAATTTCAAAAATGATATGATTTGTGATGCTTGTCAAAAGGGAAAACAGACCAAATCTTCTTTTAAAGCTAAAAATGAGATTTCAACAAACAGACCTCTTCAACTTCTTCACATGGATCTAGTTGGACCAGCTAGAGTGAAAAGTCTTGGTGGAAACTTATACACTTTGGTCATTGTTGATGATTTTTCTAGATTTACTTGGACAATATTCTTATCATCAAAAGATGAAACATATGATCAGTTTGTTGCTTTTGCCAAGAAGGTCCAGAACGAGAAAGGTTTTTCAATTTCAGGTATAAGGACCGATCATGGTGGAGAATTTGAAAACAATGCCTTTGCTGAGTTTTGTGATAGTATGGGGATCAACCATAATTTCTCGGCACCAAGAACACCACAACAGAATGGTGTTGTGGAGAGAAAGAATCGAGTACTCACGGAAATGGCCCGGGCAATGCTGAACGAATATAACACTTCACAAGTGTTTTGGGCTGATGCGATGAGTACGGCATGTTACATCTCCAACCGAGCCTACATGAGAAAGAAGATGAACAAAACACCATACGAAATCTACAAAGAAAGAAAGCCGAATCTCAGTCATCTGCATGTCTTCGGATGCAAGTGCTATGTGCACAATAATGGTAAAGATAATCTTGGTAAATTCGATCCTAAATCTGATCTAGCTATTTTTATCGGTTATTCAAATAGAAGTAAGGCATATAGGGTCTTTAATACTAGGACTAAGATTGTTGAAGAATCTATACATGTTGTATTCTGTGAATCTGAATCTGATAAACCCTTGGATGATGAAGAGGAGACTATTTTCAAAAACAAATTCTTTTCGAAAAATGCTCTTACTCCTTCTGAAAATTCTGAAAATGTTTTTGAGGCTAATCCTGAAAATAACTTAGAAAATCCTGATCAGTCTCAACCTAGAGCTTGGAGATTTATAAGGAATCATCCTTTAGACCAAGTCATAGGTGATGTGAATCAAGGAGTTAGGACCAGAAATAGTACTTTGAATGAAGTTACATTTTCTGCATTTATTTCACATATAGAGCCCTCTAAGATAGAAGAAGCTCTTTCAGACAATGATTGGGTGATTGCTATGCAAGAGGAGTTACATCAATTTGATAGAAATCAAGTTTGGGACTTGGTGCCTAGACCCAAAGACCATCCGGTAATTGGGTCAAAATGGGTATTCAAGAACAAACGTGATGAGTCAGCCATCATTGTGCGTAACAAGGCTAGATTAGTGGCCAAAGGTTACAATCAAGAAGAAGGAATAGACTATGAAGAGACTTATGCTCCAGTAGCTAGATTGGAAGCAATAAGAGTTCTTCTAGCATTTGCATGCACAAAAGGTTTTAAACTCTATCAAATGGATGTCAAAAGTGCTTTTCTAAATGGTTTCATTCAAGAGGAGGTGTATGTTGAACAACCTCCAGGCTTTGAAAATGAACATTTTCCAGATCACGTTTTCAAATTAAAGAAAGCACTTTATGGCCTTAAGCAAGCTCCTAGAGCTTGGTATGAAAGATTGAGTCAATTCTTACTCAATCAAGGATTTATCAGAGGCAAAGCTGATACAACACTTTTCATAAAGAAAAACAAATTGAATGAAATCTTAATTGTTCAAATTTATGTTGATGACATCATATTCGGTGCTACTAATGACTCCTTGTGTGAGGAATTTTCCAAGACTATGCAGGGTGAATTTGAAATGTCAATGATGGGTGAGCTCAACTACTTCCTTGGACTGCAAATCAAGCAACGAAAAGATGGGATATTCATATCCCAAACCAAGTATTTAAATGATTTGCTGAAGAAGTTTGGGATGGACAAGTGCAATGGAGCTGACACACCAATGAGCACAACCACTTCCTTGGATGCTGATGAAGAGGGCAAGGATTTCAACATCACCAAGTATAGAGGAATGATTGGATCATTGCTCTATCTAACTGCAAGCCGCCCAGACATCCAATTCAGTGTAGGGATGTGTGCACGATTTCAATCCGCTCCTAAAGAGTCTCACGCTGAACATGTAAAGAGGATATTCAGATATCTCTCAGATACAAAAACTCTTGGACTATGGTTTCCCAAAGGTCATCCGGAGAACTTGGTAGCATATTCAGATTCGGACCATGCTGGCTACAAGACGGATAGAAAGAGCACAAGTGGCCAATGCGAGTTCTTTGGCAACTCACTTGTGTCTTGGTTCAGCAAGAAACAAACAACTGTGGCCGTGTCATCAACCGAAGCTGAATATGTGGCCGCCTCAAGTTGCTGTGCTCAAGTGCTGTGGTTGAAGCAACAACTTGCTGATTTAGGAGTGTACTTGAAGGAGATCCCAATATTGTGCGATAATACAAGCACAATAAGCTTGGCCAAAAATCCCGTGCAACATACAAGAACCAAGCATATTGATGTGAGGCACCACTTCATTCGGGACCATGTCCAGAAGCGAGATGTCAAAGTGATGTTCATTCCAACTCATCTTCAACTTGCTGACATCTTCACCAAACCTCTAGCCAAGGAACAATTCACTTTCATAAGGAGAGAATTGGGAATGGTAAATCCCAATTAATTGTAAGAAATCCTCTCTTAATCTAATGTTAATTATGTTTTTGATGATTAACCAATACTAACTTAAGCATCGGAGTTTCTAGATAGGTTCTTTGCAGGATGTTTTTGTCTAAAACTTGTTGAAATTGGGGACAAACTCGAGCCTACACTTGGTAAACTCGAGCACAAAAGAGACAGAGAAGAAATGAGAGTTTAAGGCTGGACAAACTGGAGCCTAAGAAAGGTGAACTCGAGCTCGAGAGAGGCAAACAGGAGTTGAAAGGCAAACGGTGAATGAACTCGAGCTCATTAGTGAATGAACCTCAGGTTCATTTCTGACAGAGAGCAACGATGGAACTCAGACAAGGTGAACTCGAGCCCATCAATAACGAACTCGAGTTCGAAAGTCACAGAGAGCAACTAATCATTCTGAACTCGAGCCCATAAGTGAGAACCTCAGGTTCACGAGGAAGTTCAAGAGTTCACAGTACACTCTTGAAGTCCAGGTAAGTGGATTTTTATGACGAACTCGAGCCCACAAGTTGTGAACTCGAGTTCATTGTGTGCCCTATATATACTACAGTTGTGAACTTTCCACTACACTTCACTCAAACCTCCAGTTTGCCCTAGTCTTCTTCATCTTCTTCACTCTCTGTTCTGTGCGATAATGGCTTCCCAAGCTTCAAACCCCAAAATATCAAACCCTAATCCTTCCCAAACCTCCTCTCAAGCACAATTTGACCGTCCTGTCTGAACAAAGACTCGCTCTACTCGCCTACGCCACGGGATAGACAAATCCATTAGAGGAGTTCAAGGAGAAAACACTCATTCTTCTCCTCCCAGACCTAAAGGCGTCGTAATCAGAGAGGAACGAACCAAGAAAAGACATGATCCTGAGCCAGAGGTTCAAGGAAAAGGAAAGGCTCCTCAAGCGTCAGCACCGTTAAGAGAGAAGCAACCGTTCAAGAAGAAGAAGACAGCCGGTGTTCACTCTGTACCCACTCACGGTCAAGCAAGTTCCCAGGCTCAGCAAATTCCTCAACAACAGGAGCAACCTGCTCCTCAGGTATCACCAACTCTACCTGCTCTCTACGAGATTTACAACCATAGAAGGTGTCCTCAAGGTTTTAGTGAGGAACCATGTAGGATGAGTCCCGAAGAAGGAAATTTATACAAGAAAAGGTTTGATGAAAAGAGAGCATTTTGCCCAATTGTCTCTGTTGACTTGGCTAAGATCAAAGAAGAATGTGGCCTTGACCTGAGCCCTTGGCTGGGTCAATTTGAACCTTTGATTTCAATCAAAGCCCCTTATAGCCCAAAGCTTGTGAAAGTCTTTTATTTTCACATTAAATCCGACAATATATTGGACTCTGAGGGTAACTTAGTGGAAGAAAGAATAATCACTAAGGTACGAGGCCAAAAAATCACTATTACCCCAGCCTATCTCAACTCAATCCTCCAAATCACCAATCCTCCAACTCCAAAAACTCATCACTATGGCCAACAGACCATTTTTGAGCTGCTTAGACCCAATGAACCTGTTCCTGAGGGATTAGAGATCTTAAACTTCACACCTGCTGCCATGCCTCCTAGGAACAGAGCGATTTGGTATATATATACAAGGGATCTTCTGCAAAAGGGTGGGAATTTCACACACTTTGCCAAGAAGGACTTCCCCATATTTGCTTCAATCATTGACAAGCAGCCACACAATGTTGGACATTGGCTGTTTCAGGAGATGGCCAAATTTGCTTTTCATTCTCGGCAAACTTCTCAGATTCCCTTTCCCAGCCTGGTCTCAGTGATCCTCTTCCACGAGAAAATATGGTATTTAGCAGCCAATGATCCCCCAGCCTACCCAGCTGAGTTTGGCCAACACATAATGAATCTTATGAGGGTTGATAGGCCAGAGAGGTCCGACCAGTCCAGAGCTCCAAGGAGATCCAAGCAAGCAAGGTCCAGAGCCACCCAGTCTAGAGCAGAGGAAGCTCAAAGTGCTCCACCTCCCTCAGATTTCGATGTCAAGGTTCAGGAAATTGTAGACAAGGCTGTTTCTGGGTTGATTGAAGGGATTGAGTTGGCTGTAGGAAAACTGGTTATTGAGGTGAACAAGGGCCACAGTGATCTAGTGGATATTCAAGAAGACTTCAGAGTAGAGCAAGAAGCCTTGAAGAATCAAGTTAATGATCAAGCTTCTACTCTGTCTACCCTACTTGTCACCATGATGAGCCTCGGTGATAAAATGGATCAAATATTGAAGAATCAGTCCCTGCAAGCCTCTACATCTGTCCCTGCATCTTCTGAACTTTATCCTGAACCTCACACTGAACCTCAAGTTCCTAAATCTGTCCCTGACCCTAAGCCTGACACCCAGCCTACCTCCTCTTTCCCACATTTTGCTGATGACAAAGGGGGAGAGAGTGTTGAGTTATTTTGTGGATGTTCATATGGATTCTATGTATTAATGACTGTTTTTGTGGAAATTTCATGATGTTATTTGATTTTTGTATGTTTGTATCTTGTATATGAAATGTCAGTTGCTTATGGGTTGATTGTGCTTCTGTTATCATTTTAATTCTAACTCTGATAACTTGCTCAGCTTCTCTGGTAATCCTTAAAACTTTCACAAACTGAATTTCAAAGAGAGATTCCAAACTAGATTTCAAAATCAACTGTTTACAAGTGTTGTCATCATCAAAAAGGGGGAGAATGTTAGTTCCCTGTGTGTTTTGATGATTACTAACAATTGTAAACAATATTGATAAGGTTTGACAAAGTTTAGAATAATTTAAACTTGTATTTTTCAATCTGTCAAAACCAAACTCGAGCCTGTTAGTGTTGAACTCGAGCCTGGATTTGACAGAGAGCACAAACTTGTCCAGTTGATTTCCAAACTCGAGACTGAACCTGAAGTTTAACATTAAACTTTTAATAAGTTCACATGAACTCGAGCCTACTAAGGTCAAACTCGAGTTCATTCTTTCCAGAGAGTTTTTGAACTTTGAAAAACATGTTAAACCTTACACTTGCTTTCTTCAAACCTCAAGTTTGAAAGAATCCAAAGAAAGTTTTGAGAGCATGAACTCGAGCCTGTCATGGCAAACTCGAGTTCATCTCTGGCGGGACAAGTTGTTTGAAACTTAAAGATATTTTCAAACTCTGCACTGTTCCATTGAAAGAAAAGTTTTTCGGTTTGAAAAGTTCACCAATGCTCAAACTCGAGCCTAGCATATTCAAACTCGAGCCTAGTTTGGCCGAGAGCAAAGAACTGTTTTTAAGCTATTTAAACTCGAGCCTGAGACTTTCAAACTCGAGCCTAAAAGTTCCAGAGAGCAAAGAACTTTTGGGTATGTTTTAAACTCGAGAGTTTGTTTTGCAAACCTCAGGTTTGTTCATTTTGAACTTACATGTTTTTAATCACAGAAGCCTCGAACTCGAGCCTGACATTAATGAACTCGAGTTCATTTTTACCCGAGAGCATTTTAGTTTTTCAATGATCTGCAAACCTCAGGTTTATAAAGCAAACCTCAGGTTTACACTTTTTGAACTTGCACAGTTTTGAACACTAAAGCCTCGAACTCGAGCCTGTAAGAACTGAACTCGAGTTCGTGACGCTGATTCAGAATTTTTGAATTTGGGCATTTCAGAAATCAATGTTATTTGATCCTATCTTCTTCCAATATTATTCTCTGATATTCCATGCTATGTTTAACGTATTTATTAGTGGATTTCAGAGCATTAAAGAATGTTTGGTGAGAGGTTAGAGTATAAAGCAAAAAGCAACTCAGAGCATTTATTGCAAGGCACAAAAGTTACTCCTTCTACCCAAATCCTTCTGCACACGCTTACAAAGTATTTAAGGATGTTAGCTGAAACAAGAAAACTCATCTCCAACAGATTAATTCGCAGAAAGTCAGCCCTGATGTCTTGACCAACTAGATTAAGGGAAAACAAGAGAGAGAAGACCTCAAAACCACTTCAGAACACTTGGGCAACTTCTCCAATGGTCTGATTCAAGCTACAACGGTCATTTAATGTTCTCTAGCTATAAATAGAGTTCATTAACATCTTCACAAGCAGATACACCTACTCTGAGCGAAATTCTACTAAGTTCATTTATTGTGTATTAGCTTTCACTTGTAAAGTATCATACGTGATACAAGCACTTCAGTGTTCATCATATCTACTCTGTGAGAGAGTCAAATACTTGTAAATCATTTATTGATTGAGATAACTACAAGTCAGGGGACTTGGTAGTTGAGGTGTATTGATTACAACTTGTAAGGGGGAGTGTGTTCTAGTGAGAGAACAACTCTTAGTGCAGAGTGTGTAATCAATATTGTTGAGTTAGTGAATTGAAAATCCCAAGTGAGGCTTGGGGACTGGATGTAGGTTAGAAAAGGACCGAACCAGTATAAATTGCATTGTGTTTAGCTTCTTCTCCTTGTCCTCTCTGTTGTGCCCTGTTCTGAGTGATCGAAAACAGAACAAGTTTCGAAATTTTTTAAAGATACCCAATTCACCTCCCCTCTTGGGTATAAAGCTCCTGCTTTCAGATCCAAAAGGAAGGCCAGCACCCTTAATTTTAATAGTATAGCACTAAATTTTAATGGATTGGAACTGTGACTGAGACTGAGAATTGAAAAATATTGGGGCTTTTATCTCTAAAATTTGCAATCACAGAATTGAAAAAACAATATGAGGAGAGGTGGGTTTGATCCACATTTGTGGTATTGTCTTATCACAGAGTATCGTCAATTCCACATACAAAACAATACGATTTGACTCAATTATGCAACCAATCCCAATCTTAACCCCTTTGTTCTGTGTACTAACCAGGGCCATAGTATTTCATTAGTCCTCCATTGTTGAACTAGAAAAGTAAATTTTTTTGAGTGGGATTTTTTTATTAAAAAAAATAGAGAAGTAAAGTTAAAAGTTTTTAGTTAGTTCTTTTTTAAAAATCTTATATATTCTCTTTATTATAATTTTGTAACCCCACTTCTCCAAATTTTTTAAAATTCAATTTATAAAAATTTTATCTCCCCCCATCTAAATCTCACATAGCACCAGACATACTAAAGCTGACTCGTTGGCTGTTGTGAAAAACTTGTAATTAGATGATAATGACCCCTACATTTTGTTTCCTCGATCCGCATACAAAATAAACGGACAATAAGATTCAGCTTTGACAAATCATTTATGTTTGGTTTCCCTCATCCACTGATCCGTCTTAATCCAATTTTCTTAAACATATAATCTAATAAAAACTCTAATGGTTTCATGTGTTTGTCCTCATAACATATTTTGCGAAAGAAGTCAACTCAACTCAAGTTTACTCTCATCCTAAAAATAAATAAAGGTTATTGTAATCCAATAACAGTAAACATTTTTCTTCACTCTTTTTTAACTGTGACAAAACATTGAAGATCTGAATATGCGACATAAACTTTTTTCTTCACCAAACCGCAATGTCTTAGTTCTAAGAAATGAGGTCCAAGATGCCATGCATGACTAGGTCCTAGAATATAATAAGCTATTGAAGTCGTTAGTCGTTACAGCTTTTTATGGTAGATCCCTGCTTGTTTTCGCCTATGTCAATTTGTTTGCTATTTAACTTTCTTTCAGTATAACATAATAAAACAAATTAGTTGAAAGAAATAAATATCTAACAATTTTTTCTCAAATATACCGTTTTTTATGAATGATATATCATGAGAGAGTAATAATAAAAAAATGTATACAAAAAAATATGATAACGAAGAATAAAGACAGCGAGAGAGAATATAAGTTTAAATCAATATTTTAATTAATATAATGCAAGAAATTGATTGAGCTAAAATAGGTTAAAAAAGAAGTGTTACTCTCTTTCTCTCTATTCTCCTCCCTCTCCTCTCTTCAAATCCAACAGACTCTAAGGGCCCATTTGATATAAAGAAGATTTAAAGAGGGAATAAAAGTTAGAGGAGGGAAATGGGATCTGGCTTAGGTGCACTACGGACCGTTGCTTGAAATTGCACTGTTTTGGCGCAATTTGATACATCCTAATTCCTTTATTTTAACAAAAATAAATAAATAAATTTTATGCACTACTGGGTAGTAAAAAGATAATTCAAGATACTAAAATAGTATCGAAAAAATTCTAAATAATCTTGAAAAATTATTTTATAATTGTCTAAAAGTATTTCAGGGTACTGAAAAGAATATTTGAGGGTATGACTAATATTAAAAGGATATTTCAGGATACTAACTTATACTGAAAAAATAATTTATGATCTTGAAAAATTATTTAGGATCTTGAAAAAATATTTTAGGATCGTGAAAAATATGTCAAAGTACTGACTGATACTAAAATGATACTTCAGCATACTGATTGGTATTAAAAAATAATTCATGGTCTTAAAAATATTATATTTGTATCTTGAAAAATAGTTAGTATCTAAATTATTTTTTTAAGATCTAAAAATAATTTTTTAAGATCATAAATTATATTTTTAGTATTCTGAAGTATTTTTTTTTAGTACGCATTAGTACCCTCAAATATTTTTTCAAGATCAAAAAATAACTTTTTCAAGATTATAAATAGTTGTTTCAGTACCATATAGTATTTTGAATTATCTTTTTACTCCCGGCAATGCTTAATTTTTTTTCGTTTTAATAAAAAGGGATCAAGGTGTGTGAAACTGTGGCAAAACGACGCAGTTTCATGCAATAGTCCATAGTGGATTTGTAACACCCGTCCTTAATACGCCTTTATTTATCAGAGTGTAAGCGCAGACATCGAAGTGGTTTGGACGACTTATTTACGGAATCAAATACTTAAATTGAAAATAATTCGTGGTTCAAATCTATCCCACAGTGGGTTCTTAATACAATAATCCAGAGTAGACAAACGATAAATAACATAATATGGTCCATAAATTTATTTTAACATATAAATTCCTTCTGTTGGAACCCTTACAGCAGCTTCTTTCCTCTTGACCCCGATCCACTACCTGTCTCTTTCATGTGATCTGGAGTTCAAATGAATGAACCCCAGGGGTAACAGTTAATCTCATATGCATATATGAAATGTAAATGGCAGTATAACACATGTATAAGCATAGAAAAATTCGCAGTAAACAAATCACACCGTAACCGCAGTTAACGGCCAAGGACCTCAGCCCTTTAGGACACGCAGCCCTATGAGACCGCAGCCTCAAATCCATAGCTAGGATACACATATGCAAATGATCTAGCAACCATGATCAGTCATACTTGAAATACATACATACATGCTAATAAGATAACAGTTACCCACCTCAAGCTTGAATCCTTAACTCGTCTGAAGATATTGGGATCAGTAGAGGTGTCAAGGTATGCCTAAAATGTTTATCATTGTCATTAGTCACTTCTTCACGTCTAGCAACACTATCACAATATAAATTATTTTAATGTTTCTCATGGTTTCCCAATCCATCAACACTTTTCCTTTCTAAATTGCAAAGTATTATCTTAAATACCATTTTTCACAATTTCAGGAAAAATTCTTTCGGTTGCTACAGTAACCGTATACTGCTACAGTACCATACCGTATACTGTAACAGTACCACTATTGCTACAGTACCAAATAGTGAAAATTGCTACAGTAACACTATTGCATTTCGGATTCACTGTAGCAACGCGATGTTACTGTAGCAGACGCTCTGTTTGACTCTGTTCTTCATTTTTCTTTCATTTTTGATTCCAAAACTCAGAAACTAATACTTAGGAATTGTAGAAACTAGTAGATATGAAGTCCGGAGACTCACCTTGATCAGTTTCTGGAGTTCTTACGCACGTTTGGACCTTCTTCTTCTCCAACTTTGCTTCTTGTTCTTGAACTCTTTCTAACGTTCTTAGCCTATATTTCTTCTTCTTACTTCATTTCTTGCCCTTTTCTAATGTTCTATGATCTCCAGTTCAGTTTCCAAACTCTCAGGTTCTCAGTCTCGTATCTGCCCGAGGTTGAAGATGATGAATAGTAAACGAGTATGGAGTTGAAGAGATAAGAAATGAAGAAGATAACTCACTGAAATGATTGCTTGACAAAAATGAAGGTGTTCTGCAACTCCTTTAACACTTCTCCCTCTTGGTTTCACTCGCTTCGGATTTTCACCCTCGATTTTCTATGTTTTCTGCATTTTCTCCGTAGCTTCCTTATGCGTGCGTGTGTTCTCTTTATGCATTAGGTGGAAGGAAATTCAGACGGATGAAGTATGTGAGTACGTTGAGTTTGGTGAATAATGGTGAAAGTGGGTGTGGTGTGAAAGTGTATTCGTCAGCCGCATAGATGTGAGTGTGTTGTGTACCATTTTGCTGCCAGCTGAAGAGAAGTGTGGAGGTGGATGTTCGGACGAGTGGGTGATGTTGGTGAGTATGAACAAGCGGACGAGTAACCCGCGTGAGGAGGAATGAGAGTGATGAAGTATTGTGTTGTGTTATGGGGCCCACTCAGAAATAATCCCCATTTGTCCTCTGCAAGGCTTTTATTTGCACCCTGGTATTTTTCTATACTAAGATGCAAATTCAAAATAAGTTTCAGAGATAAGTTCTCAATCCCATATAGGATACTTCTTTCTCAATTAGCTCCTTTAAACAATAAAATATTGACTTTAAAGTTCCTTAGCCAATATTTATTATCTTAATAATTGAGAAAATAAGCCTTGAATTCTGATAATTACTCATATAGTCATCCAGACCAAATTTTTATATTGTATACGTGAATAGTAAATACGTACATATGAATAGTAAATTACTATTCATAGTCCCAAAATATACTGATTCCAAATTTGTCACATTCAAATACTGGGTCTAGTAGTCTTCCAAATATAGACAAATTTCCAAATCTTTAGACCCAAAATTTGGGATATTACATTTCTCCCCCCGTTTAATAAATTTCGTCCTCGAAATTTGAACGTATAACTTGAGAGAAAACACCTTAGACTTTCAGTCTATTCTTCTATATGCATGCTTACTATTCACGTAACACAATCATTCATCCTATCCCAGTATGTAGTTTTCAAATATATGACTCTCTGGTCCATTCTCCAAGTGCTTGGTTACACAGGCATCACGACCTGATACATTTTGCCTCTCAATTCATCTCATTCTAGCCTTCCGGCTCATTCAATCATCACAGCACTGGATATTCTAACCTTACTACTTAGGGAATCACCCTCAGCCATAGACATCTCAACTACAACTCTGTAAAGTCTAAATATTTTGTCAGTCTCAAAATTTACTCCAGATACAACACTGGCCTAAAGTCACCAAGCAAAGCAACAAATACCACACTTGGCATATAGGTCTTACAGCTCAGGGACTCTGCCCCATACAAACTTGCATACCGAGTCTTACTGCCTTGAGTCTCTGCTCATCTGTTTCATCTGAGCTTCTTTCATTCAAGCTCTCAAAGTATTGTAGTTGACCAATACTATTTGACCCATCTGGTTTAAATTCTCTATTAGTTTCTGTTCCTATGTCTTAAACTCCAACTACACAGCTTTTCTTTTCAATACAATAGCATCGACAATCATGTCATTGCTACCAAAAACTATTTCGTTGTCTCGTTTTCAAATTTTCACACATCGAAAATTTTATGTGGTCTTAGTACATTTCACGATCCGCACTAAACCAAAAAGTAATAGTGCTATCATATTTTCAAACATAATTGCTGTCCACAAAAATTAGTGAAAACACATTCGCTGCCGGTTCGGTTTCAAAAGAACTTTACTACCGACACACATTTATGAGTGGGATTATTCTTTTCACAAATTCAACATTTGAAAGCTTTCGCCACCACTTCAACCTTTCGGTATAGCAGCATATCGCAATCCTTTCATACACAAACCACCGCAGTGGTAATGCACTTGTTGGTCAATGTGGGAAAATTTCCGTCCCCCCCATAAGAGACCCAGTGTCTGCACTGGCACATTAATGGGCCACCCCACCAGAATCCCTCCTCGGGAAAAAGGACAATGTCTAGGAGCCCTGCTCCAAACGTCTGCATGGGTCCCAACCAAACAAGGCAAAACACACGCCCCTACAAGGCGAAACTTCTCAGATTGGCTGCATACACTGCTGGTGCGAAAATCAGCTTTTCAAAAACTAATCCCCTCAAAAGAACTTTCAATAATGGCCAGCAATTTCAAACATTATAAATCATCTGGTAAGATCCAATAAACCGTGTACATCTACAACAGTTTTCGAACTCTTCCAATTTTTGCGTACTGCCTTTACCACAACATATTTGAAAACTCAATTTCAAATTTTAGGTTCTAACAAAACCCTTTTTTATGAGACAACATGTTTCACAAATCAACCATTCAAACTGGTCTCAAATTTTGTTGAAAAACATTTCATTCGAAAACTCAATTTCGAAAGTTCACAAGTTCAAATTTCAACAAAATCAGCGGGTGTATTGGCAAGTTAAAGAATTCAACCTTTAAACATATCCAGGAACCAGACAACTAATTTCTTAGATGGTCAACACTAACAAACCTTATCCTTGGCTACACAAACCATTCATATACATTGGTACTACATTCTAGTAGCTGGTTTTATTTTGGTCGATTCACACACCTAAAGAATCACTCAATCATCAAGTTTGATTCTTAGATAAAAATTCAGTTGGTGGCAACCTTCTGGATACCCAAACAATTCTTAGGCTCACCAATCCATTTTTGAAATCTCGACCATACTCAATACACATGCTAGAATTATCAAGATTCATAGCTTACAACAATCAAATATTATCCTCAGATATTCCCAAAATAACAATCATCAAATTCACAATTTGACTTTTAGAACCTCAATATCAACTGAGTTGAGAAATCATATTGCCTATTGTACATATTAGGATTGTGATTCACAATTCTTAATCTGATCCTCAAAACATACAAAGGCTCTTCTCACAATGTCAATATTATCACAAAGTTCTAATACTACCTCAGAAGTAATCATTAGTCACATTTCAACTTAGACCATATTCAAATATATCCTCAATTATACGAATTCATATCAGCATTTTCTTAGCATCCCTAACAATCACCAATTTTTCTCTCTACAAGGTACTCGACCTTTAATCAAAAAGTTTCAAATTTCAAACTCTGTCAACAATCACCTTATCCGAGATTACTATCGCCTTAGCACGCTTACACTCAGAATCCCATTTTCAAATGTCTGTCCCGACATCTCAAAACAACTGCATACCTAAATCGGATTTCCTGGAGATTTGGTCATTAAATAATCACCATGTGACGTATAAACGTCCAAACTTAATTTCCTTGAGACATGACTAACAATAAATGTTGTGTCGATTACCGCCTGCACCAAAATTCAAAAAGGTTTCGACCTATAAGGGCAGTTAGGGTGCATTAGGTTGTATTAGGGTGCGGTGCCATAAAATTTCCGCATAACAACAAAGTCTGCACAATTATGAGCCAGCGACAGATGAGAATCCAATGCTGCTTAACAAAATCTAGACGTTACTAGCCCAGCTATAAACCGAGTAAAGCATGAGTAATTGTTTCACATTCTCTCAGGCTTCACATCCTCTCAAGCTTCACATCAACATACATATTTCCTCTCCGATCGTAACTTTCCCTATATTCTTCCACATTATCTTTATACATGGCCGGTTCAAGCAACTTCATTCCAGTTTCCGATTCATACAACCCTTTCTTTCTTGAAACTTTACTTCATGACTATCAGACTAACATGTTGTCTGACTTGTCAAACAATGTATCATACCCTTATTCTTCTTTACTTCCCCAAAATCCCGTAAGTGTGAACGTTCATTCATCTGCCCCAATGATTAACGTTCCTACTCCTCCTCCAAGGATACAGGATTCTATTTTTACGACTACTACCAGAAAGGAATCTGAAGCAGGTCCATCAAGGCGACCTGTCCAAAGATGTCGTAATATGGCAGATCTTATGGAGTCCACGGTACCTTCTCAACCAAGGAATCCTGCTTCTAGCCTAGCTGAGACCTTTAACCCATTCTCATGTGGTTGCTGCCATGTTCTACGAGAGATCATTCATACCAATGGACTTCAATACCATAAACTTGAAGTTCATGGGAGGATTGGTATGATATGCCACGCTGTCTTTCACCAAGACGTACAAGGAGGTTCTTCCAGTCCTCAAGTATTTGACTTTGGTAAGAAAAATTTAGAAGATGTCAAGCATTTTCTAAAAAATTATTGTTTGAATCAAAATTCTTTAGGGTATGTCCTGGTGTCAGATCCCCTATCAGCCTACTATGAGGCCCTTTGTGTTGGTTTGGAATGGACTAAAAATCAAAATGAACTCCCTAATAGTTCATTTCCAACCAATACAACAAATATATCCAATAAAGGAAAAGAGCTCGTGGTTGTAAATAATAATCCTTCAGTCCCCATACCTAGTGATCCATACCGATCAAGAGCTGAACAAAATATTAAGGGTGCATCAATGTCAATAGATGATCTTAGAGACTTCTTCCATTTACCTCAACAAGAAGCGGCTCAACAAGTTCGTCTATGCAAAAATGTTCTAATGAAAATATGCCATAGGGGAGGAATAAAGCATTGGCCTTATGTAAAAATTCGAAGCACTATGAAGCAAATAGCTAGATTGAGAAGAACAATGTCTCCTGATGGTCCTCTCTCAAGAGCAGCCGCTCAGGAAGAAATTAATAGACTTAAACTTGAGATAGTCGAAGCTTGCGGTGGGATTGTACCAACTGTTGTTCTCGATGCTTGAAATAATATAGTCTACTCTTCTTAGCCTTTTTGCTAATGTTTGTAATCTCTATTCTAGGATTCATAAGGATTTTCAAGCTTTCCCGCCAAACTCAACTTTATCTATTAAATTCAAACTTAAGCAAGTCATTCTAACTTATTGTTAGGACCAGTATAAAGATTGGACTTCTAAATTTGGAGTAGATAATTTCCATAATTTTCACTCTTGTCACTCAGAATTATCTAAGAATTAGTTACTATTCACTCGAGCATACTAGCCAAATGCCAGAATCTCTGCTCTGATACCAAAAATTGTAACACCCGTCCTTAATACGCCTTTATTTATCAGAGTGTAAGCGCACAGACATCGAAGTGGTTTGGACGACTTATTTACGGAATCAAATACTTAAATTGAAAATAATTCGTGGTTCAAATCTATCCCACAGTGGGTTCTTAATACAATAATCCAGAGTAGACAAACGATAAATAACATAATATGGTCCATAAATTTATTTTAACATATAAATTCCTTCTGTTGGAACCCTTACAGCAGCTTCTTTCCTCTTGACCCCGATCCACTACCTGTCTCTTTCATGTGATCTGGAGTTCAAATGAATGAACCCCAGGGGTAACAGTTAATCTCATATGCATATATGAAATGTAAATGGCAGTATAACACATGTATAAGCATAGAAAAATTCGCAGTAAACAAATCACACCGTAACCGCAGTTAACGGCCAAGGACCTCAGCCCTTTAGGACACGCAGCCCTATGAGACCGCAGCCTCAAATCCATAGCTAGGATACACATATGCAAATGATCTAGCAACCATGATCAGTCATACTTGAAATACATACATACATGCTAATAAGATAACAGTTACCCACCTCAAGCTTGAATCCTTAACTCGTCTGAAGATATTGGGATCAGTAGAGGTGTCAAGGTATGCCTAAAATGTTTATCATTGTCATTAGTCACTTCTTCACGTCTAGCAACACTATCACAATATAAATTATTTTAATGTTTCTCATGGTTTCCCAATCCATCAACACTTTTCCTTTCTAAATTGCAAAGTATTATCTTAAATACCATTTTTCACAATTTCAGGAAAAATTCTTTCGGTTGCTACAGTAACCGTATACTGCTACAGTACCATACCGTATACTGTAACAGTACCACTATTGCTACAGTACCAAATAGTGAAAATTGCTACAGTAACACTATTGCATTTCGGATTCACTGTAGCAACGCGATGTTACTGTAGCAGACGCTCTGTTTGACTCTGTTCTTCATTTTTCTTTCATTTTTGATTCCAAAACTCAGAAACTAATACTTAGGAATTGTAGAAACTAGTAGATATGAAGTCCGGAGACTCACCTTGATCAGTTTCTGGAGTTCTTACGCACGTTTGGACCTTCTTCTTCTCCAACTTTGCTTCTTGTTCTTGAACTCTTTCTAACGTTCTTAGCCTATATTTCTTCTTCTTACTTCATTTCTTGCCCTTTTCTAATGTTCTATGATCTCCAGTTCAGTTTCCAAACTCTCAGGTTCTCAGTCTCGTATCTGCCCGAGGTTGAAGATGATGAATAGTAAACGAGTATGGAGTTGAAGAGATAAGAAATGAAGAAGATAACTCACTGAAATGATTGCTTGACAAAAATGAAGGTGTTCTGCAACTCCTTTAACACTTCTCCCTCTTGGTTTCACTCGCTTCGGATTTTCACCCTCGATTTTCTATGTTTTCTGCATTTTCTCCGTAGCTTCCTTATGCGTGCGTGTGTTCTCTTTATGCATTAGGTGGAAGGAAATTCAGACGGATGAAGTATGTGAGTACGTTGAGTTTGGTGAATAATGGTGAAAGTGGGTGTGGTGTGAAAGTGTATTCGTCAGCCGCATAGATGTGGGTGTGTTGTGTACCATTTTGCTGCCAGCTGAAGAGAAGTGTGGAGGTGGATGTTCGGACGAGTGGGTGATGTTGGTGAGTATGAACAAGCGGACGAGTAACCCGCGTGAGGAGGAATGAGAGTGATGAAGTATTGTGTTGTGTTATGGGGCCCACTCAGAAATAATCCCCATTTGTCCTCTGCAAGGCTTTTATTTGCACCCTGGTATTTTTCTATACTAAGATGCAAATTCAAAATAAGTTTCAGAGATAAGTTCTCAATCCCATATAGGATACTTCTTTCTCAATTAGCTCCTTTAAACAATAAAATATTGACTTTAAAGTTCCTTAGCCAATATTTATTATCTTAATAATTGAGAAAATAAGCCTTGAATTCTGATAATTACTCATATAGTCATCCAGACCAAATTTTTATATTGTATACGTGAATAGTAAATACGTACATATGAATAGTAAATTACTATTCATAGTCCCAAAATATACTGATTCCAAATTTGTCACATTCAAATACTGGGTCTAGTAGTCTTCCAAATATAGACAAATTTCCAAATCTTTAGACCCAAAATTTGGGATATTACAGGATTTAAGCCAGATCCAGGGAAAGGAAGGGAATGGAGGATTTTGAGGGAGGAGTGTAGATGAGTTGTTTGGTAAGAAGAAAGTAAAGAGGTTACAATTGGCAAAAAATCATAAAATATCTATTTTACCCATAAAAGTAATTAATTCAAAATAAAAAGGAAAATATCTATTTTTCTGAAATATATTTTTTAAAAATATCCTCTCATCAAGTTTGAATTAGTCTAAAAATATTCCCTTGCCGAATTCGAATTTGTCTAAAATATTTTTCCGCCAAGTTCGAACTTGTCTCAAATATTCTCTCACCGAGTTCAAACTTATCGCATATGTTTGAATTTAATCATATTTTTCTTGCATTATAGAAAAAATTATTTCATAAGAGATAAATATGTTTGAAAGCGTTACAGTTCACGTGAGAATTTGAGTTCCTACCAATTTCGATAGGATTTTATCTTCCCACTTTTAAAAAAAAATTGGTGGGCCTTGGGAAAACTTGAATTTTTGAAAAGATCACATACAAAAGTGTACTAAATCTCAACTTGGCCACAAGCCAAATAAATAGATAGATACCGTACTATGTGTCGACAAGCAGCGATCCCAAGGAGTATCATAGCCCCACTACTTTAACAAGCATCAAGAAACGCGTGGCCCACAAGTGATATAATGAAGTGAAGTCAAAATGGGTGCAAAACCACATGTCATACTTTGACTAATTATTGGCATCAAGTATTCTCATTTTACACAATTCATTATGGGAATTAATGGTTGTTAAAAATAGAATGTTGAATCAGATAACTACAGAAAAACTTCGACTTTTAGAAACGTCAAATTTCAAATTGAAATTCTCATGCTTCTATGAATTAAGTAACCTGCCGCTGCCATCATAAGAAATAAAGATGATCATGATGAAATGAATAAGAAACTTTTGCCATGGACTAAAAAGACATCTCTCATCGCTCAACAGCAATTATGATATATATAGTCTTTAATATAATGGGAAAGCTGGAAAAGCGGAGACATTCCCACTAAAACAACATGCAATTAGTCAAAGCCGAAACAATTTCGTAAAGATATAAGTCTGTTTGGGAGATGAAAAAGTGCAGTCAGATGGAAAAAACTTGGTGTGTTCCGTTTGGGTTCGCGTTTTAACCCTAAAAGCAACTTACGAATATTAGAAGCTCTCGACAGCTGCTTTTAGCTTTACGGTTGCTCATTGGCAACCTTTATGGGCATTAAATGAAATTTGAAATCCCTCCTATTCTTTGCATTCATCATTCATCTACTCCTCTTCCCTTTTCTCACATACGCTCATCTGCCTCACTAAGCCATGGCTGACGTTCTTGTTATGCAGGCTCTTTTTTTGCATGCAAGTAGCGCGTAATCGTCGTTGAATCTGGGTATCACTATAAAAAAAACGACCTTTTATAGCAGTTAAAAGTACATATTTATAATGGTTTTAATTGTTATAAACGATATTAGTAGTGGTTGGAAAACCGTTACAAAATACATCGTTGCAAGCTATTTTGTAGTAGTTTCTAAACCGCTACTGATACTGTAGAGATGATAGAGTATGAACATATTGGTGTCTTGATGCTCAATATATCATGCCTTATGTTTACAAAGTGCCACATAGGACTAGTAAGCAAATAGGTACAATGTGGGTGCAAGGGGTTTTGCAAGGCTATGATACAATATGTCATGAAAATTTTCAAGTGGAAAAACATGTATTCTTTCTCTTATACCCTAAACTGTTAGAACATGGGTTAAGGAACACTAAGTACATAGGAATTGAAGAAATGGTTACCATGTTCTTATATATAGTTGGACATGGACAACGAAATAGAATCATACATAAATTATTTCAACATATAGGAGAAACTTCCACTAGGATATTTCACATGGTTTTAAATGCTTATGTCAATCTATCCACAGAAAATATCAAATCGCTTGATTTGGAGTTTTATCATTGTCACCTAAAAATAAGTAATGATCTGCGATATTTACCCATATTTTAAGGATGCAATAGGAGCAATTGATGAAACTCATATCGGGTGTGTGGTCAGTTAGTCTGAGCAAGACAAATGTATTGGGAAAAAGGGACATTCAACACAAAATATCATTGCGGTATGTGATTGGGATGTATACTTTACTTTTGTATTGGAAGGATGAGAGGGTACTGCACGTGATGTTAGTGTGTTCCACATTGCTATCTCTACTCCAGCTATGAATTTTCCCTATCCACCTCAAGGTATATCTTCAATACCTTCACTTTAATTACATTTGTGTGTGTTTATTTCACATTTGCTTTAATTTCACAGTGTCAAAAGATTTCATCATTTATCAAGTAAATATTACTTGGTCGATGTTGGCTATCCAACATTAGTTAGATATCTTGATCTGTATAGATGCGAGTGTTATCACCTTCTAGACTTCAAGTGACAACCGGGATTTTGAAATCATAACTAGATCTTCAATTATTATCATTCAAATTTGAGGAGCAGTATAGAAATGACATTTGGAGTATGAAAGGATAGGTTTCAAATATTGCAAGATATGCACTATATAACTTTGAAACACAAGTCTACATAGTTTGTGCAACAATGTCTATACATAAATTAGTGTGGAGAAATTCCTAAATTGACATGGAATTTTTTTTTTTTTTTGGAGGTGAACAAGGAAATATAGGTGATGAAGATAATAATGATCCACTTGATGTAGTATCCTCATCAAATATAACTACATTATCTTCAACATAAATGAATTATGTTCTTGATAGAATCAAAGACGACCTTGTTAAGAATAGGTGATCCAATTAGTAATGTACTACTCTCTCTGGTTCTAAATATAAGACATAACTTTTTTGGAGAAATTAAAGAAGCTAATTAAATTACTTTACAATATTTCTATTTATCATTTTTTCTCTAAACTATTTTTCCTAACTTAAAAAAATGATATATAATCTAATTATATACAATAGATGATATGATTAAATAACTTATTTAGCTTCCTTAATCTTAAAAAAAGTCAACTATGTCTTATATTCAGGACCAAAGGAAGTATTATTTAGTATCAACCTTTTATATATATTTGCATGTATTCTAATTTATCTACAATTTTATCCATTAAATATATTTAATTAAGAACTTTAGTGTTGTTGACTTTTTTTCAATAATAATTTAACTTTTTATTTTATCAAATTTTAATTTTAATTTTTTTCTCTTCAATTATCATAATATAGACAAATAATATATACATATGTTTGTCTGTGTATAGTATTTAATAAGATTTAAGCCATTTTCAGTTATTTTTCATCTCAACACTTACTTTTCAAATAATCATCCAAACAAGTTGAAGTTTGAAAAAATGCTACTTTTGCCACCGCCAACTCAATTATAAATCACATTTATAATATGACTTTTATTCTATCTTAAGTTTACAAAAGTTATATCGAGAAAAAGTCACTTCTATCACTACTAATCCAAACTTTCCTCAAAACCAAAACCTAGTTTTGCACATTCAAATTGGCAATCAAACCATAACGCACAATCCAATAAATTACCAGAGAGACCAAAAAGGCAAATACATGGCGGGCTTTAAGCATCAACTCTGGACATGCCCCGAGCATTATTCAGAATAAAGCAAAAACCTTGTTTGTTTCCTTATTTATGATTAAAGCTAAATTCATGTACCTAATGTCTAGTTGATACTACCTCCAACAAACACTATACGTTTGAGAGATATCAAATTTGAAAGTAATATATTTGAGTAATGATAATAATAGGCAGCGATGATAGAAGGCCACCAAGTTGGGCCCATAAAATCTACACAGAATTTTGACTGAAGATTTGACACTTAATAAGCCGCCTGAAAAGAAAATGCTACATTATAGCGGACCTTTTCCAAGACTTTTTTGTAACGTTTAGTCAATTTAATTTGCACAAACTTGAACTTTCAAGATTTTGATGAAGACAACACTTTATGAAAGGACTAATTAATTCTTTTTAGAATTAATTTAAAAAATAGGTCTCCCTTATTTGAAAATCACTATATATGGGATAACAACTTATGTGAAATAATCAAATCATCTTTGACTCCTTATTTGTTTAACCTGGTTATAGACATTATAACTAAGCTTATGCAGCATGAAGTGCATGTCTTTTGCTGACGATATAATTCTTGTGGCTGAGTCACAAGAAGAGATTAAGTATAAATTTGAGTTATGGAGAAGGACCTTGGAGTTGAAGGGCATTCTGTGGGGTAGGAGTAAGACAAAATATATGAATTGTAATTTTGATTAGAGACAAGCTAAGTTCAAAGCAATTTGGTTGTTAAAATGAGAGATCAAATCATTCTGTTTAGATATACATGGGCTCAATTATAAAAAAAGATAGTGAAATTGATAGAGACCTTAATCGTAGAATTCCTACAGGGTGGTTAAATTGGAGAAATACTATTAGGGCAATTTGTAATGGAAGGTACCTAATATTGTACTGGGAGGGTACTGGCAATAGAATATGATAGTACGTACATGTTGAACTTTAAAGGGACAACATGAGCATAAAGTGAGCAAAGTGGTTGAAACGAGTAAGTTGAGATAGATATGTGGTTATATAGAGAAATAAAAGATAAGATTTGTAATGACGACATAAGAGAAAGAGAATTGGGGTACAATGGCATCTATTGAACAGAAAATGGTTAAAAAAAAAAATCATTTGAGGTGGTTTAGATACAGTAATAGGCACAGAGGGGTGGCCCTCCCCCCCCCCCCCCCCAAAAAAATATATTTTTTCTTTAAAAAAATTATATAATCATCGTCAGTCCCAAGCGTCGGACCATTGGTGAGGTTTAATGAGACTTGGTGCAGAAGATATAAGTGTATTTAACTTTGAATTATATTTCTTGAATGTATAATCTTTAAGTGCTTCAGACTGTATTAAAGTTTAACAGAAAGAGTAGGGGTTTCATTAGCTTGAACTCTTCTCTTACACAGCAATAGCATAAAATTATAATCCAAATAATATTTGCTCAGATAATTAACCATATATATATATATATATTCTTTTCTGCAAACATCTAAACTTTTTTAGGTGTAATGAATTGTATGTTTTATGCTAATTAATTATAAGAAGTTGGCCAAATATTGAATATTGTGAGCGTACAATGTAATATATGGTAAATTAAACGCATTGTGTTAGACACAATTCTTAATATATATTTAATGAGGTTTGTCAATGTTTTTTTGTTTTTTGAATTCATACAATAGTTAAATAGTCATGACCTCATATATGCCCTTCTCTACATTTATTCGATATATCTCTTCTATTCCTTACAATGTTTTTGTTTCAGTTGTTCTATAAACCTAGATTTATCAGTACTCTCACATTTTCTTTGTTGACCGCAATTAACTCTTCATCAGTGCTATGGAAGTGTATATATGTGTGTTTAATATACACAACGTTGAACCCATGAATCTTGTTAGCAACTGATTAGACTTGTACTCACTCTTCTAATTTCAACAGCAACTTTTGAAAGATTTTTCTCTGCTGTGAAAATAATCAAGAACACGCTTCAAAATAGAATAGAAGACTAACTTCCTAATAATTCTTGATTACATACATTGAAAACGAAATTGTTTTGAGTTTTAGTATAGATGCAATTATAGATGAGTTTAACAATATGAAAACACGTAGAATAAGAGTCATTGAAGTGATATTAATTTCTGTAATAAATTTCTTTCAATTTTTTTTACAATACGTCCATATCGTATTTCAAGTATTTTTATTTATGATGTAACATTTTTTATTTTCGTCTCCTGTCAATAAAATTCCTTGGTCCCCTCTGTTTAGATATATATAAAACCTATGGGTATTGAATGCATTGGTAAGAAAGATGGATCAAACAGTATAGAGTTGTCTGAAAATTGTAACATCCCGTCTTTTTTAAAAGTGGTTTTCAAAAGGGAATATCAGAGCGTTTGAGAAAATAATCAGAGTGGCATCAGAAAAAGTTTTCCCTTCAAAACAAAACGAGTAACTGATAGTCATCTGTTGTTGATATTAGTACAGTCATCCGAGTAATTCGAGTATTCAAAACTAAGCCGAAAACAAAACAGGAAGACAATATCAGCAGAACAATCCCCCGCCCGTATCCTTAAGCTGGCTGCTTACCCTTGTCAGCAACTCTGCCTCTGCCAGAACCTGAGGCTATGGTAAGTGCTGAGGTTCAATTCCCATTGAACCTCAGGTAACGGTTAACCTCATGCTCATGAACAGTTATATATGACAGGTATTTCATGACAGTATAGCATAATCACATATCAATTCAATCATCACATGTTCACATCAATCCAGTCTGCACTATTCACCAGTGCCACGATGGCCTATCGTGTCCTCAGCGCTAGGAAAACTCAAACGGCATTACCAAGACTGTAACCCGTATATATTCAAATACTTTTCAAAGCAGAGTCATAGTCTATGAGCATATCTACCACATACAAGTGTACAATAAGCATCAGAGCTAGTGTTACAGTACGCGTCCGTACCTTTGTCGGTGGTCACGGTACGTCGTCGGTTGCGCAGCGATCACAGATTTCCTATGAGGTAATATTTCATTTATTAATTGCAACCAATATCCCAATAGATATCCTAGCCACAAATGACTTCCTTACCCTTGGTGGATTTCATAATTCATTATTTCCCTTTATTATTTGAGAAAAACGCTGGTGCTTAAATCTGGGCAGAATTTCATCTAACTTTGAAAAAGCATAATTAATTCTAGAAATATTGAAATGAGGATCCGTAAAATTCCTCAGAATCCTTAGGATGTCTAGTTTCAAGAAAAAATATCAGATTTTGCCCAGATTCCATGGTTCATTCCCAGGGTTTTAGTTTTGAACATCTGTCCAGAATTTTCCAGAAATTCGTAGCCCTAACTTTGGGAATTTTTATCTCCCTGTACAGAAATCATTTGGACATGTTATTTACATATTTAAAAAGCCCTATATGTCTACTTTAACCATGAATTTTTCCAGAATTTTTCAACCATGATTTCAGCATAACATAATAGTATTTTCGTGACTGGTTCAGAAATTCCAGAACCGATGAAATTTCGCCAGAACTTCGTTACTTCGGTGTTTCTTTTCCGGAAATTTTGCTAGAACTCTTTCTTCATTATTTTTTCGAAATAAAGCTAATTTTAAACTCAGAAAAACATGAAAACAACTATATCTAAAGAATTTAAAGATTAAACTACTTCTAATTATGAATTAAAAGGCTAGAACTTAAAGAAACTCAAAGCTAAAGCTAGAGAACTTACCCAAAAGCCTTGCTACTCTTCAAGAACTTTCTTGCTCTCACTCTCAACTCTCTCTCTATATGGCTGAATACTTTGTGAAGTGGTGAAGAGCAATGAAGCCAAGGACCCCTATTTATAGTGGAATTCCATGGCACTATTCACTCCTCCTCTTCTTGATTCTTAGCCTTTGGATTTAGGGTGAATTTGAAGCTCCAATCTTGGCCCTCCACTCTTCAAAACCGTGCTCCTCTCTCTCTCCCTCATCCTCTTCCATTTTTTTAATCCTAAAGTACATTATCCTCTTCCATTTTGACAAATCTTATCTCATGTGTTTTAATTTTTGCCTAAGCCAATTATCCTTGTTTCATTCTTGGTGGAAAATCCATTTGGGAATTCTAATGAAGTTGTTTACTCAATTGCTCATTGGTTTTGAACTCTACAAATTTTTAGCTTCATTTTGAGACCAATTTTGCCTATCTTTTCTATTGATTCCATTTCTCAAACCATCATGAAAATGGCTTTGGTTATACTTGTCTTCAAGCTTGATTTATGCTTCTTATGAATCTCAACTTGGTTTTCATACTTAGTTCATGGATTTCAAGATATGATTTAATTTGTATAGGTTTTATTAGTTTTTATCTAGAATTATTTTTATAACCCTTTTTAATTATTCTATTTATCTTTCTCCTAATTGGTCCACCTCCCATTCATTACATCTTCTTCTTCCATCATTCCTTACATCATCTTATCTAGTTAGGTTTGTGATTCATCATGTAGGTGTGTGATTCATCTCATACTTAGGCTAGTGAGTCATGCAAGCTTAGGATGATGATTCATGTGTTAGAGTTGTGATTCACCCTTGCTAGGTTAATGACTCATGCCATAGGTTTATGACTCATCTTATGCACATGTGTATTTTTAATTATTTAATCCAATCTTCCTCTTCTCTTTTTCCTTCAAGAAAAACGCACCCCTCCCCTTTATTATATATATATTTTTTGTTTTGTTGTTTTATAGCCTTTGCAAGGAAATATTTCATTGGTTAGTCCCTTGTTCACATGGATTATGCTTTATTAGAATTAATTAGGGCCTTTGGATTAGCTTTTGAGGGATTAATTTTTAGCCTTTAGATCATAGTTGCAATTGTTGACTTTTCAACCCTTAATTAACATTTGATTAACATACTAATCCTAAGCTTAATTACCACTTGGTTGTTGTTTATTGGTTCATGGAAAGATTTATGATTGCTAACAATTCTTTTAGTGTTAATCTTGGTCCCTTGTTGGTCTTTTACTTTTAATTAGCCTAACCCATCTTTAGTTGATGATTATTAGTGTTAATTGTAAATAATTAACTAAACCTCCCATTAGTGTTAATTAATTGCCCATTAATTATTAATAATTGTCTCCTAATTGTTTCAAGTGTTGAGATAATTTCCTATGACATTTTATGAATTTAACATGAGCTAGGTATCAATTCTAGGGTTTTAGAAAAATCTAGTTTCTTATTCAATTATGAATTTTGAGATTTAAGTCCTCTTAATTTAATCCCTTGATTAATTATAAAAATTTACATAATCATTTTGTTTAGTGAAAATTCAAGGGTCTACTAATTCCTATTATGCTTCCCTTTTTATTTAATGCGTTTTCCTAATTTTTCCTTACTTTCTTTGGATCCTATAAAATCCCTAATTGAATTTGGGAGTTGTTTGTATTTTTACGATATTTTATGATTTCATACAAAACCTAGAAAATAAAACATTTGCTACCCTAAATTCTAAGGGAAAATAACCTAATAGATAAATAAAATATATCTCAAAATTTGAGACCACATATTCACATATTTTAAATAGGTGCCATTAAACAAAATATTGGATTTATGATAGTTGTTAATTTTGGGGTATTACAAAAATTGGATGGAAGAAAACCGAAACAAACACGTAATAAAGTTCTTAAAAGGAACCTCTTTGATTAACAATTTAACTAAAGATTCTATAATACAATAACCTGGTGCCGCCCATGACCATCACGAGAAAACGCTTGTTGTGTGAAAATTTTTCACTATGGTTTAAATATATAATTTATTACCATAACTACGGCGGTTCCTTGCACTCTGTGTTCACATGACCACCCAAACTAACACTTTCTGGAATCGAAATGGAAGACAGATCAATATTCCAACCAAAATGGTTATATATTTTTCACTATAATAATTGATCTTTACGTAATTCCTTGATTCCTATGTAACTGATGGGGGGACATGAGAGATCAACAGTCCAGTAGCTGGGTCCCAGAATGATTCAATAAAATCATTATGTCGCTGAAAATTAGAGATTATTAGTTTTTCATGAACCTTACCATAATGCGAAAGGACGTCCATGCAACCTTAAATAAACTTCTGAGAGTAAATAGGAAAAAAATTTCTATATATACAATTATATTTAGAATATAGTAATGAATACTACGAGTAGAAATGATTGTAAAAAAGGAAAGCTCTTGTAAACCGCACGATAATTAAGGTGTTATTAATGGTAATATTGAAGTAATGACGATCTACGATCGTACCTCTATGCTTCGTCTTCTATAAAAACTAACCTTACTCTAAATGAAGCATTATTACCAGCACTCGTAAAGCTTTAAGTCCGTCGGGAAGCAACCCTAGCTAGCTCCCTCCCTTTATTGCCCTTACTCTCCAGGTACATGCAGGCTTGAAAACCCTTATCATTCCTCCAGCCACACCAATCCCCACCGCCTCTCCTCCGTTGCCGTTAAGAGTTAAGACACCACCACCGTCATCTCTCTTCGCCTTTCTTGCCCTTTCTCGTCTCATTCTTGTTAAGTTATTACATACATTCATAGTTACATAGACAATTGTGTTACGTATATTTTTGTTGCAAGGGCGGATATGGGTTCAAGCTGCTGCAAGCAGCGGGCAAAGGATAGCCTTTCTGGCAGTGGCAATAATCAACCGTGGACGGCTTCTTCTTCATTGTCTGTTTCTAACAATGCCGGCTATACCACTCATTCTGACCCGTCAACGACTCCGGCCGGGGCCGGCACCTACAACAGGGCCAATCAACTCGGGCGCGCTGCAGGCTACGCACTGCCGCCTTATGCTTCTTCGTCAACACCACCTACCACCCGCCCGAGCAAAACCAATGAACTTGCCGGAAGCTCTGGCTATGCAAACCCCGGCGGCCCCAGCAGCAGCGCCACCACGGCATAGTCACGGGTGTAGTTCTAGCGTATCTACTGAACACTCTTTTTGTTTTATGCATTACTACTTTATGGCAGGCATGAGGCATATGCTTTCCCTTTTGTTTATTTCTGGCTGGTTCCAGGAGTGCCTTCACCCAGACGACAAGCAAATAAAAGAAGTAATGTATTTATTAAGAACATAATAGAATGATCTCTTTCCCTTCTCGTTGTCGTAGAGTCAAATCACTTCTTGAGATTATATATATTCGAATGCGTTTCGCAGTGATTGAAGCATGCATGTCGATCTCCTTTGTCTATTCCACCGTATGCCCTGAAAGAAACAATGTGGCGGTGATTGTACCATTCTCCAATGAAATGCTTCGATCCCTGTCGTTGCTGCCGCGGCAGCAGAGCTGTACTTGGCCGCCAAGAACTCCTTCACCGGCTCCGTCTCTGTCAAACCCAAACGGTTTCTACTCCGTTACTGTACAGAAATCTCTGTCTTCATGAATCAAACAGCCAAAGTGTACGTTAGACTTCACAGAGATACACGCATCAGAAGAAGAAGAGAGGGTGATTTAGTTTGGTCCGAGGACGGTGCACGGGTGCTCGCCGGAGGAGGATATGGTCGCCACGGCATCTCCCGGAAGCAGCTTGCGGTCACGAGGCAAAAAAGCAAGTGAGCTGGATACACATAGGCATCC
Organism: Acacia crassicarpa; assembly: GCA_034222035.1. NCBI lineage: Eukaryota > Viridiplantae > Streptophyta > Magnoliopsida > Fabales > Fabaceae > Acacia > Acacia crassicarpa. The sequence goes on from JAWXYG010000012.1 coordinate 20,583,549, forward strand.
ATGTAGGCATGTTTGAGTGAATGGTCAAACCTTTGAATCCAATCCATGTAATTCTCCTGCCACATAAGCATGATGATTCCAATTCCACCAAAAAAAAAAAAAAAACAGCCGAGAAAAATTGCGAAATAAAAAAGTGATATATTATAGAATGTTATTATATATATATATTCTGAATGCAACGAACAACAAATTATAGTATCTGGACTGACATGTGAATGACTGAATGAATACTTCCTACAAAAGGTCAAACGGGCCTAAGAATATGAAGCGAAAACATCCCCTTAGTAGTAAATGCCGCGGAGGAGTCTGATGTTAGTCTTGAATTGTCTTCTAAAACTGAGTCTGTGGAATCCTTTTCCAAAAGGTATGTCCCGGAATCAGAGGTTGTAGCCCGTTTTGGTCGAGGAATCAATATCTTCTCCGATCTTCTTCTCCAATCATCTGGTTATGTTTTAGCAAAGTTCTCTATCGCTTACTTTTATTCTGTTAGAGTCTACTATAATGCTGCTCAACTGGATTGCTGATATGATACCACTGATGCCACCTACTCACTTATGAGCTAAGCACCTTACAGCATATAAGAGAACGAGTAGGACGATAGAACTGACTTCAAGAGTGTCATATCCTTTTTTCTGCCCTTCTTCAATTAGAAACCGGTGCATTGCATTTATTCTTCCTTTCTACTGATTCTATTTTATAGTTTCATAATAGTCTAAAAGATTATCTATTCGATGTCTGTAATCAATCAAATTTCTAACAAGCAAGTTCCCATCCTCAGGCTATCTGTGGAGAACTTCGTGCCTATAATTGGTGCGGGTTCAAAGATCTCGACCTTAGGGAAACGGTTGTATTAGTAGGAAAGGAAAGTTACTCATTGCTTACCTTGGCGAAAGGAAAGAGGCTGGACACGTGGATCGAGGGGCTTTATCTTCTTCTCTTGGTCTTGGGGCCTCTTTCATTGAGGGTAGAGTCGAGTCCAGGAGACCCGTGAAAGAAAAAGATTATATTCGAGTATAGTGGTATTCTCCTAAAATGGAAAAGGAAAAATTCTTAATTATATAGTAGAAATTAGCATATTAGTATAAAAATGGAGAAGATGAAAACTAAAAAAAAAAAATTCCCGGATTTGATTCGTGCCCTAAGGAGCTATTATATACTCATTTGCCTTATTTACATGTATAGACAAAGCATACTTTTACTCTTTCACATAAGACCATTCTACTTTTTCTCTTCGTTCTCTTGTAACCAACTTGGAGTGGGGCCATAACTTTTACCGCCAGTTGCGGTTGCTGTGGGTCCCCCCTCCCCTAACTTAGCATGCACAGTTTGCTTGCATGCCGCTTTGGGCACATCTCTCTTTCTTAGCTGTTCCATGGCCTAAATGAATGAAGTCAGTCTTTTAGTTTTTGTATATAAGAAGCTGTTTAGTGTATAAGCAATTTCTTAGTGGCCGCACCGAAAGGTCTGATATAGTGAGGCGGTGTAGGTTGGGTGAAGAAGATGTTACGCGGCGTTCAGAACCAACCTTGAAGTGAATGAATTAGAAAGAAGGGGAAATGAGACGACTCTGTCTTGAACTATATCATTAACAGATCTCCCCCCCCCCCCCCCCCCCCCCCCGGGCCCCCTCCCACACCAATCACGAGTTTTTCTCCATTCCTCTCATATATAGCCGTAACGCCCTTAATACTCGGTTTTGAGAAAAACTTTCCATGTCATTCCCAGTTAGGTCTGATTCGGATCCCTCCGTTGTTTCCTTTTCCTCCCACACCTTTTCCTCAAGTAATCTCAGCTCAAAAAAGATGGTACACTCGACTATTCTAAATATGATATTCCCACAAGTAATCTCAGCTCAAAAAAAGAAATTTGACTTTCACCTACTAAATCTAAAAACACTTCAAAGTAGACTGATCTTAAGTTCTGTCAAGATATTTTCTTACTTCTGTAATACCCTAAAAATCCTATTTAGCATAACCTCTAAATGATACCTAATAACATAGGTGAATATGTGGTCTCAAAGATATTATAACTTATCTAATTTAAGTTAGGAAATTTCCTCCTAGAATCAAATGAACCAAGAAGACTCAAATATTCAAATTTCATTTAGGAACCATAAAATATCATAAAATACAAATAATTACCGTATTAAGTTATGGTTTACATGGAATTAAAAAGAGCAATGAGCGATTGAAATTACAACAATGAAGACACTAAATTTAACTAAATTAAAATAGGCATAATCAAAGATGGATAATTCCAATCAAAAGCCAATGACTAATTAAGAGTTATTTAAATGAATTTCTAAGGACTATAATTAAAATGGAGTTCCTAAAATAATATAAGATGTCATGAAAATAAGAAAGTATGTTGGCTCCAAAGTAGTAGTGTATTTATTCTACTTCTTGAATAAGTTGACGGTAGGACTTAATGGGGCAAAATCCAATTCTCTAAATTTTTAATTAGGAGTCATAAAATATTGTAAAATACCATAAAAGCCCTTAAACCAATTAAATGGAATTTTCAACAATTTAAGAACAATTAAACTCACACTTAGTGATATATTGTCATATAATTCACATATTGGCAAAATTAAGCCGTAAAGGGATAGGAAGAGGTCTAAAATAATTAGAGGACACTAAAAATAATTAGTAAACACCAAAAATTTATCTTAATTGAATTAACATGCATAATTAATTTAATGATAAATATTTACAAGCAATTTGCAATATTTTGGCTAAATTCAACAATAAAGCCTAACAAGGGATCCATAATTGTAACAATTGGACTTAGTAGGATCATAATTGAATTGGTAATCAATAAAATCATTTCAAACTAAACCTAATTAAGCTAAATTAAATAGTAAACAAGAAGAAATTAATTTAGGGCTTTAGTCACAACATTGGATCATTTTTGGTAGCCCAAATCATTGTCCAAATCACCAATAAAGCCCAAAACAACAACCAAACCCAAAGGACCAGAGGGGATTTCGGTTTTGAGGAGCTTCAAGAGGAAGAAATTGAATTTCAACACATGTTGCAAAGTTGGTCAAAGCTTGTAGCATACAAAGCACTATTCATGGCTTAAAGTGCAAGTTTGTGTGGCTTCTTGAAGAAGGAAGAAGAAAGAGAATAAGGGAGAGAGAGAGAGAGGGCAGATGAGAGTGAGAGAGTGGTGAGGATTTGAAGTTGCAAAGTTGCCCTAGATCCAATGGTGAGAATTAGCCAAGAGGGAAGTTGCATTTAATTACAAGTTTGTCCAACCTCTTTCCTATAAATAGAGGGCCAAGTTCACTCATTTTCCTCACACCAAGCAAAGCATCATCTGCTTATTGAGAGAGAGTTGAGAGAGAGCTGAAGGAAGGCTTGAAGAAGATCAAGCTTTAGGTAAGCAAGTTCTTAGTTTTGAGTTTTAAATTCATAGGTAGAAGTAGTTTTAATCTTTAAAATTCTAGAATAATTTTAGTTTCATGTTTTTATAGTTTAAAATAGCTTCATTTCGAAAATTTAGTAAAGATAGTAGTTCTGCAAAATTTCTGGGCCAAGAACACTGTAGTAATGAAGTTCTGGCGAAAATTCGTCGGTTAGGAGATTTCTGAACTAGTAACAGAAACACTCATATTTCATGTTGAAAATGATACTGAAAAATTCTGAGAAAATTCATGATGAAAGTAGACATATAGATATTTCCAAATCTGTAAATAACATGTTAAAATGAGCTCTGTACAATGAGAAAGAAATTCTCAAAGTTATGTTGCGAAAATGCTGGAAATTCTGGGTAGAGGATGAACACGTGAAATATGGGAATGATTTTTGAATTCTGGGCAAGGCCTGATATTTTTATGGAAAATAGACATCCTAAGGAGTCCGGAACATTTTACGGATCTTCGTTTCGATTTTTCTAGAATTAGTTATGATTTTTCAAAGATAGGCGAAATTCTGCCCAATATTGTCCATCGTTTTTCAACGAATTTTGAGGAAATAAAATGATGGTTTAATGTATCAAGGGTAGAGTAGTCAGTAGTAGCCAAAATATATTTTAGGATATTATTTACAAATTAATAACGCAATATTCCTAATATAGGAAGTCTGCAAACGTATACCGATCGTCGTCATACCGGAATTATCAATCCAGGTACGGACGCGTACTGTAACACTAACTCTGATGCTTATGGTATGCTTATATGTGATAGATAGTCTGAAACTCTGTTTTGAAAATTGATCATACACATACAACCTGATACGGGTTATGGTTTTGATAATGTCGTTATGTTTTCCTAGCGCTGAGGACACGATAGGCCATCGTGGCACTGGAGATAGTGCAGACTATAATAACATGCATATTGCAGTGGCTGTGTTATGTTATTATTTGAATATGAGAATATTGTATGTGATTATTGCTGTTTTACTATGGATATCTGTTATACATATTGGATACATAAGCATGAGGTTAACCGTTATCTGAGGTTCAATGGTAATTGAACCTCAGCTCATAGTCTCAGATTCTAGAGGGACCAGGACCGAGGGCAAGGATAGATAGCGCATGTGAAGACACGGGCAGAGAAGATAGCCACGTTTTTTTGTATCACTATATTAGTAAATATTCAGAGCTTTGTACCCCTGTAATAGCAACAAGACGCACCAACAGTGAAGGTTTATCAGATATTCGCTCTTTTAAATTTATTCCGGTGCTCTACTCTGATTAAAATATTTTGAGAACGGATTTCAAAAATGAGGATGTTACAACTTCAGTCAAGTTTCTTGTCATATCATACTCTCAGAACACTGAGAGCACCATATAGCATTAAGCAGTATTATCAAATTGCTTTATCTAAATAGGAAAAGAATCCCTCTACCTTTGTGTTCGAAAACACATTGGTCTTGGTTCACTGAAGTAATGTGAGAGTAATTTTGTGTTGAAAGTGCAAAAGCCTGTTTCCAACGGCTTTCCAAACATAGGAACCAAAACGGGTTTGGTATTCTGTTATATGACCTATTGTTGAAAGTTGATGAGCAATTAAGTGCTTCCTTTTTTGTATCATATACTCCTTCAAATCCTAATTATAATACTGAGTTGATTTTTCTTGGAGAAATTAAGGAAGCTAACTCAATTACTTAATTATTATGTTGTGTATCCTTAGATTATATATGTTTATTAATTAAACTAATTAATTTGAAGAAAAAAATAAAAATAAAAATACTATAAAGTAATTTAATTAGCTTCCTTAATCTCTCAAAAAAAAAAAAAGTCAACTTAGTCTTATAATTAGAAGCAAAGGTAGTATAATGAAATACAGGTCTCCACGCTTGGTTTTGGATGTGGGGGATTATCAGGAATTTACAATGCCCTTCTCGCACATGAAGCAAGATGCTCAGTTATCAAGGAAGTAATCAATAAATTTAAGGTATAACCTTTTTTGATACATCTAATATTTACAGAGATCGTCGTGATAAAGAGATTGGCAAGGTATTGCACATTCTGTAATATCCTAAATTTTGAACCTAGCAATTTGAGAACTAGCTTGTGACAGAATTTTCATGTAAATTATTTTATAAAGCTAATTAATATTATATTATTTGGATATATGGAATTTTAATTAAAAATAAGGCAAATGATATTTGTTTCTATCTAATTGGCTAATAAAGGAATATTATTATGAAGGGGACACATGGAAAGGTAAATAATCAAGGAAGGGATACCTAAGTAGACACATGGAAGGTACGTAGAAAATAATATTTAAAGGAGAAAAGATGAGCGCACATATGCATAATTAATTAATTAGGGGGACACCTAAGCCATCAAGGTGTCAACATGATATTTAAAGAGGAAATGAAAGGGAACATGTACATATTTTGTTGATAATTTGTGCCTCCTAATCATCTTATTTATCAAGCAAAATGTTAATGATTATCCAAATGGTCATGTGTCACAAAAAGGAAAGAGTTAACAAGATAAGTAGACACCTAAGCATTTCATGTATTAATAGAAAGGGACACTTGGACATCTTATTTAATGTGTTTTGAAGATCAAAATCCTTCCTCCATAAGCTATCAAATTCGTCCAAAATAAAGAGGCAAAGAAAAAGTCAACAAAACTTGCAAAATAAGTCATGTTTAAGGGATATTTTGTAAGGGCACTTTGATCATTTGACTTGGGAGATTTTTAAGTGCCTTCTTAACACATTTAACACATTCTTCACTCCCTTTTTGCATGAGTATTTCATTCAAAGAGAGAGAACTCAAGAGAAGTTAAGAATTTTCTAGAAAAAGGGAGAAAATTCAAGAGAACGGATAAGACCAAGAGGTAAATTGGTAATTGGTCAAAGGAGATATTTTTGGTCGGGTCATGACCTCTATATAAGGACTCCTTCACCTCATTTGTAAGGCACCAAGTTGCCATAAGAGAGAAAAGAAAAGAGAGTAAAGGTTAGCTCAAGTGAAAGAAGAAAGAAGGAAGCAAGCAAAGTGGAGAACTAAGGTAAGTTAGCTATGGTATTTTGTGAAATTTCCTTCTATCTTCATGAAAATGTTGAAGGCCCTAATGACAACTAATGTATGGTATGTAGAAGCCTAGGCCAAAATCAACGAGGAGTTTAAGGAAGGAGAAGTTCAAGGAAAGCAAAGCTCAAAGTCAAGTAAGTACCTTCCTTAACACCCTTATGGTTTTGTGAATTGGATTTATTAGCTTCTTTTCATGATATTTGATGGTTGTGGGAATCAATATTCCTAAGGGAAGGTTCTACTCAAGCTGATATAAATGACTTAATATGAGTTTTAAACCAAGAAAATGATTTAAGAAGGAAGATTAGGCAAGAACTATGAAAGATATGGACTTGAAATGATAATTGTTTCAAAGTAATGTTTGAATTATAGAGACTTGCAAAAGTGACAAGTAATATTTATAATCATAGGAAGTGCCGTCGCCGGGAGCTTTTAAAAGAATTTGGAGAAAGTAACTGACAGTTTAAGTTTGCCAGGTAGTAACCTTAATCATCATATGCTTTGTATGTCTCTATATGTATGCTTTACCATGATTGTGTATGCATTCGGTGTTGTTATTTACCAAGCGCTTTGGAACTGGAACCGCTGTGTGCAACCCGCTGTGTGCGACTAGGGCCTTACTATGCCCTGCAGTCTGTGCTATGTGCTATAGAGATTGCTTGTTTCGGATTAGGCTTCGTGCCTCACTGTGTGCTATCTATTGAATGCTTATGATTTGTGTTTATGGTTTTCTTACATGTTTTGATTATACTTTGTGTATGAGATTAACAATTACTCTGGGATCCTTCGGGATTCCAGCCTCTATTATTATTTGTATATGGTACAGTTTATTGGATGTAGCTCCCAAATGGATATCAGCAAATGGAGGTATTGGATCAGTTCTGGACTATTCAGAGAATTATTGCAATAATTTTATGTTAATATATTCTAGATTTTGTAACCAAGATTTGTAATTTATCGTCAGTATACTATGCCCAAACTGTTTTGCTATAGCGCTGCACTATATTGCTCTGATCTGTGATATATATTATTGAGAAGGTGTGACAATTGGATTTAATAAATAAGAGGTATCACACTACCCGCCACCTGGAATATGGCGAGGCTGGTAGGGGTGTAACACATTCTGCCCAAATATTAACATTCTTTTGAATCTCAAATGCACTGAGTCAATACGAGAGAATATGACCTTATGATTGTCCAAAGAAAATATTTAATTTGATGAGAAGTTTGGGAACACGTAAGACCACAAGAACGACATAGAAAGTGTTAGAATGTAAATGGTTTTGTATTATTTGTTAATATATGTATAACTATAAGATTCGCTAGTGTACACGTGTCTACTATTCATATGTTCTGTTAAGATTGTACATTTGTAATATTCTTCTGGAATTGTGTATTGAGTCATATATAAATACAAGAGGAGGCCAGTGGTATTCATACTATGCCATTATCATATTCTTATCTATGCCTCTCGTTGTATTCTTAAGTTGGTATCAGAGCGCAATGTCTATAGTGACCTCAGTCGATTCTGGCACTTCCGCCTATGGACGTTCCTACACCTTGTTCAGCTCCTCTAGCCAAACTACTACGATCAAGTTGGATCGCTCCAACTTCCTTGTTTAGGAGTCAATCATCTTGCCGTTAATAGAGGGCAACCAACTCAAAGGGCACATTAATGGAGAAACTCCTGCTCCAGTGAAGGTTGTCACTGGTGCCTCTAGATCCACGGCTAACCCAGAATATTTTGAATGTTTCTCTGTGGATTGATTACTCGTTGGATGGCTTTGAAACACAATGTCACAGGATATTATGGTGCCCAGCTATTACATTGCCAAACCATCGAAGCTCTCTGGAAAGGTTCACGCAACCTGATTAGTGCTGCAACAAAGGCTCGGGTCATGGTTATCAAGAACGATCTGCATAATACGAGGAAAAATTCCCTAAAAATGGAGGAATACCTAAGATGAAGAATCTGTCCGATGAGCTCACTTTAGCTGGTTCTCCAATTGCCATCGATAACCTCACCCTTCACACCTTCAACGGGTTGGATACAGAGTACAATGCGATAGTGGTCAAACTCGTGGATCAACTTGACCTAACTTGGGTCGAGGCTTAGGCAGCCCTTCTGACATATGAAACCCATTTGAATCAGTTGAACCATTTTGCTAGCCTTAGCTTCCAGCCAACTGTCAACGTTACCCAACATCAAGACTCCACTCACAACTCCAGTAACAATCGTGGGTGGCGTGGCAGCTCTCGCAATCCCAGAGGCAGAGATCGCGATGGTGGTCATTTTTGCGATGGTCATCGCGACGCCAGTGGTTGCCCATTCTGTGTGAACTATCAATGCCCCAGTCATACTGTCGCCACCTGCTACTACTGCAATGACTCTGCTGGTTTAAATCATTTTACCTCTCCTCAAGTGTTTTATGCTAACACTTTTGTATTTTCAGATCTATCATAGTACATGGATAGCAGAGTGAATTATCATATCACTCCTAACTCTGAGCAACTTGAGGATATGTCATCTGTAGGTAAGTCTCACATTTTTACTTGCACTGGCCAACAAAGCAAAATCACTGGTTTTGGCTCAATTACTATTCCATGTAATCAGTCCAAATTACTAGTTAAACATGTCCTCTACATTCCATCAGCCACGAAGAACCTAATGAGTGTTAATCTCTTGACTCATGATAATCCTGTGTATGTTAATTTTACTGATTCTAGCTGTGATGTGAAGAATATGAAGACAGGGAGAACACTACTAAAGGGAATTCCAAAGGAAGGAATGTACCCAATGAAGGAAAGAAGAAGTGATGGAGCTCCACTGACGTGTATGGCAGCAACACATGATGACAGTCACAAAGATTTTAGTTATTGGCATCATGTTTTAGGACACCCTAGCAGTAGAGTTCTAAAGCAAATATTTCACAAATGTAATAAAAAATTCTCCAGTACTGTCTTTAATGATCAATCTATATGTGAAGCTTGCTAATTGGGTAAATCTAGGAGTCTACCATTTTCTAATTTTGTTTCCCAATCGATTTCCCCACTTGAGCTGGTACATATTGACCTTTGGGGGCCTGCGCCTGTCATTTCCACTGGTGGCCATAGACTTTGCATTCTGTTTGTTGACGATTACAGCCGGTACACTTGGCTTTACCCTCTGAAACATAAAGGAGAAGCTATACATGCTTTCAAGAATTTCAAAGCACTTGTCAAAAACCAATTTGATTTGAAAATTAAGAATCTACAATGTGACAATGGAAGTGAATACAAACCAATTGTCTTACTAGCTCAAGATGCTGGGATTAATATGAGACTCACTTGTCCTTACATATCAATTCAGAATGGTAGAGCAGAGCGAAAGCATAGGCTTGTTGTTGAGAAGGGTCTCACGTTATTAGCTCATGCTCAAGTGCTGTTGAGGTTTTGGGTGGATGCATTTCAACACGCTATACTACTGATCAATTACTTGCTTACACCCATACTAAATGATGACACACCTCTGTTTCAGTTAAAAGGAACATAACCAGTATATTAGAAGCTTAAATCTTTCAGTTGTATCTGCTATCCGTGCCTTCGCCCCTATAATGCACTTAAGTTTCAATTTCATAGCCAACCTTGTGTGTATCTTGGAGCAACAATGCATCAAAAGGGCCATAAGTGTCTAAGTAAGTCAGGTCAAATTTACATTTCAAGGCATGTGATTTTTTTTTCAAGCGTCTTTCCTTTTAAAATAGGCTTGAATCATCCTTTGTCAGCTCAAGTATTCAGGAGCAACCAAGCTCAATTCCGTTCACCATCCAAACGCCACAACACTAAGCTATAAAGGATATTATCACTGCCAATGCAACCATTGAGCAATCAGGTTGAGTAAATCGCTAGCCATCCTCGATGAGCCTTCCTCTTGACACTAATGCTATAGTCAGTAGCTCTAGTTCCTCCTCTTCAAAATCCAATTCATTGTTGATCAGTGACTCTAGCACCAATACAAAGCCTACTCTGTCATCTCCTACGAACTTTAGTCCACCTGAAACAGTCGTGAGCCCAGAGTTGTGTCCTCCTCTTGCTGGGCCAATTAATCAACACACAATGTTAACTCAGGCCAAGACTAGTATTACAAAGCCCAAGTACCCTTTTATAGGGTTAGCACAAGCGTCCTTTTCCATGAGACCAAGTTCGGATCTGACGAGTGTTCGAGAGGCTTTTGCTTCACCTGAGTGGCGAAATGCTATGGCGGAGGAAGTGAAAGCACTGTGGCAAAATCGAACATGGACGTTGGTTCCGTTCGAGAATCAGAAGCTCATTAATAACAAGTGGATCTTTAAGACAAAGTTCAAAGTTGACGGCACCTTTCTCAAGTACAAGGCCAGGCTCGTCACCAAGGGCTTCCAACAGATCCCAGGCGTTGATTTCCAGGAAACCTTCAGTTCGGTAGTCAAATCGACGACCATCTAAGTAATCTTGTCTATTACAATCATTTTCAAGTGGGATGTTCGCCAACTCGACGTGAATAACGCATTCTTAAATGGTGTTTTGGAAGAAGAGGTTTACATGCCGCAACCGGAGGGTTTTTTCGATCTCGGCAAGCCACATCACATTTATAAGTTAACTGAGGCCATCTATGGTTTACGACAAACTCCTAGAGCTTGGTTTGATCGTCTAAGAATTAAACTGATCAATTGGGGTTTAAGAATTTAAGGAGGGATATCTCCCTCTTTATGCTTCAAACACATAGCTTAACAATTTTTATTCTCATATATGTGGGCAACATATTGGTGACTGATAATGATGCCGCTTATGGAAATCAGTTTGTGTCACGGTTGAATCAAATTTTTTTCTCTGAAGGATTTGGGACCCTTATATTACTTTATGGGACTAGAGGATTATAGAGATGCCCCTAAATCAGACTAAGTATATTGTTGATTTGCTACAAAAATTTAGTGTATCAGATTGTGTCCCTGTTTCTACTTTGATGGTGGCTGACAGAATCATCTCGTCTAAAGATGGTGATTTATTGAAAATTCCCACTGAATATCGCCAAGCCATAGGCTCCCTACAATATCTAACCACCACACGTCCTGACATTTCCTTTGCTGTTAATAAGCTTAGTCAGTTCTTGGCTCAACCTACCACTGCTCATTTTCAAGCTGTGAAACACATTTTTCAATATCTCAAGGGCACACAATTTGGGCTTGCATATTAAACCATTCAGTCAGCCTCAGCTCATTGCTTATACTGATGCCGGTTAGGCATGTGATCTCAATGATAAACGTTCCATGGTTGGTTTGTGTGTTTTTCGAGGAAACAATCTTGTCTCCTGGTCCTATAGAAAATAGAGACTTGTTTCAAGGTCCAGCATAGAGTCCGAATACAGAGCCCTCTCTGATGGATCAACTGAACTCAAGTGGCTACGATCATTATTGTTTGAAATAGGGTTATTTATTAAAGATCCATCAATGATTTGGTGTGATAATTTAAGTGCCAAATTCCTTGCAGCAAATCCTATTCAACATGCTAGGAGTAAACACATTGAAGTCGATATTCATTTTATTAGAGATTTGATCTCCTTTGGTTTGATTGATATCAGATACATAGCTTCCTCTAATCAGGTTGCAGATTGCCTCACTAAACCTCTATCCCAGCTACAATTTGAGTATTTTAGAGACAAACTTGGGCTGGTTAGTCACACCCTCTCGTTTGAGGGGGGATGTTAGAGTATAAATGGTTTTGTACTATTTGTTAATCTATGTATAATTGTAATATTCACTAGTGTACACGTGTCCACTATTCATACATTTGGTTAGGATTGTGCATCTGTAATATTCTTTTGGAATTGTGTATTGAGTGATATATAAATATAGGAGCAGGCTAATGGTATTCATACTGTGCCATTATCATATTCTTCTCTGTGCCTCTCGCTGTATTCTTAAGTGAAAGAAAGATCATACAAAGTGCTTAATATAATTTCAAAATCTACAATGACACGTACTTGTGCCCCATGAACTTATTCGTAGCCATCATGGATATAATACCCTAAAATTTCTACGTAGTTTGACCACTATATTTTGATAGTAAATACGTATTGAAAATAGGTGAATATGTGGTCTCAAAATTTTGTAGCTTATTTATCTTAATTTAGGGAATTTTCTCTTAGAATTAAATAAACCAAAGACCCAAAAATTCTAATATTCATTTAGGGATCATAAAATACCCTAAAATTATCATATTACAACATAGTTCATATTTAATCATAAAGAGCCATAAAATGTTATAAAATACCTAAGGCAATTAAAAAAAATCATCAATTAGGATATTTTGATTTAACTAAAAATCAAGAACCAATAAAGGTTCAATATTAGTATTAAGTAAATTATTAATGATCATAATTAATATTGTAACTAATCAAATAAGTCTAATAATATTTAGTAGCCAAAGAATAATTTAATCCTCCCTATGTTGGTCAAATTCCCTTATGGCAAGCGAACCAGTCGAATAAGTAATAAAGTATTAGTAGAGTATCGTCCCACAGAGACTGTGATACCAAAGATTGATGCTCGGTTGCTATTGTTGTTGTAAAACAAAAAATAAATAATATGGTCGAGGGAGTTGGGTACTATGCTACTAGCAAAATAACAATAATGAGAGAAGATATCAGTAAGAGATTAGGCTGGACTCGGAATCGTCCTTAAGTGCTTTAATCCCCTGGTTGCGCTCACACAATGCTACGGCATCCACATTGTGCAGCTTCCGCGTGCTACAGCACAGGTGCTACTTACAAAGCTATCTGGTTACCCCACCTCTCTTGTCTACCGAAGCTTCCGCGTCCGATACGTAGGATGCTACCTGTACTTATTCCATATTCCTATGGTAACTTTCGAGTATAGATCTTTGCTATATGCAGGGTGTTCAGGGTGACGAGCGGTAGACCCATTCCTATAGTCTACAATATAAGGCCATGTCGTGCACGGGCCGCCTAGCAAGCGTCTGGTTCTTGTAGGTCTAACTCCACTCCTTTCCAGTAAGTGAAGCCACTGGTCTAGCCCTTAACTTCCGTTAACCGACTAGTAATTGAAACAACGATAGCGAACCAAATTTATTGAATTGAAATCATGCAACTGGGTTCTTTCGACACTTAAAGACTCATCCTCATCCAGCCATCAGAAAATTAGTTCATGACTGATGAGGAAAATGCAAAACAAACATCAACAGAAAGACCCATGATTGAATTACAAAAATAACAAAGAAAACAGAAAGCTTGAACGGAGTTCCGAAGCGTGGAAGGAGCCTTGTCACGTTGCTGCTCCACAACGTCTTCTCTCCGCCGAACTCAAAGGAAGGATGCTGGGTTATCCTGGAGATTGTGTGCTCTGTGATTGCTCACTCTTCTCGAGAGACTGCCGAAGATGAAATTCTATCTAAGGCTCTCCAACTTCTTTAGGGTTCTCTGGCCGCCTTTTATAGTCGTTCCTTCGTGCGGCGCAGCGATTGAGACCTTCCTATTCTGTCGGGATCTTCAGTATCTTCGTGATGGGATTAGATTGCATCTGCAGATCCTGCGGGATTCTTCCAAATCTTTCGGTTCCGATTCTCCGCATCTTCTTTTCCATTACGCCAGCAATCTATTTATTTCCTCTTTTATTTATTTCCTGAAATCATCTGGACAAAAGAAGGTCAGATCATAAACTGTGTAGCATTGCGTCCTCTACTTTGCTATAGCATCCTTGTGCTTTGTATTGCTCCTCGGCTTGCTACCGTAATGCTATAGCATCGCATCAGCTCTGTTGCACAGTTTTTCTTTAAAAACATTGCAATTTAACACATTTAGATGATTCTCATCTCTCGTCCCTTAGATCACGAATACATATGCCTTTTTGCTCAATTATTTCCCAATTAAGCTCACTTTTACCATTCAATTCAGTCGTGAATCATAGGGTAATTGTGGTAATATTCGCACTCATCACCCTACTTTCGCTAAGGGGAGAAATTTGTGGATAATTAAGGAGCAAGGGATTAAACAATTATATAAGATAAAAATATACAATGGTAAGTAGGATTTTTCTACACAAAGGAAGAGTCAAGATTTAATCTAATGGTTCTAATTAAACTCATAATTAACCTTAATCCTTGTGAAATTGAATTAGCCAATGTTAAATCAAGAGACTATTCTTAATCCTCATGAAATTAATTGGACCAAAGAGAGATTAGCATAAATTGAAGGCCAAGATTTAATCTCATAAAGCTAAATCCTAAGGCCTTAATTAATCACCATAAAGCTAAATCCTTGTGAGAATTTATCAACCAATGAAAGACCTAGTGTGTGATAGTGGGAGATAGATAAAACACACATTCAAGAGGCAAAACAAAGAAGCAAGTCACGGTTTAATATGGCTTGAAGAAGAAGAATTCAATTGTTTAACAATTAACCAAAAGCACATGCCTAAATGGATCACAAACAAAGCAATTAAACTTACACTAATTAGAATATTTGTGTAAATCTTCAACTTAATCAAGAGACAAGATTAAAAGGCATCATTTTAGGGATGTCTTATTTTCAAAATTGTGGGCCAATGATAATGTATTTTAGCTTGTTAATTAAAACACTAATGGTCATGGTTAACTAATAAATCAATTAACCATAAAACATATAATTAATGAGGCATTTTAACACTTCAATTGGATGCTAATTGAAGAATAATGTGATCAGCCCCTATGGTTACAAAAAGTGGCGCATGAGCACCTGGGTGGGTTTTAGAATGATTAAATCAATGAGATAATTAAATCAAACACATGGTGTGATTTAAGACATCAATGACATCATCAACTTGTCAAAGAAGTAGGAGAAGCCTTGTTGAGGAAGGGGAAAAACTTCTTGAAGAAGGAGAACAACTTGTTGAAGAAGGTTAGATCCAATGGGTGAGATTAAAACTTCTTAGTTAAGTAGGATCCAAGGGCCAAAATTCAAGATGGGAAATGCAAATAGTGCCATGACTTTTACTATAAATAGGCACCTTGTGCTTCATCAATTCTCACACCAAAGCAAGCTAGAGAAATCTGATTTAGAGAGTGAAATTGAGAGTGAAGGGTCTTTGAGCGGGAGTAGCAAGGTTCTTCAAGAGTAAGTTCTCAAGTTCTAGCTTTAAATTCATAGATAGTTGTGTTTTAATCTTAAAAATGTTAGAGTAGTTTTATTTTCATGTTTTTATGGATAGAAATAGCTTTATTTCGAAAAATTGATGAAGGAAGTGATAGAGCAAAATTTTTTAGAGAGAAACAACGAAGTAACGAAGTTCTGGTGAAATTTTTTGGGTAGGCGATTTCTGGAGTCAGCAGTAGAAACGTTATAATTTTATGTTGAAGATGAAGTTCTAAAATTCTGAAAATTTTCATGATTAAAGTAGACATATATAGATTTCCAAATATACCTAGAGTGTGTCAATTGGAGTTTTGTTCAAGAGGATAAAAATTGTAGAAAATAGGCTACGAAATTCTGGAATTTTCTGGGCAGGACATGAACACGTGAAAACTGGGAGCTGTTCTTAATTTCTGGGTAAAAGCTGATATTTTTTCTCAAAAATAGACATCCTAAGGAGTCCGGAGAATTTTACAGATCCTCGTTTCGATTTTTCTAGAATTAGTTATGATTTTTCAAAGTTTGGTGAAAATCAGCCCAAATGCTGTTAAACAGCGTTTTTTCCGAAATTAAAGGGAAAATAATTGAAAAATAAATACACCATGGGTAAAATAGTCATTTGTGGCTAGAATATTTATTAGGATATTGATTGTGAATTAACAAATGCGATATTACCCTCATAGGATATCTGTGATCGCTTTCCGACCAACAACGTGCCGTATTCGTCAATGAAGGTACGGACGCATAATGTAACACTAACTCTGATGCTTATTGTACTTTTATATGTGATAGATGTATTCATAGATTAAGACTATGTCTTAAAGTTTTCATATACATTCAGCTTTATATGGATTACAGTCTTGGTAATGCCGTTGAGTTTTCCTAACGCTGAGGACACAATAGGCCATCGTGGCACTGGTGAATAGTGCAGACTGGGGATAACGGACATATTGCAGTGGCTGTGTACCGTTATCCAGACAAATCTGTTATGAGTTTTTATATTGACTATTTCTGTAATGTCATGAATATCTGTCATACATAACTGTTACATAAGCATGAGGTTAACTGTTACCTGAGGTTCAATGGGTATTGAATCTCAGCTCTTACCATAGCTTTAGGGTCAGGGGAACTGAGGACCAAAGACAAGAATAAGCAGAGTAAACAGCACGCGTAGAGACCCGACTGAAGATCCTACTTTACTTGTACCATTGTAACATTACTCAGATAAATGTACTGTACATTATGAACAGACAGATAAGCCACAGTTAATGGTATATCAGTTACTCACTCTTTTACTTGCTCTGATGCTCTACTCTGATGAAAAAAAAAATTTATTCCACTTTTAAAAATTGGGGTGTTACAATCGAAATATAAAAATAGCTTTAAATATAATTTCGTTTACGATCAATGCAAGTTTCTCTACATTTGATGTTATTATTGATGCTTTTTCATCATATAACAGGAATTGAAGGAACTCTCTCGAGAAAGAGTCCAATTGGCTACTAAATTTGGTATTATTTGGTCTGATGTGATGTGATACGATATAAAAGGTACCCCTGAATATGTAGGGGAGTGATGTGAAGTTAGTCTTAAGAGACTTGATGTCGAATCATAGGCGGAATCAGGGGGCTAGGGTGGGCCCCCGCCCCCCTAATTTTTTTTAAAAAAGAAATTACATGAGAAATTATATGTGTGTCTCCCTCTTTATTGCAATTTTGGGGCCTTTGGATCTCAAGACTTCAGGACCATTTGCTTGGGTCTTTATGCTTTTGGACGTTATTGTTTTTTTGGTTCACAAATATGGGCTTCCATTTATAATCACTGCATCTCTCTTACTTCATTTTTTTTTAAAAAAAAAAATTACCTGTCAAAAGGAAATTCTTCATGTTGTTTTAGAAAAAAAGCTCCTCAAAATGTATCATATAGTTCCTATTGAATTCAAAAGGAAATTCTTCATGTTTTCCCTCAAAAGAGCATATGGCTATTGTTTTGAAATACATCGATAAAGATAGTTTTATAGGGGAAATTTTTTTCGGTCTTGCATATGTGGAAGATACAAGTGCTAAAACTTTGAAACAAGAAATATTCAATACTCTTCGTCACTATAATCTTGACGTTCAAAATATTCGAGCAAATGCTATAATGGAGCTAGAAAGCGAGGTGAATAGAATGAATTGCAAGTTTTAATTTGCGCTAGCAATATGATAGGTGAATGTCACATACTTTAATTCTAGCACGAAATCAATTACAAATGAGTTTAACAATATGAAAACAAGCTTTAATTTTTAGTAATATGTGAGGTGAATGTCACAAGCTTTAATTTAATACATTTCTTTCAATTTTTTTTATATTACATCTGTATTATATTTCAATTACTTTTATTTATGATATAATATTATTTAATTTTCACCCCGTCACTAAAATTCCTGGCTCCACCAGTTATATTGATTAATACTATCAGCATCGAATGGACACTTCCGTGCCAATTGAGGACACTGTAAGTTTTAGATGCATTTCTTCTGTTATGCGTAATACATACTATTTTCTAATCTGTGGGTATTTGTGTGGTACACTGATCTGAACGAGGAAGATAGGGGAGCTTAAAAAGCTGGTAAATAAAGGGAAGATATATTGGGTTATCAGAGGCTAATGCTGATAGAGAGCACATGCTGTTCATCCTATCACAGCTTTGCAAATGGAGTATTCTTTATGGTCCCGTGACATTGAAAAAGAGATAATTCCACTTTGCAGGTTTTTAGATAGATTGCGTTTCTCTTGTATGTTTGATTTCTTATCTGACTCTCTTAGATACTGTTTGAAGTTATTTTTTATTTGCAAAATATCTGAATGAAAATTGTTAGAGTAAATTGCATTAGCCTCCCTTAAGGTTTTAAAATATGCACTCACATCCTTATAGTGGATAGGTTGAATGACAAGGGTCTCAGCAGCACCTGAGCGAGTTTCAAGGTACTAATCTTGTGGATGAAAAAAGATCATGTTGGAAGAGTTCCCCTTATTTAGACATGACAATGCTCAAGCTAGTTTGGGGGAGTTTGGTTTTACTTATTTTAAATGATTTTGTGTTGCATGGGGTAAATATATGAGAAGGTTTCATTTGTAAAGCATAAAAGTGTTTTTTAAGTGTTCCCAAACTAGCCCTTGGTAGTAATGGATACCAGATTTGACTTTCACTATATGTACTTTATCTCCTTGAATGCTCCTCCCAACATCCATGGTTAAAGGTTCAATGTGGCATAACTGGTTAAACCAATAAACTGATCTGATGACTGTACTGTGATCGCTATTTAGTTCAGGTTCCTTCATATTAATAAGTGCATAATTCAGTCCTTAAGATAACAAATTTGTAACACTGTAAGCCTTTTTTTGTTACATGAAATGACTAACACCGATTTTTTAATTCTAGGGATCCCACAAGGACTAATATGGAATGAGTTGTTACTTTCAAAAGCTAACTCTTTCACTCTTTTGTTATCTTAGGCTAACACTAGATAGATCTAGCAAGTGAGGAATCAAATTATAAGGCTAGTCCAGCACAAATCATCAAAAGACCAAGTTAATACTTACGAAAAGTTAAAATAAGAGAGATACAGAAATATAGTAGCATCATATAGTCAGATCTTTGGTTATCTTACTCTTTTCGTACTTAGCTTGCAGAGAACTAGGAATTGGAATAGTGGCATTAGCCCTCTTGGTCGAGGCTTTTTTGCTGGGAAAGCAGTGGAGGAAGGTTTACCTAATCAAAGTTTATTGGTACACTCCCAATTTTAAAATTGCACTAGTAGGATAATACCACAAGTAGGAGAATGCCTATAAGAATAAGTACAGTTATATACATGTATTCCTCCAGAGGATTGGCTTTTGACATATCCACCCATTTCCTTTTTTTTTTTTTTGAATTAAAGGACTAGGCACTAACAGCCTAAGATTACAAGTAAGGTTGAACTTATAACCTCTTGCATACTCAGAAGTTTTTATATCATTAGACTATTAGGCCGTTGGCGCATTTTCACTTATTTCTGTATGATTCTTTTTCATCGATTCATCCTCCTCTCTATCTGCGGCCTAATGAGCATTTCAAGACATATAATACCTAAAATAATCTTGTCAGTTCTGTAAATCCGAGATTTATCATTTCTGTTGATTGAGTGCTACATGATGAAATGTTATTTGTTTGATACAACAGGGACAACTAAAGTGAAGAACCTTGAGAACAACATTGGATCTCTGAGAGTTAAGCGTACAAATGAAGATGTGAGGGAAATTTCTGATGTAATTCCTGCTCATGAATTTGCTGGGGAACGAGAATATGACATGTTCTCTAAATATATGTGGAAGCTTGCAACTACCCCTCCAAAAGTAATATAAGCCAAGAAGATGAACCGAACCTTTCTTTTTCCTTGCACAACAACAGGCCTAAGAAAATGAATTATGGGTGTTCTTGTTCATATTTTAAGTGTTTCACTTCTTCAAAGACCAGCTTTTTACGTCTGTGTTATTGCATGAATGATATACATTTCATGTATAAGCATTTTATATAATATTGTTTCGTTGAGTATTGCCCCTCATGCCTGTCTTCCTTCTTTAACTTGGAGAATTCTTGTTTGGATCTGATGAGTTATCAGTTTTTCAACTGAGAGATGAAGTGTTTGGTAGAAATAAAAGAAAATAGCATGTTGAAATTCTGTGCAAAAGATCTTGTCTTTAATCGCTAATAGTCTTCAAGGAGCTTGCATTATTAGAATCAGGTGTTTTTTGCTCCATTTTAGAAATTTTGTGTGTCTTTGCACCATTTTCTTGATTGACATGTTTTCTAAATTGTCAATGTTAGTTAATGGACATGTTATGGACCCTCGAAAATCAGGTCACGAGGCCCAATTCGCCATGTAAACTACCCGCCTGCAGTTATGCCTACACGCGTGATAATTGCCCAAGTCGGAACGGTTACCTTCTCTTATAAATAGGAGATTTCCGCATTGGTGAATGGTACATGCAATCTCATCCTATCGCTTTCACACATTGCACACACCCACTCCTCCGTGGCTAAACGCCGAAAGTATTATCGAACTACGTGGGCTTTGATCCCTATTAAGGGTACGTAGGCCCTAGGCACCAATCCTAGTTCAAGCCCGAGCAACCCTGTTCATTACTCGAACATTTGGCGCCGACCGTGGGGACCGAAAGTTAGGATACTAGGTTATCAGGCTACATGCCAATCACCGTTGCAAATGGCAAATACCAGAGGACGAACTTCAACTCGGCAAAGTCAAGCGTCGGAAGAAATGCAAAGACAGCACTCTAATGAATAAGTGATTCATCAAGAAGGTCCTTCCAACATTAATACAGTCAAGTTATCATAGAGACTGAGAATGAAATGTCGGATACCGCAAATTCCCCTCTTCAAGAAGACACCGTGCTGCAACGAGTGGGTTTCTTAATTCTCCCGAGTAGTCCACAAGCAGAATTCCAAGTGCTTGATCCCAATATTCGTTTATTGCAAAACACGATTGGATCTGTGTTGAATAGGATAGACGGAATAGAGAATCGCCACGCCCTTCAAATGGAGGAATGCACCCGATTACTAAGGGAGGAGATGGACCGACGTGATGCAGATTGGAAGAAGCTATTTGAGCAGTATGCGGGACGAACCAGCGACCAGAATCCTCGGTCTGACAAAGACGTGGCCGGACAAAATCAGCAAGATTTTACCCGTCTTCATAATGCTGCACCATTGCGAGCAAGTAGTGAGAATATCAAGCACAATGAGGAGCCAAGACAGCACCAGGACAATAGGCGTAATCAGGAAAACCTAATCGAACGAGGTCGGACCACGACAACCCGGGAGGAAACAAATGGTACCAGACAGGACCAAGCATCAACAGAAACTCAGAGAAAAGATAAGGAACCTGTTAAAGGTCCGAGTTTGTCAAGGAAAGATACTCTATCGTCATCAGATTCGGGTTCGGATGAGGAGGAAAGAGTTGCAACGCCTTTCACGGGGAAGATTATGGCAGCACCTTATCCAAAAGGGCTGGACACGAAAGATTTTCCAAAGTATGACGGAAGCCAGGATCCTCAGATTCATGTCGGCAATTTCAAGATGGAAATCATGGTCAAAGGATACTCAGGACCCGTGATACCACGTCTGTTTGCGGGGACATTGAGAGGACCCACACAAATGTGGTTCAATAGCTTACCAGCTAACTCAATCCCGGACCTCAAGGATTTGGAAAACAAATTCCTTCTTCATTTTGCTACAAGTAGGAAGCAACCAAAGACGGAGTTTCAACTTGATCAGGTGAGGCAGGCACTTGGGGAGACTCTGCAGAAATACTTGGAGCGCTTTAACAGCATAGCACTACAAGTTCCTGGGCTGAAAGAAGATGTGCATTTGCACTGTGTGACTGCAGGTTTGGATAAATTTTCACCACTAAAGAAGTTGGTCATGAAACGTCGTCCCAAAACTTTGGCTGAGTTCCGAGATCGCACCAAACAAGACATTGAATTGGAACAGATGGAAGCCATAAATCAGACACCCAGAGAATCAACTAAGGGATCCCCTTCCCGAGGTAAAGATCGGTTCAACTCAAGTAAGCGCGACGCCCGTGGTCGGGACAGGAATAATCAGCCCCGAGGAAGCAGAGCAGAAGGAAGGTATGACAGATATACACCGTTGAGATTGCCTCAAGCTCAGATATGGAAAGAGGTTTCTCTGACGGAGACGAAAAACGTTGAACGGCCACGACCAATGCGGAGCAATCAACCTTTAGATAGATCCAAATATTGTGAGTTTCATGACCAACACGGACACACCACGGAAGCTTGCTAGGATTTAAGGGACGCCATTGAAAAATTTGTTCGTGAAGGAAAACTTCGTCGCTATGTTATCCAAACTCAAGGCCGGCAGAACAAGCGGCAAAACAAGAGCAGGAGTCCGCCTGGAGGACAAAAGAGACAAGATTGTAACAAAACTGGGTGAAGCGGTGGTGATGAATTCCCCGAGTCAAAATACGTGTGTAACAGGATCGTCGGAGGCTTCGGGGGAGGAGGAGATTCTGCAAATTAACGGAAGAAATATCTAAAGGAAGTCATGTCCATTACAAACCGCCCCATATTCAAAAAAGAGAAGAAGCCAGATGAGCCATTCTTGGGATTTTCACAAGAAGACTTAAATGATGTGGTACCAGGACACAATGATGGCTTGGTTATCACGGGAACAGTAGAATGCTACCAGGTTAAGAAGATATTTGTGGACAACGGGAGTGCAGTAGATATAATCCTATGGGACGCGTTCAAGCGCATGAGATTAAATTCAAAAGACTTGAAACCATGTAAGACCACATTGACTGGTTTTAATGGAGAGGACACCCACCCAAGAGGATTCATCGACCTCAGGCTAACATTAGGAACAAAAGAAGCTTTTAAGACCGAGGTAGTTCGGTTCGTGGTGGCTGAATTCCCTTCACCTTACAACATAATATTGGGACGACCGACTATCCACAATTGGAACATGTTGGTGTCATCCAACCATCAGAAGTTAAAGTTCATAAACAAGAAAAATCAAGTAGTCATCGTCAAAAGAGACCAGAAAGACTCGCGGAAGTGTTACTTTGAAGCAGTCCAAGAAGGCAAGTCAGCTAACAAAGGAAAGGTTAGTAGCAGCTCTATCCATGTAGTCGAGTTAGATCTGAGAGAGGAAGATGAGGTGCAGAGAACTGAGCCAAGCGAAGAGGTAGAAGATTTTGTCCTAGGAGAAGACCCAGAACAAACCACAAAAATCGGAAAGACGCTAGATCCTGAGATTCGTGCAGAGTTAGAAAAGTTCCTAAAAGACAATAAGGACGTGTTTGCATGGAAGCCATCCGATATTCCCAGAATCGATCCCGAGTTTAGCTGTCATAAATTGGCCATTCCTCCGGGATCAGTTCCAGTCGCACAGAAGAAAAGGAAGATAGGTTCAGAGCGAGGACAAGCTCTGGAAGCACACGTCAAAGAATTACTATATGCCGGGTTTATAAGGGGAATACAATATACCACATGGTTGTCGAATGTCGTCATGGTCAAGAAATCTAATGGCAAGTGGCGTGTTTGTGTCGACTATAAAGATTTAAACAAAGTATGCCCAAAGGATGCTTCCCCATGCCTAACATTGACCAGCTAGTAGATCAATCATCCGGTTTCCAGTTACTCTCCTTTATGGACGTGTACTCGGGGTATAATTAGATCGCTATGCATCCCGATGATCAGGACAAGATAGCTTTCATCACCAATAAAGCAAATTACTGTTACAATGTGATGCCTTTTGGCCTCAAGAATGTAGGGGCGACTTACCAGAGGATGATGACAAAAGTCTTCAGCGAGCAATTGGGAAAGAATGTAGAAGTATACATTGATGATATGATAGTAAAATCCAAGGAACATAGCGGCCATGTCCGAGATTTGAACCAGACATTCGAGAAATTGCGGAAGCACCGGATTCGATTAAATCCGGCAAAATGTGCTTTTGGGGTCCCCTCCGGAAAGTTTTTGGTTTTCTACTAACTAACCGAGGCATAGAGGCTAACCCGGAGAAGTGCAAAGCATTTCTAGAGATGAAAGCCCCAACAAACAAAAAAGAGGTTCAACAGCTGACAGGAAGATTGGTGGCTTTGATGAGGTTCTTACCAAAATCGACTGAAAAATCACTCTCGTTCTTCAAACTCCTAAAGAAAGAAGCTCAAGGGGGTTGGAACTTGGAGTGCGAAGAAGCGTTCACTAAGATCAAACAATGTTTGTCTTCCCCACCAGTGTTGTCAAGACCCGAACCTAAGGAGAAATTGATTCTATACTTGTCCGTGGGAGAAGAGGCAGTGAGCGCGGTTCTAGCAAGAGAAACCAATGAAGGACAAAAACCGGTGTACTTTGTAAGTCGTGCTTTACAAGGACCCGAGGTGAGATACCAAAAATTAGAAAAGGTGGCTTTCGCACTGTTAACGTCTGCAAGACGACTTCGGCACTATTTTCACAGCCATTCCATCATAGTCAGAACAAATCAACCAATTCGGCAAGTTTTGCACAAGCCGGACTTAGCAGGAAGAATGACAAATTGGGCTATTGAGTTGTCCGAATTCGACATCGTTTATGAGGCTCGCCAGGCGATTAAATCACAAGCTTTACCCGATTTCCTGGTGGAATCAACTTTTGCTCAAGAGAAAGAAGCGGGACCGGAACCATGGAAGGTATTTGTAGATGGCTCATCCAATCTACGAGGAGGAGGAGCAGGAGTTATTGTGGAAAGCCCGGACAGTGTCGCCATGGAGCTATCTCTTCGGCTTGATTTCCCGACATCTAATAACCAGGCCGAATATGAAGCCTTATTGGCAGGATTGTCGCAAGCAAAGGAAAACGAAGCCCAGAAAGTGCATGTATCGACGGATTCTCAATTGGTGGCATCACAAATCCAAGGGATTTATCAAGTAAAAGGACCGTTGTTGGCTAAATATCTAGCCAAAGTTAAAAAGATCATGACACTATTTGATGAGGTAACTGTGACACACATACCACGGGCGGAAAACACAAGAGCCGACATCCTATCAAAGTTGGTGAGTACCAAATGCCCGGGAACCTTAAGAACAGTAGTCCAGCAAAGTTTCCCAGAACCTAGTTGCGTAATGTTGATATCAAACTCGGAGGATTGGAGAAAGTGAATTGCAGATTATCTGGAGCGAGGAATCACCCCCAAAGATGAAATGCAGGCTAAAAATTTGGCAAGAATGGCAGCTGCTTATACAATGGTGGACGATCAACTCTACCGGAAGGGAATACATACACCTTTGGCGAAATGCCTCGGGAAGGATCAAGCTCAGTACATTTTGGCCAAGATTCACGAGGGCATCAATGGACAGCATATGGGTGCCAAAGCACTAGCTAGGAAAGCTATTCGGGCAGGCTATTATTAGCCTACAATGGCTCAGGATGCCAAAGACCATGTCCGGAGATGCGAGAGTTGTCAGAAACACGGAAAAATTATAAGAGTCCCACCATCCGATTTGCAGGCGATAACGGCTCCATGGCCATTCTTCAAATGGGGTATGGACTTACTAGGGCCATTCAAACCAACACCTGGCCAATTGAAGTGGCTGATTGTGGCAGTTGATTATTTCACTAAGTGGATCAAAGTCGAACCACTAGCAACGATAACCTCAGCCAGAGCACAAAAGTTCTTCCAACGGAATATCATCTTGTGATTTGGGATCCCAGCGGAGATAGTCACGGACAATGGAACGCAGTTCGCAGACCAAGGGTTTCAAAAAATGATGTCCGACTTCCAAATAAAGCATCACTTTGCTTCTGTGGAACACTCGCAATCCAATGGGCAAGCGGAAGCAGCGAAGAAAGTCATCGTGAGTGGGTTAAAAAAGCGAATGGAAGAAGCCCGAGATAGCTGGGTTGAGCATCTGTACTCGGTGTTATGGGCATATCGGACAACAATACAATCATCCACGGGAGAAAACTCCTTTCAGACTTACCTATGGATGCGAGTCTATGATTCCCGTTGAAGTCGGTGAACCCTCTTGGAGGAAATTGCATGCTGTACAAGAACAAGCTAATGACGAGGCCATTACGGCTGAATTACACCTGGTTGACGAAGTTCGGACTGCAGCTCACCTTAGGGACTTGGCCACAAAGCAGCTTATCATGGTCAGATATAACAGGAAGGTTGGTCTGCGTTCGTTCAAGAAATGCGACCTAGTGCTCCGAAGAGCTGATATCGGCAACAAAGATGCCCGAGATGGAAAGCTGGCAGCCAATTGGGAAGGCCCTTACAGAATCAAAGAACGACTTGGGAAAGGGGCTTACACTCTGGAATTGCTAGACGGGAAGGCGATTAAAAGAACTTGGAATGCCGACAAGCTCAAGGCTTACTATAGCTGAAGATATTTGCTAAAAACTTTAAGTTTAGTTTATTATGTTTGATTGTGTTACCTGTTAAGTTTGTTTTCAGGAAGTTTAATCGCGGATCTTAATCTCGCTTAGTATTGTGTAAAAACTCGATGAATGAAATCATGGGCTACAAAGCCGAATTGAATCATTATAAAGCTACCAAGACATGTATGAATTCCGAGTTAGTTCATAAATCATGTAAGCTGACACATGTATGAATTCCGAGTTAGTTCATAAATCATGTAGTGATTAAAACGCAAGTGGAACAATCCGTCAGATATGAATCGAAAAATGATCATATAGCAACAGAGTCGCCAAAATAGCGGCAGAGCCGACGAATATATAGTGAACGGGAACTCAGGTTGGATGATTCGTGTTCACTGTATCACAATAATGGCCATATTAAAAGACATGAGCGAACGTACTGCAAATGCGTATTTTCGTGAATCATGCAATGTCGGCAACATGATTGCTTAAAGTAGACGTGTTAGTGTTCTAACTGACCTTGATCACGTTGGTTATGCATCTCAATCTCGAAAAAGTAAAAGTGGATGAACAAGTATATATGTAAAAGTGGATGAACAAGTATATAACTCAAGATTTTTGATAACAAAGTCAATTATAATTTGAGTTATAAAATCAAAATAAAAGCCCGACACGGGCATCACAATTCACATGTTGAATTACACAGAAGAAGAAAGCAAGTCGGATCAAGCATTAGCGTGATGATCCCCACCAGCCTCCTCAGGACCCATGCTAGTTGAGGGAGCAGTCGAAGAAGGAGCCGGGATAAACACCCCGTCCTCCACATAAGCATTCACGTGCGCCCTTTGCAGATCCAAAGTCACCGAGCGGTTCAGAAACTGAGCCTGCTCTAAGGCATTCTCGAAGGCATCCACCACGCCCGTCTTCAACTTCGCTATGTCGTCATTGGCAAACGCAAGGGCTGCCTGGCTAGACTCAAGCGATGACTCTAGTTTGCTGATCTCGTCCTTATACTTAGTGAACAAAGCCATGTCTTGTTCATGGACCTGTAGCCGGTGGGTGACCTCAGATTCAGCTTTATAAAGCTTGTCGCGCAATGCAATGATCTCGTCGGACAAGCTCTCCTTCTCGGCCAAGGCTATCTGCAACTCCTCTTGGGCCTGAGCTACCCGGTCATCTGTCGTCTTCTTGTCGACTTTTAAAGCAGCTATCTCTGACGCTTAATCCCCGACTTGGTCCTTAAGGTGTGCAGCGAGAAAGCAAAGACTGGCATTTTTCAGGTTCAGATGCTCCATTCCCCTGAGTTCTTTTGCCTCTAACTTCGAAAGTTTCTTCATGTCAAAATAATGAGTGGGAGCTTGAAGAGCTGAGTGAAGGTTAGGGGAAACTTTGTTTTCCCAAATATAAGATGTCGGGAGTTGGACAATAGGACTTGAAGAAGATGTCGGAACTTCGGGACCCACTCTCTCAGGTTCAAGAATGGGAAGGGTCAAAGGGATGTCGGCCTCGACCTCATCCAGGCCAGAGTCAATTGTCCTCTTCTTCCTCGATGTTTTAGATTTCTTGGCCGGTGGCGGTTCAGATGGCTCGGAAACGGGATTGGTTCTTTTTGTGCCCGAGGTCGGAGGACGCGATGCTGGCAGCACTGCTTCTGGACGACGTGTCACGTCCATATAAACGGGCCTTTTTCCCATTGGATCACCTGCAAGAGGAAAAGAGAATTAAATAGAATTCAAGAAAAATAAGCTTCATGAACGAATCAAACAAACTATCATACCCGTAACGGGTTGTTTCCAAACAAAAGAAGCTATGTATTCGGCCGAATCTACTAAGGGATCTTTGTTAATCAAAGTAGAAATGAAAGCGATAGCATCATGTTCCTGGGCGGTCATCTGAGAGAGAGGAGTCAAAAAATCCTTGGCTTCAAATCTATGGTGCTCCTCAATCCAGTATAGAGGGAAACGTCCTTCAAGATCCCCAGAAGCCGAGGATTGGAGAAACCAGGGAGCACACCCAGGTTGAGCCGAAACCTTGACAAAAGCATTTTTGAAACCTTTCCAAGAGTCGGTGAAAGGTTTGAAAAATTTACGACCAGGCGAAGCCCAGAGTAAAGTCCATCCAAATTCTAGCAGATCTCCATCCGCAAACAGGTTGGTTCCTAAAGGGGAAAAGAAATGGCAAAACATGGGTACAGAGCATACTAAATCATATTTATGGCAAAAACTTTCGAAGGCCACAGCGAACGCCCAACCGTTAGGATGAATTTGAGATGGAGCAAGGTGAAAATGGCGGAGAAGCTGCATTTGGAAATCAGAAAAAGGAAACTCCATCCCAAGTCGAGTTATAAGGTTTTTGTAAAAGAAGAAAAAATTACACTCCTTCTTGGAGTGCCTAAAAGCTACCGAGTCACTGGCTAAAGGCTAACATACAGCATACCCGTTCCCACCTCGGATGATACGTGTGATAGCCTGAGCAGACAGCTTGTTTCTCATATCGGTAATGGCATTGCTAACGGCATATCTTTTAATCGTGGTCATTCGTGAAGACCCGAAAGGAGCGGATTCTCCGATCTCGGATTGGTTCGTTTGGTGAGAAAGGGAAGACATTAAATACCTATACAAGATAAACAAAAAAAAGGACAGGTCAGAACTCGAGAATACCTGAAGTCACAGGGTTTATGGGAAGAGTTTGAAATGCTGAAGGCAGTAAAGTGGCATTAGTGGTTCAAGTCCTCCGAAGCATATCATTACAACGACAATTATCCAAAACTTGTTCAGCATCTCAGTCATAGCCCAGTCGGACGAGTTCGACGGCCTTATGAGTACATTCTTCACAAGGAGCAGAAATCTCGGCTGGGTAAGTCGGGATGGAAACTATTGGCGGACGCAAAGGGGTAGCAGGTGAGGAAGGTTGAACGTGACCTCGGCGGGGCCCCCCACTTCCACTACCTCGGGAGGAGCGAAGCATATCCTCCATTTTTTCTTTCTCCGTGGGAAGAATGGACCACAGCCAAAGCTTAGTTCGACCAGAAACTCGTCGGAGCAGTTCTCTATCCTCTTCCGGAATGGGCCTACCATACATATCTACTAATGGAGGTCTTAGATCCATCTTTCGAGGAACAAGTAATGCCCTAAAGTGCAGATAATTTGTACATATTAAATAAGTTTGCAAAGCATTTCAGGATGCAAGGATATGATAAACAGCAAAGACAGCTTATGAAGTCACCAAAGCAATACAATGAAGATATGAACAACGTGATCCCAGAAAACCCCAAATTTTCCAATGTTATAATGACTCAGACAAAGGTGTTTCACAATTGCTCTCAACATCTTCCTTTTTAGAGAGGAATTCGGAAATCATCATCGTCGTTTAAACAACCCAGCAAAAATGAAAATATATGCACCAACGAACAAAAAACCCAGAAAGAGAAGAAGAACTATAATAGATGAGCAGAGCAGAAATCTGAACAAAGAACTTACCTAAAGAAGAATCTGGAAAAAGATGGAACGCAGAAGAACACTTTGCTGGTAATTCCCTCGTACAAGAAAGAGATGAATCAAGCAAAATGAGAGTAGTGAAACTGATAAAGTGTTCGAAGGGGTATTTATAAGCGAACCAAAGCATGTGATGCTTCAGAATCCAGGCGTTTCACCGGTTACGAGGGGCCAAAAAGGATGATGGTTTGGAACTCAAACGTTCAGCCGAGACAGGATTGACGAAATGAGGGCTAAAACCCAACCGGAACCCTAGAAGTAATCATGGCAAATCAAATATGACGTAGGGCATTAATGGGCGCGGTAACCGAAGGCGGCTTTTCAAAAAACGTGTCGCTTCAAATTCGGAACTAGCGGTTACACGATACGGCGCCATAAACCAAAGGGCGCGATGCCAGGGGAACGGTCGCATTGGTCGGTATGGCTCCGGTCATCTCGGTTAAAAATCTTGGTAAGTCTCGAAAAGTTCAAACTCGGAATCTTGGGCCAAGATGAAGTCGGCAATCCACAGCTCAGAAATGCCGACTTTGAAAACACGCGACTCGCATTGGCAAGCAGGTAAATAAAAGCCCATGGGTAACTTAGACAGGGCGAGTACATCTCAGACAATTCCCCATCGGATACAACAGTCATTACATCCCGACAACCTAGAAACCTGAGCTGTCAGGTTGGAGGGCAACTGTTATGGACCCTCGGAAATCGGGCCACGAGGCCCAATTCGCCATGTAAACTACCCACCTGCAGTTATGCCTACACGCGTGATAACTGCCCAAGTCGGAACGGTTACCTTCTCTTATAAATAGGAGATTTCCGCATTGCTGAACGGTACATGCAATCTCATCCTATCGCTTTCACACATTGCACACACCCACTCCTCCGTGGCTAAACGCCGGAAGTATTATCGAACTACGTGGGCTTTGATCCCTATTAAGGGTATGTAGGCCCTAGGCACCAATCCTAGTTCAAGCCCGAGTAACCCTGTTCATTACTCGAACAGGACAGGACATATTTTTACACCATTTTGAAAACTTCAAAGATACTATTACAATTGAGAAAAAATTAGTTGCATGCATTGAATAAAAATTAGATTTTACAACTTTATTCTTAGTTTTTAATGTATTAAATGTATATTTATTTCAATAATATAACAAAACAGTCGGATTAAAAGTGAGACATAAAATAACCATGATTTCCCTTGATGTTGGAGTTCTAATGGCGATCTGTAGTTAATTAAGAGCAACATTACATGATGAATTTATGATATGGTTACTTTACACACATATTTGCATGATTTCATTGTTAATTGGCAATAATCTTTTTAATTTTTAATATAAGAGCTAAATAATTAATTTGCAAATATTAAGAAAGGAGGTGGATAACTAATTTATAAATTTTAAAAAAATTAATTTAGTTAGTTATTTATAACAAATATGTGTTGATTCCTTATATTACTTTATTAATGTTGTTATTGTATTGGAATTACCTTAATACTACCTCCGGTCCTAATTATAAGTGTGACACCCCACTGTCCTGAGCCCAGAACAGAATGGCATCTTCATCTATTATGCAAAGATGTAATATTTAATGAAAACTTAAACCACTGGTTAGTTTTGGTTCTTGTAAAGAAAGCCCTTCTTTAAGCAAAAAAAATCAAAATAATAATAAAGTTCGGATGGGCTTTTCTGAAACATTTAAAACATTCGAAAATAGTTTATTAGTGGTTCAAACTTATTATTAAAAGTCACACTTAAAACCTTTTCAAGTTTCATCAGAGTATTTCCTTATTTCTCCAATTAATCTAGAGCTCTGCCAAAACATTCACCATAATTTGGGCTTGTTATATACATGTCTGTCCCTGCAGCAATTGTTAGCAGCATATATATATTTTGACTACTTTTATGTAATTATGTGTATCTAATTAAATATGTACATCCCAATAGCCACATACGGCTTTCTCAAAATAATATCTAAGTCATAAGGAAATAAAATTATTCATATACAAAAGTGAAACTATATGTTTCAGTCTGCATCATCAACTCCACCTTCTTCTCAAGATCAATCAATATCTATGCCCTGCCTCTTCCTCCTTGCCTACTAGTCTGTCCATATCCTGGATTTATGGAAGGGTCTGAGATTCAAATAAATGAATCCCAGAGTAACAGGTTAATCTCAAATTCTAGCATATGCAATATATATGTAAATCAACCAAACACAGTAGTCCACACAGCATATAAAGCATTCAAATTCAAACGATAAGTATTACATACCAAATGCAGCTTGTAATACAAGTTAATCATAAAATGATTTCAAATACCTTGGCGCAAGGAAATTCATTTTAGGTAATTCAATACCAAAATACTGAATGCACTAGCCCCTGCCTAGCCACTGGGAAGTTAGCCCCATGGTCGGCCCTTCCGCTCAATCAAGCCATGAGTGGTGCTGGCTCCATACAGACAGGACATACAAATATGGCATACACAAACATATATAGCTATGCAAAGAATGTGAGATTAAAGTTACTACCTGTTGGTCTTACCGACAAGACCCCTTCCACCAGATTCTTATCACTACGCTTGTCCTTCAGGCACGAGCGATTCTCAAGTTCTATAATTAACATTTACATATAGAGGTGGATCACTAACCAATTCAACCATAATTATAAATTCAACCTCTCTAGACCCTCCCCTAAAAATACTTGCATTTAATATCCTTATAACTAGGGATGTATACTCATTGAGACTTATTTAATTAGATACTATTTACTATGGATAATTATCATCTCAGCCATTTAACCTTTCATTTTAACCAAAGAAACCTTTACTTTAAAGGTTTAATACAATTAACAATTTATGTGACTTTTTAAGACTTATCAAAAATTCAGCCTTCAACTTTTCTGAGAATTTGGAAAATCTATAACTCGACCGATATAACTCCAAATGGAGTGATTCTAATTTTTACTTAAACTTTGATAAGTCTATTTTCATAAATTAAAGTCACCAAGTTGATTTATGGCTGATAAAAATTCCTAAAATTCAAAAACATAAATCATGTCCGAAATTCTTCAAATTTTCTAACCAATCTTTAAGAAACCATAACTCCTTCAATACTTATCGGAATTCGACGAATTACCTATCAAATTAAACCTCTATGTGTTTAATGTTTAACTGGAAAATTTTACATTTTAATGATTTTGTTTAGTCAATCCGAAATGCCACGTCATCCCCTGACTCCAGGAACACACCAGAAATTTTCCAGATTTTGGCTCAACTTCTAAAACTTATAACTAGAGTTGTAGACTTCCGTTTTAAGTGATCCAAAGCTTATTTTAAACCTTAAGAAGTCTACTATCTCCTGTAAAAATTTCAGATCAAAACTCAATCTCTAACTTTCGAAAACGCCATGCACAATATGCTCTGTTTTCCCAAAAAAAATGACAGCTTATCCTTTCCAGTTTCCACGTTGTGCATTTCATTTAAGCTTCCCTAAGCCTTTTCACATTAAGACTCAGTACACATATATCATACAGACATGCACAGTCTTTAACCACGTTTTCAGAGCCAAATGAGATCAAAGATCGGTTTGAAATCGACATGCAAATACACTAGAAGATAGAACCTTGATGACAGCAACTTCGACCATAACTCTTCACTTCCAGCAACTCAATGACTTCAAGAACACCAATAATCAGCTAAAATAAAATTAGGAATAAGGTTAGGAAGCTCACCTTAGTCCAGAAACTGATTTACATGTAACGATCAGTCACTCTTCCTTGATTTCCCGATGATCTTCTTCTTCGTTTGAGTGTTCGAGCTCCTTATCTCAGCGTTTCTCAACCCTCCATTCACACTCTCTATTTCTGCTGCTGTCTGGCCGAATGGAAGTAATTAAACGGGAGAGATGAATGTGTGGGTACATGCCTCTGTGTTTGTCTGAATTGACGTGAGAAATAAAGGGAATAGAGAAGTAGGTGCATGTGGGGAGTGAGGTGGCGAATGGTTGGGAAATGGTGTGGTGAGGTGGCGTTAAGGAAGAAGAAGCATCTGACTGTGGGGACACGCATCTGTTGAATTAAGATGGATTATGAGAGGGAAATGGGGTTGGATATTAAAGTATGGGTGTTATGTATATTGGGTACCAGCCAAATAAATCAATGTGTGCGTGTTGGCCCAAGTGGCTATTTAACTAGATGAGGGAGAAAGAGCTGTGTGATGTAAATGGGCCAAGTGAAATAATCAATGGAGTATATGTGCATTCGGCCAATGAAATAAATAAAGTGAGCTGTATCAAAAAAAAAATAAATAAATAAAGTGAGGAGTGACTAGCGGGAGTTGGCTCAAGTGGAAGGGACTTGGGCCGCTTAAATAGGGGTCTTGAGTTCGAGTCCTTGTGGATGCAGAAAACTCCCCTAGGAGAGGTCTCCGCTTATACGCCTGACAGAACCTCGATCCGGACTAGGCAGAGCAAAGCACCGGGTGCAATAGCAAATAAATAAATAAATACAGTGAGGAGTGTGGTTGCTTTGTTGTCCAATGCTTCTATCCGAAATGCTCTATTAGAGAAAATACTGAGTGTTGCCTGTGGTTAATTACGTGGCTTGCACATGCACTAATATATATATGCCTTTTCTAATTTATTTGCAACCTTAGATAACTGATACAAATAAATCCTTATTTTTATTTAAGGATTTTTCTTTAGGCCATAGAATATTATTTTCAAAATATTTAGGCCAAAATTTATTCTGAACTATTTGTCCTTAATTTTACAGAAAACTATGCCTTAAATCCCAAATAATAATCCTTAAAATAATTAAGACCAATTTTCCACAATTAATTCCATATCATATTTTTAATTCCCTAATTCCAAATTTTGGGATGTTACAATAAAAGCTAGTTGACTTTCTTTGAAAAGATTAAGAAAACTAAATAAGTTACTTAATCAGTTCATATGTTATGTATTCTTATATTATATATTAATTTATTAGTCAAGTTAATAAGTTTGAAGAAAAAAATAAAAATACTTTAAAGTAATTTAATTAGATTCCTTAGTCTCTCCAAAAAAAGTCAACTAACTCTTATAATTAAAACTATCGGGAGTATCACTTTAATATGTGCAATTAATAGACATATTATATTTCGAGGAAAAAAATTATAAGTCTAATAGATAAGATGGATTGATATCCTATATCTTTTTTGTAGGAAGACAAGGAAAAAAAAAAAAAAGGTGCTACATTTTGGCCTAAGGTATAGCTATTGTGTTGAGCAAGGTAGTAGTATTAAATATATACATAAAAAGGCTTTCGCAATATATAATAAGGCGCGCACTTTTAAAATTATATTCCCATAAGTGTATCGTTATGCTAGAGGTAGTTGGTGGAAGAAAATGACGGTACCGGACAGGGATCGGTGGCTGCGGTCTCTCCTTTCCTTCAATAACTAGTTTTATCATCTTCTTTGCCAAAGCTCTGTACAATCGCAAATGGACAGCACTCAAGTGCGAGTTCCCAGAGTCAAACTGGGTACTCAAGGCTGCTTTGTCGGAACAGATTTCCGAAATTTTAAT
Organism: Acacia crassicarpa; assembly: GCA_034222035.1. Taxonomy (NCBI): domain Eukaryota; kingdom Viridiplantae; phylum Streptophyta; class Magnoliopsida; order Fabales; family Fabaceae; genus Acacia; species Acacia crassicarpa. The sequence goes on from JAWXYG010000012.1 coordinate 20,619,161, forward strand.
TAGTCGATCCTATTTTCAAATTTTGAGTGTAGTTATATACATTGTTTCGTGTGAATCTTTGGATTCTCTGCTTTTCACAATTGATTGTTCTTTGCTACGATTCAACACATAGAGGAACATAAAAAATTTACTCTCTCCAGTATGCTTAAATAGCTGAGTTTTGCGCTCGAAGTCGTTTGTTTGTGTTTCTGTAACAGGCTGCGCTCCAAGGTTTCAGTGGAGAAAATCTGGAAAAGTACAAGATGTTATACAAACGATTTTCTGACTGGGCTTCCAAAAATGGTTTCATTCCTTCTCAGTTAGCTTTACCATGGCTTCTCCATCAGTGCAATGATATAGTTCCGATCCGTGGTACTTGTCACCCTACGCTTAAAGCATTATAGTTTTTTGGTTGTTGACATTATTAAGCTTTAATTTTATGGTTCTTGATATGATTTTAGCGTTCTTATGACCAAGTTTCCAATCTAAGCGTTCACTTAACAACGTAGTATTTGACTTAATATCAGAATCACTAAAAAATCAAGAATTCCAATCTCAGTCTTTTTTTTTTTTTCCTTGAATGGAAAGGTGCCAGGCTATAAGGCGAATCATTCATTTTTCCAGCAGAGGTATAAAACATATCAAGAGTGATAAGATAAAAATACAATCCTGAGTCAGGGTTTTAAACACACGTACAAGCATGTAAGGGTCATTAGCCATTTTAGCCAATCTATTCACTGGAAGATTAGATTCGCACATGAGCTTCTGATCTCCATAGAATTTCATTCTTCACATGAAATATTTAGTGGGGCTATGTTTTGTCCAACTACAATCCCAAAGGTGCTAAATATAATCATAGGCCTGTACTTGATGGTTTGAATTATTTAATGTCTTCTGTTGTTCATTGACGGGTTTTCTGTGCCCACTTGGTTAACGCAATTCTACCAATTGATTTTTCCCCCTTATTTCTCAAATTTCTCTTCTTGATGCCCAATGAGCGTAGTGAAAATTATGATGTACATCATTCATAAGTCATAAACATTACTACCTCGGGTTAAATATTAGATCTCGTCATATTATTTAATTTCTACATTCTCTCTCCTTGATTATTGTTGATAGAGGATCAACAAGGGTAAATTAGGAAATGATTAACAAATATGAAAACTATGCTTTATATTTAGGATCAAGATCAACTCCTCAAATATATCTTATATCAAAGACATATAATGCTTGGGGCCTATACTAGTTTAGTGCCTATTTCTCTATAAATGTTCTTCATCAATCCATTTATATATCAATGTTACATCCCTATCGGTCTCGCCTTCACAGTGGCGAGTAGTGTTATACCTCTTATTTATTAAACCAACTACTGCATTTTTCCAATAATATCACATATCAGAGCAATATAACGCAGCGTAGTGGTAAAACAGTTTGGGCATAGTATACTGATAATAAATTACAAACCTTGGTTAAAATATAATTACATAGAATCTCTACAACAATTCTTCGAATATCTTGGAACTGGTCCAACATCTTCATCTGCTAATATCCACCTAGGAGCTATATCCAATAAACTGTACAACATACAGGTAGCAACAGAGGTTGGAATCTCGAAGGATTCCAGAGTAACCGTTAATTTCATATACAAAGCATGTACAAAGTTTGTAAGAAAAACCATAAATCATACAGCATTCACAGGTCGCACACAGCCTAAACCGGAACAAGCAGCCATATATAACATGTACTACTTAAATAAAGCACATAACCATGCTGGGGTCGCACACAGTGGTTCCGGTATCCAAAGCACTTGGTGAAAGCGCAGCTAAATCACCAAGAGGGGGGGTGAATTGGGGATTTTTAAAATTCTTTTCAAACAAGCTCAGTTTCAAAATAAAGTTTGAAGAAAGACAACTGAATGAAAAGAGTATGAAAAGGAGAATAGGAGAACACAGAGCAATTATCCTGGTTCGGTCTTAACAGATGACCTACGTCCAGTCCCCAGATCTTCTGGGTTTTCCACTAACTCCTTAATTACACCTTCAGCAAACGAAGGAGGATTCACAATCTTGAACTCGCTCCCCCTTACAAGATGTAATTGTACAATCCCAATCTCAAAGTCCCTCTACTTTGAGATTCCTTACAGAAGATGGATTACAACAATGAAATCTCTCTCTAAGAGTGAATTCTGATAATCACTGAGGTACAATAATTTCAAAAGAGCTGGACCTTTCTTGAGTTTTCAAGCAAGAATGTATATATGATAGTTCTATATATTCCAGGTTGAAATCCTTAGCTATTTATAATATCTTGAGGCTTGTGAACGTTAGAAGACCGTTGGGGCTTTGTTCTTTTTAAGGAAAAACTGTTGGTGAAGTTATTTGCATGAATTGTACAGCTGAAGTTGCTCCTTGAATGTTTGCTGAACTGATCTTGTGATTTTGTTTCTTCTTAATGATTTGTTCCGTTGGGGATGATTCATAATGGTCAATTGATCTTCTGCAACGGCTATTTGATCTTGTTTAACGGCTAGTGATCCAGAGTTATGTTTCTCCATCATTTCAGCAAATTTCCTAAAGTGGCTCTGTTTCTTTTGATTCTTCATTCAAATGTATAAATTTCCTGTAATCTCATGAATATACTCATTAGAACAGTTCACGAATATACATGAATGATTTATGTGAAGTAAATAAACAATGGGTATCTTAAAAGATCAAAGATTAAGATAATTTTGGCAAGTTTAAACGAAAAGCGTTTTTCAGTTAAAATGGCCAACACTCGAGTGTTGAGTATCAACACTCAAGTTATGAACTGTGCTAAGTTCATAACTGGCAGTGTTCAAGAACAACACTGGCAGTGTTGATTCTAAAAAGAATCAATGCTCTCTGTCTGGTCAACACTCGAGTTTTTCTTCTCAACACTCGAGTGTTGAAACTTTGATAAAAAGTTTCAAACTCCAAAACTGTAGTTTTGAGTCATCACTGGCGGTTTTCAACTGGATGAATTTTAAAGGCTCTCTGCCTTGTCAACACTTGAGTGTTGGTATGCAACACTCGAGTTTTCACTTATATTGAAAACTCAGGTTCAGCTGAACACTGGCAGTGATGGAGCAACACTGGCGGTGTTGAAACTTTGAAAACCATGGGTTGCTCTCTGTCTCTTCAACACTGGAGTTTTGGTTTCCAACACTCGAGTTTTGATCTTTCTTTGAAAAAGTAAAAGACTCAAAACTGCAGTGTTAGACTAACACTGGAGGTGTTGAGGTTTTGAAAAACTTGATATCTCGCTGCCAGGCCAACACTCGAGTGTTGAAAACTCAACACCCGAGTTTTGAACTTTTCATAAGTTCAAAACTGGCAGTTTTGCTAGAACACTGGCGGTGATGCTTTCTAAAACATCTTGCCAATGTCCAACACTCGAGTTCTGGAACTCAACACTAGAGTGTTGCTATGTTTAAAAATGATCAACTGTTTTTCTCTTTTAAAAACTCATATCTTCATCTTCCAATGATTTCCAATTTGTTCAATCATCATCAAAACCTTATGAGAACTAACATTCTCCCCCTTTTTGATGATGACAACCCTTGAAAAACAAATTTTATAGAATTTGAGAAAATATGATTTGGAAATTATGAAGTTCATTTATCATTTTAAAAACTTATGCTTCAAAATAAGTTTAAACATAAAGACTAAGACAGATGACTTCATTCATGTAATTCAACTAGAGAATCAAGTGTTTGACAAGACACTTACAAAGGATTACAAAATATGCACTACAAAAGATACAAATTAAAACATCAGAAATTACACAACACTCTCAAATCACAATACTCTCAAATTCTGACTCTGATCTTCTCCCCCTTTGGCATCATCAATAGATGGGGGTACAACGGATAGAGGTGTTGGTGAAAGAGGAGGTGTTTGTGTCTCTGCAGCTGGAGTGACTAGAGGATCTGAGGTATGATGCTCTGAAGTGTGAGGCTCAGAAGATGGTTGAATGTCTGCAGCTGGAGTCCCCAAAGGTTCTACAAGTGGTGTAGAGGCTGAAGGTATATCAGAAGCAATTCCAGAAGGTTGAGGATCTGAGCCTGAAGAAAGACCTATGTTGAAATGTTTTAACAACAAATCAGCTTTGTCATGAAGGCTTGAGTTTGATATACTCAGAGACGTGAGCAGAATATCATGATTCTGAACTAGGTCTATAAGCTTGGCATTTTGGTCAGTGAGTTTGACCAAGTCCAGCTTCATGTCATCTTGAATGTCAGCTAGCTGTTTGGTACTCCTATACTGTTCACCTCTCATCTGTCCAATTTCATAGGCAATCTTATTGGACATTTCTTTAACAGCTGAGTCAATGATCTCTTTCACTCGGACATTAAAATCAGAGGTAGGAGGAGGAGGTGCAGATTGAGCTTCTTGATTCTGAGACTGAGACTGTGTAGCTTTTGATCTTGCAGGGCCTTTGGATCTAGTAGGGGCTTTTGATTGCCCTGATCCTTCTTCCTCAAATGTCAAATTCATCAAATTCAATTTACCCTTATCAAAGAATGGTGGAAGCTTTAAAGCTTCAACAGACCCAACATGCCATATCTTGAAGTAAAACAGAATAACCGATACTAGTGAAGGAAATGGCATATGAGAGAGTTTCCTAGTGGGGAACTTGAACCTGATCATTTCCTTCAAAATGTGATGGCCTAGATTGAAAGGAGTCTTGTTGACAAAAGAAGTAAACAAGGGGTAATCTCTCTGGGCAAAATGAGTGAAATTACCACTCTTTTGAATGAAATTTCTAGAGAAGATATACCACAAGACTCTATTCTTAGGGGGCATTGAGCTAGGATTAAAATTGAAATAGTGAGATTGGGCTTCAGGAAATGGCTTGTGTGGCATGAGGATGGACCAAATTGTCCTATTACCATATTCAGAAGTGTGAATTGGAAATTGGTCCATTTTCAAGATCGTGTTCAAGATAGAGGCTGAAAGGGTGAATTTGGTGTGTCTCACTGTAGTGGTTACCCTTTCTTCTAACAATTCTCCCTCTGGACCCAGTAGGTTGTCATAGGCCATATTAGAATAAAATTGCCTAACTAATGTAGGTGAGTAGGGACAAGCAATGGAAATGAAATTTTCATAGAATTTGAGCCAAGGTTTCAAATCCAAACTGTTTTCTTCCTCAAATTTGTCCAAATCCAAGGCTACTACTGCACAGGATTCTCTTGAAGCAAATTTCTCTTTAAAAATATTATCTTGGTCTTTCAAATGCACAGTAGTAAAATCAAAGTCTTTAGGTGGAAACTGAAAATGATAAATTTCTTCAATGGCATTTTCTTTTACCAGTGAGGAGCTAGATGAAGAAGGTTGTGAAGTAGAGGACTTCTTCTTTTTCTGGGGAGGTGCTTCCTCTGGTTCAAAATTTGATGCCCTTTTTGTTCTGACTTTCTTTTTAGACTTAGTAGCTGATTCTGGTTCAGCTTCTTTCTTTTTCTTCAGAGGTGCCGCAATCGGTTCTTGAAACGATACACCATTTGAACGAGTGGGTGTGGCTGAGACAGCTTTTGAAGATGATTGATGAATTTCACCACTAATTCCTGGGAGTGTTTGGTCTATTCCATCGTGAAATCTATTGGGTATCATTTTTATTCTCGATGGTCTCTGTGAAGGAGGAGAGGTTTGAGAAGGAGACTGTTCAGACGGTGATTTAGTCTCAGATTGAGTGGGTTTCGTCGATTCAGAGGCCATTGTAGAGTTGTGAGATTTTTTCGAGGTTAGATTGGAGATCTGAGAGAGAATCAGAAAGATTTGAGAAGAAGAGAAGTGAGAGCACCGAAGAACACTTAGGGCAAAACTGCGGTTATGAAGGCAGTTTTGGAGAACATATATATATATAGAAGCGTCAACACTCGAGTTCTCATAATCAACACTGGAGTGTTTAACTGTTTACACTACCAACACTCGAGTTCTCACAATCAACACTGGAGTGTTGATAAAAATTTGACTAACCTGGGTGCCAATAGTGTACTGAGAACCGTTGGCATTTCTTGTTCAAAACTAGAGTTCAAAACTCGAGTGTTGAGTTTCAACACTCTAGTTTTCATTTCTCCTTATTTCTCTGACCTCGACACTGGACTCCCAACACTGGAGTTCTGATTATCAAAACTCGAGTGTTCAGATTTGCAGGTACTTTAGTATTGCCATTGATCCACAAATACTGGAGTGTTTCATCCCATAACTCAAGTGTTCATTTTTTGATATGAAACATCAATCTGTTAAGTCCTACAAAAGAGAAAAACTCCAACACTCGAGTGTTTGATCCCATAACTCGAGTGTTCAACTTTTGATATCAAAAATGAACTTGTTAAATCCTGCAAAAAAAGAAAAACTACATACTCCGATGCTTAAGTTAGTAATTTGTAATCATCAAAACCAGAGCTAACATTGGAATTTAGTTGGAAATACTTACAACTCATTGGGATTCACCATTCCCAATTCTCTTCTTATGTAATTAAATTGTTCTTTAGCTAGTGGCTTTGTGAAGATGTCTGCCAATTGGAGATCAGTTGGGATGAACATGACTTTAACTTCCTTTTTCTGGACATAATCTCTTATGAAATGATGCCTTACATCAATATGTTTGGTCCTAGTGTGTTGGACTGGATTTTTGGCCAAGCTAATAGTGCTTGTGTTGTCACACAATATTGGGACTTCTTTGAGATTAATTCCCAAGTCTGAAAGTTGTTGTTTCAGCCACAAAACTTGTGCACAACAGCTTGAAGCAGCCACATATTCAGCTTCAGTGGATGATACAGCTACTGTTGTTTGTTTCTTGCTAAACCATGACACAAGTGATCCACCAAAGAATTCACACTGTCCACTTGTGCTTTTCCTATCGGTTTTGTATCCAGCATGATCTGAATCTGAATAGGCTACTAGGTGTTCTGGTTGTCCTTTAGGAAACCATAATCCTAGAGTTTTAGTGTCAGCAAGATATCTGAAAATTCTTTTCACATGTTCAGCATGTGACTCCTTTGGAGCTGATTGAAACCTTGCACACATTCCAACACTAAATTGGATGTCCGGGCGACTTGCTGTAAGGTAGAGTAAGGAACCAATCATCCCTCTATATTTTGTAATATTAAAGTCCTTTCCTTCCTCATCTGCATCCAATGAAGTAGTTGAACTCATAGGAGTGTCAGCACCATTACATTGATCCATTCCAAACCTTTTTAAGAGATCATTCAAGTACTTGGCTTGTGATATGAAGATACCATCTTTCTTTTGCTTAATTTGTAAGCCAAGGAAGTAGTTGAGTTCTCCCATCATAGACATCTCAAATTCTCCCTGCATTTTCTTTGCAAAATCTTCACACAAGTAATCATTAGAAGCACCAAATATAATATCATCAACATATATTTGTACAACTAAAATTTCATTCAATTTATTAGTTCTAATGAATAAAGTAGTGTCAGCTTTTCCTCTAACAAAGCCTTGATCAAGAAGAAATTTACTTAGGCGTTCATACCAAGCTCTAGGAGCTTGTTTAAGGCCATATAAAGCTTTCTTGAGATGATAAACATGATCTGGAAATTTTTCATTTTGAAATCCAGGTGGTTGTTCAACATAAACTTCTTCTTGTATGAAACCATTTAAAAAGGCACTTTTAACATCCATTTGAAAGAGTTTTATTCCTTTAACACAAGCAAAGGCTAGAAGAACCCTTATGGCTTCCAATCTTGCCACTGGAGCATAAGTTTCTTCATAATCAATTCCTTCTTCTTGATTGTAGCCTTTGGCAACTAGTCTTGCCTTATTTCTGACTATGATTGCAGATTCATCACGTTTGTTTTTGAATACCCATTTGGTGCCAATGACCGGATGGTCTTTAGGCCTAGGTACCAAATCCCAAACTTGATTTCTTTCGAATTGGTGTAATTCTTCTTGCATTGCAATTACCCAATCATTATCAGAAAGTGCTTCATCAATTTTAGAAGGTTCAATGTTGGATATAAAAGCAGAAAATGTAATTTCATTTAAGGTGCTTTTTCTGGTTTTAACACCTTGATTAACATCACCTATCACTTGGTCTAAAGGATGACTTTTGTTATATTTCCAAGCTTTAGGTTGTGATGGTTCAGGATTTTCAAAATGATTTTGAGGATCTGTTTCAAAAACATCTTGTTCTTCTGTATTAGAGGGAGATTTTAGAAGATGTTTGTTTTCAGAATTTTGAGTTTGATTTTTCAAGATTATTTCATCATCATCATCATTCAAAGGCTTGTTAGAAGAAGAGTCACAAAATACCACATGCACAGATTCTTCTACACAACGTGTTCGGATGTTAAATACTCTATAAGCTTTACTTCTATTAGAATATCCTAGAAAAATACCTTCATCTGCCTTGGCATCAAACTTACCCAAGTTATCCTTACCATTGTTGTGGATGAAACACTTACATCCAAATACATGTAGATGTGCTAAGTTGGGCTTTCTTCCTTTGTACAGCTCATAAGGAGTTTTGTTTAGATTCTTCCGTACATACGCCCTATTTGATATGTAGCATGCTGTTGACATTGCATCAGCCCAGAATGCTTGAGATGTTTTGTTTTCATTCAACATTGCTCTTGCCATCTCAGTGAGGACTCTATTCTTTCTTTCAACTACACCATTTTGTTGAGGAGTCCTTGGCGCTGAAAAGTTGTGATCAATTCCTATGCTTTCACAGAAGTCAGCAAAGGCTTGATTGTCAAATTCTCCTCCATGATCAGTTCTAATACCTGAAATAGAAAGACCTTTCTCGTTCTGGACCTTTTTGACAAAAACAACAAATTGATCAAATGTTTCATCTTTAGAGCATAAAAATATGGTCCATGTGAATCTGGAAAAATCATCAACTATAACTAAGGTATATAAATTACCTCCTAGACTTCTAACTCTAGCAGGTCCAATTAAATCCATGTGAAGTAATTGAAGAGGTTTTTGAGTTGATATTTCATTTTTGGAATTAAAAGACGACTTGGTTTGTTTACCTTTTTGACAAGAGTCACAAATCATGTCGTTTTTGAAAGATAGTTTAGGAATGCCAAAAACCAACTCTTTCTTAACTAATTTGTCAAGTTGAACCATATTCACATGAGCTAATCTTTTATGCCATAGCCAAGTTTCATCTGATTTACTTATAAAGCATTTCTCTGAGATATCATCGTTAGAAAGATTAAGTGAATAGCAATTACCTTCTCTAGGTGCTCTGAACAATGCTTTAGACTTAATCTCTTCTAGGGGAAGTATATTACTGCTAACAATTAAACATTCTTCTGAATTAAAGATAACTAAGTTACCTTTATCTGTGCTTTGACTTACGCTCAGAAGATTATGACATAATCCTTCAACAAGGTATACGTCTTTAATTTTTGGTCCATCGGAATTTCCAATGTCTCCAATTGCTGCAATCTTGCCGGTTTGATTTCCACCGAATGTTACCTTGCCTCCATCCTTAGTTTTAATTGTTACAAACTTTGATTGATCCCCTGTCATATGTCTTGAGCACCCACTATCAATGAACCACTTGTTGGATTTTGATGCTCTAAGACAAACCTGCAAAACATAAAGTATCAAGTCTTAGGTACCCACTTTTTCTTGGGTCCTCTGGGGTTAGTTTGTGTCTTAGGATCCTTATAGGATCCTTTTGGCACCCATTTATAGTTACCTACAGGCTTGCTCTTACCTTCCCTTTTATGAAAACAAGAAGAAGTAGTATGTCCTTTTCTATTGCAATAGTCACAGTGGGCAAAGGGATTGGATGAATGCACAGATTTTTGGAAAAAGTTCATGTAGGATTTATGTCCTAATTTCTTCCTTCCTTTTTGTTTATCAAAATCTGGTTTATACCCTATTCCTGATCTATCATTTGTAAATCTTTGTTGTTTCAGGATAACATTTAGCATTTCACTACCATTTGTGAATTTTTCAAGAGTTTTGGTAAGAAACAGGTTTTTCTTTTCTAAAGCACAGCAATTTTCACAATTCTTTTCAAGGTTCCTTTCAGAAACTTTTTCAGAAATATTTTCATTATTTTGAATTTGTTTTTCTAAGAGTTTGATCTTTTTCTTTGCAGATGAAAGTTCTTTGGCTATTTTTCTAAACTCAATAAAAAGCAAATTATACTCAGAAGATAATTCATCATAGAAAGAATTAGAAGCATTTACCTCTTCATCATCTGACCCTTCTTGGGCTACAAGACAAATGTTGGATTTTTCTTCTTCCTCATCATCATCAGATGAGCTATCTCCCCATATACCTGACACATAAGCTCTTCTTTTGAATTTGTTAAATTTCTTCTCTTTATTCTTGAGCTGTGGGCAATCAGATTTGAAGTGTCCAGGTTGTCCACATTCATAGCATGTGATGGATTTCTTTGTTTCAGTGTTTGAGCTACCTTTGTGAAATCTTTTGTTGGCTTGATCCCTTTTGAAAAATTTCTTGAATTTTCTGACCATCAGACTCATCTCTTCATCATCATCCTCATCTTCTTCATCATCATCAGATTTGGATTCTTTAGAGGTTTTGAGAGCTATACTTTTGCTTTTACCATGCACTTCTTCAAGTCCCTTTTTGAATTTCAGTTTAGCCTCATATTCAGAGAGACTTCCAAAGAGAGCTGCTACAGATGTCATTGATTCACCACGTGCTTCTTCAATGGCAGTGACCTTTGCCTCCCATTCTTTGTTGAGGATATTTAGGATCTTTCTTACTTGTACAGATTGTTCATACACTTTTCCTAAAGAGGCAAGTTGGTTAATCAAATGAGTAAATCTTAATTGAAACTCACCAATGGTTTCTCCTTGTTTCATGCGAAGGAGATCATATTCTGTCATGAGGGTGTTGATTCTATTCTGTTTCACCCCAGTTGTCCCTTCATGTGCAATCTCCAAAGCATCCCACATGGCTTTAGCTGAGCTCAGAGTACATATGCGGAAGTATTCTTGTTGACTTAAGGCACTTTGTAACATGAGTATGGCTTTACTATTGAGAGTGATGTTTCTTCTATCATTCTCATCATAGTTCTCTTCAGGTTTTGGAATCCTGATGCCTTCCCTTTCAATTGTTGGAGCATAGTCTCCTCTTTCGAACACTTTCCATAAGCCATATTCTGTAGCCATAACAAAGACTCTGAATTTAGCTTTCCAAAAAGAATAATGCTCACCATTAAAACCTGGGGGACGATTGATAGAGGCTCCATCGGGCAAAATTCCCTCCATTGTGATCCTTCTCGAGTTGTTAAGCTCTTTAGAGAAAACCTGGCTCTGATACCAAATGAAAGCGCAGCTAAATCACCAAGAGGGGGGGTGAATTGGGGATTTTTAAAATTCTTTTCAAACAAGCTCAGTTTCAAAATAAAGTTTGAAGAAAGACAACTGAATGAAAAGAGTATGAAAAGGAGAATAGGAGAACACAGAGCAATTATCCTGGTTCGGTCTTAACAGATGACCTACGTCCAGTCCCCAGATCTTCTGGGTTTTCCACTAACTCCTTAATTACACCTTCAGCAAACGAAGGAGGATTCACAATCTTGAACTCGCTCCCCCTTACAAGATGTAATTGTACAATCCCAATCTCAAAGTCCCTCTACTTTGAGATTCCTTACAGAAGATGGATTACAACAATGAAATCTCTCTCTAAGAGTGAATTCTGATAATCACTGAGGTACAATAATTTCAAAAGAGCTGGACCTTTCTTGAGTTTTCAAGCAAGAATGTATATATGATAGTTCTATATATTCCAGGTTGAAATCCTTAGCTATTTATAATATCTTGAGGCTTGTGAACGTTAGAAGACCGTTGGGGCTTTGTTCTTTTTAAGGAAAAACTGTTGGTGAAGTTATTTGCATGAATTGTACAGCTGAAGTTGCTCCTTGAATGTTTGCTGAACTGATCTTGTGATTTTGTTTCTTCTTAATGATTTGTTCCGTTGGGGATGATTCATAATGGTCAATTGATCTTCTGCAACGGCTATTTGATCTTGTTTAACGGCTAGTGATCCAGAGTTATGTTTCTCCATCATTTCAGCAAATTTCCTAAAGTGGCTCTGTTTCTTTTGATTCTTCATTCAAATGTATAAATTTCCTGTAATCTCATGAATATACTCATTAGAACAGTTCACGAATATACATGAATGATTTATGTGAAGTAAATAAACAATGGGTATCTTAAAAGATCAAAGATTAAGATAATTTTGGCAAGTTTAAACGAAAAGCGTTTTTCAGTTAAAATGGCCAACACTCGAGTGTTGAGTATCAACACTCAAGTTATGAACTGTGCTAAGTTCATAACTGGCAGTGTTCAAGAACAACACTGGCAGTGTTGATTCTAAAAAGAATCAATGCTCTCTGTCTGGTCAACACTCGAGTTTTTCTTCTCAACACTCGAGTGTTGAAACTTTGATAAAAAGTTTCAAACTCCAAAACTGTAGTTTTGAGTCATCACTGGCGGTTTTCAACTGGATGAATTTTAAAGGCTCTCTGCCTTGTCAACACTTGAGTGTTGGTATGCAACACTCGAGTTTTCACTTATATTGAAAACTCAGGTTCAGCTGAACACTGGCAGTGATGGAGCAACACTGGCGGTGTTGAAACTTTGAAAACCATGGGTTGCTCTCTGTCTCTTCAACACTGGAGTTTTGGTTTCCAACACTCGAGTTTTGATCTTTCTTTGAAAAAGTAAAAGACTCAAAACTGCAGTGTTAGACTAACACTGGAGGTGTTGAGGTTTTGAAAAACTTGATATCTCGCTGCCAGGCCAACACTCGAGTGTTGAAAACTCAACACCCGAGTTTTGAACTTTTCATAAGTTCAAAACTGGCAGTTTTGCTAGAACACTGGCGGTGATGCTTTCTAAAACATCTTGCCAATGTCCAACACTCGAGTTCTGGAACTCAACACTAGAGTGTTGCTATGTTTAAAAATGATCAACTGTTTTTCTCTTTTAAAAACTCATATCTTCATCTTCCAATGATTTCCAATTTGTTCAATCATCATCAAAACCTTATGAGAACTAACACTTGGAACACATATCATCGAATGCATAACCAATTATGGTAAAACATACATACAAAGTCACAAAAAGTACATGAAATTAAGGTTACTTACCTGTAAACAACTGATCAATTCGAGTAACAAACTTCTGGCTACTAAATAGGAATGATAGACCTAAAGTAATACAATATAAATGATGTCATCATCTATATAATTTTCCTCTCAGAAAATATGTTACTATATGACTTGTATGAAGGGTTCTTTCATCATTTGAAACTCATTAATTTCTTTATTAATGAGTATCCCTTCATTAGATAATTTTCCTTTATTTTCGCACAAAATACTGGAAAATTCTGGAATTTGATCCAACTTCAAAAATTCATAACTAATTGCAGAAAAATCCGTTTGAGGTGTTCCAAAAATCTACATGACCCTTAAGATGTCTATTTTTAACTAAAAATACTTGCTAGGGCCAGAAACACATAAATAATTCCCAGCCATGAAAATACCCCTGCTGGTTTTTCAACTTCTCAAGTTGTGTTTCTTTATATCTTAACCTTAATATTTTCAAAATCATGCTCTACACTCTCTCTTGTACAAAATCCCATTTTAGGCACTTTAAAACCATAAAGATTACCAAATAAAATCATATCACCATGTTCCAACTACTAATCAAAATCTTCTTCAAAATCACAAGAAATTAAGAAGATGACTTCCTTGTTTAAAGTCCTTGCTTCTTTCACCATCTTTCTTGAATTCCTTTGTAAAGATGATTAGAGCTTCAACAATATCATACAAAGTTATTTACTAAGACCTTAGACATCACTACATGAATCTGAAGGAAGTAAAATAAATTTCATAACTTCCTTACCTCAATTCTCAACTTCTTTGCTTGCCTTCCTTCTTTGTGTGCTTCCTTTCTCTCTTCTCTCTTCTTGCCTATTTTGAACTTAGGGTAGAAAATGAGGGAGTTCATGGTCTTAAATAATAGTTAGAAACCATGTAAAAATATCCCTCTTGGTATATTACCAAATTGCCCTTGCATTTTCTTCATTTTTCATGCATTTTCATGTCCAAAACTGTAATTTTCCTTGGCCCTTCCTTGTTGCACGAATTTACCTCATTTTTAGGCACAATTATGAGCTTGCTCAAGTGTCATTTTAGTACATATTTAGGTCCCTTTCTTGGCCCTTCATTATTGGTCCATATGTCCTATCCATTAATTTAGATATGCACAAGTGTCCCTTGTAATTAATTCAATGTGTATATGTGTCCTCAATTTATTTTTCTTCAAATATTATTTGGACACTTGGTAGCTTAGGTGTCCCCCATATTTAATTCATCAAGCATATGTGTCCCTTATAATTAATTCACCAAGCATAGGTGTCCCCTTGAGTCATCATCTTGTTATTAATGTCCAAGCTTTAGGTGTCCATCAATTTGCTTTATTAGCAAGACAAGTGGTCATTTAGATAAGAACAAAACCAATTCATCTCCCTTACATACCATGTGTCCCTTTTTTTTTTTTTTTTGTACAAAGAGCATTAATTCCTTTGATTTCTTGCTTGTACATGTAGCCAAGTGTTGGTACTTGGTTAGACAGCTTATTCAATTCTCTTCTTTGGCTTTTTGACATGAAATCACCTCTTCCTTTCTTGCATCATTATTTTGGACGAATTTTAAGGCTTGTCCAAGAAGCCATGAATTATCTTTAAAGTCAAAGATATTTCTCTAATAATCACCTTAATCTTGCCATGTGTACATGTCATTTTCAAAGGCATAAATGCTTGTTACTAATAGTCCTCCTACTTGCCATGTGTCCATGTTCTTGAACCATCTCTTATCTTCCTATGCCATCTCATAATAATTATCTCTTATTAACCAATAAGATAGAAACAAATATCCCTTGCCTTAGATTTAATAAGAATCCCATATATCTCAATAATATAATATATTAATTAGCTTCATACAATAATTTACATGAAAACCTTGTCACAAGCTGATTCTCAAATCTCTAGGCCCTAAAATTCAGGATATTAGAATCAACGACTTAATGAATTTTTAATGATTAAAAAGAAAGCTGTTGGCTTGCTGTAAACATCATGATGATGCATCAGTTCTTCTGATCCAGTCCTTTTTCATGCATATATTACTCCAATACAATAGGGACAACAAAAGTTAAGAACCTTGAAAACAACATTGCATTTCTAGTTATTCAGGATGAACTGAACCTTTATTTTAGTATACTTTTTACACACACACGCACACAAATTTGCTGTATCCATGTTCTCATCGATCTTCAGAAAATATCCTCCTAGATTTCCTCAAGAAAAATGAGTGCAAAGTGGAATAAGTGAATTGGATAACAAGATGAATATAGGAAGTCAATATACCTAATAGTTATTGTATTCGCTTAAAAGGTGCCAGTGAGTCCATAGCTCACATGCCACTTGCCATTATTCTCAATCCTTGATCGAAAAGAAAGAAAGAATAAATCTTGAATTTTTCAATAAGATGTAGTTCATAAATCTCCATTAAACTATAATGATACCTATCTCAATATATAGAATTCTAATGCTGAGTTTCATTATGGGGCACTAACGGACTGTTTGGAGGATTTCAATCATTGGATTTGATGATGATGATGATAATGAGGCTCCATGTGTTTAAACATGAGTACTGTTGACATTTTAATCTCTTCTAAATAAAGATTAAAAAAAATTAAATCTGGACAGTTTAAATCAAATTTGGATGGTTAAGATATGATAAGGTTTGGGTGCTCATCAAAGAGATGAGAACCCAAAATGGTTCCATGTATTACCAATTGTGATGGTTAAGATATGATAAGGTTAATTTTTGGTAGCGCTAATTATCCATTATTTTTATTTAATCTCGTCAAAGCAAAGTAAAATTCATTCAACTACTCGAAATTGAAGCTAATTAATGCTATTAAAATAATAAAGCCTAAAGTTTGACGGTCTCTCTCATCTGATCATCAGGACAGTTTTTTTGTTAAAAAAAAAAACTTGATAACACTTAAGAACTAAGACCAACGTCACATGTCTTGAAGAAGCGCGAGCAGGTTTGGTTGTTTTACTTTGAAACCTATTATTTTGAAGATAAATAGTGCTTGAAGGCACACCAACAATCAATTTGGAACTATGTGACGAAGAAAGTAAGGAAAAGAAGAGGAAGATGATGATGATGATAGATGAAGCAGTTCAATACATGAAAATTTTAATCATCTTCATATGTAAAAACCAAATTCTGAAGACTTGAATTCTCTACTCACCCTAATTTAAAGTTTTGAGGCTTTGGATTGAGATAGTTTTTAACATGATATCTCAATTACCAATTGCGGATTTCTTGAGTAGTTTGCCAGCTCTAATTGAAGTGAATTTCACAAATTTTTTTTTTTGAACAATGAATTTCACAATTGATGAAATTATTTTTTCTTGTTTACGCAAAATAATGATATATACGTAATCGAAGTTTCCCACCTTTATTTCTTTTCTACTAAATCTTGGTGAAATATGTCTTTAAAGCTTTGCATAACTTTCCTTTTTAAGAAAATATGCCTAACTTTTTTTTTTAATGCGTGATATTGGTGATAGTTACATAACCAGAAGTAAGTAGTGTCCAGCAGCAGCACGTGAACTTTGTTTTCTTCTTTGCAACTTCTCATGTTTAAATTTAACGTATGAACTCAGGGATTTACTTTCAAGAAAAATTTGGGTAAGACTGTAAAAGAAGATATACCAATTGAATTAAGAATTTAGAGATTTTGATCCTCAATCACCCATATGAAAACTATTATCTACCTATCAATTTGGCTTTTTTCCTTTTTGTTTTTTAATAATTTTGAAAAAAAAAATTAAACACACGCGCACAAACATATTAACACTAAGTTTGAGCCTGAAACATCATTAAAAAACACTGTAAATAATTTAAAACTATCGACTTTTTTTTTAACACTTTTTCACGAGCATTTAAAAACATAGTTGCACTCTAAATATTAATTGAAAAGAATATTACTCCTGATCTAGTCCTTAATATTAGAATTTTTTTTCTGAAACACTATAGTTATCTTCCTTAATCTTCTCATTATCTTTCATTCTTAATTATGCTGAGGGAATATCGCATCAATATGGACAAATTACAAAAATAACGAGATATATATATATATATATATATATATATATATATATATATATATATATATATATATATATATAAACGTATTATATTTAAGGCCAAAAACTACTCTCTAAATATTTTCTAAGGATTCGAGGGAGTAAAACAAAATATGCACGTTAAACAAATTTAATTGGTTAGTTAAATCCAATTATCAATGGTTGAAAAGAAAAACAACCCCAATTACCTAGTGGCAATTGGAACGTCTGGGCACGCTGCAAAGTCTGCAGCCACAGGAGAGCCACGTTAAGACTTATTGGCTTTTTTCCATGTGGGGGCATACCGACCCTATTTTCTTGTGCAACAACAGCATGAGGAATTTATGTCTTACATTGTCAAAAATAATAACTTCGATAATAGAAGTTAAAAGAAGAAAAGAGGAGATTCCAAGAGTTGGATAATATTCTTAAAATGAAAATAAAATATCATATTTTATCTCCTTATATTTTTGTTCAATTTTTAATTTGAACTCTGTCCAATATTATATGTTGTGTATTGTAAAGGATACCAAATGTAAGTAAGATCCATTTAAAACCCAAGGGAAAAAATGTAGTACAACTAACTCTAAATATTAAAGGTTAAGTTACATCTAACATCTTAAATTATTTTTTAAAGGCACCTTTTATTCTAAACTAATTTTTGATGTATTCAACAACCAAATTTTACCAATAACACTTAATATGCTAAAATAATTTTTGGTGCAATTTTTCACTTAAAATATTTTTTTTCAGTAGTAAAAAGCATACGAAAATTAAGATACTAGGTACTAAAAGAAATATTTGAAGGTGATGAATATGCCAAAAATTAATTTAAAAGACTGGGTGTTTTTTTTTTAAAAAATATTTTATTGTGATAGACACATAAAAAATTACTTTAGGATACTACATGTTATAAAAAAAAAGAAAAAGAAAAACAGAAAATACTAATTCATTATAAATTATAAATGCATTGAGTTTATCAAGAAGCTAATGGAAAGTTCTAGTCTTTAACTCAACGTCTTAGGTCTCCCAGTTAAAGTTTGCAACTATTTATAAACCTCAGACTCACAAAGTGGCCACTTCTTGGTCCATAAGAGAGCCGCGTCTCTTGCTTTTGGCCATGTGTGGACAAACCTTAGATTAACAAAGTGGCCTCTTGATCCTGTTCAAGGATCACGGTGGAAGCTCTAAAAATAACTTTTAAATTGTGAAATTTGATTTTAATTTTTAACATATTATTTCGATTAATGTTTGGCCAGATGTGGCTATGATTGAAAAGCTATAATAAAAGAAAAGTTTGAATTATTAGTTTTTGCATCTTGCAAAGTGGACAACATGAAGAGAGAAAATTTCACACATTGAACAGTGAAGCCATAGAAGGAAGAGATCAGAAGATAACTGCAACATCCCAATTTTCAAAAGTGTTTTTCAAAATAGTTTGATCAGAGTAGAGCATCGGAGCAATTTAAAATACTGAGTAACTGATAAATCTGTGGTACAATATGGTCTGTGGCGTATCTTGGTGATATCAATACATTTACCTGAGTATTAAAAATCTTAACTACGTAGCAATATAAGTACACCTTCAAAATAAACTTTATCCGGTCCTCGTGCGCGCTGTTTACCCTTGTATCTTATCTTCAGTCCTCGGTCCTCCAGACCCTTAAGCTATAGTAAGGGCTAAAGTTCAATTACCATTGAACCTCAAGTAATGGTTAACCTCATGCTTATGTATCAGTTATGTATGACAGATTTTCATGACAATACAACATTAATCACATACGATATTCACATATTCAAGATAGTAACAGAACACCACCACTGCCTACGCATTTTATTCCAGTCTGCACTATTCACCAGTGCCACAGTGTACATCCGTTCCTCAGCGCTAGGAAAACTCAACGGCGTTATCATGACTATAACCCGTATAAAGCTGTATGTATATGAACAATTTTTTAAAAACAGAATCTATAGCTGTATGTTTATGCACAACTTTTCAAAAATAGAGTCTCAGACTATTTATCACATATAAGTATACAATAAGCATCAGAGTTAGTACGTTACAGTACGCGTCCGTACCTTAATCGATGATATCGGTATGTTGCTGGTTGGATGATGGTCACGTTTATCCTATAATGGTAATATCACATTTATTAATTCACAAATAATATTCTAGAAGATATCCTAGTCACTAATGACCTTTTTACCCTTGGTAGGATTATTTCTCAACTTATCACCCTTAATTCTTCAAAAACGCTGATTCAAAATTTGGACAGATTTTTGTCTAACTTTAGAAAATCAAAACTAATTCTAGAAAAAGCAAAACGAGGATCCGTAAAATTCCTTGAAATTCTTAGGATGTCTACTTTCAAGTAAAAATAATCAATTTTGCCCATATTTCACGAGTCACTCCCAGTTTAAAGTTTTGAGACTCTTCCCAGAATTTTTCCAGAATTTCGTGGTTAAACTTTGAGAATTTTTATCTCACTGTACAGAGCTCATTTTAACATGTTCTTTGCATATTTGAAAAGCCCTATATGTCTACTTTAATCATGAAGTTTTCCAGAATTGTTCAACCACGTTTTCAACATAAAATATTGACATTTTCATTACTGGTTCCAGAAATCGCCTACCGACAAAATTTCGCCAGAATTTCATTACTTTGA
Source organism: Acacia crassicarpa (assembly GCA_034222035.1). Taxonomy (NCBI): domain Eukaryota; kingdom Viridiplantae; phylum Streptophyta; class Magnoliopsida; order Fabales; family Fabaceae; genus Acacia; species Acacia crassicarpa. Next base: position 20,638,998 of record JAWXYG010000012.1, read on the forward strand.
CTCCCATCTTCCAGAAATTTTGCTAAAACCCCTTCTTCATCAATTTTTCGAATTAAAACCAATTTTGACTATAAAAACATGATATTAAAATTATTCTAGCATATTTAAGATTAAAACTACTTCTATCTAAGAATTTAAGGACTAAAACTTAAAGAACTTAAAGCTAGAGTTAGAGAACTTACCAAGAACCTTGCTACTCCTCTAAGAAGATCCTTACTCTCATTCTCTACTCTCTATTATAGATTGCTTTGCTTTGTTTTGGTGTGAAGAGTATGAGGGCCAAGGACCCCTATTTATAGTAGTTTGGTGTGGCAATTTGGCAATTAATTCAAACCTAGCTCATCTTGCATTATGGCCATTGGATCTAGGTCATTTTTGGAGCTCAAATCCTCACCATCCACCTCTCAAAACCGTGCTCCCTCTCTCTCCCTTCTAGCCTCTTCCATTTTCTTCATGACTCATCCACCAAGTACATTATCCTCTTCCTAAAGTTAATTCCATTATCCCATGTGTGTTTTGAAAATTCTTGGCTTCTTTCTTAAGTCACAATTTCCTCCTTCTTCTCTTCTTTGTTTGTATTTCACTAGATAAAAATTTTTTTAGCGGTCTTCTTGAAGTTTTCTTCAAATTTTCTCATTGGTTTTGAAGTCTTGAGATTATTGGCTTTATTTAGAGACCTCAAACACCTATTTTCTCAATTAGAAGAAATCTTCAAAAGTTGAGGAAATGGCTTTGTTTATAACCATTCTCAAGCTTAAATTATGATTGTTAATAATCACTTCTTATATTTGATTTATGATTAATGGATCTCAAGTTACAATTTATTTTGTATAGATTTCCCTTTGCTTATGTCTTGAATTATTTCTAAGTCTCTTTATGACATAGTACACTCTATCCTCTTCCAAAACCTTCAAAGTCTTCATCTTTTTAATGCTTAGCTTGCATGTGATTCAATTATGCATGTGTGGACTTTGTTATATTGAATTAATCAATTCCCCTTTTCAATTAGAGAGGCACCGAAATTTCACTCCCAATTTCACTCTTGAATTGTGTTTTAATTATCTCATACTATGAAGAAGAAAAATCTCCCATTGGTTGTTTAATTTCCACATGGATTATGTTTTATGAAATCCATTTTCAAGCCTTTAGATTAGCTTTATTAGATTTAATCCAAGCCTCTAATTTATGCTAGAAATATCTTAATTACTTTTGATGATATTTGTTCTTATTTTATGTGCTAATAGGATTTACTAATTGTGCAATTATCTTGGTTTATTAGGAAGGAATTTTCGCCTATTTTAGATAAACTAGGGGGATTTAAATTAATCTTGGGAAAAATCACTAATATGGCATCTTAGATGTTTTTAGGCTTAATTTGTTGGTTACAATATAAATTTTGATTAGTAGTAATATCCTTTAATTTAAATTAAACAATTGTGCTTCTTGGTTCCTAAGCAAAGAATTTGTATTTAATGTTAATCAAATAAATAAAAAGCTAAGCCTCCTATTGGTCCATTAAAGATCACATGGATTAATGATGTAATTAATTAAGGCCATTAGATTTAACTTTATGAGACTTAATCTTGGCCTCTAGATCTTAGTTGCAATTGTTGACTTTTCAAAGCTTGATTAAAGTTTAATTAACATCTTAATCAAATACTTAATTGTCCCTTGATTATTGTATTATTGGTTCTTAGAGTAATTTATGATTGTTGATAATTCATCTTATGCTAATCCTAACCCCTTATTGGTCCTTGACTTTTAATTATCCTAATACACCTTTAATTGGTGACTATTAATATTAATTGTAAAGAATTACCTAAGTATTTTATTAGTGTAATTTTAATTGCTCATTAATTATTGGTAATTGCCCCTTAATTGTTCCAAGCATTTTGATAATTCTTTATGGCTTTTATGAATTAAATATGAACTAGATATTAATTATAGGGTATTAGAAAATTTAGTCTCTTAATAAATTATAAAAATTGGTATTTAAGACTCTTTGATTAATTACAATTTATTTAATTTAGTGAAGACTTAGTTGGTCACTAATTGTCATTGATTTTTTTCTAAATTCATTTAGGTATTTTCATAACACTCTCTTGCTCTTCTTGATTTTAAATGAACCATAGCTTAATATGATATTTATTGTATTTTATGATGCCTAACAAAATTTATTAAATCATTGGTTACCCTAATCCTAAGGGAAAGTTTTCTAGAAAATAGAATAAATATATCTCAAAATTTGAAACTACATATTTACCTATTTTAAATAGCTATTTCCTATCAAAATATAATGGTTATGCTAAATAGGATTTTTAGGGTATTACAATAACATCCTCAGCCCCATATTCATTTAATAGAACGAAGATAAAATCATTTTAAAAAACCAATAACCTTGTATAAGAAAAGATAAAAATTTTCAAATGAGCCCAATAATTTGATCTTATAAATGTATCTAAAGGGGAAAAATAAAACCAACACTACTAGTAGTGTAGTGGTATTAGGATTAATTTCCCTCCTCCCAGTGCTGGGTTCGATCCCTCTCCCCTATTGCCTTGTATCAAAAAAAGAGGGGGGGGGGGGAATAAAAAAATTTGAGGAAATATTCTCATATTAAAAATTTAATTGGTATGAAGGATCTAATAATTTTTTATACACATAGAATAATTTAATTAAGTATTTTAGTGTTTCAAATTTTTTCAATAATTAATTACTTATTTTTTAGCTTTATATAATTTTAATTTTAAATTATCAACAAATATACCAATAATATATATGTATTATTTATAAAGATTTATGTCATTTTCAATTATTTTTTATCTAAACTTGTTTTTCAAACTATCATCTAAACAAATTTCAATTCAAGTAAAAAATTACTTCTGTCACAGTTAATTCAAATATAAATCACATTTACAATTTTACTGTTATCTTATCTTAAGTTTGCAAAAATCAAATTGAAAAAAAAAATTTTTTTAAAAAAATTCTGCCTCCCACTGATCCAATCGGTTTATTTAGAGAGCCACGTCTCCTGCTTTCGGGCTTTCGGCCATGTGTGGACAAGCTCACCCACGTGAACCAATGAACTTTAGGACCCTCAATTCCTCTTGACGTGGAACCAAAATATCTACCACTATATATACTCCCACCTCCTCTTTTATATAAAGCACACTCACTTCTACCTTTAGATACAGATCATTGATCACAAGAAACTAGAATTATAGTGAAAACAAAGCATTTCAACTCGGTGATTTCCATTGCTTACCAATTTAGAAATGGCTGCCTCATATGCTATTCAACCTCTATTGGCTAGCCCTGTCACTCGCATTTCAAACAAGTCCAGGTTGCACCAACAGCTTGGTTTTCCAGCAACCTGCATGCCAACCCCACGCAGGAATGTTAGTTTTAGAGTTCGATCCATGGCTGAGCCTGGTAAGGTAATTGTTTTCCATCAATTCTCATATCGATGTTGGCTCTAGAAATTCATAGTAATCATTGAGTGATCTTTTATATTATGCGACAAATTTGGATATTATCATGTAGATATTAATGGAAGAGACGAAATGACAAATACACGATTCTATCTAAAGATGAAATAATCCGATGCATCTATACGAGAAGTAAATCCTAATCGTAATAAATTTTACATCCTAAACACTGTAGTTTTCACTCTGTATAATTAATATCTGAATAATACCTAACTGATGTTGACTCATGACCGGGAACTGAAGCAGGCGAGCACGAAATTCTCGGATGTATTGGCGTTCAGTGGACCAGCACCGGAGAGAATCAACGGAAGATTGGCGATGATAGGGTTTGTGGCGGCAATAGCGGTGGAAATAGCGAAAGGGCAAGACGTGTTTGAGCAGATCGCCGACGGAGGCATCCAGTGGTTCTTGGCGACAAGCGTCCTCCTATCGGTCGCATCGCTGATTCCATTGTTCCAGGGAGTGAGTGTCGAATCGAAGTCTCATTCGTTTATGTCTTCTGATGCAGAGCTTTGGAATGGAAGGTTTGCGATGGTGGGATTAATCGCGCTAGCTGCCACTGAATATGTTAAAGGAGGAACACTTGTGTGATTTCATTTGCTCTTGCTTTGTAGCCACCGCTATTATTACTACTACTACATATTAAATTAAAGATGTGCGAATCTTCTTTTATCATAGTCAAGCTTTGCCAATTTGCTCAAGTCGAAATTTGATGTGTGTAAATTATTATTATTACATATTAATTCAGTTCAGTTGGAACGATAGGAAAAAGCAGGCCCATGATTGCCATCACATCTAGTCATCTACCTTGTGCTAGCAACTGAGTCCATAAACATCCAAACCTAAGGGCAAAGCCTAAACAAGTTAGCAAGTGCCTCACCACATCTGCTCTGTGGCAAAAATATTTGCATCAACACGAGGAGGAGTATTAGCATGATCATTGTTGCTGCTATCGTCAACACCGTCGGCACCGTTTTGTGTTGCGCCAGTTTTGAACAATCCATAGAATAAATACTACCTCTGGTGTTTAAAAGAAAACTTATCTTTTTGAAGAGATTAAAGGAGTGAAACAAGTTACTTAATATTATATGTTGAATAATATTAAATTATAGGGTAAGCCTTATATACAACGGTTAAATTACTCAAAATTTAATTTAAGACATTGAACTAAAAAAATAATAGATTAAGTTATTCATCATAATTAAAGATTTAAAATTTAGGTTAAATTATCTTCAAAATTAAAAGTGAAACTCTTGTAAAATATCATGATCAATCAAATGTTGGCAAATACAACATGTCATTAAAATTAATTTTCTTTTGAATAGTACCAAATTAAGACTTTTTTGTGAAAATTTTCTTAAACAACATAGTCATTTTACTTAATTTTCTCATTCTCATATAATTATTGCTGAGGGAATATAGCACAAATGTCGATAAATTAGAAAAATGATGATAAATATAAAAAATATATATTTTATTTAATGTCAAGAACCACTCTTTAAATATGTCCTAAAGATTGGAGGGAGTACAATATAATAAGCACGTTAAACAAATTTAATTGGTTAGTTAAATCCAAGGGATAAAAACCATTTTTGCCACGAAAGTTTTGCTAAGGGAGCACCTAGCACCTAGAAGTTTTTTTGGTATCATTTTTGCCCTAGAAGTTTACAAACATAGTAATTTTACCCATCAGTTGATCTTGACCGTTGGATTGATATCATTTTACCCCGGAAGTTCACAAAAATTTTCTTCTAGACAAAACTTCCGGAGCAAATTTGCTCCTAAGAAAAACTTTCGGGGCATATTTGCTCCATTTTGTAAACTTTCTGAGTAAAAATGATACCAAAAATACTTTCGAATGTTGGACGCTCCCTTAGCAAAACTTCTATGACAAATTAGGTATTTAACCCTAAATCCAATTATCAACGGTAAATTATGAAAGAAAAAAAAAAAAACCAATTACCTAGAGGCAATTGGAACGTCTGGGCACGCTCGAAAGTCTGCAGCCATAGGAGAGCCACGTTAATACTTGTTGGCTTTTTGCAATGTGGGGGCATACCGACCCTATTTTCTGGTGCATGCATGAGGAATTTATGTTTTACAGTGTCAAAAATAAATTCGCTAATAGAAGTTAAATGAAGAAAAGAGGAGATTTCGCGAGTTGGATAATATTCTTAAAATGAAAATAAAATATCATATTTTATCTCCTTATATTTTCGTTAAATTTTTAATTTGAACTCTGTCCGATATTATGTGTTGCGTCTTGTAAACGATACCAAATGTAAGTAAGATCCATTTAATTAAAACCCAAGGAAAAAAATGTAGTACAACTTACTCTAAATATTAAAGGTAAGTTACATCTAACACCTTAAATTACTTTTCTAGAATCACTTGTTATAAGATGATGATGAAATGAATATGAAACTTTTGACATGGACTAAAAAGACGTCCCTCATCTCTCAACAGCAATTATGATATATATAATCCTTTAATAATGTAAAAGCGGAGGCTTCCCACCAAAACAACATGCAATAAGTGACAGCCGAAACCATTTCGATAAAGATTAGTGGAACCAAAACCTAGTTTTGCACATGCAAATTGGCAATCAGAACATAACCCACAATCCAATAAAGTGAGCAAAGTGGCTGAAATAAGGAAGCTGAGATAAATGTGTGGTTATATAGAGATTTTTTTTTTCTTAAAAGATAAAATTTATAATGAAAATGAACACCATAAGAGACAAAGAATTGGAGTACGATGGCATCTAATGAACACAAAATGGTAAGAAAATCATTTGTGTATTTGTGTTGGTTTAGATGTATATTAAACATAATGATATTGGATGCACCAAGGGTGGACACTCGCCCCCCGCCGCCTGCCGGGTTTTTTTTTTTTTTTTTTTGTGTAAATCTCAGTAAAATAGCCAGTGGCAAAGTCCCAGTTAAAAAAATAAATAAATCTCTGGGTGGCTAGTCTTCATTCATGATAATAGCTTTGAGCTTGATTCTTAACTGACGAATCTGCTATTCTTTGTCTTAAGAATGAAGTTTTCACTTGTACGTACTATAATACTAGTAAATCTCCATTCAATCACGCTGATTAGAATAATTGCGACTAAAATCTTAAGACTCTCGTTACTGCAAGAGATACGGAATTTATAAGCAACTGTACGAGATTAAGATTTGGTAGTAATGAAAAGTGACTTTGATTAAGTAAAGTGAAATTAAAACAAAGTAAAATTTATTTCCTTAAAGAAAAAGTGAAATTGCTTTTGTAGTAGCGTTGGTATTAAACGAATTAAAGTGATGATTTTTCAGCAGCCCAAAAGATTTGCACCCACAATTTGTCTCTTCCTTCGCTAAGCATAAATTGCATTTAAAGATGGAATTAAAGCATTGGAATTAATTTGCAGACTTGTAGATAAATTTTATTCTAAAGATTTCACAGAATAAGATGAAGTTGTAATATTTTGAACTTGACATTCCTCAACATCCAAATTTCATAAAGTTATCAACTATATCTGAATTATGTCAAGGGCTAACAAAAATTGGAAAATCCATCATTTACCTTCTTATTGATAGAGTTATTAGACTTGTACTCATTCTTCCAATTTCTACAGCAATTACTAAAAGATCTTTCTCTGCTATAAAAATAATCAAGAACAAGCTTCGAAATAACATGGAAGACCAATTTCTTGATGATTCTTTAATATATTATTTTTTATTTTCGCTCCTTGTCACTAAAATTCCTGGATTCGCCACTGGTTAGTTAATGGCCACGAAATATTTTTACGCCATTTTGAAAACTTCAAAGATATTTTTGCACTTGGGAAAAATTTAGTGGCGTACATTGAATAAAAGTTAATGGGTAGACTTACACATTTATCCTTATTTTTTAATGTATTAAATATATACTTATTTCAATAAATATAAGAAAACAGTCAGATAAAAAGTGAGACATAAAATAACCATGATTTTCCCTTGATATTGGAGTTCTAATGGGGATCTGCAGTCATTTATTTGTCAGTTGCCTGATATTAATTGCTGCTTTAGCTTTTTTGTTCAAATTGCTGCTTTAGCTGACTAGCTGTGAACCTGTGGCTGTGACAATAAAATGAAATCTCAATATTGATGGTTTTGGGGGTTTTTAACATATTTATTTAAGACTCAACTTGTTATTTTTACGTATGATGCAGCGAATGGGAGCACACCGGCCGAAGCGCCTAATATTCTACACTGTAGGAGAGTACCTTCTTCTAGCTCTTGTTAGTGCCCTGCAAGTTGTATACATCGGGCGGCCTTTCAGCAAGTCAGTGGCTTAAAACCGTCTTTGAACCTCGTCCTCTTGCAGCCCAAGGTTTAGCCTTACACTTTGTTTCTTATTTCTGTAACAATATGACTGTTGGTGAATATTATTTATTTCTTTCCTTCTATTTGCGACCTAATTTATATTTAAAACTCGGAAAAAGAATTTCTTAGGTTCCTTGTTTCTTTTACATTTGTGTGAAAATTTTCCCGTCTTCTTTTAGAGATAAGTATATTTTCGTTTAGAGATGACAATGCACAAATCTGTTTTTTTTTTTTTTTTTTGATACAATGGGGATCGAACCCCTGACAGGGGAGGGGGGAGTCCAGCTCATAGGCTGGTACAGTGCCACTGCGCTACGAGGCGCTGGACCACAAATCTATTTTGATATTATTGGAAATAAGATATTCTATATGAAAAAAGGGAAATGAAAAAGGTGGAATGTGGCATACTAGTGTTTCAATTGGCGCGAGTTATCGAAGGTTGCTTCAACTAATGGCAAGATTAATACATGTATGTTAACACTCAATATGGGGACACACAAGACACTTTCTAAGTCATAAGCTGATAAAAGTTTTTGGTGTTAGTATCCTTATTGGCTTTTACAATTTGATTGAATTTTAGTTTTAGTATTCATAATTTCAACAAATATATGGTTTTGATCTTTATAGTTTTATAGTTTAAGTATATTATGTTGGGATTCGTACACGCAGCGGATTAAAAATTTCTTACGAATCCTTCCGAAGGATCACTCAACGACGTTTAAATCAGAGTTAAGGAAAACCGAATCATACCTTGTGTTGAACTAGTCCGCGTTCCGTTCCTTTGATCAGGTGGGCTACTTTCTCGAACAACACGTCCGCGTCTCGTTCCTTTGATCAGGTGGGCGATCAACACGTCCGCGTCTTGTTCTTTCGATCAGCAGAAGTCGACTCTTGGATCGGCTTCCTCTACTGGTATCCACACGAACAATCCCCAAACACGGTTGCGGCAGCGTGCTAGCGCTTCTTGTGCGTCTCTCTCTCTCAAGTTGCTCTAGGGTTTCTCGCGGCTTTTCTGAATACGCTCGACTGAAAAGTCCGTAGGTTTTTCTAAACCCGATAGACGTATTATATAACCAAAATTAATCCTTTATTAATTTTGAAAATTCAGATTTTTGAATTTGGTCAACATATCAATCACATCTATCTCATAAATGTAATTGAATATATTAAAAGCCAGATTTGGAAATTCGAATTTTGAATTTAAATCAAATCTAAATTTAAAGCCTTTTGATTTAATTTATCATCATAAATTAAATCCGAGATATGATATCTATCTATTTAATTAAATCTGAGATACCATATCTCAATTTAATATTAAACAGATATACGATATCTTTATTCGAAATTAAATGAGATACAATATCTCTATTTGTTTCAGATATTTAATTTATCAAATAAATTAAATACTAAACAAATATCATATATAATATTATAATCTCAATTTATAATATATATATTAATTTCGAATTATATATATATATATATATATATATATAAATCCTAGATCAAATTTAGTATTTATTTAATCTTATATTAATCTGAGATTCAATGAACCTGGACACTTTCACCCGTGTTGGATTATTCTTGTGTGCGACCCTGTAAGCCCATATGAGATTGGCAGTGGGCTAACACTGTATCAGCTCACAAGTCGCAAGCGGCCTCTAGCAAGACATTGCGACTACCCAATTCACATGGGGATCGACGACACGATACTACCTATCGTACAACCATGTCACGTCCCTTTTGTCACGCAATAATTTGGTCAAGGATGAGGCATGGATAATGTCAACTTCCTTTTCTTGACCATTGCTTTCTCGATTCTCGAGTAGTCTAATAAGTGAAATGGAAACTCTTTTCCATCACAGTATAGCCATACATTTCTTAGACTCACTCATCGAGGGGCCCAGCATTATCTCTCTACATATGTGAGGGACAAATCTCATCTTGACCACTCACATTACTCCGCATGAAAACCACTGATCCCGATCCGAGCCTTTATCATCACCCGGTCAAAGGTGACTTTTGACTAGGTCAAAGACCAGTGACTCATCATGTAGGAATCTATGATGGTCTCAGGTCGTAGGGCGTCATGACGCGGTTATACATGAGATAAGCTTATGACTTAATCCATGCAGCTTTCTCATAGTGGGTCGGTCCAGCACCTTGTACTCTTACAAGTACCCATGACTTTGACTCGTATCTCCATACCTCATCAAAGTCATATTGGTCTTATTTCATCTTCACTCCCGTGTAGATGACCGACCAGGGACATTTAGGATAATCTATAAGATTATCCAAGGATGCAGTTATCAATACGAACATGAAAACGAAAATGATAACAAAAGAGAATACTTTAAATAACTTAAATATCCAAAGTACAATGAATTGCCCCTAGGGCATAATTTCTAACATATTAACCAAATTTAAAACTCGTAAATAGTATAGGGACTGGCCGTGAAATTAAGATTAAGTTCTTATGAAATTCAATTATTTAAAAAATGTAGGTATCAAAAATCAAAACTTCATCAAATTGTAAGAAACAATAATAATATTAAACCCAAAGTTTTGTTAAAATTGATGTTTGATGCAAATTTTTCAAAATCACAAAAGACGATCATAACATATATTTCATTAATCAATCAAGAAATTAGCAATAAAGTCAATGGCATTATAACTGTAACACCCCAATTTTCAAAAACGGAATAATTTTTTTTTCAGAGTAGAGTATCGGAGCAAGTAAAAGAGTGAGTAGATGATATATCATTAACTGTGGCGTATCCGTCTGTTCATAATGTACAGTACATTTATCTGAGTGATGTTATAACGATACAAGTCTAAAAATAGGATCCTCAGTCGGGTCTCTACACGTGCTGTTTACTCTGCTTACTCCTGTCTTCAATCCTCGGTTCCCCAGACCTGAAGCTATGGTAAGAGCTGAGATCCAATACCCATTGGACCCCAGGTAATGGTTAACCTCATGCTTATGTAAACAATATATATATGATAGATATTCATGATATTACAGCAATAATCAATATAAAAACCCATAACAAATGTATGTGTAACACCCCACTGTTCTTAGCCTAGAACAGAGTGGCATCTTCACCTATCTTGTATTCCGATGTTTATTTAATAAGAATTTAAACCACTGGGCTAGATTTGTTCTTGAAAATGAAAGCCCTTTTTATAAAGAGTTCAAAATAATATTAAAGTTCAAATGGGCTTTTATGTTGCATTTAAAACATTTAAACAGTGGTTCAAACTTATTATTTAAAGAACACTATACTTAAAAACCTTATCAAGATTTATCAGAGTGTTTCCTTATTTCTCCAATTAATCTAGTGCTCTACCAATTCATTCACCACGATTTGGGCTTGTTATATACATGCCCGTCCCTGCAACAATCGTTAGCAACATATATATATATATATCTTGTCTACTTCTACGTAATCATGTGTATCTAATTAGATATATACATCCCAATAGCCACATACGGCTTTCTCGAAATAATAGCTAAGTCATAAAGAAATAAAATTATTCATGTACAAAAGCAAAACTATATGTTTCAATCTGCATCATCAACTCCATCTTCTTCTCAAGACCAATCAATATCTACGCCTTGCCTACTAGTCTGCCCATATCCTGGATATTTATGGAAGGCTCTGAGATTCAAATAAATGAATCCCAGAGTAACAGGTTAATATCAAATTCTAACATATGCAAAATATATGTAAATCAACTAAACACAGTAGTCCACACAGCATATAAAGCATTCAAATTCAATTCAGATTCAAACGACAAGTATTACATACTAAATGCAGCTTGTAATACAAGTAAATCATAAAATGATTTCAAATACCTTAGCGCAAGAAAATTCATTTTGGCAATTCAATACCAAAAATAATGAATGCATTAGGCCTTGCCTAGCCACTGGGAAGTTGGTCCACATGGTCGGCCCTTCCGCTCAATCGAGCCACGAGTGGTGCTGGCCCCATACAGGCAGGACATACAATATGGTTTACAAAAACATATATAGCTATGCAAAGAATGTGAGATTATAATTACTACATGTTAGTCTTACCGACAAAACCCCTTCCACCAGATTCTTATCACTACGCTTGTCCTTCAGGCACGGGCGATTCTCAAGTCCTATAATTAACATTTATATAGTGATAGGTCATTAACCAGTCCAAACAAAATTATAAATTCAACTTCTTTAGACCCACCTCAAAAACACTTGTCTTTTAATATCCTTATGACTAGGGATGTATATTTATTGGGACTTATTAGATACTATTCACTATCATCTCGGCCATTTAACCTTTCATTTCAACCAAATAAACCTTTACTTTAAAGATTTAACACAATTAACAACTTATGTGACTTTTTAAGACTTATCAAAAATTCAGGCTTCTTTTCTGAAAATTTGGAAAATTCATAACTCGACTTATACAACTCCAAATAGAGTGATTCCAATTTCTACTTACTCCTTGATAAATCTATTTCCATAAATTAAAGCCACCAAGTTGATTTATGGCTGAGAAAAATTCCCAAATTTCAAAAACATAAACCATGTCTAGAAATTCTTCATATTTTCTAACCAATCTTTGAGAAACCATAACTCCTTCAATATTTATTGGAATTCGACGAATTACCTATCAAATTAAACCTCTATGTGTCTACTATTTAACTGGAAAATTTCACATTTTAATGATTTTGTTTAGTCAGTACGAAATGCCACGTCATCCCCTAACTCCAGGAACACACTAGAAATTTTCCAGATTTTTGCTCAACTTCTAAAAATTATAACTAGAGTTGTAGACCTCCGTTTTAGGTGATCCAAAGCTTATTTTAAACCTTAAGGAGTTTACTATCTCCTGTAAAAATTTCAGAACAAAACTCAACTATTAACTTACAAAAACGACAGAAAAGTCATGCTCTGTTTTCAGACCACTTTGCAAAGGTGATTATCATGACATGCAACCTCATTTCATGGTAGATCTTTCAGAAATCAAACCCCATGCTCTTATATAATACATGTACGGTATTTTAAACTTGTTTTCAGAGCTAGAGAAATTCAAATATCAACTGGGAATCAACATGCAAGAAGCATAAACCATTGCCATGAACTTTGAACTTTCTCTCACTAAACCATGATTTTCAACCACCATCAACTCAGAAAATGGTTGCAACCTCAAGAAAAACCAAATGGGAAACGTTTTTACAGACTTACCTAGCTAGACCCTCGAGAACACTTTGCATGTGAGCTTTGGTGATTCCTTCTTCTTCTTCGGTGATCTACAATTCTCTCTCTCTCTCTGCGTTCGGTGTTGCAGGTGGAAGGAATAAGGAATGGTGAATGAGAGTGTTGGTGTGTGATGGTGTGACGTGAGGTTCTGCTGTGGAGGGAGAGGAATTTGACGGGAAGGAAAGAAAATGAAAAATGGGATGAAATGGGTTGGAATGAGGGAATGGATGCAGAAATGGGAGGGAGTGTCGTATGTGGAGATTGAAATGAATGAAATGGGTGGTGGGTGAGGTGTCATATAAGGAAGTAGGGAGTGGTACGTGGCATGCAGACAAGAAACTAAGGAGAGAAGTATATTATGTTTAAATGGTGTACAGGCCATCTAAAAAAACGAAGAGCATGCCATTGGGCTTGACTTTGTCCAAATCCATTTTCATTATAGTCTACTAATGGAAATTTTCATCTTGCTTCTCTATGCCATAGAATATTACCTTCAAAATATTTAGGTCAAAATTTATTTCTAACTATTTGTCCTTAATTTTACAGAAAATTATGCCTTAAATCCCAAATAATAATCCTTAAAATAATTAAGGTCAATTTTCCACAATTAATCCCATATCATATTTTTAATTCCCCCAATCCAAATTTTGGGATGTCACAGTATGACTTTTTTGGATAACGGTACACAGCCACTGCCTATATCCGTTATCTCTAGTTTGCACCACCCGTGCCACGATGGCCTATTGTGTCTTTAGTGCTAGGAAAACTGTAACGGCATTATCAAAATCATAACCCGTATATAAAGCTAAATGTATAAATAATGATCTAAGCCCCAAACTTAGTCATGGTGTATGACCCAAGACATAGTCTCGTCCATAACCTTATGAAAGTATCTACCACATATAAGCATACAATAAGCATCAGAGTTAGTGTTACAGTACGCGTCCGTACCTTAATCCATTCGGATAGCAGTACACTTGCCTGATCAGTATGTCTTCCGTTTTTCCCGAATATCCTATAATAGTATTATCGCATTAATACCTCATAAATAATATCTTAGGAGATATTTTAACCACTACCGATGTTTTTACCCCTGGTAGATTTGTTATTCTAATTATATCCCAGTATTTCTCAAAAAATGCTGGTTCATCATTTCTGGCCAGATTTTATGCTAAATTTGACAAATTAGAATTAATTCTACAAAAATCAAAACGAGGATCCATAAAATTCCCTGGAATCCTTAGGATGTCTATTTTTGATAAAAAAAAATAATGGTATTTACCCAGAATTTGTGAATCATTCCCAGTTTTAAGATTTTGAGCCTCTGCCCAGAATTTTCCAGAAATTCGTAGCCCAACTTTGAGAATTTTTATCTCACGGTACAGAGCTCAAAATAATACATTCTAGGTATTTTTGAAAAGCCCTATATGTCTACTTTAATCATGAATTTTCCCAAAATTTTATAACTTCATTTTCAACATAAAATTATGGCATTTCTATCACTGATTTCAGGAATCGCTAACCGATAAGATTTCTCCAGAGCTTCGCTATTTTGATCATAATCTTCCAAAAATTTTGCTATAACACCATCTTCATCAATTTTTCGAATTAAAACCACTTTTAACCATAAAAACATGATAACAAGAATATATTGGAAGATTAAAGATCAAAACAACATTTAAGCTATGAACTCAAAGCTAAAGCTTAAGAACTAGAGAACTTACCCTTAAAGAACCTTGATACTCCTTCTTGCTTCCCACTAACTTTCACTTTCACTCTACTCTTGCTTCTCTAAAACTCACCTATTTGGTTAAGTTTGGTGTGAAGAATGAAGAGAGGTTTGCTCTCTATTTATAGGAAAATGCTATGGTACTTTGGTAAATTTTCCAAACCTAACTCTTCTTGAATTGGAGCCATGGGATCTAGGTTAATTCATCAAACTCTCATCCTAGCCCTCAATCCCACATGAACCGCCCCCCCCCTCCTCTCTCTCACCTTTATCCTCTTCCACTCTCATTAAAACCTTATCTCCAAGTACCATATCATCTTCCATGTATTTAATTCAATTATCCCATGTGCTTTGGTTAAACAATAAACAATTCTTGCCTCCTTCTTCAAGCCAAAAAACACCACCTCTCATCATCTTTTCTCCAATTTGTGCTTTAAATTCCTAGTTACTCTAAGAGTGTTTGTAACTAGATGAAATTGGTAGTCGGTTAACAATCAAACAAAAATATAGTTAGGGGTTAATTTATAGTTTATTTAAGTATTCTTTATTAATCCCTTAATCTCAAAAATCATGGCTTCATTAGAAGTCTCTAATTTCCTTTTTATCATTTTAAATTTAATTCCAAAAATTGATGAAAAGATTTTGGTGATATCCTATTCTAGCAAGCTTAAAATATGCTTATTCATAATAAATCCTTATATTTGATTTATGATTAACGTATCTCAAGATACAATTTATTTTGTATAGATTCTCATTTACTTGTGTCTTGAATTAATCCTAATGGTTTTTAACTTACATCTCAATTAATTACACATTTTTCTCTCTCCTACACTAGGCTCACGACAATCACAACCCTTACACACACTCACACATACACAATTACACACACAAATTCACCACCTCTCTTTTTCTCTTTCCAATTTATCCTCTTCCAACTCATTAAGAGTATTAAAATCAAAGCCTCTAAAGTCTTCATAAGTACACTTATCCTCTTAACATTTTATCTCTTGAATTAATGGCTTGCATGTGCTTATTTAGGCATGTGTAGTTTTATTTAATATTAAACAATTATACTTCCTCTTTCTCAAAAACAAAACCGTGCCCCCTCTCCTTCATGGCTCAAGAATTGTGCTTTATTTAGTCTAATAGATTGTGTTTAAAACTCCCTCATTGGTCCATAAAGTTTCACATGGATTTAGTTTAATTAGGTGATTTATTAGAACCATTAGATCTAAACTTAATCAAGAAGTTTTAATCCTCACCTTTCACTATAAAATATGTGCTCTTATCCCATAATTTGTTTAATCTTTTGCTCTTTTATTATTATGAATTTCGCCCCCCATAATTATCTCTAGGGGATTATAGTTTAATCCTAATTATACTCCTTAGTGTAGTGTTCTAGATGTTATTAGGTGCAATTGTCAAAGTATGATTGGTTTCAATATTAATTATGATCATTAAAAGTCCCTTTTATGCTAATCCCGAGTTTTTGTTAGCCTTTGATCACTAATTAATCTCACACATTTCTTAATTATGCCTTTTTAATTTAATTATTAACTAATTACAAAAATTAACCTAAATATTTCAATTTCTGCAAATTTAATTGCCCATTATTTGTTGATAAGTTTCTTTAATTGGCGTAAGTATTTCCATGTCATTTTATTGTCTCTTATGATTAAATTAAGACTATGCTCAATTATGATAATTTTATGATGTTTTATAATCTCTAAAAGAACTTAGAATATTTTGGTTTTTAACTTATTTAATTTCAAGAAAAAATTACTTAAAATAACAATTAATAAGCTTCTAAAGTTTGAAACCACATATTCACCTATTTTTAATAGGTATTTATTTGTCAAAATATGACACTTATAATAAGTGAGACTTTTAGGGTATTACAATAACAGCCACACAAAGAAGAAACCAACAACAAACTTAACATCCACCAAAATAAAATTAGTCCTGGCAATACATCAAAATACAACTTAAAAGAAACTTCCCAGCCTTAGATTTAGAAATTGCCAGAATCTTGATCATAGGAGGAGAGGGGCGTGACACCCACTCTTTCAAACATTTCTTCATAAGAGCTACACAAACACACCTGTGATAGGAGCTGAATTAAATGTTACTCGTAGCTTTAATTATTCTTTGTGATTTGTGAAATTGCATCGCTTAAGATTGCGATTGTGTTGTGAAAGTGTAAAGCTGTTTGCAATTCTTGTCCCGAGGTACGATCAATTATATTCAATACTTTTCTTGCTTTCCAGTCATTATTATTTGATTATCTTCACATTTGATACATACTTTTTGGTTAATTTATTTAAACAATCGAATGCTTATTTATTTTTATAAAACACAATATATTATTCAAAGATAAAACGAGTTTTTAAAAAAAAAGGCCCGCACGTACTAAAACGCAAGGGAACAAGTCCAAGATTCCTAGTAAAGATGGCCCAAAACTCATCAAGTTTTCTTTTGCAACAATTTGTGTTTGTTTGAGTTAGTGGTAAAAGTTATTTTTTCAACATAATTTACGATTTTTTAGGTAAGGTGTGAGAAAAATTTTATCTTATTTACAAAAACATGTTTTTCTATTGCTGACCCAAACAGACACATTATATGTTCTATACGCAAAAATATGTCAAAAGCAATAGCTCTCGAAGAGGTTGTTTTTGTTGATGAGCATTATCTACTAAGTCTTATTAAGGGTATGATAGATGGAGTACTAAATATGAGTAGCCAAAATGAACTGAAAAATAGAATGCTTCACTATGTATTAAACGTGTGTATCCTAAGCCGTTCGCTTGTGTATTGTATCACCATCTCCTAAATAAACCTACTAACATGGATGCTTATAAAATATGTAATCATTTGGTCCTATTTATAGAGTACGTGGACAGAGGAAAATGTTTTGTTCTATTCATAGGATAAAGAGAGAAATTTTTATATGATTGTCATAGGGTGTAATTTACATTAAATAAGGGTAAAATTATTTTTTTAAAAAAAATTATAATAGAGTTGATGAAGTTTAAGGTTGTTCTTCATCCGAATAAAATATATTAAAAGTGCCTTGTAAATAGAATTAAAGAGAATTTGAGAAAATTATCTTAATTGACAATACTCAAATCTAACTTAATTATTTATGTATGTGTGTGTGACAAATTACAAACGCGGAACTACCAATATTATAAATATTTTTAAAATTAAATAAAAATGCCTCAAGTGGTAAAATTATTAATAAATTATCACGAACGTTTTCAGGATAAACACACAATTATTATCAACAATCCATAAAATGCCTCATAGTAGTCAACGGAAGGAATAAAATATGAAGTAAGTTGAGTTATTCAAAGCATCTCAATTTTCATGCACGTATGAGTACAAATGTTAGACCCATCTTCCCCTAGGCGCGGCCACATTTTCCCTTCCCCACCTTTTTTACAATCTTCTTGTCAAGTGAATGCAAACCCATTAAATTCATCCGATTTTCTTGCATAAAAAGGAATTTAGAATTGAGGTGGTATTTTATTAGAGATTTTCCCTTAGAATTTTTGTTCTTTAATTAATGTTAAATGGAGTATAATTTAAAATCTATTGTTTCTCCCGTTTACTTTTAGACTACGACAAAACACATTTTATTCTGCTGACTATTATGAGGCATTTTATGGATTGTGAGAATAATTGTGTGTATATCCTGAAAACGTTAGTCGTAATTTATTTAAAAAAAGGACGTTAAAAACCTTTTTTATAGTAGTAAATGTTACAACTTTAGGCATTTTTTTTTATTAATTTTAAAAATATTTATGGTATTGATAATGCCACGGTTGTAATTTGTTTTTATATATATATATATATATATATATATATATATATATATATATATATAATTACATTTGATTTGAGCATTGTAGGTTAATTTTCTCAAATTCTCTTCTAATTATATTTATAAGGCACTTTCAATATATTTACTTGGATGAAGAAAAACTTTAAACTTTAATAACTCTGTCATAAAATTTAATTTTTTTTTTAATTTTACCTCTATTTAATGTAAATTACACGCTATGACAATCATATGAAAAATCTCTTTTTTTTTAATCATAAACAAATGGTAGTTTATTTAGCATGCTAGTAAGTTTATCCAAAAATAATAAGCTATTGAAGTCGTTACAACTTTTTATCATAGGTCCTTATTAGTGGCGAAGTTAGGATTTTTAATGACGAGAGGCGAAAATAAAAAATATTATATAATAAATAAAAGTACTTAAAATGACCTAATATACCCAAAAAAAAAATGAAAGAAATCTATTATAGAAATTAAGATTACTTTACTTAACTCTTACTTTACGTACTTTTATATTATTAAATTTATCTATAATTGAATTCATATTAAAACTTTTTTTTAAAAAATTCTTTTTCAGTATATGTAATCAAAGATCTAACCAGTAAGCAAAACAACAACAAAAAATAGCCATAACAACAAATCATAATCATCAATACAATGAAATGAACCAACCAAAAAAAAAAAAAAGAAAAAGAAAAAGCATAGAGGATTGGAAAAATATGAAGTAAACCTATAGAAGAAAAAGACCTTCGCCGTCAAGGAATTACAAGGAGAAAAAGATCAAAAATATGAAAGAAGCGAGTAAAGGAGGAAAATTGGTAGTATAAAGGAAGAATCAGGAATGGAAATGAAGACGAACTAACCTTGTACAAGCGAGAGAGATAGTTAGGTTACATGAAATGACATTTTTTGTGTGAATAGTACTCCTTCTGAACCTTAATTATAAGACATAATTGACTTTTCTTTTAGAGAAATTAAAGAAGCTAATTAAGTTACTTAATCATATCATATGTTATATATTCTTAAATTATATATTAGTTTATCAAACAAACTAATTAGTGTGGAAAAAATGTTTTGAAATAATTTAATTAGCTTCCTTGATCTTTTCAAAAAAACCAACTTTATCTTGTATTTAAGATCAGAGGTTTTTTTTTTTTTTTTTAATGAGCTTTCACTATCAGGAGTCCAAATAAGGGGCCCGGTACCTTTTTTTCATTAAGACACTGGAAAGTTTTGTGCGTCGTTCATATAGCTAGTAATGGGCCACGGGAAATTTTTGTTTGTTTGATTGTTTTTTGCAAAACAAAACTATAATCAAACTAAAATAAAAATTCTTATTAAAAAAAATAAAAATAAAAATTCAAGTTCCCACTTCTTATACAAAACTCCTTATACATTTTTTATAATTCCACCCCCCCCCCCTCCTGCCCCTGGTCCCTGCTTGGTTTCGCCTGTGTCAATTTGTTTGCTATTTAACTTCCTTTCAACCTACCAATGAAACGTGGCATGGTTAGTTAAAGCGTCGCCTTTCACCTTAAAAGGGAGGAGGTTCGATACACATTAATCAATGTGAGGGTCTTGTTGGTAAACAATCTATAAGTACTTCTGTAAGCGCTTTCTGCGTCTAAAGACATACTCTGGCCTTAGTGGGATATTGGTGTCTACCCCTACCTACACTTTTTATGTATCAAAAAGAAAAATTCCTTTCAACCAAGTTTTCTTGGAACATTAAGAAAACAATTGAAAATAATAAATATATAGGAAATACTTTTTTCCTCTAATATACCTTTATTTATGAATGATATATTGTGAGAGAATAATAATGAAAAAAATGTTTCTCCTCTAATACACCTTTATTTATGAACGATATATTGTGAGAGAGTAATAATAAAAAAAAAATGATGAAAAAATGTTTGGAAAAAAGATGATAAGGGAGAATAGAGACAACAAAAGAGAATATATGTCTAAATCAATATTTTAATTAATATAATGCAAGCAATTAATTGAGGTAAAATAGGTTTAAAAGAAAAAAGAAAAAGAAAGTGTTACTCCCCTCCCCTCCCCTAAAACCAACCAAACAGATTTGTGAAGTCTCAACTGTGGAAGATGATTCTCTCATCATCTTTTTCTTTTTCCCTTTATTTCTCATTAGCCTCTTTTAGGCCGTTGATTGAGGAGATGAGAGAAAAATTAAAATAGTAATATGATTTTTTAAATTGATTGGACAAATATAATTTAAAAATTATAAAAGGATGCTAAAAAAGGAATTATGAGATACTTCAACTGTTGTGTCCACAGGCCAAGTAAATAAATAGCTAGATAGATCCCGTAAATTTCTCATGATAAGTCATCCAATAGCATCTCAAATTAATCATTAAATGCCGACAAGCAGCGATCCCAAGTGAGCACCATAGCCCCACTACTTTAACATGCATCAAGAAATGCATGGCGCACAGTGATATAATGAAGTGATGATATCAAAATGGGGACAAAACCACATGAATCTTTTATCCAACCAATTAGAAATCAGAGTTCACATGCCATACTTTTGACTATTTGGCATCAAGTAATCTCATTTTTACACAATTCATTCTGGGAATTAATAGTAGTTAAAAATAGAATATTGAATCAGATAACTACAGAAAAACTCCAACTTTTAGAAACCTCAAATTTCAAATTTAAAATCTCATGCTTCTAAGAATTAAGTAACCTACCACTGCAATCTTAAAGAAATAAGGATAATGCTTTAATAATGAAAATTAGTGGAACCAAAACCTAGTTTTGCACATGCAAATTGGCAATAAAAACATAACCCGCAATCCAATAAATTACCAGAGAGAAAAAAAAAAAAGGCAATTACATGGCTGGCTTTACCACAATCCAATAAATTACCAGCAGAGAGACAAAAAAGGCAATTACATGGCTCGCTTTAAGCATTAACTATGGACATTATTCGGAATAAAGCAAACATACGTACATGTTTGTTTCCTTATTCATGATTAAAGCTACATTCATGTACCTAAAGTCTAGTTGATACTACCTCCAACAAAAAATTATACATTTGAGAGATATCAGATTTGAAAGTAGGGTTAAGATGTAGATTGGCTAACGAACTATTACTTGAAAAGCATCAGGCACAAACATTAAATGAAGGTATTTAATTATCAATCAACAATTAAAAAGTGAAAATAAGTACCAAATAACAATTAAAAAAAATAACTATCATAGTTACGTTAAAATATGAGGCACTGGCGAAGACCGGTGGTGGAAACGTTGGAGAAAAGAGCGGTTATGCCTTCTTGTTAAATAAAGCAAATACCAACAGAGATGGGACCCATGCGAGCAGGCGCTGTGGCAGCGGCGGCTGCTGCCTGTGGCATTGGAGGGATGAAACCAAATCCAGCAGTCAGAAGCTGTGGACTACTGGATTTGGTTTCGGAGTGTGATTCTCGTTTTGAAGTTGCATACGGACCTTAATGAGTTTAAGAGGGTTAGTGGAACACCCAGTAACTATGGACGCTTTAGAGACGCTGACGTCGCTGACTCTGTGACAGTTAATGAAAGATGGAGACACCAAGATAGTGACGGGGTAGTTAACGACATTGTGTTTTTTTTTCACTTTTTAATTGTTGATTGATAATTAAGGTACCCTCAATTAATGTTTATATTAAATACTCCTTAAATAATAGTTCATTGGCCAATATGTACTTTAACCCTTAAAACTAATATATTTTAGTAATGATAATAATAGGCATTGATGATAGAAGCCCACAAAGGATCGTCGACAAAAGTGGGCCCATAAAATCTACAAAGAATTTTGATGAATAAAAAATATGTATAAAGGACTGGACAATTAATGATTCAGCTGAAAAGAAAATGTTAATTATAGCGGACATTTTCCCAGACTTTTTGTGACGTTTAATCAGTTTCCACAAACGTGAACTTCCAAGATTTTGAGGTAGACAACACTTTATGAAAGGACTAATTAATACATTTTAGAATTAATTTAAAAAATAGGTCACCCTTGTTTGAAAGTCACTATATATGGGTAACAGCTTATATGCAATATTCAAGATCATCTTTGGTTCTTTATTTGTTTAACCTGTTTATAGACATTATAACTAAACTTATGCCGCTCAAACTGCATGCATTTTTGCTGATGATATAATTCTTGTAGTTGATTCACAAAAAGAGATTAAGTATAAACTTGAGTTATGGATGGACCTTAGAGTCTAAGGGCTTTCTGTTAAGTAGGAATAAGACAAAAATATGCATTAGAATTTTGATTGAAGACAAGTAAAGTTTGAAGCTATTTGGATGTTAAAATGAGATATCAAATCATTCAACAATTGATGAAGTTTAGAGAGAGAGATATATATATATATATATAGGCGTGATTATACAAAAAAGATAGTGAAATTGAGAGAGACATTAATAGTATATTGCAATGGGAAGGCCATCAATAAAATATGATAATACATGTTGGGCTTTAAAGAGAAAACTTAAGCAAAAAGTGAGCAGGGTGGCTAAAATGAGAAAGTTGAGATAGAAGTGTGGTTATATATATAAAAATGAAGTGGAAGATAAGACTTGTAATGAACACTAAGAGACAGAGAATTGGGGTATGACAACATTTATTGACCAGAAAATGGTAAAAAAAAAAAAAAAAACCATTTGCATTGGTTTAGACATATATTAAACATAAGGTTATTAGATGCGCCAGTCAGGAATATGGATCAAACAGCATAAAGTTGTCTGAAAATGGATGGAAGAAAATCGAAACAAACACTAAATGAAGTTAGTAAAAGAAACATCTTTGATTAACAATTTAACTAAAGATTCAGTTGTTGGTAGAATATAATAACCTGTGCCATCCATATAGTTGACCGGCCATCGCGGGAAAACGGTTGTTGTGTGAAAATTATTCACCATTGTTTAAGACTTTAAATATATAATTTGTTACCATAACAACGCCTGTTCCTTGCAGTCTTTGTGTTCACATAGAAAGTGGTCGTCCAAAAATGTCACTGTTAGTGTTAACCACCCAAACTAATACGTTCTGGAATCAAAATGATAGAAGACAAATCAATATTCCAACCGAAATGGTAATATTTGTCTCTATAATAATTAGTCTTTACGTAATTCCTTGATTCCTATATATAACTGATGGGGGTACATATGTGAGGACAGATCCAGCATGCAGCTGGGCGGGGGTACGTGAGTGAGGAACGATCCAGCAGCTGGCCAGTCCCAGTGTGATTCAATAAAATCATTATGTCAGAAAGTTGGACATTATTTTGGCTAGCGTTTGCTTAATTCGTTTTTCATGGACCACAATGAGAATGGACGTCTGTGCAACCTCAAAGAAATTTCTGAGAGTAAATAGAAAAACAAATATTTCTACAACATATACAAATATATTTAGAGTATAGCAATGAATACTACAAGTAGAAATGATTGTAAAATAACGAAAACTCTTGTACACCGCACGGTAATTAAGGAGTGATTAATGGGAATATTGAAGTACCTACGAGCTATGATCGTAACTCTCTCTATGCTTCGTCTTCTATAAAAACCCACCTTACTCTAAGTAAAGCATTATTACCAGCACTCAAATCACGTAAAGCTTTAAGTCCAGGAACCAACTCTAGCAAGCTCAGTCCCTTAATTGCTCTTTACCCTCCAGGTACATGCACCCTTATCATTCCTCCAGCCACAACAATCCCCACGGCCTCCTCCTCCGTCGCCGTTAAGACACCACCACCGTTATCTCTCTTCGCCTTTCTTGCCCTATCTCATCTCATTCTTGTTACGTTATTACATACATTCATACATAGATACATAGACAGCTTAATTGTGTTACGTGTATAACTTTTGTTTCAGGGGTGGATATGGGTTCAAGCTGCTGCAAGCCGCGGGCAGAGGATAGCCTTTCTGGCAGTGGCACTAATCAACCGCGGGCAGCTTCTTCTTCATTGTCACTCTCGAACAGTGGCGGCTATACCACTCATTCTGAACCGTCAATGGCTCCTGCTGGGGCGGGCCGCATCATCAACACCAGGGCCAGTGAACTCGGGCGCGCTGCTGGCTACGCACTGCCGCCTTATGTTTCATCGTCAACACCACCTACTACCCGCCGGAGAAAAACCAATGAACTTGCCGGAAGCTCTGGCTACGCAGACACCGGCGGCTCCACCACCACTACCACGGCATAATCACCGGTGGAGCTCTAGGGTTTCTATCAGAACACTGTTTTTGTCTTACATATGCATTGCTTCTTTTTGGCAGAACGGCAGGCATGGCGTGTATGCTTTCCCTTGTTTATTAAGAACATAATAGAATCATCACTTTCCCTTCTCGTAGCTCGTATACTCAAATCAGTTCTTGAGAAGGCCTAAGCTATGGCTTATGGAGTGCTTATCACTGTGGAGAAAAGAAACGGCTGGGCCACACAGACTTGATTGCACGTATTTACTTTATTATTATCCCATCACCTTATCCTACTTTTGCCTTTAATTGACTTATTTGGACTTTCTTTTTTTTGGCACACACTTGGACATTGTTATTATTTACCCCAGGACTATTACCTTTATTCTTTTAATATATGAATAATTAATAAATTATTTAATAAATTCACACAATTAAATATTTTTATTATTTCAATTTTAGTATTTCTCTTAAAGATTTTTTTCCAGAAATGTTTTTCTTTAATTTATATAATTTTGATATATTTTTTAAAATTAATGTACATATACTATATATCTTTCATATAATAACATCATGTTTTTTAAGTTGTTTTTCATATAAACTTCCTTTTTAATATAATCATCCAAACAAGTTCTCAAAAGTAAGATTGGGGAAAAAAAAAAGTCATTTCTGTTACCGCCAATATAAACATAAATCACATTATTACACAATCTTACTTTTGTCCAATTTAAAGTTTGCAAAAGTTATAATAAAAAAAAGTCACTTTTACTATCATTATTTCAAACACATCACTATTTTTCACCAGATATGTTAAAGGAGGATCACTTGGGTGATTTAACTTGCTTTTGCTTTGTAATTCCTGCTATTATTATTACTCCTACCAGTCCTAAAGATAAGATATAATTAACTTTTTTGAGAGATTAAAGAAGCGAAATAAGTTACTTAATTATATAATATATTGTATATCCTTAGATTATATATCATTTTTTTAGTCAAACTAATTAGTTTTGAGAAAAAAAAATAAAAATATTCTAAAGTAATTTAATTAGTTTCCTTGATCTCTCTAAAAAAAAATATCAATTTTGTCTTATATTTTGCACCGGAGGGAGTATTACATATTAATTTAAATGTTAAAAGATGTGCGAATTTTCTTATATCATAGTCAAGCTTTGCCAATTTGCTCAGGAAAAAAGTTGGTGTGTGTAAATTATACGAGTAATTACTTTTGATAAATTAAACCCATATGGGATTTAATTTACTTCAGTTACAACGGTAGGAAAAAGTAGGCTAATGACTGCCATCATGTCTACCTTGTGCTAGCAACTGTGTCAATAAACAAATCTAAAGGCAATTTGTTTGCTATTTAATTTACTTATGAATCACAAAGTTGGTCAAGGTACTGAGGGAGGCAGCTTAGCTCCTAAGTGCCTAGGTAAACGCTTGAAGGTAATAGATGGCTCACCCTATCCAAAATTGATACTCCCTCCAGTCCTAATTATAAGAGCTAGTTGACTTTTTTAAAGAGATTAAAGAAGCTAACTAAATTTCTTTAGAGTAATTTTATTTTTATTTTTTTTTCTTCAAACTAATTAGTTTAACTAATAAACTAATATATAATCTAAAGATACACAACATATTAAATGATTAACTAACTTATTTAGCTTCCTTAATCTTTCCAAAAAAAGTCAACTAGCTCTTATAATTAGGACTGGAGGTAGTATCACCTAGGAGGAAAGAAGACTTTGTCATATCTTTGGATCGTGAGTGAGCCCAACCTCTTTCCTAAAATTTATTTTTTTAAAAAAAAAAATCCTTCCAATCGAATTGTGGTATAACATCAAGTAAACACGTTAAAATTAGTTGAAAGTGATAAATATCTAAAAAATACTAATTTTCATAAATGCACCTTTATTTATGAATGGTATATAATGAGATAGTAATAATTAAAAAAATGATGATAAAATGTACGAAAAAAGGATATGATAAGGGAGAATAGAGACCCCCAAAGAGAATATAAGTCTTAATCTACATTTTAATTAACATAATGCAAGAAATTAATTGAAGTAAAATGGTTTAAAAAAATAACTTGTTACTTCCCTTCCCTACATTCCCTTCAAACTTCTCTCCTCGAACCAAACACCAAACGGGCAATAGGTGCCTCAACTGTGGTGTCGACGAGCCAGATAAATAAATAGATAGATACGGGAAATTTCTCATGAGTCATCCAACATATAAAATTAATTAAATGTCCACAGGCAGCGATCCCAAGTGAGTATCATAGCCCCAATACTTTATGCACAAACAAGCATCAAGAAACGCATGGCCCACAAGTCATTAGTTATGGGAATTAATATAAATAAATTAGAAACCAGAGTTCACGTGTTATAGGAGTACCTTTGACTAGTTGACATCAAGTAATCTCATTTTTATATAATTAATTAATTATTGAATCAGATAACTACAGAAAAACTCGACTTTTAGAAACTTGCCATGGACTAAAACGACATCTCTGCCAGCGCCTTAGTAGCGTAATGACATGAGAGTCAGTATTAACTGGCCTCTCTCCCCTATGTCCAAAGTTTAAACCCTGTCCCCTCTTCCTACCATGATGTATTTTTTAAAAAAAAAAATGACATCTCTCATCTCTCAACAGCAATTATGATATATATATATATATAATGCTTTGATAATAAAAGCTAGCGGAGCCATTCCCACCAAAACAACATGATTAGTGCAGAACCAAAACCTCGTTTATCACATGCATATTGGCAATCAAAGCATAACCCACAATCCAATAAATTGCCACAGAGACAAAAAAGACAATTAATTGGCGGGCTTTAAGCATTAACTATGGGCATGCCCCGAGCATTATTGAGAATAATGCAAACACACCTTGTTTGTTTCCTTATTTATGATTAAAGCTAAATTCATGTACCTATCTAAGCCAATGCAACCCGAAGTGCATGACTATATAATTCTTGTGGTTGAGTCACAAGAAGAGATTGAGTATAAAGTTGAGTTATAGAGAAAGACCTTGGATTTGAAGGGCTTTCTGTTGAATAGGAATAAGACAAAATATATGTATTGTAATTTTGATTAGAGACAGACTAGGTTAGAAGTGATTTGGATGTTAAAATGAGAGATGATGTTTAGATATATATAGGCTCAATTATATAAAAAGATAGTGAAATTTATGGAGATGTTAGTCATTGAATTCCGACATGGTTGTTTAAATGGAGAATTACTATTAAAGTTATTTTTAATGGGAAGGTACCTAATAATATTGTAATGGGAGGGTACCAGCAATATAATATGATAGTATAAGTTAGACTTTAAAGGGACAACATAAACATAAAGTAAGCAGAGTGGTTGTGATAGTGGTTGTGATAGGGAAAAACTTTAGACTCCGCAAGTGTACGGGCTGTATCAAGTAATAGAGTAATGAGAAAAGTATCGTTCCCACGAGGACTCAATCTAACTAGCGTTTAGGTATTAAATCTCCTTATTTCGTTTAAGTTGAGCAAGACAGAATTGTTTTCAAAAAGAAAGAGAATAAGAACTAATAATAGCAAAAGACTTTTCACAAAAGAGCAAATTCCAATATCAAAAAGTACAACCTAGAGTCACTAATCCCTTGTTTGGTATTTTCAGATTTTATCCGCACTAAATTAATTTTGACTTAACCTAAACAGCTAATCTAGAGTATTAGTGTCTATAAATGCCTTCCGGTCCATTTATCTACCTATCTTAATCAATTATGTGATGCCTCACAAAACTAAATAAGATGCTTTTTAAATCGGGTTCACTCTAATTTGATTATGAGGAGCTTCTAGGTATATTCCTATCCTAGACGCAAATTAGATTAAAACCTAACTTCACGTTAAATTAAAACCTAATTCCCCATTATTTATTCCCAAGGTCAATCTAGGATTCCCTCTTCCAAATTCAACCCTAAATCCCCAAAACATGCTCAATGGTGGCCACTCACTAAGCAATAGCAATACACACAGGATTAAATAAACTGAATAAGATTAATCAAAACTAAAAAGTGGGAATAATTTCTAAAACCCAAACAAGTTCATAGGTTCTCTAGGTTGAAAAGAAAAATTAGCTAGACATGGCTATAAGGAAATCCATAACAAAAACAAGAAATTCAAATTTCAGCATGAAGAGAAGAAGAAGAAGAAGAAAAAAGAGATCCCAGAACAACTTTGCTCCTTGAATTAATATTATACGCTCTGCTTCTTCCTTCACTATGTCACACGTCTTTTTTTGTTCTTGAATTACCGTCCCTTTTTTCTCTGATCCGGTTTTTTCGCATCCTGATGTGCGTGCTTGCTCTAATATATTGAGAGCTTTTTTTTTTTCTTTTCGTGATGGCCCACGTCCTCATTCATTAATTCCACAATTTTTCTTTTTAATTCAAAGATACATTATATCAACCAATTATCTCATATGATTTCTTCAAGATTCTTTCTGGTACGTGATCTGCCTCATTCTTGTATATGTGGTCCCCACGCCATCAATCCTTCAATATTTCCAAAACAATGAATTGGAAACAAATCCAATAATTACTCCTCACGCTGCCTGATTGTGCACAAGAAAAGGAAATTATATAAGAAGAACTGAATTTTTATTTATTATTATTATTTTTTCTTTTAGAAAATTTCCTATTCTCTTATTTATTTCCTGAACTGAAAAACTCCTATTTTAAATTGAAATCCCACAAATGAAGTATCTAGATTGATTTCTCTTAAAATCTCAATCAAATCTCTTTAATTTAGCATTGATGACTTCCTAAATATATCAGAATATATCACAAATCAATTAAAAATAGGAAGTCATCAGGTTGAAGTGAGGAAGCTGAAATAGATGTGCTATGATACCGGGGGGGAGGGGGGGGGGGGAAGATAAGATATAAATCCTAAGGGTATTGGATGCACTAGTAAGAAAGATGATGCACTGGAAGGAAGATGGATCAAACAATATAGAGTTGTTTGAAAATGGTTGAAAGAAAACTAAAACAAACACTCAATGAAATTATATTTTTTTTAAAAAAAAACTTTTTGACTAACAATTTAATTAAAGATTTAGTTGTTGATATAATACAAAAACATGTGCCATCCATATATGTACTTGTCTACCACGAGAAAACGCTTGTTGTGTGAAAATTATTCACCATGGTTAAATATATGATCTGTTACCATAACTAGTCTGTTCCTTCCAGTCTGTGTTCACGTAGAAAATGGTAGTCCAAAAATGTAACTGTTGCATGAACAACCCCCCCCCCCCCCCCCTCCCAACACACACACACAAAACAATAACTGATGGGGGACCCGTGCATGGGAAACGGTCCAGAAGCTGCGTCCCAATGTCAATCTTATTATGTATTTTGACTTGCGGTTTGCTTATTCGATTTTCATGGACCACTAATCCACAATGAGCATGGACGTCCGTGCAACACTAAAAAAATTTCTGAGAGTAAATAGAAAAACAAATTTTTCTACATATACAAATATATTTAGAGTATAGTAAAGTAGAAATGATTGTGAATAACGAAAGCTCTTGTACACCGCACGGTAATTAAGGAGTGATTAATGGGAATATTGAAGTACCTACGAGCTATGATCGTAACTCTCTCAGTGCTTCGTCTTCTATAAAAACCCACCTTACTCTAAGTAAAGCATTATTAACAGCACTCAAATCACGTAAAGCTTTAAGTCCAGGAACCAACTCTAGCAAGCTCAGTCCCTTAATTGCTCTTTACCCTCCAGGTACATGCACCCTTATCATTCCTCCAGCCACACCAATCCCCACGGCCTCCTCCTCCGTCGCCGTTAAGACACCACCACCGTCATCTCTCTTCGCCTTTCCCTTTCTTGCCCTTTCTCATCTCATTCTTTTTACGTTATCACATAGATACATAGACAACTTAACTCTGTTACGTATAATTTTTGTTGCAGGGGCGGATATGGGTTCAAGCTGCTGCAAGCCGCGGGCAGGAGATAGCCTTTCTGGCAGTGGCACTAATCAACCATGGACTTTCTTCTTCATTGTCTGTTTCTAACAATGGGGGCTTTGCCACTCATTCTGACCAACGACTCCAGCAGGGGCAGTCCGCATTATCAACACCAGGCCAGTGAACTCGAGCGCGCTGCTGGCTACGCACTGGAATCTTATGTTTCATCATCGTCACCACCACCAACCACCCGCCAGAGCAAAACCAATGAACTTGCCAGAAGCTCTGGCTACGCACACCCCGGCGGCCCCAGCACTACCATCATCACCACCACCATGGCATAGTCACCGGTGGAGCTCTAGCGTATCTATCTGAACGCTGTTTTTGTTTTATGCATTACTACTTTATGGCAGGCATGGGGTTATGCTTTCCCTTTTGTTTATCTCTGGATGGTAGGAGTGTCCTCAACCAGACGACAAGCAAATGAAGGAATTAATGTATTTATTAAGAACATGATAGAATGATCGCTTTCCCTTGAGATTATATATATTCGAATGCGTTTAGCAGTAATTGAAGCATGCATATTGATCTCCTTAGTGCACTCTACCATATGCCTAGAAAGAAACAATATAATGTGGCGTTGATGGTACGATTCTCCGATGAAATGCTTTTATCCTTGTCGTTGCTGCCGCGGCAGAAAATTGGTACTTGGCCGCCAAGAACTCCTTCACCGACTCCGTCTCCGTCAAACACAACCGGTTCCCTATTCCGTTACTGTAGAGAAACCTCTATCTTCATGAATCAAACAGCCAAAGAAGGAGACGATGACCCCCCCGGGGGGCCCCCGGGCTATTGGGTTCACTGAGGACGACATTGGAGGAAGAAACGGCCACATCTACACCCAGGGGACGATGACCCTGTGAAGCCCAAGCCAGGTACCCTCAGGCGCGCTGTCAAACCCAACCGGTTCCTATTCCGTTACTCTACATAAACCTCTGTCCTCATGAATCAAACAGCCAATGAAGGAGACGACGAACCTCTCACCCCCCCCCCCCCCAACGGCATTGGGGTATGGTAAGTACGCCGTCGGAGGAAGAAACGACCACATCTACACTCAGGAGTCGACGACCCAATCAAACCCAACCAGGTACCCTCAGGCACGCCGCCAAACGTAACCGGCTTCTATTCCGTTTCTGTATAGAAAACGAGTACTAAATATTTGAGTACAATATATTATTCAAAGATAGATATAAATGCTTCAGGGTAAAGATAGTTTGCCTACCCAATATTAGTATGGGAAAGGAGATTTCGCCCATGCCTTGGATCTTGAA
Source organism: Acacia crassicarpa (assembly GCA_034222035.1). Taxonomy (NCBI): domain Eukaryota; kingdom Viridiplantae; phylum Streptophyta; class Magnoliopsida; order Fabales; family Fabaceae; genus Acacia; species Acacia crassicarpa. The sequence continues at coordinate 20,671,150 of JAWXYG010000012.1, forward strand.
TTATGGGTGAGCCCAATCCATTTCTTAAAATTTTTGTATCAAAAAAGTGAAGCAACCCGCCCACAATAAACTACAAGAAAGCTTATCGAACCATATTTTTATATAATTTATCATGATTAAATTGGGATTTTTAATGTATTTTCTTGAACATTATTACATGATTAAGCATTAATTTAAGTTAGGGATATTTGTATTGAATTAAGTGAAATTAGGGGCAAAATGGTCATAGTTTATTAATTATTCATGCAAATGATTTCTTGGACTTTTGATGCTACATTGTGTTTAATCTTGCATTGTAAGTGTTTAAGAAGGAAATTTGAGATTTTTGAGGGTCAGAATTACGGTCAGAGAAGGACCAGAATTGCTGTCAGAGAAGGACCTAAAATTGAAAGCATGTCAGAGAAGGACCAGAATTCATATCAGTGAAGAACCTAAAATGGAATTCATGTCAGCTGAGGACCAACACGTAAAAATCAGCGTTTTTTTTGGGCAGCTAGGTTAGGAATTGAATTGAATATTAAAAAGAAAGAGGATCCGACATATTAGAAACAAATCAAGCGCACAGAGAGAGGATTATTGATTGAAAAGGAAAAACCCTAGGCTAAGAACGAGGGGCGGCCGACGAAAAAAAAAGAAGAAAAAAGAAAGAAAGAAGCAAGAATCACGCAAGAATCAGCAAAAAGATCGGAACAGAAAGAAAGGAACGAGAATCATTATCGGGCGAACATTGAAAACGAAAAGACGAAAAGAGGGAACAGGCCGCGAGAAGAGAACGGACACTAATGCATTCACGACCTCAGATTCTGACGCTCTCACCTTCTTTCTTTCCTCTCGCTGGTGGCTATCATCCTCTCCACGGTCGCCGGCGAGCACCGTCCCTCTCCCACCTTCACCGTCAACCTACGCACACGGACTAGAGAGAGCCACGACCTTCTTCTTTTTCCTCCATTCTTGTTAACACGCTATCTCCAACATTCCTCCCTTTCTCAATACCATCATCATTAATCACAATTCCTCTTTTCTTCCATACTCACAATTCCTCTCTTCTTCCATATTTCTCACTTCTCAGTTAGTTTTTCTCTCTTTCACCATCTGCTGTGAAGAAGTGGTTGCAGATTAATCAATGTGTAGCTAAGATTTTTTTGTTCTTGGCGGTGAAGATTAGTGGCTTGAGCATCTGTGCTGTGCTTTAAAGGGGAGTTATTTAATTTAATCTTTTGCTTAGACTATTTATTTGATTTCCTTATTTAGGTTTATCATTATTTAGTTTTGAGACTTAGATGACTGTTATGTGTCCAAGAGGATTGAATATTGTGATTTTTATTGGATGATTATTTTGATATTCGAATTTCTTTATTTTTTTATATATGCTTGATGAAATTATGCTTGCTATCATGTTTGTGATTAGTAATCATAGTTGACTTGAGTTTTTGAATGGTTCGTTAGAACATTCTAATTTAGAAGAACAATTTACATCATCCCAATTTTAATTACACATTAAGTGGATTTTAACAATATCTCAAAAGGTAGTAGTTTGCTATGTTTGTAGGAGCCACTATTAATTGAGATTGTTGGACTCAAGTGTTATCTTGAGGTTGTTCTTTAGACTTAATGAGAATTTAACTCCCACATATTTTTTAAAGCAATGATAGTCATCTTCTTCATTATCAAGAACATCCATCATTAATCTTTTAAATCCAAAGTATTCTTCACTATTTTCCAAAAATACCAAAAAATTAGAATTAGTTTCTTTTTATTTTTTTATTGAATTTTAGTTTAGAGAAAATCAATTTCAAAACCTTTTTCTAATCATTCTTTTTGCACTTAGTTTAACCTAGGAAATTCAAAATAAAAGGCTCCTTGATAAGAGAACGATCCCGAGTTGTTTGCACTATATTGCATTCTAATTCGTGGTAAATTGTGATTTGACCCTAAGACGACTAAGGTTTTTGTCAAATCAAAAGCCCACAAGTAGAATCCCATTTCCCAACCAGCAACGTGAAGGTGGCCCAAGGCTCAAGTCTTCTTCTGCAGCAACCTTGTATGTTCCATGCGCAAAAGTATGGGATATGTCAACCCAATCCCAATTTTAACCCCTATGTTCTGTGTACCAACCAGGGCATAGTGTTTCGCTAGTCCTCCATTGTTGAACTAGAAAAGTAAAGCTCCACGAAAGCATACACTGGAACGTGGTAAATAAATTTAATTGGTTAGTTAAATCCAATTATCAATGGTAAATTAAAAAAACAAAACAGCCCCAAGTGGACCTAGAGGCTATTGGAACGTCTGGGCACGCCCCAAAGTCTGCAGCCATATACCGACCCCATTCAAAAATAACTTTGCTAATAGAAGTTAAATGAACAAAAGAGGAGATTTCAAGAGTTGGACAATATTCTTAAAATGAAAATAAAATATCATATTTTCGATCAATTTTTAATTTGAATTCTGTCCAATATTATCTTGTTTTCTTCTTTGCAGCTTCTCATGTTTAAATTTAACATATGAACGAAGGAATTTACATTCAAGAAAAACTTGGGTAAGACTGTTAAAGAAGATATATCAATTGAATTAAGAATTTAGAAATTTTGATCCAACTAAATCTAAGTAGGATATTGCTTGTTCTCCATTCTATAGTTTAAGCCAATTACATTTCAAGTATTCCTAATTAAATACACTTTTTATTATTGGAAGTAATATTTTCACAAATTTGAGGATAAATAGTTATTTGATGGGAAAGAACCAACAACTGATATAGAAAAAGAATAGAACAATGGAGTTCAAGGATTGTCTGCCCATAACCATGATCCTCAATTACCAATGAAAACTAAACTATCATGTACCTATTGTCACATCCCAATTTTCTAAAGCGCTTTTCGAAATAGTGTTATCAAAGTTCAAAAGGTTTAATCAGAGTAGAGCATCGGAATAATTGTGAAAACGAGTAACTGATAAGACATTCATTCAAGGTGTATCCGTGTACTGTTACAGTCATCCAAATAGTTAATATTCTAAAAAAATGGAAAATAAAAATTCTTGATAGAATCTCCTCGGCTGCCTCTTCACTCCACCTGCTTACCCTTCTCCTCGGACTGGCCTCCTGAGGGTCTTGGGGCTAAAGTAAGAGCTGAGGTTCAATTACCATTGAACCTCAGGTAACAGTTAACCTCATGCTTATGTACCAAATATGTATGACAGATATTCATGGCAATACAACAATAACCACATACAATATTCTCATATTCAAGATAATAACATAACATAGCCACTGCAATATGCATGTTATTATAGGCTGCACTATTCACCAATGCCACGGTGTACATCCGTGTCCTCAACGCTAGGAAAACATAACGGTGTTATAAAGACTATAACCCGTATGAAGCTGTATGTGTATGATCGATTTTCAAAAACAGAGTTTCAGACTATCTATCACATATAAGCATACCATAAGCATCAGAGTTAGTGTTACAGTACGCGTCCGTACCTGAGTCGGTGGTTTCGGTATGACGTCGATCAGAAAACGATTGCAGACTTCCTATAAGAGTAATATCACGTCTATTAACTCACAAATAATATACTAAAAGATATCTTATCCACAATTGGCTATTCTATCCCTGGTGTATTTATTTTTTCCATTATTTCCTTTGAATTTTTGGATAAAAACGCTGATTATCAGCATTTAGGGCTGATTTTCGCCTAACTTTGAAAAATCCTAACTAATTCTAGAAAAATCGAAACGAAGATCCGTAAATTTTCCCGGACTCCTTAAGATGTCTAGTTTTGAGGACAAATATTAGTTTCCACCCAGAACTCAAGAACAATTCCCAGATTTCATGTGTTCATACCTTGCCCAGAAATTTCGCCCAGAAAAATAGCCTAATCTTCAAAAATTCATATCTCCTTGTCCAGAGATCAAAACGTTACATATTTTATATATTTGGAAAGCCCTACATGTCTAATTTATTTTTGGAAAATTTCGTGATTTTTAAAGATCATTTGATACAGAAAATAATGCCCCTATCCAGTTGACTCCCAAAATCCAGCAATTCTAGACTTCTTTCATCTTACTCTAACTTGTTCCCTTAATCCTAAAAGTCACTCCCCAACATGTTTCCACCTTATCAGGCATCTTTTTGATGCAATAAGGCTTGAAAACAAATATGGGGAATCACTTTACCTATTTACTAGATTAAACTAACATCTATATTAAAAACTACTAAGAACAACTAAAAACTATAAAACTAAGAACAAACTTACCTCTTGAAGACTCTTGCTTTTTCCTTCTAGCCCCAAGAGAACTCTCACTCTCACTCTCACTCTCTTAATCAAAAGATTAGAGGTGTATGTGGTGATGGTGTGAAGAAATGAGGAGGGGAATCCTCCTATTTATAGGAAAATTCCCAACTTCTTCAACAAGCCTCTTCTTAAATCCTAACCATTAGATCTAAACTTAATGAAGAAGTTTAAATCTACACCCTTCATGTGTTCTTGTGATGTCATCCTTATGATGTCATCTTGATGACATAAGCAAGGCTTAGGTGTTATTTGTGTTTAGAAAACCCTAGCTTAATCAACAAGTTGTTGACTTCTTCTGGAGCATTCTAGCCAATTCTTACTTGCTCTCCAAGTTTTCCCGACTTGCTCGACTTACTCTCCAAGTCTTCCCGACTGGTTCTCCAAGTCTTCCTGACTTACTCTCCAAGTTTTCCTAACTTGCTCTCCAAGTCTTCCTAACTTGCTCTCCAAGTTTTACAACTTGTCCACCAAGTAACTTGCTCGCCAAGTAACTTGCTCGCCAAGTAACTTGTCCGCCAAGTAACCTCGTCCACCCAGTAACTTGCTCACCAAGTAACCTCGTCCACCCAGTAACTTGCTCACCAAGTAACCTCGTCCGCCCAGTAACTTGCTCACCAAGTAACTTGCTCACCAAGTAACTTGCTCACCAAGTAACTTGCTCACTAAGTAGCTTGGTGACTTGCTCTCCAAGTAACTTGCTCTCAAAGTTGGAAGGTTCCAACTTCATCCACAAGCCTTTGCATGTGTTTGAATTTGTGTTTCTTGCTCCACAAGCTAAAAACGTCCCCTTCTTCCTTCCTTTCTTTTTGTTCATTTTATGCTTTAATTTTAATAGTTGGATTTGCCTCTTTATTATTATTAAATTTTCGCCATATATATTGAATCTTTAGGGGATGATAATTTAATCCAAGTTATTATCTTAGTATAGTGTTTCAGATGTTACTAGGCTAAACAGTGTGATCAAATTAATTATGATCTCTCTACTAATATTAAACCTTTATTGATCTTTAATTAAGCCAAAATATAATGTTTATAACGATTATGAACTTTAGGGTATTACACCTATCAATTTGTCTTTTTTCCTGTTTCTTTTTCTTCTTTTTTTGAAAAACTTATAACAAGCGAGCACAAACATATTAACACCAAGTTTGAGTCTGAAACATCATTCAAATGAGGCAGGTGATGCAACTAGTGAGAAAATTTTCTCTTGATGCCTTATATAAAAGTTTATGGGTAGATTTACATCCTTATCCTTATTTTTTAATGTATTAAATATAACTTATTTCAATAAATATAACAAAATAGTCAGATTAAAAGTGAGACATAAAATAACCATGATTTTCCCTTGATATTGAATTTCTAATGGCGATCCTCAGTCATTTATTTATCAGTTGCCTGATATTAATTGCTGCTTTAGCTAACTAGCTGTGAACCTGTGACAATACTATCAAATCTCAAAATGATGGCTTTGGTGGTTTTTAACATGTTTCATAGTTAAGACTCAACTGTTTGTATGACTCAACTTTGATGCAGCGAATGAGAGCACACGGAAGCGCGTGATATTCTACACTGTAGGAGAGTACCTTCTTCTAGCTCTTGTTAGTGCACTGCAAGTCAGCGGCTTATAACCGTGTTTGAATCTCGTCCTCTTGTAGCCCAAGGTTTAGCTTACACTTGTTTCTTCTTCCGGTAACAATATTACCGTTGGTGAATATTATTAATTTCTTTCCTTCTATTTGCGATCAAATTTATATTTAAAACTAGGGAAAAGAATTTCTTAGGTTCCCTGTTTCTTTTACATTTGTGTGAATATTCTTTAGTCTTCGTTTAGAGATGACAATGCTCAAATACGTTTTGATGTTATTGGATATAAGATATTCTATATAGAAAAGGGAAATGAAAAAGGTAGAATGAGGATTATATTCCTTGGTGATGAGCATTAATCTAGAACGTTCAAATTATCTGAAATAAAATTGGAATGACTCTTTACTTTTATTTTTTTAATAGTTTGTTAATTTAAAATAAGAATAATATTCTAATTGTCAATTTATCATTTTAAAAGTACAAAATAAAATTTTCGATTTCAACGGATTAATTAAATATTGTGGTGCAATGGCATTAATTGTTGTATGCTAGTGTTTCGATTGGCGTTTATCCAAGGTTGCTGCAACTAATGGCATGATTAATATATGTATGTTAACACTCAAGATGGGACACACAAGACACTTTCTAAGTCGTAGATAAAAGTTTTTGGAGTTAATATGATTATTGGTTTTTACAATTTGATTAAATTTTTGTTTTAGTATTCATAGTTTAAAACAAATAGTTAGTTTTGATCTTTATGGTTTTATATAAACTTAATTTGAGTTAAAGTATATAAAATAAAATTAAAACTCATTAAAAGCATAAGGACGATCCTTAAAATTAAGATTAAGTTCTTATGAAGTATAGGACTAAAATCAATTATATAAAACTATAGATATCAAAATCAAAATTTGGTCATATTGGAAGAACTAATAATATTATTAAACCCAGACAATTAGAACATATATTTCATTAATCAATCAAGAAACTAGCAACAAAGTCAACTGAGTCGTAACAGACACGCAAAGAAGAAACCAACAACAAACTTAACATCCACCAAAATAAAACTAGTCCTGGCAAAGCATCAAAATACAACTTAAAAGTGTTACACTTCTACCGGCCTCGCCTTTTCAGGTGGCGGGTAAAATGTCTTTTACTTTCATATAATTAAATACACATCGCGGCAGAGCAAGGTAGATAATTAAGATAATAAACTACTGATAAAGTAGATAAACTTAACAAAAAGTTCCTCCAAAGGGTTATTATACAGTCATCCAGATAAAATGTCCCAAAATAACAATTAATATACAATCATCCAAAAGTAAAGATGTAATAACAAAAACTGCCTCCACGCCCTACCGATCCTCAATCAAGTCCTCTTGTCCTACCTCCAAACTCCTGCTCCACCCTTGATGCACCTCCTGTATTCGTATAGTAGACTGGAATTCGTAAATGAATCCCAGAATAACCATTAATTTTATATACAAAACATGTACAAAGTATGTAGGAAAACCATAAAACATATAGCATTCACAAGTCGCACACAGCGAGGCATACAGCCTAAACTGGAACAAGCAGTCACATATAACATGCACTACTTAAATAGGCACATAACCATGTCGAGGTCACACACAGCGGTTCCGATATCCAAAGCGCTTGGAACACATAACATCGAATGCATAATCAACCATGGTAAAACATACATACAGAGTCACACAAAGTACATGAAATTAAGGTTACTTACTTGCAGGTAGTTGATTAGTAAAACAACAAAGACCCAGCTATTATGTAAGAATGATAGACCTAAAATAAGATAATATAACAGTGTCACCTCTAATATAACTTCTTCCTTATAATTATACACTTGCAAAAAGGGTCCTCCTACTTTATAACTCATTAATTTCCTTTATTAATGAGTATTTCTTTTCTTGGTGAATATTTGCTTATTTTCGCACATAGTGCAGAAAAATTCCTGAAGTTGGCCCAACTTCAAAAATTCATAACTAATTGTAGAAAAATTCAATTGAGGTGTTCCAAAAATCTACTTAACCCTTGACATGTCTATTTTTGTCTAAAAATACTTTCTTGGCCCAAAAACACGTGAAAAATTCTCAGTTTTCAAAAATACCCTTGTTGGTTTTTCAACTCCCTCTATTTGCATGTTTTCATGCTTCATATTTTCAAAATTATTCCTCATACTCTTCCCCCCAAAAAAAATCTATTCAAAACACTTTTAAACCATCAAAACTATCAAAATAAAATCATATCACCCAGTTTTAGCTATTGACCATAATTTTCTTATACTTTTGTGAAATTTCCAAGAGGTTGCAGAAGGAAACTTACTGGCTTGAGGTTTCCAACTGCCTTAGCTTCTTCACTTTGCCCTCTTTGCAATTGTAGCTAGACCCTCAATAATATGATACAAGATTACTAATTGAAAGATTAAATAAACTTGAAGGAGTAGAATAAATCCCATAACTTGCCTACCTTGATTCAACCTTCTCTTATTCCTTCCTTCTTGCTTGGGCTTTCAATCTCAACTCACCACTCTTTCTTCTTTATGTGTGTGTGTTCGTGGTGTCTCTTATGGCTAGATGAGAGGAAATGATGTCTTATTTATAGAGGTAATTGACCATAGATTAGCTCTTTGTGGTTTTCCCCTTTTGCCCTTACTAGATAGCCCTTGAATTCTCTAGACTTCTCTTCTATTTCTCCCATGAAAATCTGATTTGTCTCCTTCTACTCCATCATGTCACACCACTCATCCTTTCTTTTCTTCTCTTTCTTTTTTTTTAAAAAAAAATCCAAAATATCTTCCAACTTGTAGTCAAATTTTCTTGCTTAATGGAGAAGGAGATGAGGTGTCCCATGTGATTAATTAGGGATATACATGTGTCCCTTGTAATTAATTTAAGATGCATATGTGTCCCTCCACATTTAATTTTCCAAGCATATATGTGTCCTCTTTAATTAAGATGATGCCATATGGATTTATTCTAGTGGCTTCTTGAATAACCATGTGATAAAACTTTTACTCTTCCATTTCCTACTCCTTTCATGCGTATGGATCCAAGAAGCAAGGGAAATTCATTGAATTCAATATCCTCTTCTTGATTCCTAAAATCATGCCATATGTCCATGGTTAATAATTATCATTAAAGCCACCATTTAAAGTCAAATATATTTCTCTAATGTCCATTTTAATCTTGCCAAGTGTCCACCTTCTTGAATTTTCTCTAATCTTCCTAAGCCATCTCACAACAATTATCTCTTGTTGGCTAACTAGATGGAAAAACCTATTACTTGCTATAAATTTAAATGGAAATATGCTAATAAAATACTAATTAGCATTTATTAATTTCATATAGTAATTTACATAAAAGTGGGTCATTACAAAAAGAAACTTCTCAACCTTAGATTCAGAAAGGGATAATAGTCTTATTTGCCTTAGAAGTTTTCACTCGACAGCACCCAGCACTCGTAAGTTTTTTTTAGAGCAAAAATGACTTGGGAGTTAACAAAATAGAGCAATTTTAACCTGGAAGTTTATTTTAAGAGCAATTTTGCCCCAAAAGTATTTCTTGGGAGAAGTTTTATCTTAAAAGTTTATAAATTAGAGCAGCAATTTAACGGTCAAGATTAACGAAAGGGCAAGATTGCTACATTTTTAAACTTCCGAAGCATTTTTGCTCCAAGAAAAAACTTTCGAGTGCTAGTGTTTTTGAGCGAAAACTTCTGGAGCAAATAAGACCCTTATCCCATTCAGAAATTGTCAGGATCTTGATTATAGGAGGAGAGGGTCGTGAGTAGAGCCGGGAAATCGGGCCAGCCCTTTTAAGCCCTGGCCCTGTAGGGCTCGGGCTTGAAAAATATGCCTGAAATTTGAATTTGGCCCTGCAGGGCCTCGGGCTTTATCGGGCCGGCCCTGTAGGGCCTCGGGCCGGCCCTGCAGGCCCTGTTACTGTAGCATTTTCATTTTTTTAAGAAAAAAAATTAGTCAAAGAATGCCAAGAGGAAGAGGCTAGGAGGCACATATATAAATACATAATAACTATACTCTGATTTTATGATTTGATATATTATTTGCTGCAGATAATGATTATTATGGATGTGTTTATGATGCAGGAGAAGAAATTCATAACATTTTTACTCCTGAAACACAGCCTTCTGCTCAAAGTGAAGCATAATCAAATATCTATGAAATTGATGAGAGTGATGAAGAAGGTGACAATTGACAATGATAGTGGTATGCTTTTATATTTTATGTGAGTTATCTAATGTTGTTTAGTTTAATACTTCTTAAGTTTTATGTGAGTCAATTGTGGACAATGATTTGTTTTTTATTACGAATTAACGAATGTGTTTATTTGTTGGATGATTTGTATTGTTTAGATATTTAATGTTGATAATATTTATTTGATATATTAGAACTTTAATAGTTGCAATTTACTAATTATATTTCTTTGGAAAAAACCTAGAAAAAAAATAATTAAAATTTCGAATAGTAATTTTCAGGCCCTGTAGGGCCGGCCCTAGCCCTGGTACTATCGGGCCGGGCTTTGAAAAACAGATGTTTTCCTTATCTCAGGCCCTGGAGGGCCGGCCCTGTAGGGCCCAAGCCCTGGAGGGCCAGGCCCTGTAGGGCCGGGCCGGCCCTGATTCCCAGCTCTAGTCGTGAGACCCACTCTTTCGAACACTTTTTCCTAAGAACTACACAAACACACCTGTAATAGGAGCTAAATTAAATGTTAGTCGTACCTTTATTCTTTGTGATTTGTGAAATTGCATTGCTTAAGAAGGAGATTGTTTTGTGAAATTGTAAAGTTTTGTAGCTTTGAGTTTGTAAGTTACACACAATCCCTTGATGGAGTATAAATACGTATGTATTTTCTCAATGTTCGCTCAATTATATTCAATACTTTTCTTGCTTTCCAATCATTGGTACTCATCCAGTCCTAAACATAAGACATAGTTTGTAATATAAATTACACAATAAAATATATCCTATATTTTGTAGTATTTGATTATCTTCATATTTGATATATACTTTTTGGTTAATTTATTTAAACAATCGAATGATTTTTTTCCTTTTAATAAAACACAATATATCATTTAAAGATAAAACGAGTTTTTTTTTAAAAAAAAGGCCAGCGTGTTCTAAAACACGGGAACAAATCCAAGATGCCTTAGTAAAGCAACCCGCCCACAATAAACTACAAGAAATCCTACAAGTAGAAGCCCATTCCCCAGCTAGCAACGTGAAGATGGCCCAAAGCTCAAGTCTTCTTCTGCAGCTGGTGCTTGTTTGGGTTAGTGGTAGAAACTACTTTTTAAATGTAATTATCGATTTGCAAGGTAAGTGTGTGAGAGGAATTTTATTTCAACTTACGTGAACATAATTTTCTAACACTTACTCAAAGACACAAATGTTCCACATGCAAAAGTATGTCAACAACAATAGCTCTCTAAGAGGTTGTTGATAAGCATTGTCGACTGATTCTTATATTAAGGATAGGATGGAGTTCTTAATATAAGTAGCCAAAATGAACCAAAAGATAGAATGCTTAACTATGCTTTACACATGTGTATTCTAAGCCATTCACTTGTATGTGTAACACCCCTAATTCTATAGTACTTATCATGATCATTAACATGTAGTAATTAGGTTTATCATCAGAGTTAATTTGTGGTGCGACAAAGCATTTGACATGGTTTGAGCAAATGAGTAACTGATACTACGTGGTTATAATTTATAAACTAGTCGGAGTTAATTCTTTCTAGGATAACAGCATTACAGTCATCCAAACATTCAATTAGCTAAATAGTTATTATTAGTATTATATACAGTCCAACAAAATATTTAATTACTTTTGTGTCTCCTTATGGCTCTACTCGTGCTGCTTACCTCTTGCTCTAGATCTAGACCTTGAAGCTTTAGTTAAATTTGAGATTCAATAAAATTGAATCTTAGAGTAATAGTTAACATCATGTGCAAGTATAAACAAAGGAGTTTGATTTTCTCATGTTGCATGAGGAAAAAAAAAAAAGATTCCTACACACACATAAAATGGTGGGACCCACATATATATAATGCTCATTATATGTATATGTGGGTCCCACCATTTTATGTGTGTGTAACATGAGAAAACATTTCTCCTACAACATGAGAAATGTTTTTCCCATAAACAAAATATGATGGATAATGTCAATTTGAAAAAATAATATAGCATTCAGTGTAACACTCCAATTTTCAAAAGCAGAATATTGTTTTTTCCCCTTCAGAGTAAAGCATTGGAGCAAGAGAGTAACTAATGACCATTAACTGTGGCGTATCTGTTTGTTCACAAAGAACAGTACATTTATCCGAGTGTTGTCATTGTAACGATACATATCCCAAAATAAAAATCGTCAGCCGAGTCTCACACGTGCTGCTTACTCTTGCCTTCGGTCCTCGTTTCTCCGGACCCTAATGCTATGGTAAGAGCTGAGGTTCAATATTCATCGGACCCCAGGTAACAATTAACCTCATGCTTATATAAACAATATATGTATGACAGATATTTATGACATTACAGCAGTAATCAATACAAAAGCCTATAATAGATGTATGATTTGTCTAGATAACGGTACACAACCATTGCATACGTCCATTATTTCTAGTCTGCACCACCCGTGCTACGATGACTTATCGTGTCCTCAACGCTAGGAAAACTATAATGGTATTATCAAAACCATAACCCATGTATAAAGCTAAATGTATAAGTAGTGATCTAAGCCCCATAAACTTAGTCACGGTGCATGACACAAGACATAGTCCCGTTCATGACCTTATGAAAGTATCTACCACATATAAGCATACAATAAGCATAAAAGTTAGTATTACAATACGCGTCCGTACCTTAGTCCGTTTGGATAGCGGTACGCTTGCCTGGTTAGTACGTCTCCTGATTTTTCCCGGATATCCTATAATAGCATTATCACCTCGTATTATCGCATTATTACCTTGTAAATAATATCTTAGGAGATATTTTAGCCACTACCGACCCTTTTACCCCTGGTGGATTCATTATTCCAATTATATCCCTTTTATTTCTCAAAAACGCTGATTCAGCATTTCGAGCAGAATTTCCAGAAACTTTGAAAATTTATAACTAATTCTACAAAAATCGAAACAAGGATCCATAAAATTCTTCAGAAACCTTAAGATGTCTATTTTTGAGAAAAAATAATCATCTTCACCCAGAATTTGTGAATCATTCCCAGTTTTAAAGTTTTGAGCCTCTGCCCAGAATTTTCCAAAAATTCGTAGCCCAACTTTGAGAATTTTTATCTCACGGTACAGAGCTCAAAATAATACATTCTAGGTATTTTTGAAAATCCCTATATGTCTAAGTTAACCATGAATTTTCCTAGAATTTTATAACTCTATCTGCAACATAAAATCATGGCGTTTTTGCTACTGACTCCAGAAATCATTAACCGACAAATTTTCGTCTGAGTTTCGCTACTTTGATCTTTAACTTCCAAAAATTTTGCTCCACACTTGTTTCATCATTTTCTCAAAATAAAGAAAATTTTAACCATAAAAACATGAAAACAAAATTATACTTGGAAGATTAAAGATCAAAACAACAATTTAACTATGAACTTATTAAAGACTAGAACTCAAGAACTTACCTAGAACTTTGCTCCTCCTCTTCAAGCTTCCCACTCTCACTCTCTTCACTCTATAATAAGATCTTATGCTTGTTTTTGGTGTGAAGAATAATGAAGCCTAAGCCCTCCTATTTATACTAAAATGTCATGGCACTCTTGGTAAATTCTTTGAACTTTCTCATCTTGATTTTTAACCATAGGATCTAGGTTAAATGAGAAGATTGCATCTCACCCTTTGCTTCATCTTTTTTACTCTTCAAACCACCCCCAAACCGTGCCTCCCTCTTCTCTCTCCCTTCTATCCTCTTCCACTTTTAATTAAAGCCTTATCTCAAGTACTCCACCTTCTTTCCAATTTGTCTCCTACATAAATGACCCCATGTGCCTTTATCTAACATGTGAGCATAGGTTTATATTAAACAATTTGAATTCTTCTTCTTCAAGAAATGTGAACCGTGGACTACCTTCCCCCCTTGACTCTTCAATTTGTGTTTCCTTAAGTCCCTAATAACACTCCAAGCTTCCTATTGGTTCCACAAGTTTCACATGGATTTACATGATTTAATTAGAACCTTTGGATGATCATTTTTATATCAATGGTTCATGGGAGTTCTCTTTTTGAAGACCCATTTTATGCTTTAAAAAAAATGTTCTCATTGGTTGATTTCAATTATTAGTTACTCCAAGTGTCCTTTGTAACTAGATGCATGTAAAATGATAATTGGTTACTAACTAAGTAAGAATACATTTAGGGGTTATTTATAAAGTTTATCTAAGTCTTTCATTTAGCTCTTAATTTCGAAAATCATGACTTCATTAGAAGTCTCTACTCGCCCTTTATCATCTTAATATTAAATGTATAAGTTGGGTAAAAATTATAGTGATATTTTATCCCAAGCTTAATATGTATATCTATTTAAGATTAATCCTTATCATTAATCTAGGATTTAAATCTCTCATTGATCCAATTGATTAACTAGGGATTTAGATTATTTGTGTCTTGAATTTTCCCATTGGTTAATTTAATTTACATAGGATTTATGCTTAATTTTCCTATTGGTGGATTTTACTCAAGATTGAATTACACCTCATAATTCTCCAACACACGCACACACAAACACACACACATACACACACTCAAAAACCATGCCCCTTCCCTCTCATTCTTTATCAAATTTTTATTTCTACACTAATGAGCCCATGTGCTCTTATTTTTCCCAAATATTATCACAATTTTAATTCCATATTATACTCTTCCATTTTTACATTTAATGAGCCCATGTGATATTAATAAATTCCTCATCACAAAGTACTCTTAACACTTTGCCAATTTGTCTCCCCTATTAATGACATGCATGTGCTTTAATTTACATGTGTGAGTTTGATTTATATTAAACAATTCAATTCTTCTCTAACAAGCTAAGTGAAACGTGTATTCCCTTCTTCATTTGACTATTCCACTTGTTTTTCATTTATCTCACATAATCAAAGAGGAAATCCTCTAATTGGTTGATTTTTGTTTCACAAGAATTATGCTTTATGAGGGTTAATTAAAGCCTTAGGATATAGCTTTATTAGAATCCAAGCCTTTAATTTGTGATGGAAAAATCCTACTACTATTGATTTGTTCATATATTATGTGTCCTTAGGATTTAATATTTGTGAAATTTTCTTGCCTCTTTAAGAAGGAATTTTTGCCACTCTTATTTAAATAGGAAAAATTAAATTAATCTTGGTTAATATTCCTAATATAGTGTTTTAGATGTTATTAGGCTTAACTGTCAAAGTATGATTGGTTACAAAATTAATTATGATCATTAAAAATCCCTTTTATGCTAATCTTGAGTTTTTGTTAGCCTTTGATCACTAATTAATCTCACACATTTCTTAATTATGCCTTTTTAATTTAATTATTAACTAATTACGAAAATTAACCAAAACATATCAATTTCTGTAAATTTAATTGCCCATTAATTGTTGATAAGTTTCTTTAATTGGAGTAAGTATTCCCATGTCATTTTATTGTCTCTTACGATTAAATTAAGGCTATGCTCAATTATGATAATTTTATGATCCCTAAAAGAATTTAAAATATTTTGGTCTTTAGCTTATTTAATTTCAAGAAGAAATTACTTAAAATAACAATCAATAAGCTTTAAAAGTTTGAGACCACATATTCACCTATTTTTAATAGACATTTCCTATCATAGTATAATGGTTAAGCTAAATAGGAATTTTAAAGTATTACATTCAGCAAATGCATCGCAAACCAAACAACAATAACACACAGCACATGTAACGTTAATGGCGAAAGCATACACAAGTTCTAATTACACGTGTCATAGACACGAATTCTAAATGCTAGGAAAAACAAGCATGCGACATTATCATATAAAACAATATTCCACAGCCAGTTGAATGTAAACAAATGCATGACCAAAGACCTAGTCTTTGTTAGGAGTCCATAATAATGATTCAAACAAGCATATATAGACACACAAGACATATGAGATTAAAGTTATTGTACGTTGTCATACCTTTCTTTGTATAGTTAGTAAAATGCTTGTCTTTTGAAAAAAAAAAAAAAAGTCCTGGACTTCTCTGAAATCCTATAATATTACAATCGCATTATTTAATTTTTCCATATTTTATATGATACTGTAATAAATACCACATTATTTAGAATTGTTAATTCTTTATATGTTTTGATGATAATTGACCATTATAAACAAAATGAGGTTTATGATTCAAGTCAAAATGTTTTTAACTTGTTCAAACTTGGATCATATTAGTCTATCAGATTGACTCAAGTTTGGGATGTCAAACTCGAGCCAAGCCTTACGTGACTTGAGCTTGAATGATTTCTAGACTAAAGTTACACATTGCTGAGTCGAGTTATGATCTAAACTCGAGCCTATACAGGTTGACTCTAATCAAACCTTGCAAAGTCTTTTTCAAAACACAAAATTGACTCAAGTTAGCGTTCCGAGACTTGAGCCTAGATTTGACCATTATATTCAAATAAATTCTGTTAACTCGAGCCATCACTTAGTGACTCGAGTTAGGAGTGCTTTTCGAACCTCTTTCATAAGTCTTTCTTGATAATTTTTGTGAACATTGTGCTTGACTCTATCCAGCAATATGTGCCTCGAGTTTAGACATAAACTTGAGCCAAGCCTCGGTAACTTGAGTTTAAGTTTCTAAGAGACATCTGTGATATTTTTCTAAGTTATTTTTCAAATGAAGATGAACTTGAGTTTGGATAGGTGACTCGAGTTTAGACCTCAACTTGAGCTGAGCCTTAGTAACTCAAGCCTATACCTTACAAAGACTTCATCTATAGTTTTTCAAACTAAAAGAAGATGAACTCTTTACTCGAGCCAAATCAGTTTAACTCGAGTCAACCCAACCCTGTTTACAAATCATCGTGTTTGAACTTCTTAACTCTCTAAGATTATTTACCTACTTCATATCATCATTCATTATTATTTCTAACTATATTTAATCAGTTTGTTAATGAGTTTCAGATGATTTAAATATGGATTAACACCAAATTGCATTAAAGCAGTCAATATGTCAAAAGGTTTAATGCTAAGCAGATGAGAATCACTAAATAGGCACTTAACTTTCTAAGCAAACATAAAGCTTTCCAGCTATTTCTATTCCACACTTATTGCCAAGTCTCAACAGACAAATGGAATGTAGAATGTCATTAAGGAATGTTTGTGCATTAATGAAGAATCATCAATCAAGTCTAACAGCTAGATTGAAGAGTCACAACGGATAACCTTCAAGCTTCTCCAACGGTCATTAATGCCAACCAACATAAATACCAAAAGCATTGAATTCTCCGACCACCGAAACTTTGCTCATTCAATTTGAAGCCTTCACATTTACTGTTTCATTCTATTGTGTAATATCTTCGGATATTTGTTCATTAGTGTTTATCATTATTTGCTCTGTAAGAAAGTTTTTTAAAACTTATTCATTCTTGTAATAATCTTAAGGTTGTGGAACCTTTTGAGATTGGGTTATTTGATTATAACTTGTAAGAGAGAGTAAGTCTTAGTGAGAGAATTACTCGAAAGTTACAAAGTGTGTAATTAAGTCTTGAGATAGTGAAAATCCCGGAGTATCTAGGGACTAGACGTAGGTCAAAGATTTAGACCAAACCAATATAAATCTGATCTGTTCAATCTTTCTCTCTATCTCTCTGTTTAGCTCTGTTTTAGGGTGTGTGTTTCATGGTATTTCATGAAATTTTTCAAATCACCCTATTCACCCCCTCTTAGGGGATAATTCACCTTTCAAGACTAATACTCAAAAGGTTATTTTCACCACTTTTAACCTTTTTACCTTTAGTGGATAAGTTTTCCAACTTTTAACATTATTTTCCTTAATTTTGGATTTCTCACTTTTCTGCTAGAATTTTTCAATTGAAAAATCATAATTAAATGCACATAAAACTAAATGATGTGATTCCAAAACCTACATAACCCTTAACATGTCTATGTTCATGGAAAAATATTTCCAGAAGCTTGAAAAATTCGAGTTATTCCCAATCTATTTATTTTTTACCGCTATTCAAATCATACTTCCAGAAACATGGTCCAAATTCAAAAATTATTTCCTTTTTGTACAGAGCTTTAAAAACTATATATTATATATCAAAATAAATCTTTGTATGTCTACTTTATTTCTGGAAAAGTTAAAGATTTTTTAATATCATTTTATTGGTCAAAAACTGTTCACAAGTCTACTGCCTCCAAAAAACACAAATATGACAGATTTCTCAACTTATACAACTTTGATCTTTTGCTTCCAAAAATTATTCTCCACTATGTTTCCACTCCATTTTTCATTTTAAACCCCTTGGTGACCTTGAAATCATGAAAATCATTTTGCTTTACACTTTTCTTACTTAGGCTAAAACATTGGCCAAAAACAAGAAAATCACTCTTTTGACCAACTTCACATAAAATCATGATATATATTGGCCATAGGTTTGCTTTAAAACTTAGCCTTTTGGACTTTGATGATGTTGAATCTTGTTTTTAGGATCTTGGTAAACATGTCCCCTTAGAGATCTATGTCTCCATATTCCAAGACATGATCAAAACCACTTTAAGCTACCAACATAAAATATCACAAAGAAAAGTTAGGATATCTACCAACTTGCTAGGCCTTTGTTTTTATGAAAATTCTTCTCTCTTCTCTTTCCTCCAAACTTTCAACCTCCTTAATTACTAGAATCACCATAAGAAAGTGTTTTACCAAGGTTAGTGGTTAATGGAAGAGTATACGAAGATGAACTATCATATAAAAAGAAAAACTTACCTTGTGTTCTTGAGTTTTTCCCTCTTCCTTCCTTTTCTCTTTTTCGGCCTTCCTCAATCTCAAGTCAAAATGAGTGTTTGATTTTGGGTGACATGCAAGAAAGGTGTTTAGGTGTTTTATAATTGGAAGACAAGCCACAAGAGGGCCCTACATGTCAAAAGGCCAAATTGCCCCTACAAAATATCTCCTTTTCCTTGTTTTGTCTCCGAGTTTTCTCATCTTTCTCTCCTCTTCTTCCCTTTGGACGAAATTTATGACTTGTTTAGGGCTCCTGGATTTGCTTTGCCATGTGTCATCTCCCTATGGACTTAGTCCTTCCATTGTTTAAAAAAATTCTAGAAATTTCTAGAAGCCTTTGGCATTACAAAAAACCCCTTGTTATGCGGCAGAACTTTTCCGTCGCAAAACAAGCATTTTCTGTCGCAAAAATGGTTTGCGACGGAATTTGAGACAGAAAACAATCCGTCGCAAAAATTGGCCTCGCAAACCACTTTTGCGACAGAAAACATGTATTTTTCTATCGCAAATTTGGGAATTTGTGAGGAAAGAATTTTCTCTCGCAAAATTCAATCTATTTAAAAAAATATATAAAAATTCAGAAAATAAAAAAAAAATTACATAAAAACATATAAAAATGTTTGAGAATGGAAACAGAGAGCATACAACAATGACAAAATATATATAACAGGATACATTCAGTTACCTTGGGATCATTATCCTTGCTAACATGAAGCAACTTCTCAATTACAATTTCGACTGAATCTTCCATGGCATCTTTTTGGAAACAACAAAACAGAAAAGACAACCCCATATTCTATTAATGTCTATCCCCAAAATGCATAGGATTGAGCTAGGCTATAATCCAACTAGATGATGGCAAGAAATAAAAACCTGGTTTTTTGAGCATCTCAACTATTAATGATAGAGTAAGCTCTCTGATCGGGGAATCTGAATCATCCAGCACCTCAAGAACAACTATCAAAATCTGATTGAAATACTGCAAGATCATCATGAAACTATAATTATTCGAGGTACAGAAATCCAAATTAAGCATGAAGCATTTGAACTTAGATTTCTTATTTTAGTAATTATCTATCTACGAATCTCATTTTCAACTTTCTTGCATTCAAGTAATCAGTTTTACAGATACATATAGCTTCAATTTCAGATCAATGAGTAGCAACTAAAGCGTTATAGACACCCAAAGAAAAAAAAAACAAAGAAATCAAACATGATTTTGGGATGAAAATATGATGTCTAAAGGTGAAGAATAAAGCAACATTTTCTATTACTTACACAGTCTTAGAGACAAAAAGAGCCACATCTATCAGAAAATACAAAAGATTGACATGAAATAAGAAGCTGCACTTGCACAGTCACAATCACAATCACAATCAATATGATGAACTACGGGCAATAAGAAAAAAATTGAGCCGCTCATAAATAGTTTAAGGAGTTATACTACTAATGTCATCATCACTGAACGACAAGAAGCAATAAAGACTATAATAGAATGTAAAACAACTACTGGATGAACTTATTTGGTACCTAGATCCAAACTCGATGAGCAGAAGGATGATGAAGTATGCTTATCAAATAAATCCAAACCTCTTAGCATGCTTTAAATAGCTAAGACCTTCTGTTTACTTGCATGCAACACACTTTCCAAGCTACGCTCTGTACCTTTACCAAGTGACTTTGCCTGAGTAATACCAGAGGAAACAGATGCCCCTGATGATAAACTTGAGCTTCTATCCATTGCAACAATAGCGAAATTCCCATATCTAGGTAGACTTGAGGGAGCAGAGGATTGACTACTTAGTGATAGCAATGCACCTCTATCATGAACGGAAGGTGAGGCATGCCGCCTATGTATTCCTCCATCCTCTTCATTTATCAACTGCAAGTTAGCATTTAAGGGGAAAAATCACTAAAACACTATGGTAAAGTTAGATTTATGTGTATTAAGGTCATTACCCTTTGAATAACAGGATCAAAGGATGAAAATAGGCGGCCGGAACACTCTGGCCAAGTTTCTGCAAACATTCTATAGCACATTCTTGCAATTGACCCAACCTACCAAGTTTCATACTCCAGCCATTTCCACACATATAAATGCCAGCAATAGTGCAATCAGATATGGACGATGATGTCAACAAACAGTCCAACAAATTGTTGTTTAAGACCACTAAAGTTTGATAAACTAAAAGGAAAAATAAAAAGTGAGCAATCATGATTCAGTAACTTGAATTGCAGCTTGAGGGAATAAAAATCAAACAGCTTATGAACCATGACTGTAAAATCAAACATAAAAAATAAATAACCATGTTAAACTGAACCTCCCTTCTAAGCCATAAACATATTTAAAAGAAAGATAACGCACGTGCACACGCGGAGGGGCTCAATCCTACTTTAGGTCTTAACATCCACCAACTGATCCCTTAATCCAGGCGTTCTTGCTTCCAAATCACTCTACTTTTACCTGCATATTAACCCTTTAATTCCTACCCTTAATTTCCCAACTTTTTAAAATCTCAAATGCTCAATTGTTCTTCAAACTGAATGATGAAAATACATGACCAGTAAATGAATTTTTAAAATTTCAGTATGATTCTTGCAATTTATCATGTTATAAATTGTTAGAGAGTTTTTCCTAAGGTTTATGTATATGTAAGGAGAATCAGTTTCACTTCCCACAACTTCAACAGCAAGGCATCTCCACCTGCTTTCTCGTGCACAATAGTCACATTACATTCAGTCTAGCTAGGAGGAAAAGGAATAAAAAAATCATTAAAAATGCCAATCAAGTAAAATACACCAAAGTCACAGCATGGAATTCACATGTAAATCTTCATAAGCAAAGAATGAAAGGTGTCGCAATAAGAAAATTTGGCAAACATGTTGCACGGTTAAAGTACCTCACTTATTGCATCTGATACACAACACTTTATCAAACCCTCATATAAATCAGCTGATCATTGTATTTCTGGAGCATCAGGCCAATGTTCTAATATCAAAAGAGCATATTCACAACAACTACAATATAAAAGAAATCATAGAATTATCAAAACTCCCACAGATTTATTCCAGTAAAATGACAGTTCATACCTGGCATGAAGTACAACATTGCAATCATTTTTTGCACATTCAGCTATATGAGGAAGCACTTGATCAACTTTACAATTACTCAGCATCTAAAAAATAGAGGGCAAAGGTGAAATTAACACACAACACCTGGGAAGAATTATTAATAATGTTACTTGACCAGATATATACTACCGTTTTTATGCAATCAATACTCAACAATAGCACAACAATAGTTTATATTTGCAAGCAACAATTTTAGCCTCTACAATCAATGAATATTGCACCAATGATGGTGTCACAAGAACAGATCATTTCGTAGCAGCAATGGCCCGAAATGTTAGAACGGTTAAGAACATGAAAAATGAAAAACAAAAGCAAAATGTAACTCAGCTTTGGATTTTCCCTTACCTGGCAAAGAGGCGACGGCTGAGGCGTACACTAGCAAGGGTGGCGACTGGGGGCGCGACTAGGGGCAGCGGCGGAGACTGGGGACGAGGCGACAAGGTGACGGCGGGGGAGGACAGACGGCGATGAGAGGAAGAGCGCAAAGGGAGGGGATGACACACGTGAGAATGAAGGAGAAAGAGGGGTTTAGGGATTTTAATGGGAGTTTGTGACAGAAATCCAATTCTATGGCAAACTCATTCATTTTTGCGATGGGGATTGAATTCCCATGATAAATTTTCCATCAATTTGCGACGGAAATTGGATCTCCGTCGCAAACCAAGTGGGTTTGCTATGGACAATGGTTTTCGTCGCAAACACGCGGCGTTTGTGCTGCAAGTTTGTGACGGAAATGCTCTATCTGTCGGAAATTGTCGGTGGTTTGCGACGAGAAGAGTATTTCCATCGCAAACTTTGCGACGGACATTGCTTTCTGTCATAAAATTTGATGTTTTGCAATAGAAATCAACATTTTGTTGCAAACTTTGCTTTTTCACGACGGAATTTAATTCTCTGTCGCAAATACCCGAAAATTTGCGATGGAAATTTGTCTGTCGTAAATCAGGTGTTTTCTAGTAATGTAGCTTAATATCCATATGCTCTTATCCTGAATTTTGACTTATTCCTCACTCCACAACTTAGCCGAAACTCATGACTTCTTGGGCAAGTTTATGAAGTCATTTGATGCCACAAACAAGGGCTTAGGTGTCCCTTGATGACAAGTGTCAATGTATGGATGTCCTGTTCACTTGTCAAAGTGCACATGTGTATTACTCTTCAAACTTCACTTTATCTTATTTAGCCTAGCTTGGCCGACCATATTGACCCCTCAAGAAAGTCTTGATTGTATTTCCTAGATTGAAGACACATGCACAATTTAGATATCAATGAGTTAGATATTAATCCCTTGCTTGACATGTGTTAACTTGGCATATAAGATGTATCAAATCCTATGTGCTTTATTCCTTTTGAAATTACTAATTTTTATTGTCCCCTACCTCTTGTCTTAGGTCAAAAATATGGCCCTATTAGGGAGTTAAAAGTGTTAGCCATTAATCTCTATTAGTGCAAGTTTATGTGTCAAGAATTTGTTGTCCATATGTACCAATTTGACTAAGTGTCATCCATTCCCTTTCTTTACTCCTTTAGATTAGAAATAGCCATTATTTTATGTGATTTTTATATGTGGTCACATTTTCCACACTAAATTTTTTTTAGCCAATTAAATATAGTCACATATTCAACAATAGTCAATTAGTTTCGAAGTGAAAATTCCGAAGTTGATACATAATCAATAGATTATTAATCCCGAGATAGATATTCACTTCCATACTTACTGAATATTCACCAAATATAGGATTTTTGATAAAGTGGAAATCGGAATATTACAATGTGTTGTATGGCCATCTCCTAAATAAACCTACAAATATGACCGCTTATAAAATATGTAATCATTTGGCCCTGTTTATAAGGTGAAGAAAAGGAATTTTTTGGTTCTATTTATACGATAAAAAGAGAAATTTTTCATATGATTGTCATGTGGTGTAATTTATATTAAACAAGGGTAAAATTGAAATTTTTTGAATTTTATGATAGAGTTAATGAAATTTAAAGTTTTTCTTCATCCCAGTAAAGTATACTAAAAGTGCCTTATAAATATGATTAGAAGAATTTAAGAAAATTAGCTCAATTGGGTCTAACAATAATCTAAACCCCCCCCCCCCCAACACACACACATACACACATACATACATGCATACACACACACCCCCACGCGGGCGCACGCACACACACATATACACACGTACATAGACATACATACATATCTATATATATACACATACTCACATACATATCTATATATAATATGACAAATTACAGCCATGGAATTACCAATACTACAAATTTTTTTAAAATTAATTTAAAAAATGCCTCAAGCGGTAACATTATTGATAAATTATCACGTTCGTTTTCAGGATAAAAACACAATTATTCTCAACAATCTATAAAATGCCTCATAATAGTCAAGGAAGGAATAAAATATGAAGTAAGTTGAATTATTCAAAGCATCTCAAATTTCAAGCAAAGAGTGGAAAATGTGTTTTGTCATAGTGTAAAAGTAAAAAGGGAGAAACAATAAATTTTAAATTATACTCCTTTTAATATTCATTATAGAACAAGAATTATAAGGGAAAATCTCTAAAAAAAAAAAAAAAAAAAACCACCTCAATTCTAAAATTCCTTTTTGTCCAAGCGAATCGGATGAATTGGTTGCATTCACTTGAAAAGAAGATTGTCAAAAAGGTGGGGAAGGGAAAATGTGGCTGCCTAGGGGAAGGTGGGTCTAACATTTGTATGTGCTTTGATGATGTGTACTTCTCCTGAGATAATGGATCGATGATGAACTGCACGAAACTTACAAAACAAATGGGTCGGTTGGTTTAATAACGCACAAGAGGAAGAAGATCCAAAAGGAAGGCCAGCACTTTTAATTTTTAACAGCACGTAGCACTAAATTTTGATGAATTGGAGTTGTGATTGAGAATGAGAACAGACTGTAGCAATATGAGGAGAGGTGGGTTTGATCCATAGTTATGGTATTATCTTCTCACATATTATCTTCATTTCCACATACCAAACAATACAATTTAACTCAATTATTGACACAATCTCAATCTTAACCCCTTTGTTCTGTGCACCAACCAGGGCCATAGTGTTTCGTTAGTCCTCCATTGTTGGATTTTATTTTAACAAAATAGAGAAATAAAGTTAAAAGTTTTTAGTAAGTTTTTCTTTTTCTTTTTTTATCTTACATATTCTCTTTATTAAAATTTTGTAACCTGACTTCTCTAAATTTTTCTAAATTCAATTTATAAAAATTTTCTCACCCCTCCCTCTAAACCCCATGTAGCACCAAACATACTAAAGCTGACTCGCTGGGTGTTGTGAAAAACTTGTGATTAGATGATAATTACTCGTACATTTGTTTCCTCGATCCCCATACTTTACTGAATATTCACCACATATAGATGATAAAATTCAGCTTTGACAAATCATTGATGTCCGATATCCCTCATCCACTGATCCGTCTTAATCCAATTTTCTTAAACATATAATTTAATTTTTTTTTTTTTAAAAAAAAAAACTTATGGTTTCACGTGTCTGTCCTCATAACATATTATACGGAAAAAAATCAACTCAACTCAAGTTTACTCCCATCCTAAAAATAAATAAAGTTTACTGTAATCCAATAACACTAAACGTTTTTCTTCGGACTTTTACTAAATGTGACAAAAACATTAAAGATCTGAATATCTATGTGACAAACATTTTTCTTCACCAAACCGCATGTCTTTTAGTTTTAAGAAATGAAGTCCAAGATGCCATGCATGATTAGGTCCTACAATATAATAAGCTATTGAAGTCGTTACAGCTTTTTATGGTAGATCCCTCTGTGGTTTCGCCTATGTCAATTTGTTTGATATTTAACTTTCTTTCAGTATAACATAATAAGAAAAATTAGTTGAAAGAAATAAATATTTAAGATTTTTTTTTCTCAAATACACTTTTATTTATAAACGATATATCATGAGAGAGTAATGACAAAAAAATGATGAAAAATGTACACAAAAAAGATGATAAGGGAGAATAGGGAGAAGGATAGATAATATAAGTTTAAATCAATATTTTAATTAATATAATACAAGAAATTAATTGAGATAAAATATATTAGAAAAGAGCGTGTTCTTCTTAAGGTTATTAAAATCGAGTCGGTCATTGAACTGGTCAGGATACTGGATCAAATGTCAGTAGATTAAATTGGAGTCAAACCGGAATCAAATCAAAGTCAGACCGGTAAAAAAGTAGAGGTTAATATAAAATTATAACGAAAATAATTTCCTCTACTGGATAATATACTCTGGTTAAAAAGATGTGCCATTAGACTAAATGTTCATTGAATAAAAGAGTGTGTTCAGTGCATTGTCTTTTCACTTGTGGAAGAAGGCTTGCAGTCAAGTCACATCATTGTCCTTCTATGAGTAAATTCCACTGACCTCCGTCCCACTTTAACCCACTTTCTATTATATATTTTCCTTACATTTGAACGGTTCTCTCTTCCTTTTCTCTGTCTCTCTCGCAAAGCTTTTAGCCATGACTTTTCCATTCTTCTCACTCCTTCTCCTCTTTGCCTGTCACCGGTTGTCCGCCGTCTTCTCTCGTTTCTCCTCTGTTTTTCACCGGTATGAGCCTCTCTCTTTCTGTTCATCTCGTTCTTTCCATGTCGGGGGCGAAAAAGAAAAGAGAAGAAACTAACCTTGGTTTCTATATTTTTCTGCACTGACATCACGGCTAATTCGCCGGTTTTCAATTCGAACCGGCCGGTTCATCCGAGTTTGATTACGATGGTTCTTTTCTTTCTCTCTATTTCCCTCCCCTCAAATCAAAAGGATTCTAAGTGAAGTCGAACAACAACTTTGGTGTCCACAAGTCAAATAAATAAATAAGTGGATAGATAGATACGGCAATAAAGGTCGACAAGCAGCGATCCCGAGAAAGTATGATAGCCCGGGAAATTGACCAAAATAATTATTTTTTTAAAAAAAATTACCAGATTGATGCACTTTTGAAACTATTTACCGGATTAATGTTGTTAAAAACGTCAGACAGACTTGCGTCAGTAGTGGCGTGAGAGGGTCTCACGCCACTGACAGAAAAACGTACTTTTGCGTCAGAAAAGTGTACTTTTTGTGTCAGTGGCGTAAAGAAGGTTCACGTCACTAGTGGCGTGAAAAAGGTTCACGCCTCTTTACGCCACTGACACAAAAAGTACACTTTTCTGACGCAAAAGTACGTTTTTCTGTCAGTGGCGTGAACCTTATTTACGCCACTAGTGACGTGACCTGTCCTTACGCCACCAACTGCATTACTTTGGTAAAATGTTTCCAATCAGCTTTAATCTGGTAAAAAGAAAAAAAAATCTTCTTATTTTGGTGAAAAAGCCATGATAGCCCCCCTACTTTAACAAGCATCAAGAAACGCATGATCCACAAGGGATATAATAACGTAATGTCAAAATGGAGGCCATATCCTAAATAAATCTACTGACATGACCAGGACCACTAATAAAATATGTAATCATTTAGCCTTGTTGATAAAGTGGAGAGAAAATTGTTAGTTCATTTTATAGGATAAAGAGAGAACTTTTCTATATCATTGTCATGGGGTGTAATTTACATTAAATTGGGGAAATTTAAAATTTTTTAAATTTTACGACAGACTCTTAATAAAGTTTATGTTTTTTTCATCCGAGTAAAATATATTGAAAGTTCTTTATAAATAGAATTCAAAAAAAAATTTGAGAAAACTTTCCCAATCTAACAGTGCTTAAATTTAACTTAATCAAATAAATAAATAAATATATATATATATATATATATATATATATATATATATATATAAAATAATATGACAAATTACAATCGTGGAATTACCAATACCAAAAAAATTTCCAAAATTAATTAAAAATGCCTCAACTGGTAACATTATTCATAAATTATGACGAACAGATAAACACACAATTATTCTCAACAATCCATAAAATACCTCATAATAGTCAATTGAAGGAATTAAATATGAAGTGTTGAGTTATTCAAAGCATCTCAAATTTCATGCAAAGCGTAGAAAATGGGTTTTTTCGTAGTTTAAAAGTAAAAGGGAGAAACAATAAATTTTAAATTATACTCCTTTTAATATTAATCATAGAACAAAAATTCTAAGAGAACATCTCTCAAAAATACCACCTCAATTCTAAAATTCCTTTTTATGGAAGCAAATCGGATGAATTTAACGCGGATGCATTGCATGTAGGCTTTACAGTTGAAAAGAAGATTGTAAAAAAGGTGGGGAAGGGAAAATGTGACTGCCAAGGGGAAGATGGGTCTAACATTTGTATATGCTTTGATGTGTACTTCTCCTGACATAGATAATGGATGAACTGCACCAAACTTACAAAACGAATGGGTCGGTTGGTTGAATAACGTAAGAGAGGAAGAAGAAGATCCAAAAGCAGCATGTAGCAATAAATTTTGATGGATTAGAACTGTCACTGAGACTGGGAATGAGAGTAGCATTGAGACTGTGACTAGGGTTTTTATTTCTAAATTTTGCAAAAAGCAATATGAGGAGAGGTGGGTTTGATCCATATTTGTGGTATTGTCTTATCACCAATTATTCAAATTATCGTCAATTACATATACCAAATAATACAATATGACTCAATTATTGACCCAATCTCAATCTTTAACCCCTTTGTTCTGAGTATCAACCAGGACCATAGTGTTTCGTTAGTCCTCCGATCCATTGTTGAACCAGAAAAGTAAATTTTTTTGAGTGGGATTTCTTGTTTAAAAAAATAGAGAAGTAAAGTTAAAAGTTTTTAGTTAGTTTTTCTTATCATTTTATCTTACATATTATCTTTATTAAAATTTTGTAACCCCACTTTTTCAATATTTTTTAATTCAATTTATAAAAATATCTCTCCCCTCCCCCTCTAAATCCCACATAGCACCAAACATACTGAAGCTGACTTGACTTGCTGGGTGTTGTGAAAAACTTGTGATTAGATGATAATTAACCCTACATTTGTTTCTTCGATCCCCATACAAAATAAACGGAAAATAAAATTCTACTTTGAAAAATCATTTATGTTTGGCTTCCCTCATCCACTGATCCGTCTTAATCCAATTTTGTTAAACATATAATTTAATAAAAATCTAATGGTCTCAAGTATCTGTTCTCATAACATATTATGAGGAAGAAAAAAAAATCAAATGAACCCAAGTTTACTGCCGTCCTAAAAATAAATAAAGTTTACTGTAATCCAATAACACTAAACATTTTTCTTCGGACTTTTTTAACTGTGACAAAAACATTGAAGATCTGAATATGTGGCATAAACATTTTTCTTCACCAAACCGCAACGTCTTTTAGTTTTAAGAAATGAGGTCCAAGATGCCATGCATGATTAGGTCCTACCAGTGACGGACCCAGAATTTTAGGTTTGTGGGTGCACAATTAGTAGTGGGATTTTACGTTTTTAGGGAAAATTTTAAATGCATTAAAAAACAAAAGAATATAAACAATAAAAGAAAAGAAAACAGAGAGGGGGATCTAGAAATTACCACAAGAATTAAGAACAGAGAAGCACAAGATTCATATTACGCGGCTATTCTTGGTCGGCTGTTACTATAGGCTGTTGATATTATCTCGGATTGAAGCTTGTGGCATTGAAACATTGCTTCTCACATTTGACTTAAACTGCCATCAAAGCAAAAATAACAAAGGAAATACAAAAGTAAGTTCATTTCTTAATATAAGAGTTCATATAAACAGAAACAAATAAATACTCATCCACAAAGCATATGTCTTGAGCCTGAGAAAAAACAAAAACTTCTCTTGCTGAAGATAAACTCCCAACAGACTATTCATTGCATTGTGCTACAAATTTTATCCTAATTTAGGCAAAGCTTATTTGTCTATTTAATTCAGTTTCCCCTGATGTTCGTATTAAATGAATGTATATAAACAAATATGTTCACTTAAATAAATAATCTTTTAGGCACAACCAAACACACATTCTTTGTAGCATCAAATTAAAATAGCTTCGCAAAGGAAATGCATTCCCAAAATATCTTGAGGGATGCAATCTTGTTGCACTGATTAAGAGACAACAAAGTTGCAGTGGACATTTAAAGCATATATGATCTTCCTGGATCCTTTTAATGGAGAGTTTACCAACCAATTTTCGTGACATGATCATGGTATGGTAGTGGTGATTATCTGAGAAAATCAAAATAAATGAAGACAAAAGATGAATTTTAATACTGAAATGAAAATTGAAATACAGAAAAATTAAGCAGACAAGTGATAGAAAAACAAGCATATATTCAATGTGAAACTCAATAATCAGTGCAATTATTCTCCACAAGGGCGAAATGAGTTATAGGAATGAAGTGTACTAATTTAATATGTATGTAAATGTACACAACTACAGATAATTCAATTTAAATATCAGCAACCTACCTGCATAAGACAAAACAGATTTAAGATTTCTTTGTTGTTGTTGTTGGGTTATAATACCCCTCCATTGTTTTGACCTACCTTGGATGCATAAGCCATGTAATAGAGCAGCAAAAATAACAGAATCCCAAGGAAACCCCTTAGTCAACATCTTGTTTTGCAACGATAGAGCAGTATCAACCATTCCATGTTTACAAAGACAAATAATTATAGAGTTGTAAGCAGCAGCAATTCGGTTCCACCCACAGGAAATCATCCTCGCAAAGAAATGCAAAATCAAGGACTTTCCCTTATTATTAGACTCATTTTCTTCAGCAATTGAACTCATAAAAACAGAATCAAGAAGCCATAAATTCAGCAATAATTTCATCCCAAAATCAGCAACAAATTCATCCTAAGACCTAAATTCAGAATCGATTGAAAAGGGGGGATCTGGAAAATTACCTTTGACAGGGGGGATGAGAGCGACGAAGGACGAGAGCGGAGAGCACGGCAACGATTTGCAGACGGAGAGTGAGAGTTGGAGACGAGACGGAGAGATCGATGAGAGCAGAGAGTGAGAGTTGGAGACGAGAGAACGATGAAATTTGGGGGAAAAAAAAATAGGACAAAGGGAAGATGAGGCTTGAACCGCTGACCTGACTAACTAAAAGGTAGGGTATTAGCCAACTGCACTACCTAGACAAGTTGTCATTAAATTCTTTCAACTTATATATATTTTTTCCAAACTTTTGTGTCTGCACTTACCCACATTGGCACTAGTGTGAGTCCGCCAATGGGTCCTACAATATAATAAGATATTGAAGTCGTTACAGCTTTTTATGGTAGATCCCTGCTTGGTTTTCGCCTATATCAATTTGTTTGCTATTTAACTTTCTCTTTCAACATAACATAATAAGAAAAATTAGTTGAAAGAAATAAATATTTAAGAAATATTATTTTTCCTCAAATACACCTTTATTTATAAACGATATATCATGAGAGAGTAATGACAAAAAATGATGAAAAATGTATAGAAAAAAGAGGATAAAGGAGAATAGAGGCCACGAGAGATAATATAAGTTTAAATCAATATTTTAATTAATATAATACAAGAAATTAATTGAGATAAAATAGCTAGGTTATCAAAGAACGTTGTGTTCTCTTTCTCTCTACTTCCCTCCCCTCAAATCAAAAAGATTCTAAGGGCTCGTTTGGCATGAAGAAGATTTGAGGAGGGAAATGAATTTAGAAAAGGGAAAAGAAAGGAAGGAAAGATTTTAAAGGATAAGGGAAGATGGTTTGTTTGGTAAAAAGAAAACGAAGAAGTAGTAGTTAGTGAAAAAAATAAAAAAATATATATTTTACCCTTAAAAGTAAATAATTCAAAATGAAAAGGAAAAATAAATTTTTTGTTAAAATATATTTTAAAAAACTATACTCTTATCAAGTTAGATTTTGTTTAAAATATTCTCTCGTCAAGTTTGAATTTTTCTAAAAAAATTTCTCAGCAAGTTTGAATTTGGCTAAAAAATTTTCCTTCCAAGTTTGAACTTATCGCATAAGTTCGAATTTATCACATAAATTTGAATTTAATCCTATTTTCTTGCATTATAAAAAAAAATATGAAGAGTAAATTTGTTCGAAAGTGTTACTGTTCACGTGAAAACTTGAAATCCCATAAATTTTGACAAGATCTTATCTTCCTACATATAAAGAAAGATCGGTAGACCCAAAATGGACCCGAGAACTTAGGTTCCCAAAAAGATTTGATATAAAAATACATACTAAATAAGGGAACTAGCTAATCTTTGTTTTCCATCCCACCCACTCCTTATAACAAACGGGCTCTAAGTGAAGCCGAAATTTTAGCGTCCACAAGTCAAATAAATAAATAAGTAGATAGATAGATATGGTAATATTGTTCAAAAAAAAGAAAGATATGGTAATAAATGAGGACAAGCAGCGATCCCGAGAAAGTATCATAGCCCCACTACTTTAACAGGCATCAAGAAACTCATGGCCCACAAGTTATATAATGAATTGATGTCAAAATGGGGGCATATCTTGAATAAACCTACTCTTATGTAATCATTTGGTCCTATTTGTAGAAAGTGGAGAGAAGAAAATTTTTATGATTGTTCGTGGGGTGTAATTTACATTAAATAGCGGTAAAATTAAAATTTTTTAAATTTTATGAAAAAGTTAATAAAATTTAAGTTTTTTCTTCATCCAAGTAAAATATATTAAAAGTCTTATAGATAGAATCCGAATAGAATTTGAGAAAATTATCTTAATTAGGTCTCAATGTTCAAATCTAACTCAATCAAATATATATATATATAACAAATTACAATCGTGGAATTACCAACACTACAAATATTTTTAAAATTAATTAAAAAATGCCTCAAGTGGTAGCATTATTCATAAATTATCACGAACGGATAAACACACAGTTATTCTCAACAATCCATAAAATGTCTCATAATAGTCAACAGAAGGAATAAAATATGAAGTAAGTTGAGTTATTCAAAGCATCTCAAATTCATGCAAAGCGTCAAAAATGTGTTTTTTCGTAGTTTAAAAGTAAAAGGGGGAACAACAAATTTTAAATTATACTCCTTCTAATATTAATTATAGAACAAAAATTCTAAGAGAAAATCTCTCAAAAACACCACCTCAATTCTAAAATTCCTTTTTATGGAAGCAAATCGGATGAATTTAATGGGGTCCTTCTAATATTAATTATAGAACAAAAATTCTAAGAGAAAATCTCTCAAAAATACCACCTCAATTCTAAAATTCCTTTTTATAGAAGCAAATCGGATGAATTTAATGGGGTCGCATTCACTAGAAAAGAAGACTGTAAAAAAGGTGGGGAAGGGAAAATGTGGCTGCCAAGGGGCAGATGGGTCTAACATTTGTATGTGCTTTGATGTGTTCTTCTCCTGAGATAATGGATGAACTGCACTAAACTTACAAAACGAATGGGTCGGTTGGTTTAATAACGCAAGAGAGGAAGAAGCAGCATGTGGCACTAAATTTTGATGGATTAGAACTGTCACAGAGACTGGGAATGACAGTAGCATTGAGACTGTGGCTGGGCTTTTTATCTCTAAATTTTGCAAAAAGCAATATGAGGAGATCGAGGTGGGTTTAATCCACATTTGTGGTATTGTCTTATCACAAATTATCCAAATTATCGTCAATTCCATATAACAAATAATACAATATGACTCAATTATTGACCCAATCTCAATCTTTAACCCCTTTGTTCTGTGTATCAACCAGGGCCATAGTGTTTCATTAGTCCTCCATTGTTGAACTAGAAAAGTAAATTTTTCTGAGTGGGATTTCTTTTTAAAAAAAATAGAGAAGTAAAGTTAAAACTTTTTAGTAAGTTTTCGTTATTATTATTATTATTATTATTTTTTATCTTACTTATTCTCTTTATTAAACTTTTGTAACCCCACTTCTCCAATTTTTTTAAAAATTCAATTTATAAAAAATTTATCTCCACTCCCCTCAAAATCTCACGTAGCAACTAACATACTAAAGCTGACTCGCTGAGTGTTGTGAAAAACTTGTGATGAGATGATAATCACCCTTGCATTTGTTTTCTCGATCCCCAAACAAAATAAACGGATAATAAAATTCAGCTTTGACGAATCATTTCTGTTTGGTTTCCCTCATCCACTGATCCGTCTTAATCCAATTTTCTTAAACATATAATTTAATATTTTAAAAAAATTATTGTTTCATGTGTCTGTCCTCATAACATATTATGCGGAAAAAAATCAATTCGACTCAAGTTTACTCCCATCCTAAAGACAAATAAAGTTTACTGTGATCCAATAACACTAAACATTTTTCTTCAGAACTTTTAAACTGTGACAAAAACATTGAAGATCTGAATATGTGACATAAACATTTTTCTTCACCAAACCGCGATGTCTTTTAGTTTTAAGAAATGAGATCCAAGATGACATAAAATTAGATCCTAGAATATAATAGGGAAAATCCATTTAAGGTCCCAAAGGATTAAGAAAATGTCAAAAAAATCTCAAAGAAAATTCTGATGTAAAAAAAGTCTCAAGTAGTTGTTAAAACTCACAGATGGAGTTATGCTCTACTGAAGGAGTTGTCAATGACACTTGTTTTAAATAAAAATTTTCTATGAGACTTTTTTGACATTTTTTTTGTTCTTAAGACCTTAAAGAGATTTCCCAATATAATTAGCTATTGAAGTCGTTATAGCTTTTTATGGTAGATCCAACTTGGTTTGGCCTATGTCAATTTGTTTGCTATTTAACTTCCTCTGAACTGAGTTGTAGTATAATATCAATAAAATCATTAAAATTAGTTAAAAGTAATAAGTATTTAAGATTTTTTTTTTCCTGAAATACACCTCTATTTATGAATGATATATTATGAGAGAATAATAAAGAGAAAAATTAAAAAAAAAATGTATGGAAAAAAGATGATAAGGGAGAATAGAGACAACGAGATAAGTTCAAATCAACATTTTAATTAATATATATAATTCAAGAAAATAATTGAGATTAAATAGGTTAGGAAAAGAATGTGTTACATTGTTACTTCCCTTTCCCTCCACCAGCTCCCCCCCGCCCCCAAAAAAAATAAAATAAAATAAATATCAAATAGACTCTTAAGTGAAGCTTCAACTGTGGTGTCCATAAGCCAAATAAATAAATAAATAAATACTCCATATAATTCTTATTATAAGGTACTAATTAATAAATATATTTTTTCTTTTTTATAAGGCATTTATTTATTTCCAAAGCGTATTAATTATTTTTTTTCTATGTATGCTCATAACTAATAAGGTAGTAGGTGAGAGTAATTATTAATTAAATATTAAAGTTTAATGTAATTAGTAGGAATAATATTGAAAGTTATTTAAATTCAGAACAAATTTATTGACTCTAACTATTTATATTAATTTATAAGAATTATTAATTGATATCTTATAATAAAGATAAAAAACAAGGATATAGATATGGTAAAGATGAGTCATCCAATACAATAGCATACCACTTTGATCTTATTTATAAATTCAGTTTGACCAAAAAATTTGGTCCTTTTTATAAGTCCATTTTGACCAAATAAATGAGATTGTAACAATTTTGTCTATAGTAATGATGATGAGAGAGATTGGCTAGCCATGTTGGAAAGAGAAAAAGATAAGAGAGATTTGATAATAAATTTTAAAATAAGAATAAAGTTAAAAATTTGTTCCATAATCATTGAAATACTTACATTTCCTTAGTATGTGAGATTTTATCAAACCGAACTCATAAATTGGATATCAAATTAATTAATTAAATGGGGACATGCATCGATCCCAAGGAGGATCATAGCCCCCTAGAACTAATTAATTAAAGGTTGACAAGCAGCGATCCCAAGGAGTATCATAGTCCCACTAGACTTAATCAATTAAAGGTCGACAAGCAGCGATCCCGAGGAGTATCATAACTCCACTACTTTAACCAGCATGAAGAAACGCATGGCCCACACGTGATATAATGAAGTGATGTCAAAATGGGGGCAAAACCACATGTCATTCTTTTGACTAATTGGTATCAAATAATCCCATTTTTACACAATTCATTATGGGTATTAATAGTAGCTAAAAGTAGAATGTTGTATCAGATAACTACCCCAAAAAAAAAAAAAACTGACTTTTAGAAACCTCAAATTTCAAATTGAAATTCTCACGCTTCTAAGAATTAACCTACCACTGCAATCATAAAGAAATAATGATGATGATGAAATGAATATGAAACTATTGCCATGGAATAAAGACACATCTGTCATCTCTAAACAGCAACTACGATATATATATATATATAGGAAAAGCTGGAAAAGCGGAGGCATTCCCACCAAAACAACATGCAATTAGTGAAAGCCGAAACAATTTTGATAAAGATTTATAAGCCTGTTTGGAAGGCAATTTGGGAGGTGAAAAAGTGCAATCAGATGGAAAAAATCTCAGTGGGAATGTTTTGGATCCATTTGTTTTGCATTTTTCGAAATGGGCTTTAACTAGAGCCGAAAAATCGGGTCGTGCCTATTGAGTCGGCCTGTTTAAACCTTGGTCCTTCAAAGCCGGGTTTGAAAAATAGAAGAGGGCCTCGGACTTAAAAGGTAGGGCCCGTTAGGCCTTGTTAAATTTTTTTAAAAAAATTTAATAAGGAGTTGAAAATGAAAGTCAGCTCTCTCCTTATATTAACAACCTTTTTATCACAAGTCATAGGGTCAATCTTGCTATAGAAATATTGTATAATAGTTTAAATTTAAAACCTAGAAATGCTTTTTATGTTTTATGTGAGTTATTTATAGATAATAGTTTACTTTTGATTATGAATTAATGAATGTGTTTATTTGTTGGATGATTCGTATTATTTAGATATTACTGTTGACAACATTTATTTGATAAATTAGAATTTTAATTATTGTAATTTACTAATTATATTTCTTTAAAAAAAAGAACGAAGGAAAAAGAGTTAAAAGTTGAAATAGTAACTTCCAAGCCCTGGCTCTGATGCTCTCAGATCAGACTTTGAAAAACATATATTTTTCTTACCCCAGGCCCTGTTAGACTCTAGCTCTTCACACTACAAAAAAAAGGACTTTCAGTGGAGACTTCCCGTGGCGACATTAGAAGTTGCCGCGGAAAGTATGACTTTCGGTGGCGACATACGATAGTCGCCACGGAAAGTATGACTTTCAGCGGCGACACAAATTGTCGCTGCTGAAAGTATTTGTGTCGCCGCCGAAAGTCATACTTTCAGCGGCGACATATGATTATCGCCGCCGAAAGTATCTTTCAGCGGTGACTTAATGTCGCCACCAAAAGTCTTTTTTTTTTTTTTGTGTACAATCAATATGTTTATTAATGTCCTTTTTTATAAAAAAAATAAATTAATTTTTTGGATCATTATGAGATAAAGAGAGTTTGAGATATAGTGTGTGTTGTGCATTTGAGAGTGAGAGGAAGAGAAGAGCAGTTTTTACAAACGTAACATTGCATTATCACATTAATGTTGTTGCTTAAAGGTTATTTTCATTAATAGCAGCGAGAGATTATACATTTTGATGAAAAGATAAACATGATTTTGACTTGAGAAAGTTTTGTTAAGTGCTTTTAAACCTACTTCTAACACATATATTCATTAAAATACTAGTAGAGAGGAAATTGATCTAGTTTTATGAAATGCAAATGAGAGAAATAATCTTAGGCTCCATTTAATCATTGAAGTTAAAGAATCATTTGCATTTATCACTCTCCATATCGAAATTTGTCAAGGCTCAACTTAATTTAATTCACTAAGCCTCTTACTTGATCATTTGTTAATCAAATCCTCGTTGAACCCATATCTCTACTTATCATTTTATTATTTGGCGTGACTCGTGCACTTGTAATAGTGAACATGTGTGTATATAAGAGAGATGATAATTATGTTTGTGCTAGTATATATGTGTGTGTGTTAGAGAGATCAAGGGTCAGCCTTAATTCCTAGCTCTAGCTGTAACCCCAAAAGCAACTTCTGAAAAGAAGCACTTGACAATTGCTTTTAGCTTCACGGTGGGCAATCGTTAAGGGCATTAAATACATTCCAAATCTCTCCTCTCCTTTGCATTATCGTTCATATACTCCTTTTCTCTTTTGTCACAGATGCTCATCTGCCTCACTAAGCCATGGCTGACCTTCTTGTGATGCAGGCTCTTTTTCTTGCATGCTAGTGCAGAGTAATCACTGTTGAGTATGGATGTCGTCGGCGGCTAGAAATCTCATCGTCGTCAGTTGGTGGGTCTCCATTTGGAGGTGGTCCTTCTCCAACCTCTCCCTTCTGTAGGTATGGGATGTTGGGTGAACGGCTTCTCCTAATGGAAAAAATGTTAAGCGGAATATATATATATATATATATATATATATATATATATATATATATACATATCAATGTGTGTGGTGTTGGGTGAACGGCTTCTCCTGATAGAAAAAAACATTAACTAGAATATATATATCTGTGTGCGTGTGTGTGAAAGGAGCTATGATGGCCCAATGGCCACCTAGCTCCTCTAATATGCGCGTGGCGTGGGTTTGAATCTCACCCCTTACACCATCATTCCAATTCTTTTAAAAACAAAAATTCAACCCAACCCAAAAAAAACCACCACCAGAGCTTCGCCGGTGGTTGCAAGCCGGTCAATGCCAGAGCTTTGGCGGCCGACCGCGGTGGTACTCTTGTGAGGCTAATTTTCATTTTTATTTTTTATTTATTTAAAAACTGAGCGCAAAATGGTAAATTCACCAACATTTTAAAATTTCAAGTTGATCTCTATCACCTTCATGTCATTTCAAATTATTAATAGACCTTTTAGGGTTTAGGAATTTCAAATGATATTTAATCGTCATTTTCTCTATATTTAATTTAGGACTTTAGTGTTTTTTTTACTTTTTTTCAATAATAATTTAACTTTTTTTATTTTATCAAATTTCAATTTTATTTTTTCTCTTTAATTATCACAATACATATGTATGTGTATGTGTATATATATATATGTATGTATGTATGTACACACACGTACACACATATATATGTAAACACACACACACGCACATATATATAGGGATAAATACCAATTTTGCTACGGAAGTATGGGCTAGGGAGCATCCAACACCTAGAAGGTTTTTTAGTATCATTTTTGCCACGGAAGTTTACAAAAGGGAGCAAATATGCCCTAGAAGTTTTTTTAGGAGCAAATTTGCCCCGAAAGTTTTTTTTATAAGCAAATTTTTGTAAGCTTCTGGGGCAAAAATGGTATCAATCCAACGATCAAGATCAACCGATGAGCAAAATTGCTATGTTTGTAAACTTCCGGGGCAAAAATGATACCAAAAAAACTTCCGAGTGCTGGATGCTCTTTTAGCAAAACTTCCGTGGCAAAAATGGTCTTTATCCTCATATATATACATATACATACATCTACACACACACACATATATATATAATATATATATACATACATATATAGATATCTATACATATATGTGTGTGTATACATTTATATATGTGTGTGTGTGCGCACGCGCGCGCGTGTAGTATTCAATAAGATTCATTTTATTTTCAGTCATTTTTCATCTTAACTTATTTTCCAAATAATTATCTAAACAAATTAAAATTTGAAAAAAAAAAGTCACTTCTACTATTGCCAATTTAAACACAATTCACATTCATAAGTATCTTAAGTTTGCAAAAATCAGATTGAAAAAAAGACACTTTTGCTACCGTGAATCCACATGAACCTTACTGGAACCAAAACCTAGTTTTGCACATGCAAATTGGCAATCAAAGCATAACCCAGAAGCCAATAAATGACCAAAATAAAAAAAAAGGCAACTACATGGCGGGCTTTAAGCACTAACCATGGAGATGCCCCGAGCATTATTCAGAACAAAGCAAACACACCTTATTTGTTTCCTTATTTATGATTTAAGCTAAATTCATGTACCTAATGTCTAGTTGATACCACGTCCAACAAAAACTATACATTTGAGAGATATCAAATTTGAAAGTAACATCTTTCAGTAATGATAATAATAGGCAGCGATGATAGAAGGCCACAAAGTTGGCCCATAAAATCTACGCAGAATTTTGAATCAAGAATATAAATAAAGGACTTGACACTTACTAAGCCAGCTGGAAACAAAATGCTACATTATAGCGGACCTTTTCAATTTTGTGACGTTTAGTCAATTTGCACAATCCTGAAACTTTCAAGATTTTGATAAAGACAACACTTTATGAAAGGACTAATTAATACTTTTTAGAATTAATTTAAACAATAGGTCTCTCCCTTGTTTGAAAATCACAGTTTATGGGGGTAACAACTTATGTGTAATAATTAGCTAGGATCATCTTATTTGTTTAACCTGGTTATAGACATAATAACTAAGCTTATGCAGCTCAAAGAGCATACCTTTTGCTGATGATATCATTTTTTTGGCTGAGTCATAAGAAGAGATTAAGTATAAACTTCAGTTATGTAGAAACGCCTTGGAGTCGAAGGGCTTTTTGTTTAGGAGTAAAACAAAATATAATATATGCATTGTAATTTTGATTAGAGACCAGTTAAGTTAGAAGTGATTTGGATGCTAAAATGAGAGATCAAATCATTCCACAAGTGAAGAAGTTTAGATATACTTGGGCTTGATTATACAAAGAAGATAGTGAAATTGATAAAGACGTTCATTGTAGAATTCTGACAGGGTGGTTTAAATGGAAATACTATTAGAGTTATTTGTAATGGAAGGTACCTAATATTGTAATGGGAGGGTATCAGCCAGAGATGGAGCTTGAGATAAATATTTGGGGGAGGGGGGGTCAAATGTATACTTATTAACTAATTTTTTTAAAAAAATATTTGGGGGGCTAAATGTATAAATTTTTGGGTCAAATATATAGAAAAATCCAATTTTCATTAAATATTTAAGACACCTTTTTTTTTCCTTGGGGGGGGGCATGGCCCCCATTGTACCAAGGAAGCTCCGTCCCTAGTACCAAGAATACAATAGTACATGTTGGATTTTAAAAGGATAATATGAGTATAAAGGTTGATATGAGTAAGATGAAATGAATGTGTGGTTATACAAGAAAAAAAGATTATATTTATAATGAACACTATAAGAGAAAGAGAATTGGGTTACGATGGTATCTATTAAACAGAAAATTGTTTTAAAAAAAAACTATTTAAAGTGATTTAGACATATATAAAATCTAAGGTATTGGATGCATGCACTAGTAAGGACAATGGATCAAACAATATAAAATTGTCTGCAAAAGGATGGAAGAAAACCGAAACAAACATGCAATGAAATTATTAAAACAAACTTCTTTCTTAATTAACTAATAAAGACTCGATAGAATACAATAACCTGGTGCCATCCATATAGTTGACCATCACGAGAAAATCGCTTCTGGTGTGAAAATTATTCACCATGGTTTAAATATATAATTTAAGTTGCCATAACTACGCCTGTTCCTTGCAGTCTGTGTCACATTGAAAATGGTAGCGAAAAATGTAACTGTTGACCACCCAAACTAGTACTTTCTGGAATCGAAATGGAAGACCAATCAGTGTTAACCGAAATGGTAAAATTGTCTCTATAATAATTAGTCTTTACGTAATTTCTTGATTCCTATATAACTGATGGGGGGACATGAGAGATAAACAGTCCAGCAGCTGGTTCCCAGTGTGATTCAATAAATCATTATGTCGCTGAAAATTATATATTATTTTGGCCAGCGGTTTGCTTAATTCCTTTTTGATGAACCACAATGAGAATGGACGCCCGTGCAACATTAAATAAATTCCTGAGAGTTAATAGAAAAAGGAATATTTCTAAATATACAAATATATTTAGAATATAGTAATGAATACTGCAAGTAGAAATAATTGTAAAATAACGAAAGCTCTTGTAAACCGCACGATAATTAAGGAGTGATTAATGGTAATATTAAAGTAATTACGAGCCATATGATCGTACCTCTCTCTATGCTTCGTCTTCTATAAAAACTTACCTTACTCTAAATAAAGCATTATTACCAGCACTCAAATCACGTATAAAGCTTTGAGTCCGTCAGGAAGCAACCCTAGCTTGTTCCCTCCCTTAATTGCCCTACTCTCCAGGTACATGCAGGCTTTCATCTTTCTTCGCTTTGAAAACCCTCACCATTCGGATATTTTTATAGAGATTGATAAATGATAAATTATGGTCACTTACAGATATTGAGAGATCATAATAACTATTGTTGATCAATTAGCAACATAAACTCTCATAGCATAGATGAGAATTTTTCTCCTTAATTGATAAGTCATATTTCTATTATATATTTCTACTATGACTGAATTGCATTGTGTTTCGAGCCTAAAGATGTCTCATGTGATCAAATATAATTGAAGTCATGCATATGTAGAAATAGAGATTAACTGAGCTGAATTGTTGTATTTAAGAAGTTATCTCGCATATGGACAATAGAGGACTTACATCTAATGCATTCCTAAAATGACATGTAAATGCTATCTCGATACTACAACATCACAAGTCTATGTTTCTGAGACAACATTGATCAACCTCCTCCTTTTACTTAAGAGGGGGATGTTGACGTAGATTAGGAGTCTTTGTTAAAATTGATGTAATGTCTTTGTTGATATTCTCATTCCAGTATTATTATTATTTTTTTTTTAAAAAAAAACCCTTATTATTCCTCCATCCACACCAATCCCTAACGCCTCCTCCTCCGTCGCCGTTAAGACACCATCGTCATCTCTCTTCGCCTTTCTTGCCCTTTCTTATCTCATTCTTGTTACGTTATTACATGCACACATAGATACCTAGACAACTTAATTGTGTTACGTATAATTTTTGTTAGCAGAGGCGGATATGGGTTCAAGCTGCTGCAAGCCGCGGGCAGAGGATAGCCTTTCTGGCAGTGGCAATAATGAACCGTGGACGGCTTCTTCTTCATTGTCTGTTTCTAACAATGCCAGCTATACCACTCATTCTTCATTGCCTGTTTCTAACAATGCCGGCTATACTACTCCGGCCGGGGCCGGCCCCAACAACAGGGTCAGTGAACTCGGGCGCGCTGCAGGCTACGCACTGCCGCCTTATGTTTCATCGTCAAGACCGCCTACCACCCACCGGAGCAAAACCAATGAACTTGCCGGAAGCTCTGGCTACGCACACCTCGGTGCCCCCAACACCACCTTAACCACCACCACCACGGCTTAGTCACCGAATTAAGGAGCTCCAGCATATCTATCTGAACACTGTTTTTGTTTTATCCCTTGCTCCCTTTTGGCAGGCATGGGCTGTATGCTTTCCCTTTTGTTTATTTCTGGTTGGTTCCAGGAGTATCCTCACCCAGACTACAAGCAAATGAAGGAATTAATGTATTTATTAAAAACATAATAGAATCATCGCTTTCCCTTCTCGTTGATCGTATACTCAAATCAGTTCTTGAGATTATATATGTTCGGATGCGTTTCGCAGTGATTGAAGCATGCATATCGATCTCCTTAGTGCATTCCACCATATGCCCAAAAAGAAACAATGTGGCGTTGATGGTACCAATCTCCGATGAAATGCTTCGATACTGTCGTTGCTGCCGCGGCAGCTGAGCTGTACTTGGCCCCCAAGAACTCCTTCATTGGCTCCGTCTCCGTCAAACCCACCCTGTTTCTATTCCGTTACTGTACAGAAACCTCTGTCCTCATGAATCAACCAGCCAAAGTGTACGTTAGACTTCACAGAGATACACGCACCAGAAGAAGAAGAGAAGGTGATTTGGTTTGGTCCGAGGATGGTGGACGGGTGCTCGCCGGAGGAGGAGATGGCCACCACGGCATCTCCCGGAAGCAGCTAGCGGTCACGTGGCAAAAAACCAAGTGAGCTGGATCCACATAGGCATGATAATTCCAATTCCACCAAAAAAAAAATACAGCAGAGAAAAATTGCGAAATAAGAAAAAAGTGATATATTATAGTAGTATTATGTTATTATTTAATACATACAATACATACATACATATATACATACATATATATATATACGCAACGCAAAACAAATTATAGTATCTGGACTGACATTTGAATGACTGAATGAGTACTTCCTACAATAGGTCTAAAACTGAGACTGTGGAATAGTTTTCCAAAAGCTATGTCCTGGGATCAGAGGTTTCAGCCCTTTTTGGTCGAGGCATCAACATCTGTCTCCGATCTTCTTCTCCAATCATCTGGTTATGCTTTAGCAAAGTATAAGGTGCTGTGGGTCTATCGTCATACCCACAAGAGAGCGGGTAGGAGTAGGACGATAGAACTGACTTCAAGAGTGTCATATCCTTTTTTCTGTTCTTCTTCAATTAGAAACCGGTGCATTGCATTTCTTCTTCCTTTCTACTGATTCCATTATATAGTTTCAAAATAGTCTAAAAGATTGTCTATTCGATGTCTGTAATCAATCAAAATTCTTATTCGCTCATTCTGAAACTTGATTATTTTCTTTTGCTTTTAACTTAATATGGCTCTCGTCCAAGTAAGAGAAGCTCTTTAACTCATGGGAGCCCAAAGAAAATATTTAATTGCGTATAGATAAGGAAGGTTTCTTTTTTGATTGCCAAAGCTAAGTTAGACTGAAAAGAAAGGGGAAGAAAGTTCTAACAAGCAACTTCCCACGGGGCTGGACAAGTGGATC
Source organism: Acacia crassicarpa (assembly GCA_034222035.1). Classification (NCBI taxonomy): domain Eukaryota; kingdom Viridiplantae; phylum Streptophyta; class Magnoliopsida; order Fabales; family Fabaceae; genus Acacia; species Acacia crassicarpa. The sequence continues at coordinate 20,715,890 of JAWXYG010000012.1, forward strand.
GAGGGGTCATATCTTCTTCTCTTGGTCTTGGGGCTTTTTTCTTGACTCGACACGAAAGAAAAAGGTTATATTCTAGTATAGTGGCATTCTCCTTAAATGGAAATTGAAAAATTCTTAATTATATAGTAGAAATTAGTATATTAGTATAAAAATGTTGAAGATGAAAACTAATTAAAAAAACAAAAAAAAAATCGCGGATTTTATTCATGCCCTAAGGAGCTCTTGTATACTCATCTGTCTTATTTACATGTATAGACAAACCATACTTTTGCTCTTTCACATAGAACCATTGTACTTTTTCTCTTCGTTCTCTTGTAACCAACTTAGAGTGGGGCCATAGCTTTGACTGCGACTTGTGTCGCCACTTTACGGATGAAGAGTTTAGGCGTTCTGTGGGTCCCCCCTACCCTAATAGCTCTCCTTTTCTCTCCGCGTGCACAGTTTGCTTGCATGCCGCTTTAGCCAGCCACATCTCTCTTTCTTAGCTGTTCCATGGCCTAATTGAATGAAAGTCAGTCTTTTAGTTTCTGTATATAAGAAGCTGTTTAGTGTATAAGCAATTTCTTAGTGGCCACATCGAAAGCTCTGATAAAATTATACTGAGGCAGTGGAGGTTGGTTGAAGATGATGTTATGCGGCGTTCAGAACCAACCTTGAAGTCAATGAATTAGAAAGAATGGAAAATGAGATGACTCCGGTCCTAATTATAAGACCTAATTGACTTTTTTAAAGAAATTAAGGAAGCTAATTAAATTACTTTAAAGTATATGTATTTTTTTTTTCCTTCAAACTAATTAGTTTGATTAATAAACTAATTTATAATCTAAATATACACACAATATATGAAATGATTAAGTAACTTATTTAGTTTCCTTAATCTCTCTAAAAAAATACAACTAGGTGTAGTATATATATCATAAACAGATCTCCCCCCCCCCCCCCCCCCCCCAAAAAAATCTTTATCGCCGTAACGCCCTTAATACTCGTTTTTGAGAACTACTTTTCATCTCATCCCCATTTAGGTCTGATTCAGATCCCTCCATTGTTTCCTTTCGCCCGCGCACCTTTTCCTCGAACTGAGAAAGAAGATGGTACACTCGAATTGTATTATTTAAGTGCTTATTGGTTGCCAAAGACCTTACTTCTACAATTGGCAGGTCACCGGGTTATTGAAATAAGTTGCGTTTTCTATGGTTTTCCATGTTACAACTTTTGTACCAATTCGGTCGATCCAGAATGAATCAGTTAAATATTCAATTAGGCAGCCTGGTCTTGACTCTTCTGTGTGGTATTCATTATCGTTTGGCTCTTGGAATCACATCCAGCAGTGGTTCGAGCAGCTTGCAAAATCCAACCACTTCACCTACTTCATTGCTCCCAACCGTTTCTCGTACCTCTATTGAAACAGAATAGTTTCATGTTCTTTCATCGATTGGTTATTCCTCTCCATTTGTATATCTTTTTTTCTAATTTTGGTGTCGATTAGTTTACAAGATTGAATGACCACGCCAATTCTCTTCCAGACTCTCGATTTGTCATCTTTTGTACACAACAAAGGCGGTCATAGGAATTGTGGGCGAAAATTACATAATAGAACTTAGATGTTTATGCAATTACATTTAAACCCCAAAAAATTTCAATATTTTCATTTTAATCTCTTCACAAAACTTTTAGTGGGAATTAAAATGAAAATTTTGAAATTTTATGAGGCTTAAATGTAATTTCCTAAACATTTAGGTTGTATTATATAATTTTAGGGGCGGGGGCTAGCCCTAGTTCCGCACATAGTACACAACCATCAATGTCCACGAAATTATTACTTGATTTGTTGTAAAGAAGGTTTCATGTTCTTTCATCGATCTTGCATTCTTTCTCCCGGGGGGGGGGGGGGTAATTTATGAGTTCTTATTCCCTTTAAGCTAGATGAAAATATGGTAGTTTATTGCAAACAATAAAGTAGCTATAACGTGAACTGCTCTGTACTCATCAAAGTGTAGGCTGCACCGTGTTGAATGAGACAATCCAATTTCTTTCTTTTTTTTTTTTTTTCAACTGGAATTCTTCGATATTCTGTTGGTGTTCAGTGTACCCTATACAGGATCTCAAATCATGCATTGGATTCGATTCGAGATACAAAATTTTTGTGAGAAAAGGTCCAATCCTTCAAGATCTTGATTGGTCAACCAGGACAAATCATGAGTGAATAGAAAATCGAAAACGTACATAGCTTTTCCAGCTGAAATACTTGGAATAATTCTACCACTTCTACTAGGAGTAGCCTTTGAAATTGATTCTAAAAGAACCTATTCCACCAAGTAGTGTTAATTTCTTCCTTTTTAGAATGGCTCCAGTGGCTATGTTTATGTTAAGTCTTGTCATTCGTGCAGTTGTACCTTATGATTATGGCACTAGTGTAAAAAAGGCTTTTAAGATCGCCTCATTTAGAGCGGACTATCGACGCCCCGGTCTTAAAGGTATGACCGGTGGCAGTTTTGTAAATATAAAGAACGTCTTGGACCGAATCGTTTACCAATGGGTCTTAAATATATTATTCAGACCGCTTAAAAAACGATCGGTCTTAAAAATGTAATTTAAAAAAAATTGAAATATCGAATTTCTTTATAGAGAAATCTCGAACACTCCTACTTATATTTTCTGTGGTCCAAAATAATAAGGAAAAAATTAAATAAAAACTTTTAAGACCGGATGTTTATAACAGGAGGTCTTAAAGATTATACTTTTAAGACCGGACATAAATCGTGCCCGGTGTTAAATAGTTTATTACTTTTAAGACCAGAGTTTAACAAAGGACGGTCTTAAAACTTAACATTAAAGACCGTCCTTTGTTTTTCATCCGGTCTTAAAAATGAAGCGCAAAATATATCTACGCGCGAAACGTTACCTTAAGACTTACGTTGTCCGAACTCTGAAACCCCTCTTCTTGTTGTGAAGACACTCTTGCTCTTGCATTACCACTCTTCCTCGTCCATGTACCATTAGCCTCTGTTACTCTCTCATTTGCTCAGGCATTCCTCTCTTACTATCTTGAAAATGAACGGTGAAGACGATTCCATTCGTGTTCCGGGAACACCAGTTAATGGTGTGAGTCAGAACGAACCCTCTTCATGTGACAATGTGCCTCTTAACCGCCCTACACGTCGTGGTAGAAGAGGCACACGAATGATGGATGTATCTCTAAGTCGGGCTTCTGGGTCAAGGCTCGACATTCAGTTTGATGAAAAGTTGCGACCTTTCGGTCCTAATAAAAGCAAATATCATAGTTTTGTCGGCTATCTTGCACGCAGCAAGGTTAGCATATTGATAGATGAGTAGAAAAGTGTTGATCTTGACAAAGTAAAGAAACCTATTTGGGACACTATCCGGCTCACATACACTGTCCCTGACTTTGAGGAGATGAAAGACAAGACATTGTCTTATTGTACTGATCGGTGGAGGAAGTTTAAGACCTCTCTCGCTAACAAGTATATTTTTGCCGAGGTTCCGCCTGCCAAACAGCCTTGGGAACAGTACACATTCATTGATGAACGAATTTGGCAACAATTTTTTCTTCTGCGGACCACTCCTGAAGCTCTGGTGAGTCTATATTTAGTTTTGTTTGCTTATATAACCTGTGAGCTTATATTTGTTCATCTAATCCTGTTAGTTAAATTGTTTGGTGTGTGAATAGAGGTATACATTTCCTGCCTTTGTCTATGCAAGTCTGATATATAAACCTTGAAAAGGTAAAATACTAAGGAGGTAATTGTGTAATGGTTTGTTTTGCAAATGATGAGGAAATGAATAGTCTTAAAAGGGTGAAACTTTATATATCCAATTGTTACAATCTAATGTGGACTGATGATCCCACTGGATGCCTTAAAAAGGATCAAGTTTGTATTATTCTGTCAGCATAATTCTCTTTTGTTTCTTGTTATTCTATCTACATAGTAGTACAAAACATAGCTCCTTTGTAAGCATAATTCTCTTTTGTTTCTTAACCTATCTATATCTTCCATAAATAAAATATAATGTTGAAACTTGATCAAGTGAATTTGACTAGTGTTTGAGGTTCATGTCAAGCATGCAGAAGTTCTCTAATTTCTGTTAGTGAGATGGCTGGAATTATAATTAATAGTTGTTTTCAATTCGTATTCACAGCAAAGAAGGGAAAAAGCACAGGAGATAGGGAGAAAGAATGATTGCCCACATAGGGCATCTTGCGGCGGATATGAAAAGGCTGAACAAGAATTGATGGCGGCCAAGCGGAAGAGATTGGAAGATGAAGCAGAATCCAATCCTTCTGCGGTACATGGTCCACCATCTCTAATATGTCGCGAGGACCTGTGGTTGCACATTCGGCAAAAGCCAAGTGGCGCCTACACGAGTGAACAAACTCGTGTAGTTGCTGAAAAAATTGTAAGTATCGTTATTATTGTTATTTTTTAGTTACTAAACATGTTTCATTACTAAGCTTCTCGTTATCTGTACCTTATAAGAAGATCTTAAGAAGAAAGAGGCAGAGGGATCTTTCGTGTCGTCCGGTAGGAGTGATGTTCTCACTGTTGCCACTGGAAAACCGGACCACGGTGGGCGTGTAAGGGGGGTTGGAGGATGGGTAGGCCTGAAGGTATTCTTTGGTTCATCCGCCAAACGCCATAGGAAAAAGGTGATTACCCGAGAGGAGATGGAACAGACAGTGGCCAGATTAAATGAGGAAGCAGCGGCTAAAGAAGCAAAGTATCAATCTGATATGAGCCAGTTGAGGGAGGAACTGAATCAGGTGAAGCTGCTTTTGAGCTCACATCCAGAGACCAGTGTTCCCTTCACACACTCACCTGCAACTGTGCAGCAGAGCACTCGAGGGAGCTGCATTGTTGGACAACCAGAGCAACCTTGTGACCTTTATGTGGATGATCCTGATCATCATGATAGACTACTATTGGTTGCAAAAGGGACTGTCCACAACTTATTAGGATCAACTGTACACTACCAACAAATGTCTGATGATGAAGTCAGAGTGTCAGTTGAAAAGATGATCATTGATGCACCTCTCCCTCTCCCAACTGATGAGCTGAAGATTGTGAGTGATGTCAAGGGAACCTTCATCTCTTGGCCAGTGAAGCTTGTACATGTCTGTACTCCTGCTGAAGCTTCAACCCCTCGTCCTCAAGTTCCATCCCCTCCTCAAGCTCCATCCCCTTCTCAAGCTTCATCCCCTCCTCAAGCTGATCAATCCCCTCCTCAAGCCGAATCCCCTACTGCTAAGTTGACTGGCCACGAAAAAATAACCGATATGGTGAAAAGTGGAGGTTTTAAAGAAAAATCATGGCCTGTCAATGAAGTAGTAGGCATCACAAATCCCCTACCAGTCCAAGTTGACACTATTGATATTGACTCCTTGCTGCTTCCTAGACAGGAGCTTACTGATACAATTATTCAAATTTGGATGAAGTAAGTATGTTCTTCTATGAGTACATAATTTAAATGCATTGTTTAGACACACATACATATATATACTAATTCCCTAATCGATCTAATTATTGTAGGTTCTTGCATCAAGAATTGGAGAATGAGGGCAGGAGCAACGATTTTGGATTCTTGTGCCCACAGTATATGAGTCAAACAACCATAGAGCAAAGACAAGAGTACATATCAAGGAGGTTGTGTAATGTGAGAAGAAATGTGTACTTGTTGCCATTCTTCCACAGGTACATATTACAAATCTTATCTACAAGTCACTTAATTCTGCTACATGCCTACATATATCACTGAGTATACTTTACTGCTATGAATTTTCAGCCGCCACTGGCAGTTGGTCCTCATGTGCATGGCAGAACATAAAGTTATCTTCTTATGCTCCACTCACGGTGAGCCAGTGCCCATGTTGGTCCAGACCATCAACGAGTAAGCATGTCATTTTGATTCTCTTGTCAGAAATCTCTACTGTGAATTTTCAGTGAATTGATAAATATGCATTTTTTATGATAGTGCCATGAGGACCTTCCAAATCGATGCACTCAAAAATCGTCCTTCAAAGGCCAAAGAGCCTAAATGGCTCAGACCAGAGGTTGGTACAATATAATATTTGTAAACTTGTCAACTGCCTTGTGAACTTGGTCAGTAAGATATATATTACTTATATATTTCTTGTTCTTTTTAGACTCGTCGGCAACCACAGGCGTCCAACCTATGTGGCCAATACGTCATGAAACACATGTATGATATTGTTACTAAAGGAAATACTAAATTATATGCAAAGGTAAATATTTGATGTTACATATTATGCACGCAAGTTAATTCAGTTTCTGGCTTAATGTTACATCTGAAATATGGACGCAAGTTAATTCAGTTTCTGTCTTTGATGTTACAGATGTTTCAATGCCCTGCCCCCTTTTCGGATGCTGAACTCGAGCACATACGCAATTTGTTTTGTCAATATCTATATGACCTGATCTTAAGTGACCAGGGACAATTATTAATGATGTTATTCATTTGTAAATATTCTATAAAATTTGATTATTTTTTAGAACAATTTGTAAATAATACATAGGCAATGTAAAATTCAATAGATAAATTTGTTTAATTTTTCGAACAATTTTCTTGTGTCCATTTTGGGTATCTGAAATTGGATGGTCGATATAGCTATTTAGTGCTTGAAATTTGAGGTTCAGTATGCTGTAAATAAGCAAGAGTTCGCGACTTTAGGACTGTATATGGGTAAACTTCCGGTCCTAAAAGTTTTCGGTTAAATAATATGAGACTTTTAGGACCGCATATTTTAAACTTCAGGTCCTAAAAGTATTCGTCTAAATAATATGAGACTTTTAGGACCACATATTGTAAACTTCCGGTCCTAAAAGTATTAGTCTAAATAATATGAGACTTTTAGGACCGCATATTTTAAACTTCCGGACCTAAAAGTATGCACTAAATAAAATGACACTTTTAGGACCGTATATTTTAAATTTCCGTATATTGTAAAATTCCGGTCCTAAAAGTATTCCACTAAATATTGGTGAGACTATAAGGATCGTATAGTGTAAAATGACGGTCCTAAAAGTATTCGAGACTTTTAGGACCGTATCTCCTTTTACCATTCGCTCCTAATAGTCTTCCTTTAAATAGAGTATTGACTCGCTTTTCGGACAAATTAATTAGGGTTCAAGGCAACCGAGGTTATGGCGTTCTGATCAAGCTAGGTCCTTCATTGTAGTCGATGTTACCTCTCCTGATTTAGATTATCGGTTTCCCTTTTCTTTGTCCCTTTTCTTTTTGTCGGAAAAAGATGGAAGATATTGAAAAGGACACTTTGTTTCTAATCATGCGAGGTAACACCGAGGACAACGACGGTCCAACCTTGAGAAGAATTGTCACTATGTTTGTTTTTATTCGAATAAGGTAAACGATCTTTTTGTTTTGTTGGTCTAATCTTAACTGTATATTGTTGGATTTTTTAATGTGCGAGTTTTTAATGTTGATCATATACACACGAGGACAATGTTTTGTTTTTTTCCTTCTTGCCGGAAACAGAAAGAATCTTTTGTTGGATCTTAACTGTATATCGTTGGATTTTTTAATGTGCGGGTTTTTAATGTTGATCATACACACGAGGACAATGTTTTGTTTTTTCCTACTTGTCGGAAAAAGAAAGAATGTACTGAGAAGGACAAGGGCGATCGAAATAAAGCATGTAACATTTAATTATTATAGAATTTTTAATGCTGCCCCGTGGGGGGCAGCGCAGTACATGATAAAAAAGAAAAAAAAACATAAAAATATTTACTCCTCCCCATCGTTGTCGGAAGGGAGGGACTCGTCGGAGAGGTCGGTGATGTCGTCATCGAGCGGATTGTACTCAATGTCCTGGGCATCGAGTATCGCATTGATCTTGTTGTTGACGGCATGGTAGACCTGAAAAAGCTAGCCCTGTCGTCGATCTATATGATCGACGCGGGCCAGGAGGTGGCACAGCAGCTGTTTGGTGGTCGGGTTCGGAGGCAGAGGAGGAAGGTAAGGATTGTTAAGCCCAGCGGGAGGAGGAAAAGGAGGACCTGGTGGTGGTGGAGGACCTTGGGGCGGTGGAGCAGCCATTGTAGAAGTGATGATGAAGAATGTAAAGAAAGTAAAGTAACAACGGGTTTAAATAGAGAACCCATCCGGAGTGAACCGTCGAAACCATTAATGAGCAGACGCATAATTCATCAGAATACGAGGAGACGTCTAGTTACGTTGGGAAGTTTATCTGGAAGACGAAGAGATCCTCTGATAGAGTGTAAGGATACGACGCTGCTATCGAAATTTGAAACAATGAACTTTTTTTACGAAATTAAATCTTACTTTAAAAATATGAAAAAAAAATGAATTTTAGGACCGGAAAACTGATAAAAGATCGATCTTAAAAGTAATTTAATTGACTAAAAAAATAAATAATATACTTATAGGACCGGAGAAGTGATAAAAGGTCGGTCTTAAAATTAATTCATTTAAAAAAATAAATAATATACTGTTAGGACCGGAGAAATGATAAAAGGTCGGTCTTAATATTAATCCATTTAAAAAAATAAATAATATACTTTTAGGACCGAAGAAGTGATAAAAGGTCGGTCTTAAAATTAATTCATTTAAAAAAATTAATAATATACTTTTAGGATCGGAGAAATGTTAAAAGGTCGGTCTTAATATTAATCCATTCAAAAAAATAAATAATATTTATAAAACTCGCTCGTAAAGTGTAGACCATTCGTCTGCTCTTTACCTCTCTGTCCTTAACACTCCTTATTAACTCCGCACTACCTCGTAACTCCAAACTACCTCTAGCTCTGTCTTTATTAATAAATGTCTCATACCTCTTTGCGCCAACGTATTGCTCAAACCATGGTTAGATACAAGATAACCGCTCGTAGGGGTGCTCTTACTCGTGATGCTCGTGCCTTTCGTCGATCGTTATACGGTGCGCCTCCTCCATCGAGAGTGCGTTCAATTGAAACAGAAGAGTCTCGGGTCGTTGGACCCATTGTTATTTCTGATGATGAAGACATTGCCGCACCCCCCCTTCAGCCTTCCGACCATGAAAAGGTTCCTGCTCCACCTCTCCAACCAGTTGGCCCCTGCGCGCCGACCGCTGACCCTCGTCCTCTTTCCTCTAACGACCTGATACGAATAAGACGGGAACTTGCTGATATCCGGCGGGAAATTAATGCTGCTCAAGCCGATATTGCCTGGGCTTTGAAGAATAATAAGCTTTGATAAATTTTTTTTATTGCAATGTGTACGGCAATATTCAAGTAATTAATAATAGCATTAATTAAGAACCATAAGCTTGTCTCTTTTTAATTTTTTTTCAAGTAATTAATAATAGCATTAATTAAGAACTATAAGCTTGTCTCTTTTTAATTTTTTGTTCAAGTAATTATTAATAGCATTGATTAAGAATATGCGCTCGCCAAAACCAATACTTTTTTCTTTAAAAAAATAATTGGGAATTTATTTTCTTAGTTTTCAGATAAAGTTATATATTTAGGACCGTCTACTAATAATTAACCAGTCTTAATAAAATCTACGAATGAATAATAAAAAATTCAGTCCGGAGTATTATAAAACTGCGGTCTTAAATATTTAGGACCGGATTGGATAATAATTCGGTCATAAAAGTAATACTTAAAAATTTATTAAAAATATTTAGGACCGGATGCTTTATAATTAATCGGTCTTAAAAAATTCCAAATACAAAAACATGTCTCTGTCGCGCGGAAAATTAAATTTCCCTCTCTGAATTTCTCTTGTCGCGCCGAAAGTGATTACTGAGGAGGTTCTGTCTCCAGTGTTTGTGTGTTGCTCCGTCGGTGCTTCGCGTTGCTCTCTCGATAATCACTTTCTAGTTCCTCAGCTAAACGTATATAGACCAAGCTGTAAGAGCTATTTCGGTTATATAACTTCATGGTTTTCCTACTTATCGTTCTGGATTTTTTATGGGTTGAACGAAAACGATGAAATGCTATTGTGGGTTTCTCTGTTGTTAATGAATATTCTATTTTGAAGATTACATTCACACTTGAGACCTACCCAACTGACCAACAAATGTTTTTAGGGTACTCTTGCTGTCTCCAACATCAACGTTCGTGGCGGGAGATTAGGGACTCTTATTTCGCATTTGAGCTACAGTGAGTCCTCAAGACCTTCATGCGAAGCATTTAATTTCCTCGTCATGCATTTATTTTGCTTCGTGATATTTTATTTTGGATTCATTGTGATATGCAAGACAGTCAAAAGTGATTCTTCGTTATGCATTTACTTGTGCCTTATGTATGCTAAATCTTTCTGTCCATAGGAATTCTACTATGGATCGTTGTTGGATAAATGCTTTACGGACAAGCGTTGAATATCAGAATGGGGCGAGGACTTTATTGAATTTGCTAAACAAAATGGAATTGATAATAGTGGGAAGTTTTATTGCCCTTGTGTAAAATGTTTGAATGATAGGCGACTAAGTCCTGAAGTTATACGCACACATTTAATTTGTCATGGATTTTGTAAGACTTATACAGTATGGGTATGGCATGGTGAAAAAAATACCAAGTGGGTCTCAACATGGGGAAGTGGCCTTTGATGATAATGACACGGATATGGATGATCGCATAGAGGACATTATTCGTGATGTAGGAGAAGAGGTCTTTCAACAATCACATGCATATGGTAATATGTGCAGTGATACGGAGACCCCGCTATACCCTGGGTGTCAAAGATACCAATTGTTGAACGCTGTATTGAAATTGGTAAGCTTGAAGGCACGTCATGGATGGAGCGACAAAAATTTTTCTGAAATGCTTGAGGCTTTTAAGGACATGCTTCCGGATGATAATGTGTTGCCGCATCGATACTATGATGCTAAGAAAATACTTTGTCCACTGGGGATGGAGTACAAAAAGATCCATGCATGCCCGAATGACTGCGTATTGTATAGAAAAGAGTTTGAAGAGAAGCAAAATTGTCTGATATGTGAAACCCCAAGGTACAAGTCAAATAAGGGGCCTGCAAAAGTGTTGTGGTATCTTCCAATCATACCAAGGTTCAAGCGGTTGTTTGTGAATGAAAATGATGCAAAAAAATTGCGGTGGCATGAAGATGAGAGGATTTCTGATGGAAAGCTTTGTCATCCAGTCGATTCTTCTCAATGGAAGAAAATCGATCAATTATTTCCCAACTTCGGCGAAGAACCTAGGAACCTTAGGCTTGCCCTTACCACGGATGGCATGAATCCATATGGAAGCCTTAGCAGCGTACATAGTTCATGGCTTGTACTCCTCATTATTTACAACTTATCTCCTATGTTATGCATGAAACGAAAGTACATCATGCTGTCTATGTTGATTTCGGGACCAAAACAACCCGGAAATGACATTGATGTTTACCTTCAACCCTTGATCGAAGACTTGAAGGAGTTATGGGAAGAAGGTATTGATGTTTTTGACTCTTTCAAGAAGGAGGTCTTCAAATTGCGAGCCATGATATTCTGTACTATAAACGACTTCCCAGCATATGGTAACTTGTCAGGGTATAGTGTAAAGGGCCATAAAGCATGTCCGGTTTGTGAAGAAGGCACATGCTACCATCAACTCCAACATGGAAGAAAGATGGTTTATCTTGGACATAGGAGATTTCTTAGACGGGGCCACCCATATCGTCGATTAAAGAAAGCCTTCTTTGGTGGCCAAGAATATGAAGATGCTCCGGTGCCATTGACTAGGGAGCAACTTTATGAGAAGGTGAAAAATATCAATGTCATTTTCGGCAAGACAACCAAGAGTAGAAAAGATACAAATATATGGAAAAAGAGATCTGTATTCTTCGATTTTCCCTATTGGCGCAATCTTGATGTGAGACACTGTATCGATGTCATGCATGTGGAGAAAAACGTATGTGATAGTATTGTTGGCACGCTTCTCAACATACAAGGCAGTTCCAAGGATGGTGTGAAGGCAAGATTGGATTTGCAAGCAATGAGAATATGTGAAGAGTTACATCCAAGGCCATATGGGAAGAGAACTTATTGTCCCCCGGCTTCTCATACTTTGTCTAAGGATGAGAAATGAAGTTTTTGTGAGTGTTTACATGGCACAAAAGTTCCATTGGGGTATTCTTCAAATTTTAAACAGCTTGTATCGATGAAGGACTTGAAATTAGTAGGCAAAAAATCTCATGATTGTCATGTCTTGATGCAACAGCTACTCCCAATAGCTATTCGAGGCATCGCCGAATATGATCTTCGGGTCGTTTTGACTAGACTTTGTGTCTTATTCAATGCGGTTTGTGGTAAAGTTTTTGACATCGAAAAGTTGGATGAATTGGAGAATGAAGGATATCTTATCTTGTGCCACCTTGAGAAGCTTTTTGTCCCTACATTTTTTGACATCATGGTTCATCTAATTGTTCATCTAGTAGGGGAGATAAAGTTGTGCGGCCCTATCCATTTACGGTGGATATACCCAATTGAAAGATCTATGAAATTCCTTAAAGGGTACGTGAAGAATGCATACCGTCCAGAAGCCTTGATTGTTCAGAAATATGTTTCTGAAGAAGCCATAGAATTTTGTCAAAATTATTTGGCCAAAGTAAGACACATTAGGCTTCCAAAACATCAGCATGCTGAGGGGGGTAGGCGAGGGGCTTCAGTAAAGACTGTGGATCCTGATGAATTGTCACAAGTCCACTTATACATCTTAAATAATGTTGATGAAGTTCAAACCAGCATAGCTGCACATAAAGAAGCTGTGAGGAAAGAAAATCCTCGAATGACTGAACAAAGGTTGATTAGGGAGCATAACAGAACTTTTGCACACTGGTTCAAACGAAAGGTCGAGGGAAAGGAATGTGTTTCTGATATCCTCAAATGGTTAGCACGTGGTCCTGAGGTTGATGTCATAAGTTGGAATTCGTATATGATCAATGGTTATACATTTTACATGAAGTCCCTAGATGATAGGAGCACAGTCCAGAACTGTGGGCTGATGTTAGAGGCTGAATCTATGAACTTCTCCAGTTCGAAAGACAAGAGCCCTTTATTGGCAGTCATGCCATATTATGGGGTTATTGAAGAGATATGGGAGGTGGACTATGTCAAAATTAGATTTCCCATTTTCAAATGCAAGTGGGTTAATGTCAATAATGGTGTTTGGATCGATCGGCTAGGATTTACATTAGTCGATGTCAATGGTAGAAGTTTTGGAGATGAACCTTTTATTATGGCAGACCAGGCGAAACAAGTGTTCTATATCACTGATCAAGAAAATAAAATGTGGTCTATAGCTCTCCAAGGAAAGAAGGTCATTGATATTAATGAGGAAATGAATTTTTATTATGGTATTCCTGAGAGTACTCCTTTTTCAAGGGGTTTACCGGACATGAACGAAGAAGATGAAGCGGATAATGAACCCGGCATAAGAAGTGATCATCAAGAAGGGATATGGGAAGATATCACTTTATAAAAGAGTCAATTCATAAGGTAATATTCATATATATGTAGCTTTCTTTGAAAACTACTTTAAGTCTTTAATTATAACATTTTTATTCCTTCTATGTTACGTTCATGATGTCTTTGACTACAAATTTTGTTCCTTGTTTTATTTTTGTGGCAGGATCCGATCCAAAGGGGCATGTTAAACTGGAGGGAGCTACATTGTTGAACTGAATCAGATGAAGGCATGGTGAATATTATTTTGGGCGCATGTATATGTGTAACTTATTGTATTTGTAAGTAAGTTATCTTATTGTATGAATTAATTTAGGTGTTGTAGACATAGTATAATCATTAAGGCCAAATAACTCATGGTGAATAAATATTTGTATCATTTTTATTCAATTTATTCAAATAATTGTTCATAGCTTGTAGCTTAAAAGTATCGACTTTTGTGTGCTGGATTGAATAGGTGATTTGTGTGTAATATAATCAGGAAGAACAGAACAGGGAAAAATTCAGGAAAATTTAGACCGCAAATAAATTTTTCGGTCTTAAAAGTTGAGATTTTAAGACCGGATGTATTTATATGTCTGGTCTTATAAGTCATATCTTTTAAGAGCGGCCAAGTTTTAGCCGCTCTTAAAGTTTATATTTTAAGACCGGACGTATTTATATGTCCGGTTTTAAAAGTCGCTATGTTTAAGACTGCGTATAATTAGTCGGTCTTAGAAGTTGCTAAGTTTAAGACCGTATTTATTTTTGTCCGGTCTTAAAAGTCATATCTTTTAAGAGCGGCCAAGTTTTAGCCGGTTTTAAAAGTTGAGTTTTAGGACCGAATAAAAAGCGAGTCCATGGATTGTTTAGTACGAATTTTAAGACCGCATGTTTAAATGTCCGGTCTAAAATAGATTCTTTAAGACCGGTCGTAGTCCGGTCTTAAATGTCGACTTTTAATACCGGCTGATACAAGACCACTCGCGGGTCCGGTCTTACGAGCCTGTTTTGTCCGGTCTTAAAAGCCTTTTTTTCCACTAGTGTGGTATGGAATTGTCACTACTATAGAAGTCACTTTTAATGTCAGCTTTTAGGACCCTTAAATGACAATTTTCACACTATTACAAAAAATAGTTTTTGCGTTTCAAAAAGATGTCCTATTTTTTGAAAATGAAGTAAAAAATAAAGGCGGTGGCATTTTTGTAATTATATGTGATAAAAATTGACTTTTGGAGTCTAAGTTCTAAACTTAGACTCCAAAAGTCATGCTTTTGGAGTCTAAGTTTAAAACTTAGACTCCAAAAGTGATTCAAAAAAAGAACAAATGCGGTAAATGAAAATCATAGCGGGAAAAAGTATCACTTTTCACGTGTTTTTATTCATCCACTCTCAAAAACTCAGAACCTTACCCATTCTCTGAACCTCATGCAATCTCTCACACCTCTCACCAACCACTTGCATCGTTGCTCATCCGCTCGCCTGTCCACCGTCACCTCGCCGGCAGTCGTTTGCTTGTCTCGCCCAACGTCACTCGCTTCGGTCGTTCGCTCGAGGGCACTCTTTCTCCCATGGCACTATTTGTTTCTTCTTCATCCGTCCGATTCTGCAGCACAATCGATCTCCTCTTCGACCATTTCGGTATTTATGCATGCATCTTCTTCTTTTACCTTTTTCCTCATTTGATTTTATCAATTCCTAATGGTTTTTTTTTGTTTTGTTTTGTTTTGCAAATGGCTGCTCGTCCGGCTATGGTGTTGCCCCGATTCTCAGTTCCCTCGTCTCTGTTCATCATATTTAATTTACTTTGATATTCAAAGATGCGTTCTGGATTTTTTTTCCAGATCTGAAATTTTTCAGATCTGTGTTTAACGTCGTCACCGACACCGTCCTCATCTGTTTTGTTTTTTTTTAAAAAAAATACTTAAGACGTCTAAAAAAAATAGACTCCGTAAGTCTCTAATTTTTTGCGCCCCTAGATATACGTCCCCACGGAAAAGGACGTTAAAAGTACAAAAAATAGGACTCCGTATCCCTGTTTTGTGGTAGTGTCAGGGGTCGTTAAAAGTATGTGAGTGTCGTTAAAAGTTTTGAAATAAATGTCTATTTTAAAACTGCCATTGTATATGACTGAAAGATCCTAGTTTTCATATATTTTCTCTCGCCTTATTCATTTGTTTTAGGGACTACTTTAGGCTAATTTGAAATTATTAAATAATATTTGGATTGTTAGCCAATTTTAAGAAATAATATAAATCAGAATTAATTATGAGATTATTGGGTTTAAATTATTAATATTTTGATTGATATCTTGTGATTGAATAATATTTATAAATATATGATAGATCATGATTTTATTTAATTCTTGCGGGATAAGGAAAAGCATGTTAGAAGATCCTATGATGCAGAATTTTTCTTGGAAGCTAAGAGAAGGTCTAATGATGGAATTTTATTGGGCTCTTTAAATTTTAGGCAAGTCAAAGAGAAGGTTGTTATCACAAACTTACCATCCTATCTCATATTGAATAATTTCTTAATAGAGTATTTCCATCGAGCTGGGAATCCTTTACACGATTGGAGATTGAATCTTTAGAATCTCACTACAACAAAAGACAGTTATAACGTCCATTTTTAAGCCTTATTTATGTCCCTTTATAAGGGGATGCCTAAGTGGGGGACATAGTAAAAAAGAGAGTTTTGGAGTCCCAAAAAAATTTCTGGATGCCTATATGTTTTTGGTGTCCCAAAACCATTTTGAAAGTTGTATATGTTTATATATATATATAACCCAAACCAAAGCCAGTGAAAGCATTGCAGCGGCGGAGAAAGCATTTCAGCAGAGGGCAATCCACTGTTTCCAACCAAAAATTAGTGAAAGCATTACGTTGGAGTTTTGACGCTCCTTTGGCGACAGTGGTGCTTGAGTGACTTTAATTCTTCCTACTTGAGCAAATGGATAGTACCAGGCATCCAGACAGAGGAATGAGAGTCGAAAAATTAGAGAGAGACAAAATGAGAATGAAGCACAAACCTTTTAGATCTACAAACCTTTCAACGGCAAGATGAGCTTGTGGCGTGACGACAAGACGAGATTGCACCGCAGGCATTAACTAATAAGTTGAGGGAACTATCAGATACTCAAGGGCACATAGAGAGATCAACATGGGACACAATTGGGTATAGATTCAAGATCGAAGGAAGGAATTTGGTGCGAAAAGGCCTGATGGATCAGCGATGTGTGGATTTAATAGCATAGAAAGATTTGCAAACTAGAGAAAATGACTTTTTGTCTAGTGAATTAGGAGGAAGGTGGTTGAGGATGGTGAAGACGAGCTCTCCTCCATGAGAGAATCTAATGGGTTATTGGCCTTCGGGGCTTTGTGCTTTTTCATGACCAAAAACAGAAAGATGCAAAAGAAAATCTACAGAATTTCAGAGAGCAAAGGAGCCAGCACGAAGACTACACATGGAGGTGAAGGAGGCGCACTAATAATCTGAAAAAGTAAGGAGGGAAGCGCCACGCTTTAGAATTGGAATCATGATTTTGAAAGGACTTTGGTGTCCTAAAAACCCTCTAGGACACCAAAATTACTTTAGCGTCCTTAAAATAAATTTGGGATGCCAAAAATATCACTTTTTGTGTCCAAAATTTAATTTAGAACACTTAAAGTCAAATTTTTGGCGCCAGAGTCCACTTTCAACGTCCTAAATGAAGTTTAGGATGCCAAAAATGCTGCTTTTAGGGTCCTAAAAATAATTCAGAACACTCAAAGTCAAATTTCCTCCACATAATTACAAACATGCGACCACTTTTATTTTTTACTTCTTTTTTCAGAAAGGAATATCTCTTAAGGAAGTAAAAGCCATTTTTTGTAGTAGTGATCAAGGAGATTGTCACATTAAGGGGGCATGACAACATCTTTCTTTTGAGCTTAGTTTGCAACTTAGTAGTCCTACTATGATTGAGTGATTTCGTCGCTAACCACTGACCTTCCTCCTTCTCCTTCTCCTTCTCCTTGTGAGCAGTAATAGTATTCGCATACATAAAAAGGGGAAGGATGATTCTTATTATTTGAATATAAGCTTATACGTGTTGTGTAAATTTTATCTGTCCTTGAACTTACCTAATAGTCTGTCCGCGTCTAAATTGGGCTAGAAACTACCCCCTGATTAATTCCCTAGAACATTGTCTGATCTCATATGACGGTACTTAAGTGGACTAACTAGTAAGAGACATGATCGTTATCGTCTCATTAGTAGTCACAATCAACATAATTTTTATATAGACATTAGCACAGGAAATGGTAATGATTGTGATAAGCTTTGTTCAATTATGAACAAATTAATACTAATAGTCCATTTTTAAGAGATATATAAATGAAAGTATTTTATTATTAGTAAATGCAGGGTTACTCCTACCAAATTTTCTTTCTAGATTAAAGATTAATAAAATTTCAAGTAAACTTAGATACTTGTTGATAGGGCAAAACTTTAAGCCTAAAAAAACTCCGCAAGTGCACGGGCTGTATCAAGTAATAAAGTGATAAGAAAAGTATCGTTCCCACGAGGACTTAGTATCACAGCTTTAGTTACGCATTAATTTCACAATTTCGTTTAAGTTGAGCAAAACAAATTGAATTTAATTAAGAGAAAATGAAATCTAAAATTAAAATAAACAACTACCACTAATCAAACGAGCAACCTAGAGTCACTAATCCCTTATTTGATTCCTAGATTTTATCCCCACTAAATTAACTTTGACTTAACTTGGTCAGCTAATCTAGAGTATTAATGTTTATAAGTGCCTGTCGGTCCACTTATACAACTACCTCAAATAATTATGCAATGCCTCACATAATTAATTAAGATACAATTTGTTCTGTATGAAGAACACAGAGATTGGACTTGACTAGGTTGTCAAGCCTAGAGCCTACGTACCCTCGAAGGGATCAAAGTCCACGTAGTTCGTAACAAACTGGAAGGCACGTAGCCAGGGGAGTGGGGTGTGTGCTCTATGTGGCAGAAAGTAATAAGAGCATAAGATAGAACGTGTGCACCTGTTTAGGGTTTCCTTCTATTTATAGAGGAGCTTGGTGCGCGTATCTCCCTATTAATGGGGGATATCTATGATTGAGCCGTCAAGGGCTGATTGGCCGTTACCATGATCGTAGGAGAATCTCTATTAATGAGATCCTATATTTGTGGGATCTCGGGTCCCTTCCTATTCTAGCGCGGATTCCCTCATAAGCGCTATTGGGCCGGGGTCCGGACTTGGGCCTATTGGGCCGGTCCGTAACAGTTGCCCCCCAGCTTGGTCGTTCAGGCTTCTGGACGGCCGAGGTGCTTAGTGCCCCGGTCCCATTATGGCCGAGGTCCTCTGTACGGACTGAGTCGGCTTTTTGGACGTCGCGGCCATCATTCCGTTTCGGAACTGTGGTCGGCTCAACCTGTTCTTGCCTTGCCTAGGACGCCGGGTTCGTTCTCGTCCGGGCGGTTTTTTTATCCTTCCCGGGTCTTCTGCCCCTTGCCTTTTGGGATTCTCCGGATGCTTCGGGTTTCCCCCACGTGAGTCATTATTGCGGCTTCACAGCTGTCAGATCCTTAGTGGAGGGAGTCTGCAACCGCCGCGCCCTCTCGTTTTTTGAGGCTAATGCGCATTTATTGCGCTTACATCGTGCCAATCCCGTCACGTTTGTGCGGGAATAGACTGTCGTGCCCCTGCATTGCCTTTTAAATAGCCTTCTTTCTTCTCGTTTCTACTTTTTCCCGCTACTTCACTCTTTTGCCCAGAAATTTCTCTGATTTCTCTAGAGCTTGAGTGGGGATTCCTCTTTGTTTGAGACTTTCACCGTCTTTCAACGTTCCAGTCTCTTTCATTTTACTTACACAGGTGTTCCGCTTATTCCTTTGTGCATTTGATCGGTAGTTTTCTGTATTTTACCGTTTATACTGGGACTTGCTGTCTGTGTTTTTGTTCTTCAAGAACTCTGGGTTTTTCTGGGTTTCTATTACTGTCACTGTACCCGAAATTCTTCCCAAACTTCCCGTAAACACCGATTTCTAGAACCATAGGCTTTTGATTATGGCGAGAGGCAGAAGCGTTCCACGACCGCCGGCGTTGCTGACGCCGGAGGAGGAAATGCTCCTTTGTGCGCGCCTTCCTCGTATGACCTACTGGGTTCTTGGGGGTGAGCCTCCTGCTTCGGGGATTCTGGATCCTTTGCGCCGAGGTGGCGCCGCGTGTCCAGGGCGAGCTGGGGCTTGTCCGTCTTCGGGAAGGGTTTCTGTTCCCATTCCACGTCATCCTTTTCGGCCGCTTGCACGGGCTCTTCCTCTCGAGTCGGCTGGTGGGACCTGGGTTGGTTCCTCTTCCAGTTTCGGCGCCCCGGCGGTGATGGCTCGGCCCCTGAATTTCTACGAGGGTTCTTCGACCGTTCGCCAGACGTCCGCCCCAGAAGGTTGTGCCGGTCCCTGCTGGGACTGCCTGGCGGAGGCTTCCGCATTGATGGCAGGTGGTAGAGATGTCGAGGCTTCTGCCATGCTTGGCTCATGTCGTCATTGGTCTGCCCCGGTTGTTCCCTCTCGCGTCCCCATTCGTCCGAGTCGGCCGTCTTTTGTACCTGCTGTTATGCCTGTGCCAAGTATTTCTGCTTCTGTGCTAATACCGGCTTTGTTTATTTTCATATAGGCTTATTTATGGCTCCCAAGTCGGGATCTTCTAAAAAGCATTCGGGGGCCGGTGGTTTGGACTCTTCCAGTCCGCCCGAAGCCTTGATTCGTCGATACGGTTGGGTATCGCACGACGTGCTGGCTACAACGTCGCTAATATCGGAGGCGGACATAGCACGGCTGGAGGTTCCGGCCGCGCCTGGATGTGTGCTTAGGCGTCCGGGGCCTGAGGAGCCTGTTTGTGTGGCTCGGTCCGAGGGTCAGCCGGACTTTTTCTTCTTCTACCAGGACTACTTGACGCGGGTCCAAGTTTCTCTCCCTTTCTCCCCCTTCCAGATGGAGGCGTTGCGGCATCTTCGCCTCGCCCCGACCCAACTTCATCCAAATGGTTGGGGATACCTAGTTGCCTTCGAGCGTTTGTGCGGCCATTTTCCGCTCCCCATCCCCTATACCACTAACCTCTTTTTCCACTTCTTCGGACCTTTTACCCCTAGCCCATCCAAGGGGGGTGACAAGTTGAGGGGCATGGTATCCCTGCGGGTCAACCCGGAGCATTAGTTGATGACGCCGTTTTCTGACTTCTTCAAATGGTTTAAGGGGGCTTTCTTCAAGGTTGAGGCTGTCCCGGGGGAGCGGCCGTGGTTCTTGGAGGAGGGCGGTCGGTTCCCGTTGTATTGGGGGGAAGGTCATTAGAAGGCTAAGGCCATCTCTTACCAGGTTCTACTTGAAAATCTGCTGCCGGAATCGGTTTCTGCATTGCCACGACTTGAGGCCCTGGTAGCCGAGTATGGTTTGCAGCCGGCTGGCTTCTACATATCCGTCGAGCCACTGCCCCCTGCCTGTAGGGTTTTTTAGCAGCCGTATCTGTTTCTTGCTTCAGTATTGGTCTTTTGAATTGGTGGATTCTGACCTACTCTGTTTGTCTTTGTTTGCAGCTAGGACTATGGATGACCTGCCGTTGTACGCTCGCCTGTCAAGAGCGGCTGCTGCTCCTTCGAGTCGCCAGAAGAAACGGGCGGCTTCTTCTGCTGCCGATGCTCCCGCTGCACCAGCTTCTAAGAAGGCTAAGGGTCCTGCTACTGACGGCCCTTCTTCCACCTCGGCACCACAGGCCGTTCCCGTGGTGGAGACTCCGGCTCTGGAGGGCCAGGAGGTTGCTGCTGTTGGTCCAACCCCGGCGCCTGAGTCCCAGGCTTTTGAGGGGCGAGAGGCCTCGATTTCTGATGAGGAGGTTGAGGCTGAGTTTTTCGCCGATGAGCCTCCTGCCTCCCTACCGGATCTGCCTTCCTCGTCGTCACTTCTGCCTCCACCGCTCCCGAAGTCTCTTCTCCCTCGTGGCCGTCTATGGCGCGATGGGGTAGTTCCTGAGGTCTCTACCGCTTTCCTGCCTCCCCGACACTTCATTGGCTGCGCCGCACTGACTCGACCGGCCCTGGATGAGCTGCACAGGAACCAGCGGAACTTTGCCGGGCGGTGGGATACAACCAAGCCTTGATTCTGGTCCGGGAGCAATATGCTCGTTCCCATGCTGACGTCCAAAGGTTGCGGGCGCAGGTCAAGGAGTTGACTAAGGGTTTGTCGGCGGCAGAGGCCAAGGCCGCGTCTGCTGGCAACCTGAAGGAGGAGCTGGAGGTGGCTGAGGCCAAGGCTAGGTTGGCAAGGGAGGAGCTCGCCAAGGGCTGGGCCAAGCGGGATGCTGCCCTGGGGGAGCTGGATGGGGTCCGGGCGGAACTGGCTGCCGCTCGGGTGGAGTGGGATGTCGCGAAGGCTGCGGCTGTAAAAGCTGACCAAGGGCTTCAACTCGCCCGTATGGAGGCCGATAGGGTTGCTGAGGAGCATGCCCGGGCTTTGAAGGAGGGGTCCGAAAGCCGGGCTGCGGTCAAGGCTCTGGAGGAGCGGTTGGCTATTCTGGCCGGGGAGAAGAAGGCGGTTGAAGAAGCCCTTGCTGGAGAGAAGGTGACTTCCCAGGAGCTTACTGATGCCCTGGTGCAGACTGCCGAGGTCTGCTTTAAGCAGGCCTTGCTCCAGATCCGGCATTTCAATCCCGGGGTTGAGCTTCAGGTGGGAGGGTACGATCATCGTGCCTTTGTTAAGGAGGACGGGTCCTTCCTCCCCTATGAGCCCCAAGTCGCTGAAGATCCTGCGGAGGAGCTGGAGGGTGATGCTGAGGATCCGGCTATTGCTGATGCCGTTCCCCCCGAGATGCCTGATGCCGCGGCTGGCACGCCCGAGTAGTTTTACTTTTGTTTGCTTTTTGTTTATTTTGGGCGTTGGTGCCCTTGTATTTTTTAAACGACTTGGGCCTTCGTGCCCTCTATACAGACTTTGTGATAATAACTTTTCTTGTCTTAGCCTGCCTTTCGTTGACTGCTATTCGTCCTTTTGTCGAACGATTTAAATGCGTATCTAGGTACCATAGGCAACGAATAGTATATTTTTCGACGTCATCCTTTTACCTTGGCTTGTGTATGCTTATGCGGGTATGGGCCGCTCCCTGGCAATGGGAAACTAGAACGCTCTTTTGCCTAGGTTCAAGTTTCGGTCGGCCTCCTGAGCTCGGGTCCCTTAGACAATGGGAAAGCTTATCACTCTTTT
This sequence comes from Acacia crassicarpa, assembly GCA_034222035.1. NCBI lineage: Eukaryota > Viridiplantae > Streptophyta > Magnoliopsida > Fabales > Fabaceae > Acacia > Acacia crassicarpa. The sequence goes on from JAWXYG010000012.1 coordinate 20,738,598, forward strand.
GTCTAAGTGCAGCTGGTTGTGAGCCGTACGCACTCTACCGCACTTAGTGTGCGGGAGTTTGGGGCAAGGTTGTCTTGTTTCAGCCTCGTCAGGCCTAACTAACCGTACTGCCTCGGTCCGGCTTTCAAATAGCCGGACTCCAACTTTCGCGTAGTCGGATTAATTTGAGCCGGCGTAAGGGCAGGGCTACCACGTGTCTGATCGAGGCTTCATTTGCCTGAGATCGGACATTTTGACCTGATCAGGGTCGGCATGGTAGGCTGCTTGCTTAGCCGGGCGAGCGTTGACGCGTCAGTTTCACGAAGGGCCACGGGTGGCGCCCTCGCCGAGCTCTAACCAATGCCTGTCGGAGTACAACGGCCGGTTTTCGTACATCTAGATGTTTTTGTTAGTGGCCGGGTTTGAGACCTCGGGGCCTTTGGCTGGTGCCGGGCTTGTGGACCTCGGCTTTTGACTTATTGTTTTGGGCCGAGCCTTGCGGCTTCGGCTTCATGCTTAAGCGAGTACTGTGCACATTCGTAACTTGCTCAACAGGATCCTTTATTGATAAGAGAAATAGCCCTAAGGGGCTTTACAAAGCATCGTAATTAGAAATGACCTAACTTGGACTTTAAATGAAAAGAAAAGACATGCAGGAAAAGGGACAATTGCTAAGTAAACAAACACTGCCGCGGAAGGATCTAGCTGTAGTAGATCTTCAGCTTGTCGGCATTCCAGGTCCTTTTGATTGGCTTTCTTGCCAAAGTCTCGAGGGTATATGCTCCTCCGTCGAGTTTTTCCTTAATCCTGTATGGCCCTTCCCAGTTTGCCGCCAACTTCCCGTCCTTGGCATTCTTATTGCCTATATCGGCCCGTCGGAGTACGAGGTTGCCTCGGTTGAAAGACCGTGGTCGGACCTTTCTGTTGTACTTAGCCATGAGTAGTTGTTTGGCGGCTAGCTCCCGGCAGTGAGCCGTGACCCGGATTTCGTCGATGAGGTCCAAGTCTGTCCTTAAGGCGTCGTCATTCGATTCCTGCCCTTCCTGTCTGGCTCTAACCTTTCTCCAGGATGGCTGTCCGATTTCAACCTGTATCATTGCCTCGCATCCATAGGTTAGCCTGTACGGGGTTTCCTGGGTCGAAGACTGGACGCTCGTGCGGTATCCCCAGAGGACGCTGTGGAGCTGCTCGGTCCAGTTGGTCTCGGCTTGCAACATTCGCCTCTTCAGTCCGTCCAGGACGACTTTGTTGGCGGCTTCAGCCTGGCCATTAGTCTGGGGGTGTTCCACGGACGAGAAGTGCTGCTTGATGTCCAGGTTGGACATTAGTGCTTGGAACCGATGGTCCATGAATTGGGTGCCATTGTCCGTGACGACCTCGGCTGGTATCCCGAAACGAGAGACGATGTTGTGCCTGAAGAACTTCATCACTCTGGCCGAGGTTATTATGGCGAGTGGCTCTGCTTCGATCCACTTAGTGAAGTAATCAACTGCGACGATGAGCCATCTACATTGCCCTTGTACCGGCCTAAATGGTCCGAGGATGTCCATGCCCCACTTGTAGAAGGGCCAAGGGGCTGGCATTCCTTTCAACTCTGAGGGTGGCGGCCATATTATCCTTGCATGCTTCTGACAACTGTCGCACGTTTTGGCTTTTTCCATGGCGTCATGACTCATAGTGGGCCAATAATAGCCGGCGCGTAATGCTTTCCGAACGAGTGCCTTGCCCCCCATGTGGTGACCGTTGGCGCCTTCGTGTAGCTCGGCCAGCACGTATTTCGCTTCAGAGTCTCCAAGGCAACGCATCATGGGGCAATGGAGTCCCTTCCTGTATAGTTGGTCATCCACCATGGCGTAAAGGGCGGCTTCACGGATCAGCTTCTTTGCCTCGGTTGGGTCGGTTGGGATAATTCCCCTCTCGAGGTAGTCTTCAATTGGCTTCCTCCAATCGGCCCCGGCCGAGATAGCCATGATACAACTCGGCTCGGTCAGATTCTGCTGGATCACTGTCCTATGGTTATCCGGCCCCTTTGTGCTGGCCAACTTAGATAGGATGTCAGCCCAAGCGTTCTCTTCTCTAGGTATATGGGAAACTGTGACCTCGTCGAACTCGGCCATGAGTTCTTTGGCTTTAGTCAGGTACTTTTCCATTAGTGGGCCTTTTGCCTGATAGGTGCCGTCTACCTGAGCTGCGACGAGCTGCGAGTCAATTAAAACCTTTACTCGCTGGGCGCCATTATCCTTGGTCTGAAGCAGTCCGGCCAAAAGGGCCTCGTATTCGGCCTGGTTATTGGAGGTCTGGAACTTCAACTGGAGAGAATGTTCGGTGGCTACCCCCAGTGGGTTTTCTACGATGACTCCTGCGCCGCTGCCCTTTACGTTGGATGAGCCATCAACATAGACCTTCCAAATCCCATCATCTGTAGTGGCCGGTGTGAGTTCTCGGATGAAGTCCGCAAGCGCTTGGGACTTAATCGCCTGGCGGGCTTCGAACGTGATGTCGAACTCGGAGAGTTCTATGGCCCAGTTGGTCATTCTTCCGGCTAAGTCGGGTTTGTGGAGAACCTGTCTGATCGGCTGGCTGGTTCGGACCATGATCCGGTGTCCTTGGAAATAGGGTCGGAGTCTGCGTGCCGCGGTAAGCAGGGAGAAAGCCACTCTTTCCAGTTTCTGATACCGGAGTTCAAAGCTCTGTAATGCCTTACTGATGAAGTATATCGGCTTTTGCCCGGTCTCGGACTCCTTCACTAGGGCGGCGCTTACGGCTTCGTTGCCGATTGAGAGGTAGAGGAATAAGGTTTCTCCGGGGTCCGGCTTTGTGAGTACCGGCGGGGTTGCCAAGCATCTCTTGACTTCTAAGAAGGCGGTGTCGCAGTCCGGGTTCCAGCCGCCTCGGGTCTCCTTCTTCAGCAATTTGAAGAGAGGTAGGGCTTTCTCGGCCGACTTTGGTAGAAACCGCGTCAGGGCGGCTAGCCGGCCTGTTAGCTGCTGTACCTCCTTCTTGGTTCTCGGGCGCTGCATGTCGAGCACGGCCTTACACTTGTCCGGGTTGGCTTCGATCCCTCGATGGGTCAGCATGAATCCGAGGAATTTTCCAGCCGGAACTCCGAAGGCACATTTGGCCGGGTTCAACCTGATACGATGTCTTCTTAATTTTTCAAACGTCTGCTCTAGGTCCCGGATGTGGTCTTCTGGAAGCTTCGACTTGACGATCATGTCGTCTATGTAGACCTCAATGTTGCGCCTGATCTGATCGTCGAAAACCCGGTTCATCATCCTCTGATAGGTGGCCCCGGCATTCTTCAGTCCGAAGGGCATCACATTGTAGCAGTAATTCGCCTTATCAGTCATAAAGGCGGTCTTTTCCTGGTCATCTGGGTGCATGGCGATCTGGTTATAACCGGAGTAGGCATCCATGAAGGAGAGGAGCTGGTACCCGGCCGAGTTGTCCACGAGCTTATCGATGTTAGGCATCGGATATGAGTCCTTTGGGCAGGCCTTGTTGAAGTTGGTGTAGTCGACGCAGACTCTCCACTTGCCATTGGGTTTGAGGACCATGACCACGTTGGATAGCCAGGTGGTGTACTGCACCTCTCGAATGAAGCCGGCCTCTAGGAGTTCTTCTATGTGATCCTCCAGGGCCTTTTGCCTGTTATCTGCCATGTTCCTCTTCTTCTGGGCCACGGGTCTTGACCCCGGCCATATGCCGAGCTTGTGGCAGCAGAAGTGGGGGTCGATGCCAGGTACCTCGGCCGCGGTCCATGCGAAGACGTCTTGGTTGTGCCTTAAGAAGCGGATCATGAGAGCCTTTAGGCCGTCCTCCATATCTCGGCCTATTTTCGCGGTCTTGGACGGGTCTTCGCCTAGCACTATCTCTTCCAGCTCTCCCTCCGGCTCTGGCCTCGGGTTATCTAGCTCTCGGAGGTCGAGCTCCACCATGTTGACCTGCTGCCGCGATCGTTTTCCCGAGCCGGCTTTGGCCACTTGCTCCTTGGATCCGAGCTGAGGTGGAGACGAGGGTCCTCCTTTCTCGACCCGGAGAGCTTCAAAGTAGCACTGCCTAGACTCTTTTTGATCTCCGGATACCACGACTATTTGGTTCTTGTCGTTCACCATCTTCATCTTCTGATGCTTGGTGGACACTAGTATGTCCCACTTGTGGATCGTTGGTCTGCCAAGGATGATATTGTAGGGGGACCGGAAGTTGGCGACCACGAATCTTACCCGTTCCGACTTGAAGGCTTCTTTAGTACCGAGGGTCAATCTGAGGTCGACGTAGCCTTTTGGGAAAGACTGCTCGCCGTTGAAACCAACCAGTGTGGTCTTGCATGGCTTGAGATCTTCAGGGTCGAGGTGCATCCTCTTGTAGGCGTCCCAGCTTATTATGTCGGCCGAACTTCCTGCATCCACAAAAATCCTTTTAACGCGGCAATTGACCAAAGTTCTAGTGATTACCAGTCCGTCTAGGTGTCCGGGTATGACGTCCTTCAGCTCTTCGTCAGTGAAGGTCAAAGTGGGTGGCCTGGGCTTCTTGGGATCTTCCTTAAATTTGGGGGGGTCTCGGACGGTCAGCACCTCATGGAGGTATTTCTTCCGCTGGCTTATAGTGTCCCCTCCTCCGCCAAATCCTCCGCTCACGACGTTGCACTGGAAGTCTACGTCGAGAAATTCATTGTCTGAGGCCGTCTTCTGCTTCTTTCCTGGGTTTCGGTTCTCCTTGGGCAGACTTTTGGAGTGACCGCGGTCACTGCGTTTCCCGCTCGCCCTTCCCTGGGTCTTAATCATGTACTAACGTAGCTTTCCTTCCCTCACGAATTTCTCAATAGCGTCGCGGAGGTCATAGCATTCGTCGGTCGTGTGGCCGTTGCAGTCGTGGAACTTGCAGAACTTGGATCGGTCCGTATTGGAACGTCCTCTGATAGGCCTCGGCCTCTCCACCCGTTTCATCTCGGTCTGGGCTACCTCCTTCCATACTTGGGACCGAGGAACATTCAGCGGGGTATAACTGTCGTACTTGGCCTTCTGCTCGGCTCGGTCAGCCTTGGCTCGGCTGTCTCGGCTCCGTTGTCTGTGGTCGATCTTCGCCTTTCTTGGTCGTTCCTCGTCACTGGGCGGACTCTTCCTAGTCCTTTCGGGTTCATCGGCGTTGGCCGCCTCCATCTGTTCCATCTCCAGGTACTTCTGGGCTTCGGTGTAGAATTCGGTCAAGGTGTACACTGGGTTTTTGCATAGGTGGCGAGCCAGCCGAGATGATAGGTCTAATCCGTTGACTAGGCAGTGCACATGGACGTCCTCAGGCAGTGACTTTACATGCATGGCCACGTCGTGGAACCGGACCCACATGAGCTTTTCAAAGGTGACCAAGTGGTTGCGCGGGTCCTGACTCCCATCGTACTTCGGCAGGCTGGTTAAATCAAAGCGCTTTGGGAAGCGGGCGGTTGCCGCCTCCCTCAAAAACGGGGATCTTCCAGTCTCCGATAGGTAAGTCATGCGGTATTCCCAAGGAGATCCGTGGCGAGGCCGGGGAGTTCTGTCCTCCGCGCGGGGCTCTTCTCGATCTTGGTACTCCCTTGCATGCCGATCAGTGCGGTTAGGACCGACACTGTGGTTTTCTCTGTCTCCCGGGGATCGTTGTCTGCCCCGGTCTGCACTCGGGCGCCGCCTCGGTTCGCCGTTGTCGCGGCGTGGGTTCCTCGGCTCAGAGTTGCTCGAGGAGCTGCTGTCGCCTGCCGGGGCTCTCCTTGTACGACCGTGACCCCTGCGGCGGCCTCTCTCGCGGCGGTCCTTCTCAAGCGCTTCCTGGATCATCTTTCCGATAGCTTCGAAGTCAGCCCACCTCTGCAGGTCATCGTGTTTTTCCTTGTTCTCCAGGCGCCACAGGAACGATTCCTGTATCCTTCGCATCATGCGGACGTCATCATCAACTGCCCGGACATCACGCATTGGAGACGGCGCGAGCGCTCCTTGTGGTTGCTGGTCTTCCTGCTGCGGCTGCTCCTCATGGAGCGGCTGTTCCCTCTCAGGGGAGGAAGTCACCGTGTCAGTAACATGTCCTTCTGGGGTGTTTCCTCTCCGTGGTGGTGCCAGAGGCTGGCCTGGCGGCGGGTGGCTAGCTTGTGGGTCTCCTCCCACCGGTTGGGGATTTCTGCTGTGGCTTCTAGTGCTCACCATCAGTAGTCACGGGGATTGAAGTTTACAGTCCCCACGGTCGGCGCCAATGTTCTGTATGAAGAACACAGAGATTGGACTTGACTAGGTTGTCAAGCCTAGAGCCTACGTACCCTCGAAGGGATCAAAGTCCACGTAGTTCGTAACAAACTGGAAGGCTCGTAGCCAGGGGAGTGGGGTGTGTGCTCTGTGTGGCAGAAAGTAATAAGAGCATAAGATAGAACGTGTGCACCTGTTTAGGGTTTCCTTCTATTTATAGAGGAGCTTGATGCGCGTATCTCCCTATTAATGGGGGATATCTATGATTGAGCCGTCAAGGGCTGATTGGCCGTTACCATGATCGTAGGAAAATCTCTATTAATGAGATCCTATTTTTGTGGGATCTCGGGTCCCTTCCTATTCTAGCGCGGATTCCCTCATAAGCGCTATTGGGCCGGGGTCCGGACTTGGGCCTATTGGGCCGGTCCGTAACACAATTTAAATCGGGCTCACTCTAATTTGATTATGCGGAGCTTCCAGGTATATGTCTATCCTATACGCAAATTAGATTAAAACCTAACTTCACATTAAATTTAAATCTAATTCCACATTATTTAATCCCAAGGTCAATTTAAGATTCCCTTCGTCAAGTTCAATCCTAAATCCCCAAAACATGCTTAACGGTGGCTAATCACTAAGCAATAAATAATAAAAACAAGATCAAATAAACTGATTAAAATTAAGCAAAACTAATGAGTAAGAACAATTTCTAAACCTCAAACAAGTTCATAGTACTCTAGGTTGCAAAACAAACTAGCAACACATGGCTTTATTCAAATCCATAACAAAAAGATAAAACTCAGGTTCAAAGAAGAAGGAGAGAGAGGAAAGAAAATTTCTCCGTCACCTCCACAGTCCTTCCGTCCTTCCATGGAGATGATGAAGAGAACTGAAACGCTCAGCCTGTACTCCTCTGCTTCTTCGTTCCTTATCGTTATGTGTCTCCTGATCTTTCTGCTCCGTCCTCTTTTTGCTTGTCTCTGCCTCCTTATTTATAATTTAGGTCTTGGGTCATTGATTCTCTTTTTCTTATTATTACAAAGATATCTCATATCTTGTAATTTACTCCATCAGATCACATAATTGATTTTGTTTCTATTTTCTTGCGGGGACCACTGAATTTGACTGATTGCATATCCTCTTATTGCCTTTTCTACTTCATTCCAAATCAGCTAATATTTCCTGCTTAATAAAAATAGGATATGAGTAGATTTTATGTCGATTTATTCTTTGATCCCAAGTTTCATTTAATTATGGAAACGTTCATAAAAGATAATTAAATAGGTATATAATATCAATAATTACAATCAAATCTCATAAAATATACACCTATTTAATCATAAAATATATACTCATCACTTGTACTCTCAACAAATAATGGATTTTTAAAAACAGCATTACTATAGATAAAGAAGTGAAATAGCTAAATTGTCTAAATTCGACCGCATGTCTAACTGATAAACAGGAAGATGAAAGTGACTTTAAATGTAGGAATCAATCTTGCATTCCTCACTTTATTCCAAAAGGAGCAAAAACATCCCCAACTCTAAACTATCTCCTTGAAGTTGCTATCAACGGGTTTAGTTACCAATCCCAGAAGAAGAAAACCTTGTAAAGCTTGCCAAAAGAAAGCTTTACAAGTGGCATTGCTAAAGCTTTTTATCTGATGATAATTGAATATTATTACACTTATTTGTACCTCTTGGTTAATAAATTTAGGATTTTTTAGGTTATAAATAATGGGCTTTTGTGCTTAATTAGACTTTGGGCTTTTAATTGGATTTAATTTGTTTTAATTATAAAATTTCAGATTTACAATGTTTGATTATTTTCATCATAACTTTTGATCTAGGTAGCTGATTAGGCTCATTCCTATCTCATTTTTTATATGATTCAAAGAGCTACAAATGATATGCGGACTTGAAAGCTAAATTCGAACAAGAAGATAGCCAAAATTAAAGCCAAAGTCATATGCGAAATTCTATATTTTTATTTATTTAATTGGGCCTGAATTTGTATTAATACAAAAATTTTGACTTTCGGTGGCGACAAAAGTCGCCACTGAAAGTACAAATGTCACCGCCAAAGGTTTTCAGCGGCGACAAAAATGTCGTTGCTGTAACGCTCGTGGCCGATACTTTTGGTGGCGACATTTCTTTGTCGCCACGGATAGTGGACTTTCAGCAACGACATTTTGTCACCACTGAAAGTTCATCAAAAGCCACGAACGTAGGTGTCGCCACTGAAAGTAGGCTTTCGGTGGCGACAATTGTCGCCACGGATAACATTTTTGGCGGCGACAAAATTGTCGCTGCCAATACTTGTTTCAGCGGCGACACAATTGTCGCCGCTGATAGTCTTTTCTGTGGCGACAAAGGTCGCCACTGAAAGTCACAATTTTTTTTAAAAAAATTAATTGGCAGTTTTTTTAAAAGTCACAAATTAAATTCAAAAAATATATAATATAATAAATTATTATATTATATTATAAAAAGTATTTATTATATTATATAATTATATCAAATTGACCTAGGAATTGGATGAAAGAAAGCACGTACCTGTAACTTCTGTGAAGAAAAAGAAGTAATTGGGATAAAGACGTGGGGTCCACACATAAAAAAGATAAAGTTAATTGCTGATTTGTTAAGTTTAGTAACTTAAATTAAAATTTGAATAATTCAATTGTCTTTAATTTATAAAGGATTCTCCCTAGTTAAATTTTTCATCTCTCTCACTCTCTTCTTCTCACTCTTTAAATTAATGCACAACACATACTATATCTCAAACTCTCTTTATCTCACAATGGTCTAAGAAATTATTTTATTTTTTTTTCATTAGAAATAACATCAATAAACATATTTATTGTATAAATATTTATTTTTTTAAAAAAAAAACTTTCGGCGGCGACATTAAGTCGCCGCTGAAACATACTTTTGGTGGCGACATATAATAGTCACCGCTGAAAGTATGACTTTCAGCGGCGACAGTTTATGTCGTCGCCGAAAGTATGACTTTCAGTGGCGACTATCATATGTCGCCGCCGAAAGTATCACTTTCAGCGGCGACAAAAACTGTCGCCGCTGAAAGTGATACTTCGGCGGCGACATTTGATGTCGTCGCCAAAAGTCGCCACCAAAAGTCCTTTTTTTTGTAGTGATTTGAGGCTATTTTTAATTTCTTTCCATTTTGGGCTGGATTTGTGGAACCCTAGTCCAGTTTCAATTAGTTTATGACTCTAGAATAGGGAAATATCACTTCATTACGTTTTTTCTTTTTCTTTTTCTTCTTTTTTTTTTCTTGAGATTTTTGGATCAAATATAAAAGCCTATATTTTCTCTACATTGATCATCATGTTCTTGGTGTTCTTTATCATTCTGCCCAATCATGCTTTGCTTAACTTCTGTGATTGACCCATGGATTAAGGATTCCATGATTCAAAAGGACCTACGCTTTAATTGGTAACCAAACTCATTTTTGTTTGCTTTAATCAGATTCAATTTTAGATGCAAATTGGATGTTAGATTTAATATCTAAATTCATATCTCAAGGACATATTCAAATAGGGTTACAGCAAGCACTATGCGATCGCACAGTGAACATGCCACGCGTTCAAACAAATACTAGACAATAGTCTAGTCAAGGGAGTTTCTGGGCAAATGCAGAGATTCTGATTTGTCCAAAATTAATCGCAAGTTCAGTCATTTTACGTTTGATGATGAAAACTTCTAGAATCCCAATTCTTGATTGATCATTTTTAATTTGATTAATCTCGTTTTTACATTCTGTTTTTAGTTCTTGTTTTTATTCTAATTGCACTGAAAACCCCCAATTTCATTTACCGTTTTATTGAGTGATTAGACCAATTGCGAATTCCTTGAAAAACTATTCAGGTTTTCATTATATTGCAAATCTTTAGGAAATATGGTCATTTTGCGTGAGCACGACAACTCTCGTCAACTAGCATTGTGGTAATAACATGCTTTCACGATATGGTGTGCTATTGCTTTACTTAGCTCTCTTTGGTAAATTGTAACTACCCCCAGGATTGCTCGCAACACAAAGAAGGAGCCTATATGAAAGGTGACTCACATTGACTTTCCTAAGGGGAAATGAAATTGCAACTCTATGGTCTGGAAACTCTACTATGGATCTAGAATCTTCCCTCGCCTCACTAGGCCGCTAAATATTATCTTCAAAATATTTAGGCTAGAAATACACAACCAACTAATTATCCTTAATTCTCGAAAAATATGCCTAGATTTCCAAATATTAATTTTTTTAACATTTATTTAGGCTAAATTTTCACATAATTAATCCCAAATCATATTTAATTCTAAATTTCCAACCGGCCACCCAGCCAGCCGCCGGGGGTATTTTATTTTATTTTTATTTACTTTCCATCAGTGTCTAAATCCGCTTGTCAGTCCAAATCAGCGCCACATCAGTGTTCCATCCAAGTTAACGGTCAACGTCTGGTCAACTAACGGCCCGTGGTATTTTTGTTCCCAAAACGTAACCACGTATGTACTTTTGCTCCAGAAAAAAGCTCATGGTATTGGGCGCTTCTGGGGAAAAGCCCGTGTATATTTTCACTCCTTAACCCTATCAAAAAATATATATACACACTAAATTTTATTTTTTAAGATTTAAGTAATTATGATAAAAATTAATGAGAGAATTTGAAGAAAATAAATTAATTGTAGTTTGTTTATTAATTAGAATTTAAATTATTTTAAGAGAAAATTGGATTGAATAATATTATAATAAAATTGAATATTACCTTCCGTCCTAATTATAAGATATAGTTGACTTTTTTTTTTTGGAGAGATTAAAGAAGTTAAATAAGTTACTTAATCATTTTATATATTGTGTACTTAAATTATATATTAATTTATTAGTAAAACTAATTAGTTTTTAAAAAAATATAAATATAAATATACAAAAATAATTTAATTAATTTCTTTCATCTTTTAACCAAAAAAAAAGTCAATTAGACTTTATAATTAACATGAGGGGAGTATTATTTTATCAAATGCTTGAATCGAAATAGCATTGGAAGTTGGTGAATCGAAAATGACACCTCAGCGTCTCAATTTTTAGCACTTTCTATGGCCCTTTCCGTTCATTGCTTTGCTGTCCAGTTGTAGCATCGTCATCGTCTCCTCCTACTCCTCCAGAGCTCCGAAGCATCGGAAAATGGATGAGACTCGAGTGCAAGTCCCACGAGTGAAACTAGGTAGCCAAGGCTTAGAGGTAAGAACCCATTCTTTTGTCTTAATACACAATAATCCATCATTGTGTTGTTGTTTTGGTCGAATCGGTTTATCGCTTTTCACAGCTGTTGTTATTTGCTTCTGCTTAATACTCCATCGACATATTTCGGAGTTGATGTTACTTCTTTAATCTTTTTTTGCTTTACCCAGCTCATTCTCCTTTAACCATAATCAAGGAGTTAATTAAGAAAGATGCCTAGGTGTATTATATTAACTAATTTAATTAATTTTTTAAATCAAATTACATTAGATAAATATGTCTGAACCGCAGGGAGTAATAAGAGGAAATACTTCTGTTTCAGTAAGAATTGAGGTCATCAGAGTCTGACAATGTAAAGCAATTACAGAGAATTCTATCTTATTCAAATATTCTAAATATGATATTCCCTCAAGTAATCTCAGCTCGAAAAAAGCAATTTGACTTTCATCTCCCAAATTTAAAAACACTTAAAAGTAGACTGATCTTAATTTCTCTCAAAACATATTTTTACTTTAGTCAAGTTTCTCTTGCCATATAATCCTCTCATCAAATTGCTTTGTCTAAATAGAAAGAGAACTTTGTGTTCGAAAACACATTGGTCTTGGTTGACTGAAGTAATGTGAGAATAATTTTGTCTTGAAAGTTGCAAAAGCCTGTTTCCAACGGGTTTCTGAACATAGGAACCAGAAGGGGTTTGGTATTCTGTTATATGACCTATTGTTGGAAGTTGTTGAGAAATTAAGTGCTTCCTTATTTGTATCATATATACTGAAATGCAGGTCTCCAGGCTGGGTTTTGGATGTGGGGGGCTATCAGGAATTTACAATGCCCCTCTCTCACATGAAGCAGGATGCGCAGTTATCAAGGAAGTATTCAATAAAGGTATAACCTTTTTTGATACATCTGATCTTTACGGAGATCGTCATGATAACGAGATCATGGTTGGCAAGGTATTGCACATTCTGCCAAAATATTAACATTCTTTTGAATCTCAAATGCACTGAGTCAATACGAGAGAACCTTATGATTGTCCAAAGAAAATATTTAATTTAGTGAAAAGCTTGGGACCACTTGAGACCACAAGAAAGGAAGATCATAGTGCTTAATATGATTTCAAAATCTGCAATGACATGTGCTTGTGCCCCATGAACTTATTTGTAGCCATCATGGAAATATAAAACTAACTTTAAATATAATTTCATTTATGGTCATTGCAAGTTTCTCACATTTGACGTTATTATGGATGCTTTTTCATCATATAACAGGCTTTAAAGGAACTCCCTCGAGAAAGAGTCCAATTGGCTACTAAATTTGGTATTATCATGTCTGATGGGATGCAATTCAGTGTAAAAGGCACCCCTGAATATGTAAGGGAGTGTTGTGAAGCTAGTCTTAAGAGACTTGATGTCAGTCATATTGATTTATACTATCAGCATCGAATCGACACTTCCGTGCCAATTGAGGACACTGTAAGTTTTAGATGCATTTCTTCTGTTATGTGTAATACATAACCTTTTCACTATTTTCTAATCTGTGGGTGTTTGTGTGGTACACTGATCTAAACAAGGAAGATAGGGGAGCTTAAAAAGCTGGTAAATGAAGGGAAGATAAGATATATTGGGTTATCAGAGGCTAGTGCTGATACTATAAAGAGAGCACATGCTGTTCATCCTATCACTGCTTTGCAAATGGAGTATTCTTTATGGTCCCGTGACATTGAAGAAGAGATAATTCCAATTTGCAGGTTTTTAGATAGATTGTGTTTATCTTGTTTGTTTGATTTATTATCTGACTCTCTTAGATACTGTTTGAAGTTAGTGATTATTTGCAAAATATCTGAATGAAAATTGTTAGAGTAAATTGCATTAGCCTCCCTTAAGGTTTTAAAATATGCACTCGCATCCTAATAGTGGATAGGTTGAATGACAAGGGTCTCAGTACCACTTGAACAAGTTTCAAGGTTCTAACCTTGTGAATGGAAAAGAAAAAGAAAAAAAAAAACATGTTGGAAGAGTTCCCCCTATTTAGAGATGACAATGCCCAAGCTAGTTTGGGGGAGTTTGGTTTCACTTTTTTTAAATGATTTTGTATTGTACGAGGTAAATATATGAGAAGAGTATTGTCTTGTAAAGCGTAAAAGTGTTTTATAAGTGTTTCCAAACCAGCCCTTGGTAGTAATGGATACCAGATTTGACTTTCACTATATGTACTTTACCTCCTTGAATGCTTCTCCTGTTGAAGGTTCAGTGTGGCATAACTGGTTAAGCCAATAAACTGATCTGTTGACTGTGATGGCTATTTAGTTCAGGTTCCTTTATATTAATAATTGCGCTATTCAGTCCTTAAGATAACAAATTTGTAACACTGTAAGCCTTGTTTTGAACATGAAATGACTAACGCAAGTTTTTAATTCTAGGGATCCCAGAAGGACTAATATGGAATGAGTTGTTACTTTCAAAGGCTAACTCTTTCACTCTTTTGTTATCTTAGGCTAAGACTAGATAGATCTAGCAATTGAGGAATCAAATTGTAAGGATAGTCCAGCACAAATCATCAAAAGGCCAAGTTAATACTTATGAAAAGTTGAAATAAGAGAAGCTACAGAAATAGTAGGATCATATAGTCAAATCTTTAGTTATCTTACTCAATTTTTTTTACTTGCAGAGAACTAGGAATTGGAATAGTGGCATATAGCCCTCTTGGTCGAGGCTTTTTTGCAGGGAAGGCAGTGGAGGAAAGCTTACCTAATCAAAGTTTATTGGTACGCTCCCAGTTTTAAAATTGCACTAGTAGGATAATACCACAAGTAGGAGAAATGCCTATAAGAATAACCATAGTTATATAAATGTATTCCTCCATAGGATTGGCTTTTGAGATTTTTTTTTTTTCCCTCCCTCCTTTGACATAGGGAATTCATCCAAGGTTCAATGGAGAAAATTTGGAAAAGAACAAGCTCTTTTACAAGCGACTTTCTGACTTGGCCTCTAAACATGCATGTACTCCTGCCCAATTAGCTCTCGCATGGCTTCTGCATCAGGGGAATGATATAATTCCCATCCCAGGTAGTATTATTAACCTGCGCATTTTTGCAGAATACTTCACTGTTTCCAATAAAGGGAAAGAGGTTAATTGTAGGGTTAGAGATAGAAATCTTAACAAAATTAAACATGAACCTCATTTAATCATGAAGCATTTTGTATCTGAAGTGTTATGATTAAGTGGTCAACCTGAGTTTTCACTTAAGATTAAAGTAGTATTTGAATTTTATAGCTCTAATCAAGCAGTCAATTTAATCCTTTTCACCTCCATTATATATGTAAGATTTAGTGAGCCCATCTTATGTCCATGTTTCCATCTCAAAATCCATCCACTTGGCTGAGCCTATGTAACATATTAGTAGAACCAATGATGCTCTTCAATTTAAAGTCTAAATATTTGGGGACAATGGTCTTTAAAGGTATTATTTGGTTGAGGAGGGAGTGTATTTTTTTGGTCAAAGAGGAGGGAGTGTATGATTTAGACATATTCACCTATTTCCCTTTTTTTTTTTTTTAATTAAAGGGGTAAGCACTAACAGCCTAAGATTACAAGTGGGGTCAAACTTGTGACCTCCTTCTTAGTAAGAAGTTTTCATATCATTAGACTGTAAGGCCATTGGCATGTTCACTTATTTATGTATGATTCCTTTTCATCGATTCATCCTCCTCTCTATCTGTAGCCTAATAAGCATTTCAGGACGTATAATACCTAAAATAATCTTGTCAATTTTGATAAAGTTTCTGTAAATCCGAGATGTATAATTTCTGTTGATTGACTGCTACATGATGAAATGTTATTGGTTTGATACAATAGGGACAACTAAAGTGAAGAACCTTGAGAACAACATTGGATCTCTAACAGTTAAGCTTACAAATGAAGATGTGAGGGAAATTTCTGATATAATTCCTGCTCATGAATTTGCTGGGGAACGAGAGTATGACATGTTCTCTAAATATATGTGGAAGTTTGCAACTACCCCTCCAAAAGTAATATAAGCAAGAAGATGAACCGAACCTTTCTTTTTCCTTGTACAACAACAGGCCTAAGAAAATGAATTATGGGTGTTCTTGTTCATATTTGGTTGAGTGTTTCACTTCTTCAAAGTTCAGCTTTTCACGTATGTGTTTTTGTATGAATGATATATATTTCATGTATAAGCATTTTATATAATATTCTTTCGTTGAGTATTGCCCATCATGCCTGTGTTCCTTCTTTAACTTGGAGAATTCTCGTTTGGCTCTGATGAGTTATCAGTTTTAGAACCGAGAGATGAAGTGTTTGGTAGAAATAAAGAAGAACAGGTTGAAATTCTGTGCAAAAGAACTTGTCTTTAATCGCTAATAGTCTTCAAGGAGTTTGCATTATTAGAATCAGGTGTTTTTGCTCCATTTTAGAAAGTTTATGTGTATTTTTGCATTATTTTCTTAATTGATATGTTTTCTAAATTGTCAATGTTAGTTAATGGATGGGACATATTTTTACACCATTTTAAAAACTTTAAAATACTTTTGCACTTGAAAAAAATTTAATGGTATGCATTGAATAAAAGTTTATGGAGATTTACACCTTTATCCTTATTTGTTTAAAATGTATTAAATATACACTTATTTCAATAATACTTCTTCCAATCCTAAATATAAGATAAAGTTTATAATGTAATTTGTACTACAAACTTTATTATATATTTAGAATCAGATGTAGTATAACAAAATAGTCAGATTAAAGGTGAGACATAAAATAACCATAATTTTCCTTTTATGTTGGAGTTCTAATAGCAATCAGCAGTTAATTAAGGGCAACATTACATGACGAAATTATGTCATGGTACTTTACACACGTATTTGCATTATTTCATTGTTAAATTGCAGTACTTTTTTTAATTTTTAACATAATAGCTAAATAATTAATTTGTAAATATTAAGGGACGAGGTGGATAACTAATTTACGAATTTTTTAAAAAATAGTTATTTGTAATAAATCCGTGTTGATTACTTATATTACTGTTTTACTATTATTGTTGTTGTTTACAAGAGGTGTGATCAAACCACATCAGAGAGCAGCACAACAATTTATATTACCTTATTTTAATAATTTATATTGGAATTACCTTAATGTCACTTTAATATGTGGATTAATATAGACATATTTTGAAGGGGGGGGGGGGATTATAGGTCTAAGAGATAAGATGGATTAGTATCCTATATCTTTTTTTGTTGGAAAGGGGAAAAAAAGAAGTCCTACATTTTGGCATAAGGTATAGCTATTGTGTTTAGCAAGGTAGTACGATTGAATATATACTCTGATATTTATTATAAGGCATTAACTAATAATTTTTATAAATCAATAAAAATAGTTGAAATCAATAAAGTTATCATATAATTTAAGTAACTTCTAATATTATCTCTATTAATTACACTAAATTCTAATATTATACTAATTATTACTCTCACTTACTATTCTTATTATTATAGGTATACATGAAAAAAAAATTAATACATTGTAAAAATAAACAAATACTTTATAAAAAGAGACAAAATATAATTGTTAATTTATAATAAGGAGAGGGAGTACATGAAAAGGTTTTTTTGCCACATATATATATAGGCTTTAAAATTATATGCTCATACGTGTATCGTTATGTGCTAGAGGTCTTCGAGCAAAAGTTATGTGCTAGAGGTAGTTGGTGGAAGAAAATGACGGTCTCGGACAGTGATCGGTGGCTGCGCTGTCTCCTTTCCTTTTCAATAACTAGTTTTATCATGTTCGTTGCCCAAGCTCTGTACAATCGCAAATGGACAGCACTCAAGTGCGAGTTCCCAGAGTCAAACTGGGTACTCAAGGCTTGGAGGTAAGCTTAATTCCTACTTCAATACTCTAAGGCTGCTTTGTTGGAACAGATTTCCAAAATTTTAATTGGTCGATCCTAGCTTGAAATTTCGAGTGTAGTTATATATATTTTTTCGTGTGGATCTTTGGATTCTCTGTTTTTCACAATTGATTGTTCTTTGCTACAATTCAACACATAGAGGAACTGAAAATTTTACTGTCTCCGGTATGCTTAAGTAGCTCTGAGTTTTGCGCTCGAAGTCGTTTGTTTCCAAAATTGGGGTTTTCTCTATCCATCTACGGGCCTTGGTACTTTTTTTTTTTTGGGGTCAAAAGGGTCGCCACGACACCGTTTTCATCATTCATAATAGGGTTTCTTTTTTCTCATTGTTTCTCAAATCTTTCAAAAGTGGAAAATATAATAATTTGGTCTTGGAGAATCTCTCGTCATGTAGAACCCCGTAGGAAAATCTGAAGACGTAGCAATAGGCAAGCACTAGAAATATCTGGCGGAAAATGGGGTGTATGTCTATATCAGTGTCACTATAATTATTGAATGATTCATTACTATTGGCTTGAGTTTTAATATCTCAGTCTTTGGTCATTTAGCTCTTGTGCAAAGCCGTTAATAAACAAAATGCTTCCTGTTTATGCCATATTTATGAAACGCAGGTTTCCAGAGTGGGTTTTGGATGTGGGGGATTATCTGGGATTTACAATGCCCCTCTTTCTCATGAAGCAGGATGCTCAGTTATTAAAGAAGCATTCAGTAAGGGTATAACCTTTTTTGATACATCTGATGCTTATGGAGATGAACATGATAACGAAATCATGGTTGGCAAGGTACTTCATGTTACTGCCCAGCAAATCTTATTTTGCAGTTTTAGGTTTTAGCGCTGGTCCCTAATAATAAGATTATCATTGCACAGGCAGTGGAAGGATTTAAACAAGGAGTACATAAATGAACCCTGCTGTTAAAAGAGTTCATGCAATCATAAAATAAGATAAAATTCAACATGTAAGAGATATGTATAATAAAATATGAACGTCTTTTTAAGTATGATAAAAATCCATTTAACTCATTAATCTTAGATGGTTCATTTATGTATAATCTTAAGCAAACTTCTTACAAGCCTAGCCCGAGATCTCATTCAACTAAACAAGCTGAGCTCAAATAACTTGTTTTTATATGAGCCAGGCTTAAGAATGCCGGGGCTTAACTTATTTATACCCCTGATTCTACTGATAATGATTAAAAAAAAAAAGAAAAAGGAATCTTTTCGTTCCAATTTATTGAATGGCCATTGAGTTTTACTAGTGTCCAATGGATTGAATAACAACCAGTGCAGGTTATGTACTTACACATATATTTCCCTCATATTCTAGGCTTTAAAAGATCTCCCTCGGGAAAGAGTTCAATTGGCTACTAAATTTGGTATAGCTGTGTCTGAAGGGATGCAGTTCAGCATAAAAGGCACGCCTGAATATGTAAGGGAGTGCTGTGAAGCTAGTCTTAAGCATCTTGATGTCAACTATATTGATTTGTACTATCAGCATCGAATTGACACCTCAGTGCCAATTGAGGACACAGTAAGTTCTTTAGGTGCATTTCTTCTTGTATAAATAATGATATCTTTCCTGTACTTGTAAATTGCAAATGTCTGTCTTCTTTATGAACTGACCACAACAAGGAAGATAGGGGAACTCAAAAGGCTGGTAAATGAAGGAAAGATAAGATATATTGGGTTGTCAGAGGCTAATGCTGATACTATAAGGAGAGCTCATGCTGTTCATCCTATCACTGCTCTGCAAATGGAGTATTCTTTATGGACCCGTGAAATTGAAGAAGAGATTATTCCACTTTGCAGGTTTGTCACATACTGTTTCTTGTCTTGTAGTTTGAGTTGTTTTCTATCTGTTTATGTGGTGTTAAGTTGGATTATCTGCAAAACATTTCAATTAAATTGTTAGGCATTTACGTCCCCCAAAATGTTTAGAATTACATCTCTGATTTTATTTTACGTAGAAACATCCCCTCTATCTACTTTGCACTTTTGTGAAATTCAATGCAAAGTTATAGTATTTTGCATCATATGTGATGTCTGTCCTGGATGTATCCAGAAAGGTAAGAAAAAAGTATTGGTATTTTGCGTTGCACTTCACAAATTATGGAAAGGCCAAATTAATAGGAGAGATTAGTGTAATATTTATAAAACTAGTATCATAGTCAATTCATTTTCCTGCTTGCAGAGAACTAGGGATTGGAATAGTGGCATATAGCCCACTTGGGCGAGGCTTTCTTGCAGGGAAGGCAGTGGACGAGAATTTGCCTAGTCAAAGCCTTTTGGTATGCATCCAGTTTTCATGAATTTGCACTTCTAGGATCCTTACAACAAAAGGAAAATGTTTCTATTAATGTCTAGATCAGTTATGTACTTTTGATATATTGTTTCTGTTTCTGTAACAGGCTGCGCATCCAAGGTTCAGTGGAGAAAATCTGGAAAAGAACAAGACATTATACAGACGATTTTCTGACTTGGCCTCCAAACATGGTGTCACTCCTTCTCAGTTAGCTTTAGCATGGCTTCTCCATCACGGCAATGATATAGTTCCAATCCCTGGTACTTGTCACCCTACACTTAAAGCATTATATTTTTTTGGTTCTTGACATTAGTAAGCCTTAATTTTATGGTTCTTGATATGATTTTAGTATTCTTATGACCAAATGTCCAATCTAAGCGCTCACTTAACGATGTAGTATTTGACTTAGCATCAGAATCTCTGAACAATCAAGAATTCCAATGTCAGCCCCCCCCCCCCCCCCCCTTTTTTTTTCCCTCTGAATGGAAAGGTGCCAGGCTATAAGGCTATTTTCCCAGCAGAGGTATAAAACATATCAAGAGTGATAAGATAAAAATACAATCCTGAGGCAGGGTTTCAAAAACACGTACAAGCATTTTAGCTAATCTTATTCACTGGAAGATTAGATTCGCACATGAGCTTCTGATCTCCATAGAATTTCATTCTTCACATGAAATATTTAGTGGGGCTATGTTTTGTCCAGCTTCAATATCAAAGGTGGTAAATATAATCATAGGCCTTTGCTTGATGGTTTGAATTATTTGATGTCTTCTTTTCTTTTTTTTTTTTTTTTGCATTACAATGGTAGGACTAATGTCCTGAAGTACAAAGGCGGGATCGAACCCGCGACCTCCCCAACTATGGGGAGAAGACATACCACTGGGCTACTAGGCCCGTGGTGATTGACGGGTTTTCTGTGCCACTTGGTTAACACAATTCTATCAATTGATTTTATTTTTTTATTTCTCACATTTCTCTTCATTCCCAATTAGCGAAGTGAAAATTATGATTTACATCATTCATAAGTCATAAACATTATTACCTCCGGTCTTTAATATTAGATCTTGTTTATAGTCACATTCCTTAATTTTCCCATTCTCTCTCTTTGATTATTGTTAAGAAAGCATCAATAGGGGTAAATTAGAAAATGATTGCAAATATGAAAACAATGTCTTATATTTAGGATAAAGATCAATTCTTCAAATATGTCTTATATTAAGAGCAAGAGGAGTCTAATTTATTTCTCACACTTCATATAATACTCAGGGCCTATACTAGTTTAGTAGCTATTTCTCTATAAATGTTCTTCATCGATCCATTTATTTATCTATGCCCTAATGAGTTTTTAATGATTAAAAAGAAAGTTGTTGACTTGCTGTAAACATCATGATGATGCATCAATTTTTCTAATTCAATCCTTTTTCATGCATTACTTCAATACAATAGGGACAACAAAAGTTAAGAACCTTGAAAACAACATTGCATCTCTAGAGGTGAAGCTGACAGATGAAGATGTGAGAGAAATTTCTGATGCTGTTCCTGCTTGTGAAGTTGCTGGAGAACGAGAAGTTGGTGTTTTCACCAAATTTAGTTGGAGGTTTGCAACTACCCCACCAAAGTGATTTCTAGTTATTGAGGATGAACTGAACCTTTATTTTAGTCTACTTTTTACTCACACACACAAATTTGCTCTGTCCATGTTCTCATCTTCAGAAAATGTCCTCTTAGATTTCCTCAAGAAAAATGAGTGCAAAGTGGAATAAGTGAATTGGATAGTAAGAAGAATATAGGAAGTGAATATAATTAATTATTATTATTATAGGGACTTAAAAGGTGCCAGTGAGTCCATTGCTCACATGCCACTTGCCATTATTCTCAATCCTTAATTTGAAAAGAATAAAAATCTTGATTTTTTCAATATATAGATGGAGTTCTTAAATCTCCATTAGACTATATAATTAATTATACCTATCTCAATATATAGAATTCCAATGCTGAGTTTCATTATGGGCAGTACGGACTGTTTGGAGGCTTTCAATAATTGGATTTGGTGATGATGAGAATGAGGCTCTTTGTTTAAACATGAGTGTTGACATTTTAATCTCTTCTAAATAAAAGATAAAAGAAATATTGAATATGGACTGTTTAAATCAAACCTGGATGATTAAGATATAATAAGGTTTGGGTGCTCATCAAATTGATATATGATTCCATGTATTACTAATTGTGAAGGTTACTACTATTCAAAATAAAAATAAAAATGAAGCAGTTCAATACATGAAAATTTTAATCATCTTAAAATGTAAAAACCAAATTCTGAAGACCTGAAATCTTCACTTGCTATAATTTAAAGTTTAGAGGCATTGAATTGAGATAGTTTTTAACATGATATCTCAATTACTAATTGCGGATTTCTTGAGTAGTTTGCCATATCTAATTAAAGTGGATTTCACAATTGATGTAATTTATTTATATTGTTTAAACAAAATAATGATACCTACATAATCTTTAGTTTGTCACCTTTATTTATTTTCTACTCAATCTTGGTGAAATATGTCTTTAAAGCTATGCCTAATTTTCCTTTTTAGGAAAAAATATGCCTAACTTTTTTTTATGCGTAAGATTGGTGATGGTTACATAACCAGAAGTGGACGCGGCTCTTACGGTACTATGCCATTCTCTTCTTTCAAACTACGCCCGCAAAACAGGTGAAGTGATGCCTTTTTTTAATATATATATATATATATATATATATATATATATATATATATATATATATATATATATATATATATTTCAGCGTATTAATTAGTAATAAAAAAAATACTTCAGGATACTGATCGATATTTTTTTTTTGGAAAAAAAAAAGACTTCATGATCTGCAAAAAATATTTTAGGATCTTGAAAAAATATTCAAATGATCTTGGAAAAATATTTTAGGGTATTGACTGATACTGAAAAAATACTTCATGATCTTGAAAATTATTTTAGGATAGTGGTTGGTACTAAAATGATACTTGAGGATACTAAGTGGTACTAAAAATATATTTCATAAGCTTAAAAAAATATTTTTGGATACTGACTGGTACTAAAAATATATTTCATGATATTTTTAATACCAATCAATACCCTAAAATATTAAAAACAAAAACAAAAAATCATAACCCCACCTATTTTACGCCAAAATGGCGCAGTTTAAAAGATGAGAATGGCATAGGATCATAAGAGAAGTCGATGCTAGCCACGTCCACCAGAAGTAAGAAGTTTCCAGCAGCAGCACATGAACTTTGTTTTCTTCTTTGCAACTTCTCGTGTCTAAATTAAGAGTAAATATCTTTTCCGGTCCCTGATAAAAAACACATACCTCATTTTAATCGCTAATTAAAAATAACTCATCTCATCATTCTTGGAAATCAAAAAACATCCCACGTTAGTCTTTACGTCAATTAGCTCCTAACGGCATCACTAACGTTGCTAATATATAATGTGAGTTGTTCCAATCACATGTCACGGAGGAAGGCCAAAACGACGTCGTCCCGCCTCTCACCATCTAAAAAAAAAAAAGCCTTCCCCGTCAACCTTTCATTTTTCATCGAAAAAAAAAAAAAAGGCTTCCTCGTCAACCTTTCATTCTTCATCGGAAACGCATCGGATCAAAGAGCAGCGTCAGCGTCATCCTCTTGCTTCTCGAACTAACCCAAGTCGTGCCTTCCTCCTCGTGGCGTTGATTCTCTCTCATCCCCCCGGCACTCATCGAAAAGGAAGATTTCGTTAACAAACTTTTTCTGTTGCCTTGAGATTTTCTCCCAGCCTCTCAAATTTTCTCGACCAACAGAAAACAACGCTAATTTAAATCCTCTCATATATGATTTTTCCTTTTCCCCCACATAATCTTGCCCAGGTTTTGACTCTTACCCAATTGATTCTGTTGTCAACCTTGCTTCAATCTTTCGCTGATACTTGATTCTTTTCCTTTTCCCCATATAATCTCGCCTAGCTCGTGCCTTTCTCTGCCATGGCGTTGCAGTTGTTGGCTCCATCACTATTCTTTCCGACGCTAACCTGTATCGCGTGATCTGTGTCTCAAGGAGCAAATGTTTCGCTGTTTTGTTTTAAGTTCTTGACGAGTCTGAGTTTGATTGAGATGAAGTAAGATTAATTTTATAATGAATGAGCTTTATTGTTATGCTTTGATGATTGTTTAAATATGATTTTTCCGGCAACGAAGCCTTTCCGGATGGTGGTGGGCTTTTAGTTTCTTACGAGGAGGGATTTTCTTCCCTCGCCTTCCCCTGTGTGTAATCCATCTACTCCGCCATCAAATCTACCTGCAAGGCCGCAAAATGGAACAGAAGCTAACCCCCTACGACCTTTAAACAAGGAAGAAATAAACCCAGTAACTGAAGATCAAACGAGAAACACCGATTGAACGGCGACGTGTAGGGGAAGGAAGCAGGTGAAAATCAAGGTGGGAGCTGAAATTTGATTGTTATAATGATAGGTTGTTAATTTCATTATCTCAAGTATTTGGTTTTTGGCTTACATTTTTTTTGCAGAGAGAGAGAGAGAGGAAGATTGTTGAGGAGTGAAGATGGTGACAGGTGGGACGTTGTTTTGGCCTTTCTCTATGGCATGTCACTGGAACAACTCACGTTACACATCGGCAACGTTAGTAATACCGTTAGGAGCTAACTGACAGAAGGTCCAATGTGGGATGTTTTTTTATTTCCTAGAGATGACGGGATGAGTTATTTGTAGTTAGGGATCAAAATGAGGTCCGTGTTTTTTTTGTCAGGGATCAAGGGTATTTACTCTTAAACTAACGTATGAACTCAGGAATTTACATTCAAGAAAAATTTGGGTTAGACTGTAGAAGAAGATATACCAATTGAATTAAGAATTTAGAAATTTTGATCCAACAAAATATAAATAGGATATTGCTTGTTCTCCATTCTATAGTTTAAGCCAATTACATTTCAGGTATTCTTAATTAAATACACTTTTTATTATTGGAAGTAATAATTTCTCAAATTTGAGGATAAATAGTTACTTGATGGGAAAGAACAACTGATAAAGAAGAAGAACAGGACAATAGAGTTCAAGGATTGTCTGCCCATAACCATGATCCTCAGTTACCCATGAAAACTGTTCTGTCCTAAGAACACAGAGAGATTGGACTTGACTAGGTTGTCAAGCCTAGAGCCTACGTACCCTGTAAAGGGATCAAAGTCCACGTAGTTCAAGACACACACAGGCGTGTAGCCAAGGGGGTGGGGTGTGTGCTTTGTGTGGCAGAAAGTAAAGGAGTTTAGAGTTAGAACCCGTCCACCTGGTTAGGGAGGAGTCTGGTGCGAGTATCCCCGGGTTGATGAGCGATATCCGGGGCCGAGATATCAGGGGCTGATATCTCGGGATCACGATTGGGGGAAATCCTCGATTAATGAGATCCTAGATCAGTGGGATCCCATATCTTTGCCCATTATTGCGCTGATTCTGCCTCAAGCATGGTTGGGCCGTGGTCTGGATATGGGCCTTTTGGGCCAGTCTGTAACAGTTGCCCCCCAGCTTGGTCGTTCAGGCCTCTGGACGGTCGAGATGTACATTGCCTCCGGCCCCTGCTAAGGCCGGGGCATTCTTCTTCAGTTGGACCGGCTTATAACTGCCGAAGCCCATAGGGTGGCTTTGAGTCCGGGGCCTAGCTTCTCATGACTTTGAAAGGTTCAACTCTCGTTATCGTGCCAAGAATGCCCTGCTTTAAGTAGCCTGGGTGGTTACCCAACCCGGATCGATCCGGGATGCGTTGTGTTTGAATCCAGGTGTCGATCTCGGCTGTTGAAGTCGTCTACTCCTCAGATCCGAGGTAATATCTCCAGGATCTGGGATAATGCTGAGGCGGTTCGCCTGTCTCTAAGTTTGGAGTCTTTCCTCAGATTAGCCCGGGCTAGATTGTTTGTGAATCTATACCCTCTTGGCTATCTACCGCACAGCGCCAGGTTGTGTCATGTTGACCCTGGTTACCGATGTCCTTTTGCTCAAAGATCCGAGGTATGCCTCAAGGATCCGAGGTAATACCAAGGAGTTTGCTCGACTTTGGGGTCAGGATCCTTATGCATTCGCCATTACCGTCAACTGACATCTGGCAGCTTGTGCTTTCTACGCGGACTTGATGTGTCTGTCGTGTTACGTACTTTAGTCCTTCCTTCCGGGCTTAGAGGTCTCTAGGCTGCCGAGGCACCTTTACTGTTTTATTCCGAATTTCGTATCCGAATTGCTCCATATTCCGGATTTCGTATCCGAATTGTTCCATCTTTGATACGCTTTTGTCCGAGTCTTTGACGAATTTGGATTCGTGACCTTCTACTCATTTGTTAGCTCGGATTTGTAGCGCTAGGTTTTTCTCCCGAGGCCCGGTCTTTTTGCCTTCCTCTTGCTCTTTGCTTTTCGCTTACCTCAGCAAAGGTTCTTTCTCTTAGCTGGCCTCGGCCTCGGTTGATGCTTTTCAAAGTTGCTTTGTGTTGCTGACAGCCTAACGGTGTCACTCCTGTCTTGTTGCCCCCAGCCTAGCAGTCGAGGGCTCTGGGCTGCCGGGGTACGTTGACCGCTTAACCCGGATCTCATGTCCGAGGTTAAAGTTTCGTTTCATCCATCAAGGTGGTTCCCTCAGATGATGTCGTTTCTCCGAGTTGGTCTTGACCAAAGATGCGCTCCTAGCAATGCATCAAGCCCATTCTGACACAACTTCCTCATTTGAAGCAGATTGCCTCAGACTGCCTCAGTCCGGCCGTTGATCTAACCAAGCACTTGAATTCGGTCGCATTTCTGAACTTTGTCGAGTATGCCTACTGGGCTTATGTGAAGGACGGTGTCCGAGTTCCACTCCGTCTTGCAAGGAGGTGATGAGGCCGGGTCAGGAGCTCCTGAGGCTAGTCTGTGAAAAGAGGTGGTGCTTTCTGGTGATGCTGCTTTCCCGAGCTAGGGTGCCTGTGCCCAGTCACTCTTCTATATACTCGACCGGCGTTTACGTCCGGGAGTTTAATTTATTGATCGCATTAAGTACAGGTCTATATACTCTACCAGCGCTTACGTTCGGGAGTTTAGTTTACCGACCGCATTAAGTACAGGTCTATATACTCGACCATCGTTTACGTCTAGGAGTTTAGATATTTGTCGGCTGTAATGGATACGAGCCGTTTTCACTCTACCACACTTTCGCGTGGGAGGTTGGGGCAGGGTTGTCTTGGTTCAACCTCGTCAGGTGTAACTAACCGCATTACCTCATTCCAACTTTCACTAGTCGGAATTCCAACTTTCACTAGTCGGATTATTTTTAACCGACGTAAGGGCTAAACTACCACATATTCAACCGAGGCTTTGTCTGCCTCTAATCAAACATTTTGACCTGATCAGGGTCGACATGGTAGTCCGCTTGCTTAGTCGGGCGAGCATTGATGCGTCAATTTCACGAAAGGCCACGTATGGTGCCTTCGCCGAGCTCTAACCAATGCCTGTCGGAGTACAACGGCCGGTTTTCATACATCTAGATGTTTTTAGTTTTCAGCCGGGTACACGACCTCGGAGCCGTTTGTTAGACCGGGTTTATTAGCCTCGGGTCCATGCCGGGTTTCAGGACCTCGGCTTCACGCCGGGTTTATTGACCTCGGCTTCACACCGGGCTTTCTTGACCTTGGCTTCATGCCGGGTTTAGGGACCTCAACTTTATGCCGGGTTTAGGGACCTCGGTGTATTTCTTTGATGGATTAACTTCCATTGAGGAATTCGTTTATCCGAGATGGGTGTCGTAACCCTTTTTTTCATTATGGGTGTCGTAACCCTTGATTCCACTATTGGTGTCATAACCCTTGATTTGTTTTTACGCAGAGCCGGGACTTTAACCAGATTCAGTGTAGCCGGGGTCTGCCTTCTTTCCTTAATAGGAATTTAAGATAGACTTGGCGGCCGTAGCCGTTGCAAGTAAATCTGATAAAGAACTTTGAAATGGACTTAGCGGCCGTAGCCGTCGCAACCTGATTTAGGAAAATAGGTTTGCGTACCTCAGATTCATGCATATATTTCTTGGACATGATTTTCGGAAACAGGTTTATATACCTCGGATTCCTTCATGTTTTCCTTCGACATGATTTTTGGAAACGAGTTTATGTACCTCGAATTTCTACGTGTTTAACTTTGGCAGTATTGCCGCCTTCAAAGCTGTACACGGACTCCGGATTTTAACGAGATTCGATTTAAATTGGATTCGCTTAGGGAAATCCTCATTAGCGATTGCATAGGATAATACTCTGTGGCTTTCACAAGAGGTCTCCTTCATTAGAATCTCTCTTTCCTTTAGAAGTCTTTCATTTGAATGCCATGCGCAAAAATCTAGGAGCAAACTTTTCAGGGCCTGATTTGCAGTATCCATTCATCATTGCAGTGTATGTCACACTATTTGGAACTAAACCAGATTCCATTAGCTGTTATGAGCCAGGGCGGCGTCCAGCTATAATAGATCTTTAGCTTGTCAGTGTTCTAGGTTCTTTTGACCGGCTTCCGTGCCAGGGTTTCGAGGATGTATGCCCCTCCGTCGAGCTTCTCCTTGATCCGGTGGGGACCTTCACAGCTTGCCGCCAGCTTCCCGTCTTTGGCATTCTTGTTGCCTATGTCGGCCCGTCGGAGTACGAGGTTCCCGCGATTGAATGACCGGGGTTTGACCTTTCTGTTGTTCTTAGCCGCGAGTAGATGCTTGGCGGCTAATTCCCGGCAGTGCGCCGTGACTCGGATTTCGTCAATGAGGTCCAAGTCGGTCTTCCAGGCGTCGTCGTTCGACTCCTGCCCTTCTTATCTGGCTCTAACCTTTCTCTATGATGGCTGCCCGATTCCGTCCGGGATCATTGCCTGTAGGGGTTTCCTGGGTCGAAGACTGCACGCTTGTCCGGTATCCCCAAAGAATGCTGTGGAGCTGCTCAGTCCAGTTGGTGTCGGCTTGCAACATCCGCCTCTTGAGCCCGTCCAGGATGACTTTATTGGCGGCTTCGGCCTGGCCGTTCGACTGCGGGTGTTCCACGGACGAGAAGTGCTATTTAATGTCCAGGTTGGACATAAACGCTCGGAATCGGTGATCCATGAACTGGGTCCCATTGTCCGTGACGACCTTAGCTGGTATGCCGAAGCGGGAGACGATGTTGTGCCGGAAAAACTTCATTATTCTAGCCGAGGTTGTTGTGGCCAGTGGCTCTGCCTCGATCCACTTGGTGAAGTAGTCTATTGCGACAATGAGCCATCTGCATTGACCCTACGCCGGTCGGAATGGTCCGAGGATGTCCATGCCCCATTTGTAGACGGGCCAGGGAGCTGGCATTCCTTTCAATTCTGTGGGCGGCGGCCATATGATCCTAGCGTGTATCTGGCAATTATTGCATGTCTTGGTTTAGTTCCATGGCATCATGCTTCATGGTAGGCCAATAGTAGCCGGCGCGTAGTGCCTTTCTAGCGAGGGCCTTGCCCCCCATCTGGTGGTCGTTGCTGCCCTCGTGTAGTTCGGCCAGCACGTACTTTGCCTCGGTTTCGCCGAGACATCGCATCATCGGACAGTGCAGTCCCTTTCTATAGGGTTGATTGCCCACCATTGCGTAGAGGGCGGCTTTTCGGATCGGCTTCTTGGCCTCGGCCGAGTTGGTGGGGATAATTCCCCTTTCTAGGTAGTCTTCTATCGGCTTCCTCTAGTCAAGCCCTGCCGAGATGGTCATGACACAGCTCGGCTCGGTTAGGTTCTGCTGGATCACCGTCCTGTGATTGTCTGGTCCCTTAGTGCTTGCCAGCTTGGGGAGGATGTCGGCTCTGGCGTTCTCCTCTTTGGGGATATGGGAGACGGTCACTTCCTTGAACTCGGCCATGAGCTCTTTGGTGTGGTTTAGGTAGTTCGCCATAAGAGGGCCTTTTGCTTGGTGGATGCCGTCAATCTGTGCGGCGACGAGCTGCGAGTCGGTTAAAACCTTTACTCGGTGTGCGCCATTGTCTTTTGCCTGTAGTAATCCGGCCAGCAGAGCCTCGTACTCGGCTTGGTTATTGGAGGTCGGGGACTTCAATTGGAGAGAGTGCTCGGTAGCGACCCCCTGGGGGCTTTCCACGATGACTCCTGCACCGCTGCCCTTAGCGTTAGACGATCCATCTACATAAACCTTATAAGTCCCGTCGTTTGTTACTGCCGGGGTGAGTTCCCTGATGAAGTCCGCTAATGCCTGTGGCTTGATCGCCTGCCGGGCCTCGAAGGTTATGTCGAACTCTGACAGTTTAATGGCCCAGTTGGTCATCCTTCCGGCTAAGTCTCGCTTATGGAGGATCTGTCGGATCGGTTGGTCGGTGCGCACCACTATCCGATGCCCTTGAAAGTAGGGCCAGAGTCGTCTGGCCGAGGTGAGTAGGGCAAAGGCCACCTTCTCGAGTTTCTGGTACCGGAGTTCGGAGCTCAGCAGGGCTTTGCTTATGAGGTATATTGGCATTTGTTCGGTCTCGGCCTCTTTCACTAGAGCGGCACTGATGGCTTCGTTGCCGATTGACAAGTACAAGAATAAGGTCTCTCCTGGATCCGGTTTAGTAAGTACCGGTGGGGTTGCCAGACACCGTTTGATTTCTGCGAAGGCGGCGTCGCATTCGGGATTCCAGCTGTAACATCCCCATTTTTCATAAGCCTCGATGTGGATTTTTATTTGCATAAGTGAATTTTATTTTATCAGGTCTTGTGAATTAAATTTGATCCAAGGGGGGGATGCAAAGAAGGTGACATGAAAATTTATTAGGGATTATGGACAAGAAAATTAATTAAAGAATAATTATTAAGGTATGATTTTGGTTTAGAAATTTTAAAGGCATTATTTTATGGCTTAGAGAAATCAATTGAGGAAGAGAAATCCTTATTTGGGATTACGGATTTAATTTTTGGCATTAAGCTATGTTGCAAATAAAGTCATGTGGGTGATTAAAAGGATTATATAGGTATGTGTTACATGATGCCGTTAGATCAACCCCATGAATTATCTTGGCGGTGCACAAAAACAATTGGAGGTAAATCAAAGGCATGGCAAATTGGTAAAAAGATGAATTGCCAATGTTAATTTAAATGTCCAGCTGACCGTACTACTCAACCGAACTCAAATCTTCTCGCTGGAAAATTGATTGGCTTGGATAATTAAATTAAAGAACCAGAACCTTTGTTTTCCTTAGAGTTCCGGTCAGCAATTTCGTTAAAACAGAACTAAATGGCAGCATGTAATTAAAAGGAAAATTGAAGCCCAGATTTTAGTTTTCTATGCCAACCGACATCCTTAACCGACTTACATTGAATGATTAAATCATGAGATTTCCTTTGGCTAGCTCGGACAAACACTTGGCTAACCGAAAGGAAATAAAAGAGTGTGTGAGTGAACAAGAGGTAACGCCAAGGCTCACCGAAAAACAAGTAGGATGTGTGTGACCAAAGTACCAAGCTGACTTGGTGATTCGACAAGTTAATCAAGAGGTAAGTTTCTCATGCTTTTATTCAACACGTATAGTATTTGATGTGGCACATGAAAATTCTGGAAATTTAGTTTTGGTTAAGAAGAATTAGAAGCTGATGGAAAATTATAATTTGAAGCTTAGAAGTTTGGTATTTATGTTAGGTATGAAGAAGCATGGTGGAATCAATGTTATTTTCCCTTGCTGCTTTGTCACCAAATGACGTGGGAATACTGTTTTGATTTTTTATTTGTTTTCCTTGCTGTTTGGTCACCGAAGTAAAGAAGGAACTATAATATATTGATATGTTCCCATGTTGATTTGGCACCGAATGAGGGGATTCGGATGTATAATATAGTCCTTGCTGCCTCCTTGTTGCCGTGTCACTAAATGAAGGAGAATTAATGTTTTGATATGCTTCCTTGCAACCTTGTCACTGATTGATGAAGGAGTAACATTTTATTATGTTTACTTGCTGACTTGTTATTGGAAGAAGGAAGGAATTCGAAAGCTTTAATATAAACTTGAATTTTTGAAGACAATATTGAAGGAAAAGACCTCTTATTATGATTGATACAATTAAGAGCTATGGACTTTGTTTTTCCTAGCCTTGTCCTTTCGGTTAATATATATTTCTCTTTGGAAGAATTGGAGTTTGGTGAAATTAATGACTTTATGATGTTTAAAATGGAAAGATGCCTATAGGTTAGGCACGGTTTTTGAGGAAAACAAGATAATAATGTAGAGGTATTTTTGGAACACTAAGTAAGTATATTTTAATGGTTGATAGGTTTAAGGGATCCTTGGAAAGTCTACGTGCCTACTAAATATTAAGGACAATAATTATCACAACAGGTAGTAACCGCTTTACTCAGATATCTCTATGTGTTTTGTTGAATGTTTGTAATTGCCATGTGTGTTTTTCCTTGTATATGTTTGTGCCAAATATGCATACAGCATTGTATGATTTCTAGCGCTAGGGACATTCAGTCCGAGGCCAATTTTGGTTGATGGCTGTACGGGTTGAGTTATCAGTCCGGGGCTAGCCTAGAAAGGTCGGCTCTACGGGTTGTGAGTCCAGTGAGTCCGAGGCTTGCCTTGGTAAGGCAGCTGTACGGGTTCTTGATTTGTGGTATGTGCTTTACTGTTATATGATCTGAATGCATATATGGTATGTATTTGGCATGTTAATAAATTCCTGTTTGCATGGTAGCATACATACTCTTGACACATTTAGTATTTGAGTACTGACGGTTACTCTAGGGCTCAAACCACGGACTCCAGACGTTTCTACAGCTGCAGAGGAACGTACTGATAAGTAAGGACCTTCTGTGAAGAGGTAGGATTCGGTGATGCGGTGAAGGGTAGGGAATGCCCTACCGTATTTTGTATCGTGCTTTTTGGATGACTGTATTATATACTTAGGGTTTTACTTTTGGATTACTGTACCCTTAACCCTCCGGGGACTCATCTTTTATGTTGTTTTACTTTTATCAGTACAGTAGTTTGTCCAAACCGATCCTGCGCTCTGTTTCGCGTACTCTGATACATGCTAAATGACCTAATATTTAAAGGTAAGGTAATACGGTAAAATGAATCCCTCTAACCCGCCACCAGGAAGGGCGAAGCCGGTGGAGATGTAATACCAGCCGCCTTGGGTTTCCTTTTTCAATAATCTGAATAGAGGCAGGGCTTTCTCGGCCGACTTTGGGAGAAACCTCGTTAGGGCGGCAAGTCGGCCAGTCAGCTGCTGTACCTCCTTCTTGGTCCTCGAGGGCTGCATGTCTAGCACGGCCTTGCATTTGTCCGGGTTGGCTTTGATTCCTCGGTTGGTCAACATGAAGCCTAAGAACTTTCCAGCCGGAACTCCGAAGGCACATTTGGCCGGGTTCAACCTGATTCGATGTCTTCTTAGTTTTTCAAACGTCTGTTCAAGGTCCCGGATGTGGTCTTCTGGAAGCTTTGACTTGACGATCATGTCGTCAATGTAGACTTCTATGTTGCGGCCGATCTGGTCTTTGAAAACCTGGTTCATCATCCTTTGATAGGTGGCTCTGGCTTTTTTTTAAACCGAAGGGCATGACGTTGTAGCAGTAGTTTGCCTTGTCCGTCATGAAGGCGATTTTTTCCTGCTCGTCCGGATGCATGGCGATCTGATTGTACCCGGAGTAGGCGTCCATGAAGGAGAGGAGCTGGTTCCCGGCCAGTTGTCTACGAGCTGGTCGACGTTGGACATCGGGTAAGAGTCCTTTGGACATGCCTTGTTAAGGTTGGTGTAGTCGACGCATACTCTCCATTTGCCGCTGGGTTTGAGTACCATGACTACGTTGGAGAGCCAGGTGGTATATTGCACCTCTCGAATGAAGCCGGCCGCTAGGAGCTCTTCGACATGGCTCTCAAGGGCCTTTTGTCGGTTGTCGGCGATGTTCCTCTTCTTTTGTGCCACTGGTCTCGATCCCGGCCATATGCTGAGTTTGTGGCAGCAAGAGTGGGGGTCGATGCCGGGTATCTCAGCCGAGGTCCAGACGAAGACATACGCGTTTTAAGGTCGTCCCTCATGTCTCGGCCAATTTTGGCGGTCTTGGACGGGTCCGCCCCTAGCACTATCTCCTCCAGTTCTCCTTCCGGCTCGGGCCTTGGGTTTTCCTGCTCTCGGAGGTCGAGTTCCACCATGTTGACCGGGTACCGAGGGTGCTTGTCGCTGTCGGCCTCGGCTACTGGCTCGTTCGATCCGAGCCGAGGTGGAGATGAGGGTCCTCCTTCCTCGACTCGGAGAGCTTCGAAGTAGCATTGTCTTGACTCTTTTTGGTCTTCAGATACCACAACTATCTGCTTTTTCCCGGCTTTTGGGTCTCCTTGGGCGGACTTCTAGTGCGGCCGCGGTCGTTGCGCTTGCCGCTCTTCCTTCCGTGGGTCTTGATGACATATTGACGTAGCTTTCCTTCTCTCACGAACTTTTCAATGGCATCGTGGAGGTCATAGCATTCGTCGGTTGTATGTCCATGGAAATCGTGGAACGTACAGAACTTGGTACGGTCCGTGTTGGAGCGGCCTCTACTCGGCCTCGGCTTGTCAACCCGCCTCATCTCGGCCTGGGCTACTTCTTTCCATACCTGCGACCGAGGGGCATTCAACGGAGTGTAGCTGTCGTACTTTGCCTTCTGGTCGGCTCGGTCGAGTCTTGTGCGGCTCTCCCGGTTCCACCTTCATCAGGGGAAGCATTTCTCACTCGTTCGGGTTCGTCAGCGTTGGCCGCCTCCATTTGCTCCACTTCCAGGTACTTTTTCGCCTGGGTGTAGAACTCGGTCAAGGTGTAAACCGGGTTTTTGCGTAAGTTCCGGGCCAGTCGTGATGACAGATCTAGCCCGTTGACCAGGCAGTGTACGTGGACGTTCTCTGGCAGGGAGCGAACTTGCATTGCCACGTCGCAGAATCGGTCCAGATATTTCTGTAGCGCCTCACCTTTCTTCTGTCACACTTTACTCAGCGTGAATTCGGATTTTGGCTGCTTTTTACTGGTGGCAACATGCAAATCGAACTTTCGTTCGAGGTCTTCAAAGCTCCGGATAGAGTTATCTGGGAGTGAACTCAGCCGCTTGTGCGCCGGCCCGGTCAGAGTGGCCGCGAAGAGTCGCTGGATGACTGGGCCATCAATCGACCGGACCCACATGAGTTTTTCGAATATCTCCAGATGGTTGCGTGGAGCCTGAGTTCCGTTGTACATCGGGAGGTCGGCCAGGTCAAAGTGCCTCGGGTAACGGGCCGTTGCCGCAGCCCTGAAGGATGGGGGTCTTCCGGACTCCGTCAGGTACTTCATTCGATATTCCCAGGGAGAACCACGGCGAGGTGATTTGTGGGCCCGGGGACCTCTGTCTTCTACGCGGCGCTCTTCTCGGTCTCGGCCCTCCCTGGCGATCCGAGTGGCGCAGTTAATACTGTCATCCTGGTTTCTCGTGTCGTTGATGTTCTCTGGATATGGTAGTCGGCCTCGTCCTGCACCCGTCCTACCGTCAGGTTCACTGCTGTCTCTGCGCGTGGTTCTGGGTTCTGGGCTACTCGATGAGCTACTATCATTTACGGGAGCCCTTTTCCCTCTTTTATGATTCCTCCTGCGATTTTCGTGTCGACGATTGATTTCGAGCTCGTCCCTGATCATGCGGCCGAGGGCTTCAAAATCTGCCTCTCGCTGGAGGTGGTCTCGCTTCTCCTTGTTTTCGAACCTTTGGAGTAACGACTCTTGTATCCTCCATAAGGTGTGGCCGTCGGCTTCAACTGCCAGTACGTCTCGGGTTGGAGCCTCCGTGTGCGCTTCCGGCAGCGGGTGATCATCTGTGTGCGGGGAGGCTGCCGTTGCGGCTACTCCTGCAGCTGGTTGAGTCCGGCCAGCGGTTGGCTTGCTTGGGGGTTTCTGCCAACCGGTTGCGGTGGGTTTCTGCTGTGGCTTCTGATGCTTGCCATCAGTGGTGTTTAACCAGATTTGGTGTGACTGGGTCCGCCTTCGAAAATTCACATGGAGCCGGGGCTTTAACCGGATTCGGCGTGGCCGAAGTCCGCCTTTAAAAATTATCACGGAGCCGGGATTTTGACCAGATCCTATGTAACTGGGGTCCATCTTCAATAATTCACACGGAGCCCGGGCTTTAACCAGATCGGCGTAGCCGGGGTCCGCCTTCAAGAATTCTGTGGGATCTCAGTTTGTAACCATATTTGGTGTAACCGAGTCCTTCTCACAAACAGTTATAGCCGGCGTGGATTTGCTCGATATTATAGCAGGGTGGAATTTCAACTGAATGCAAGGTTGACACCCTTGCTTCCGTATCTGCCCATGAGGGATTGCGGCTTTTGCAGCACGAACACTAAAGAACTTAATGGGGCTGTTACAGTTACCGTGATAAATACAAGTGACTGTCCCTCTCTTCATATTGATGGGAACAGTTGGTGGATAGTGTTGATGAGGACAAATGTATGCAGTTATGCAGAATTGTTAGAGCTAGTGGGACTAATGGTTGATATTAGCCCGCTCGGAGCTGTTGGGGAGCGCCTTCATAAGCCTCCTTGAGAACGAGGATGTGACCTCGGTATCTCGGCTCCTCCTCATCTCGGCGTATCATCAACCTCGGCTATCGCGATGGAGTTGAGATGCGTTGAATTAGCCTCGGCTTAACAACACCCTCAGCTACCACGATTTGTCTGTTTGCCCTGTCTCCAAACAATTCTCATAGAAGAAAGAATAGGTCAATGAGATCAGACGCTGTTCCTATATGTTTGGAGGGTTTTAGTGATCCGTTAACTCTTTCTAATGTGAATAACACAAAGCAGATATAGCAAAGGCAAACATAAAGAAAACTTCCCTGCATCACCGAGTCGTAAAAATAACTCCTTTGGGATTGAATGGCATGGAGAGTTCAAATGTTGTGGTTGCTTATGATCCAAATAGAGCACGCCAGAATTAAAAAGTTTGGGTTCCCAAGGAGAGAGGATAATGATCCTTCTTCTTAAAAGCATTCCCAAAGAGAAAATCTGACGATCCTTCCAACTATCTTCTCATCCCGTGGTCACATAGAGAGTTAAAGAAAACCCATGAGAAGTAGTTCAAAACCAAAGCTATTGCTCAAATCCGGGTTCCCAAGGAAGGAGACCTGGGTTCCCAGGTGTCAGGATGGTCGAGTGGTCTAAGGCGCCAGACTCAAGTTTTGGTCCTCTAACAAGGGCATGAGTTCCCAAGGAGAGAGGAAGAGGATCCTGAGGATCCGGGAGAGAGGGGATGTCGATCCTTCCCCCACTATCTTCTGGTCAAACAATGCTTTCTATTGCCAGTTGATTAAACAGGAAATTCCTTCGACTTCTTCGTTGTGACTATCCTAGGTCGCGGGAATCAAATAAAAATTTATTGATTCCCCACGGTCGGCGCCAATGTTCTGTCCTAAGAACACAGAGAGATTGGACTTGACTAGGTTGTCAAGCCTAGAGCCTACGTACCCTGTAAAGGGATCAAAGTCCATGTAGTTCGAGACACACACAGGCGTGTAGCCAAGGGGGTGGGGTGTGTGCTCTGTGTGGCAGAAAGTAAAGGAGTTTAGAGTTAAAACCCGTGCACCTGGTTAGGGTTTCCTTATATTTATAGAGAAGTCTGGTGCAAGTATCCCCGGGTTGATGAGCGATATCTGGGGCCGAGATATCAGGGGCTGATATCTCGGGATCACGATTGGGGGAAATCCTCGATTAATGAGATCCTAGATCAGTGGGATCCCATATCTTTGCCCATTATTGCGCTAATTCTGCCTCAGGCATGGTTGGGCCGTGGTCTGGATATGGGCCTTTTGGGCCGGTCCGTAACAAAAACTATTCTCTCTTATCCTAATTATAAGACATATTTTAATAAATGGGTTAAGGAGCAAATTTACCAACTAACTATTAGGTTAAGAGCGTTGAGCACAAAAAACTTTTAATAGGACCAAAACAACCAACAAACAATTGAATTTGTTAAATCATCAAAAAACCGTCAGTTGGCAAGTAACGTCCGTCTAAAATGATTGCCACGTTGCTTTTGACTTCCAGCTCAATGTCCAGGTCGACTTCGACACAGAGAACACCCAGATTCCGTCGTTCTTAGAGAACACCCAGAAAATAATCATCGTCAGGCTCAGAAACAGACAAGCTCTTCACAGATGGGAACCACACCATAAACCACAAACCAAAGCTTTCCAGCTTCGACTTCGACACATAGAACACCCAGATTCCGTCATCCTCAGAGAACACCCAGAAATAATCATCGTCAGGCTCAGAAACAGACAAGCTCTTCACAGATGGGAACACACCATAAACCACAAAGAAGCTCAATTTTTGGTGAAAATCGACTGTTACCTTTCGAAAATTTCAGCTACCAAAACCCTAGCACCACTATCGATCACGAAATTCCACTAGCGATTCTCGTCGGACGTTCCTCAATCACACTTGATTGCAACCCATGTAGGAGAATCGGTCACAATTTCTGCTTCCATTACTTCAATTTGGCCTTATCTGTTGGGTTTGGTTGAGTTCGTTTGGGTTCCTCGGTGTGGTTTCGCTCGATCTCGAGGTGTCGAAAGAGAACTTTGGTTTCCTGTGTCCAGAGTCTACAGTCGAAAGCTTTAGTTTATTTAGGGATTTCTGTGTTTTGTCCGTCTGAAGCACATGGGGAGTTCTTGACCAAACCAAAAAAAAAACCCCAAAAAATCCACCTATGCATTGAACTGGAAGTCAAAATCATCGTGGCAATCATTTTACACAGACGTTTGTTGCCAACTGACGGTTTTGTGATGATTTAACAAATTCAATTGTTTGTTGGTTGTTTTGGTCCAATTAGAAGTTTTTTGTGCCCAACGCTCCTGGCCTAATAGTTGGTTGGTATTTTTGCTCCTTAACCCTTAATAAATTTTGGAGATGTTAAATTAGTTTATTTTACTCTTTTTTTTTAAGATGCCCTTATATAAATTTTGCATTTTAATTATCTTATTGATTTCACATAATTCCTCATTAATATTAATATGGGTATTTTATGAAGAAATTGACAAAAATTAAAATGTTGTCTTATAATTAGAACAAAACAAACCCTTAAATGTTATCCTATAATTAGGACCGAAAGTATTAGGTACCAATCAATTTGGCCTTTTCCTTTTTTTTTTTTCTTTTTGGAAAATTTCGTATTTCGCTTTATGCTATTACAATAAGGCATTCCATGTGATGTGAGTAAATACCAACCAGTTTTCAAAAGATATATTAGGCAGTAATTTAAAACTATCGATTTTTTACCACTTTTTTTCCAGCATGTAAAAACATAGTCGCACTCTAAATATTATATTAACTGAAATGAATATTACTCTTTCTAGTCTTTAATATAAAAATTTTCTAAAATGTCATAGTCATCTTTCTTAATTTATTTATTTTCTCTTTTCCTTAATTGTTGCTGAAGAAATATTCTATCAATATAGATAAATTAAGACAATAATAATAAATATGAAAAATACGTATTTTATTTAAAGTTAAAAACAACCCTCCAAATATGTCATAAGATTGGAGGGAGTAAAACATAATAAGCACGTTAAACAAATTTAATTGATTAGTTAAATCCAATTATTTTTTAAAAAAATTTTTTTTTTTAAAAAAAAAAAAACAGCCCCAATTAACTAGAGGCTATGGGAACGTCTGGGCACGCTCCAAAGTCTGCAGCCATAGGAAAGCCACGTTGATACTTATTGGCTTTTTGCCATGTGGGGGCATACCGACCCCATTTTCTGGTGCTGGAGCAACAGCATGAGGAATTTATGTTTTACAAGAAAAGAGAGGAGATTTCAAGACTTGGATAATATTATTAAAATGAAAATAAAATATAATATTTTATCGAAAAAATGCATCAGGGTCCTTTTAACAGAAAAAAATTTAAAAAAAGACCCCAGGGCCTTTTCTGATATAAATTCACTAAAACGTTAACAACTGAATCAGTCTCATTAACAACTAAATCAATACCCCTTAACAACTAAATAACCCGCATTAACAACAATATTTTAATAACTAAATCAGTCACATTAACAATTATATTCACCCCAGTTAACAACTATATCAGCTTCGTTAACAACTAACGTTCTAATGAATTTATACCAAAAAAGGCCTCAAGACCTAAAAAAGGCCCTAATATGCATTTCCCTATTTTAGGATTCACTAAAACGTTTTAGGATTTTCAGAATCTTTGGACCTTTTTTAGGATTTTTTTTTTTTTTCCTATTAAAAGGTCCCTAATATGCATTTCCCTATTTTATCTCCTTATATTCTCGTTCAATTTTTTATTTGAACTCTGTCCAATATCACGTGTTTCCTGCAAAGGATACGAAATGTAAGTAAGGTCCATTTACAACCCAAGGGACTTACTTTAAAAATTGAAGGTTAAGTTAAATTCTACTTCTAAACTAATTTTTGATGTATTCAACATCCTGATTTTACCAATAACATCTAATATACTAAAATCATTTTTGGTGCAATTTTTCATTTTAAAGTACTCCCTCCGGTCCTAATTATAGGAGCTAATTACCAGAATTTAGAGAGATTAATGAGAGAAGTTAAATTAGTTAATTATAATTATTTTTTAAAAATACCCCTGCTAAAAATTAAAAAGGGAAAATTATAATGAAGGACCTAAGAAAAATAATATTTATTAAGAAAGACCATAAAAAATGGTAATTATTTTAAAGGACCAAAAATTAAAATATTAAAATAAAAGGACTAAATTACCCTTAATCAGATTTCCTATCTTCTCATTAACTAAATCTAGAATTATTTTTTCTTCCTATCTTCTTATTAACTGAATATGGAATGATTTTTTCTTACAAGAGAATCTAAAGTAATTAATATATAATAATAAATAGATATTAATTCAAATAATTCTTTTCCCATTGCAGAATCACTCTAAATTATTATGCTAGAGAAAAGATAGGAAAGATAGAGCTTTTTATGGTTGTGGCAGAAGAAGCCTCGTGCATTGTGCAACCGTCTGCAGTGTTAAACCTGAGTTTTTTTGTGTTGAGGCAACCAAAAGTACCTGATATTAATTCAATATTACCCGTTGTTCCATTCCCAGATAAACAGAAAATAAAGTAAAAGGCTCTTAACTCAGAAAAACCCCATCAAAAGAGAAGAATGTGGTTAAAGAAACCAAATCCCTCTTTCTTTTCGCTATAACCATAAAAAGCTTCATCTTTCCTATCTTTTCTCTAACATAATAATCTTGAGTGATTCTACAATAGAAAAAGAATTATTTGAATTGATATCTAATTATTATTATCCATCAATTACTCTAGATTCTCATGTAAGAAAAAATCATTCTAGATTTAGTTAATGAGAAGATAAGAAATCTGATTAAGGGTAATTTAGTCTTTTTATTTTAATATTTTAATTTTTGGTCCTTTAAAATAATTACTACTTTTTATGGTCCTTCTTAATAAATATTATTTTTCTTAGGTCCTTCATTATAATTTTCCCAATTAAAAATTACATAGGACAAAATTAGTTGAATCACACGCACAGTACTCTCGCAATTTCCCTTAGCCTAACACTGCGTCTTCACTTATTGTGTGCCATCCGTCCGCATGGTCTAACACTTAGGGTGTAAAACAATACGGAGGAAGGAGGAGATAGATTAAAAAAAAATCACTTTAGACGGATGGCTAAAAAAATTATTTTTAAAGGAATATTAAAATTATTTTATTTAAAAATAAAAAATAAAGTAGAAACTCTCATTTGATAGAATATAAGCGTGTTATTAAATTAATTATTGTGCAAGAAATATTAATAGGGTAATATGGAAAAAATATCTGACAAAAATTGTTTAGAATTATTTTATTAAAAAAAATAATTGAGGTGTATATGACATTAATGAGTTGCAAACATTATTTATTTTATTAAATATATAAGTGTATTATTAAATTATTATTGAGAAAGTATAAATAGGGGTATTATAGGAAAAAAAAATGGACAAAAGTTAAAACTTGCTCTTATAATTAGGACCAAAATCAACTCCAAAAAATGCTCTTATAATTAAGACCGGAGGGAGTATTTTTTTTCAGTAGTAAAAAAGCATGCTAAAATTAGGATACTAAGTATTACTATAAATATTTGAAGCTGTAGAATATGTCAAAAATTATTTTAAAATACTGAGTATTTTTAGAAAACTATGTTATTGTGCTTTATGCACAAAAAATTAGTTTTGGATGCTGAATATCAAAAAAATACTAATGCAGTGGAAATTATAAATGCATTAAGGGCTCGTTTGGTACGCGGAAGATTTAAAGAGGAAAAGGAATTTAAAGGAGGGAAAGGAATGGAAGGGAAGATTGTGGGGAAAATTAAAAAGTTGAGCTATTTAGTAGGCATGGGAAGGTAACTTAAGTTGAGGGAAAATGAATGGTTTGGTATGAAGAATTAGGTATTAGTTAAGTGGGAATATGAGGTGAAATACAAAAAATACCCCTAAATTAAAAACAAAAAACAAATTCGCCCTGTTCGGCGTCGTGACCCACCGCATCGTCGCCACTCCCCCGCCTTGGATGCCGCTCCCGCCACCGTCGATA
Source organism: Acacia crassicarpa (assembly GCA_034222035.1). Taxonomy (NCBI): domain Eukaryota; kingdom Viridiplantae; phylum Streptophyta; class Magnoliopsida; order Fabales; family Fabaceae; genus Acacia; species Acacia crassicarpa. The sequence continues at coordinate 20,780,851 of JAWXYG010000012.1, forward strand.
TCGCACCTGCCATCTTGGACGTCGCCACCGTCGTTAGCTTCGAGTGTTATATGCAACGCAATTTAATTTTTTTTTTTTTTTAAAAAAAACAAACCCGACAAATGAGAATTCATAGAGAATTTTCGAGATTCTCTGAGAATTCATGAATTCTCAAGAATTCATTAAAGATTTTCGAGAATTCATTAATGATTCTCGAGAATTCAAATGAATATTCATGAATTCTCGGAGAATTCATTTTAAAGAATTTTAAATCTAGAGACTTTCTTCCTTCTTCCTTCTTTCTTCACTTCCTTTTATCTTTAGCTTCGTCGAGCTGTAGAGTACCCAATATTTCTGCTACCCTCTTTCTTGATCCTTGATGTCCCGACGACAGAACCAAAAAAAAAACTTCAGATTTCTTTTTCATCCTTGTAACGTTGGTGTCGGGATTTGCAGAGGGAGGAGGAGGCGGCATCGGCGTCAGTGTTGACAGCAATTGCAAAGGAGATAGATGATGGAAAGAGGAGAAAATGGTTATTTGGAATTTCTTCCCTAGGAAAGATCAACTTTCTCACCGAAAATGGAGAGAAGTGGTTTTCCCATGAATGAAGGAAGATCGAAGGTTCGCGGAAGGCAATTTTCCGAAAGACAGTGCTACCGAACGTGTTCGGTGATAGAAAATCTGTAGTCTTCCCTTTCCATCAGTCAATATTCCACGTATCAAACGGCCCTAAGTCCATCAAGAAGCTAATGGAAAGTTCTAGTCTTCAACTCAAAGTCCTAGCTCTAGAGTCGGCAACCATTATAAACCTCAGATTCACAAAGGGGCCACCTTCTTGGTGTATAAGAGAGCCACGTCTCTTGCTTTTGGCCATGTGTGGACAAACCTCAGATTCAAAAAGTAGCCACTTTCTTGGTCCATAAGAGAGCCACGTCTCTTGCTTTTGGCCATGTGTGGACAAGCTCACCCACGTGAACCAATGAACTTTAGGACCCCCCTTCCTCTTGACGTGGAACCAAAATATCCACCATTATATTCGGACCATAGAAGAAGATCCTCTTATTATTTCCCATGAATCAATTTCGCCCGTTTGATTGGAAAAAGAAAAAAGAGAAAAGAGAAGAGTATTATGACTTTTAAAATTAATCGGATAAATATAATTTATAGATTATAAGGGATAATGAAAAAAAAAATGATAAGAGAAACCTCACCCTTCTCAAACACTAAATTGATCGGGTATTGGATCAATATATCAGGCTCAAGTTAAATTAGAAAAATTCAGACCAATTAAAATGAAATTCTAAGTAAAGTTTTAAAAAAATTAATTTCTTTGAAACAATAAAAGTCCGGGTTGATGCCAGGAACATCCGTTTACTTACCGGGTTCCAGCCCGGCCCGGTTTCATAGCCTGGACACTACCACCACCTCCTCTTCTATATAAAGCACACTCACTTCCATCTTTAATTACAGTTAAATCACACGAAACTCGATACATAAATCAAGCAAAACATCTCAAATCAGTGATTCCCATTAACTGACCAGTTTAGATATGGCTGCTTCATATACTATTCAATCTCTATTGGCCAGCCCAGTGACTCGCATTTCAAGCAGGTCCAGGGTGAACCAGCAGCTTCGTTTTCCAGCAACCTACATGCCATCCCTGCGCAGGAATGTTAGCCTTAGAGTTCGATCCATGGCTGAGCCTGATCAGGTAATTGTTTGGCATCAATTTTCATATACTAATGAACATGAGTACACAAACACAGGGATATCCTGGTGTGAGAGTTTTCTAATTCGGGTGATGTTCTACTAAGTACGTATCTCGTGAAGGTGGGTGCTAGCTATAGCTATTAACTGTTGTTGTTAATTGCAGGAAGAGACGAAAGATACAGTACCACAATCAGGGCCACAGCCTATTTCTTCTCCCACACCAAATCCCATACCAAAGAAGGTAAGTCACCAAGCCTTGTGTTGAACTAGTTTGCTCTTTACTCCATTGTAAACTTTTTACCTGTTAATTTTAATATCCTTGTCGAAAGAGGGAGAACATGATAATCTGTTCAATTTTAAGGTATTAGATATTTACATTTCATCAGAATATATGTACTTTTTGATTCCAGAGGATTAAATTTTCAAGCATACGATACAAAATTACTGGGAAGTTTACTTCAACCTGAAATCATTGAATCATATCGGTTTTGGTTTTAGAAATGCATAACAATTGTTGAGTGATCTTTTATATTGTGAATGAACAAAACGACAAATGTGGATATTAGTATGTAGATATGAACGGAAGGGACGAAATAACCATAAAGTTGATAGAACGAGATTTAAATCCTAATCATAATAATTTTGACCTCCTAAAACATTGTCGTTGTCTCTGTAAAAGTTAAGATTTGAATGGTACCTAACTGATGTTGAATTATGACGGTGAACAGAAGCAGGTGAGCACGAAATTCTCGGATGTATTGGCGTTCAGTGGACCAGCACCGGAGAGAATCAACGGGAGATTGGCGATGATAGGGTTTGTGACGGCAATTGCGGTGGAGGTAGCGAAAGGGCAAGACGTGTTCGCGCAGATCGTCGACGGAGGCATTCCGTGGTTCTTGTTTTCAAGCGTCGTCCTATCGGTGGCATCGCTGATTCCATTGTTCCAGGGAGTGAGTGTGGAATCGAAGTCTCAATCGTTCATGTCTTCTGATGCAGAGCTTTGGAACGGAAGGTTCGCGATGCTGGGATTAGTCGCACTAGCACTCACTGAATATCTTAAAGGAGGAGCACTTGTGTGATTTTGCTTGCTTTTGCTTTGTAATTACCGTTATTATTTTATAACATATTAAATTAAGTGTTAAAAGATGTGAGAATTTTCTTATATGATAGTCAAGCTTTGCCAATTTGCTCAGGAATAAATTTGATGGGAGTAAAATATACAAGAAATTACTGTTGAACCTATCTGGAATTTAATTTACTTCAGTTGAAACGGTAGGAAAAAACATGCACATGATTACCATCTTTTCTACCTGTGCTAGCAACTAAATCCATAAATATCCAAACCTTATAGCTGATCTCAAGTTTGAGCTCCGAGAATGTAGAATTGTTTATTGGTAGGGTTTTCTGTCTATATGATCTAATCCGGTTTGATCCGGATCAGCTTAGAACTCGATAATTCCCCTAGCTACACATTGGAAACGAGTTTCAGCGCCCACGACTTATTGAACTAGCACCTTCGCCAAGCATCATCGCCAACCAGAGGGAGGGCTTCAGCGACCTCCACCACTGCCCCTCGATGATGTTTTGCCAGACGCCATAGCCGTCTGGAAGGAAATGGCCTAACTCGTGAACCAGCGCCGGTCACCTGAGAGAGATTCAGATGGGAAGTGTTGTTGGGCTATCAACCGCACATGCGCTCTGTTCTGCAGACTGGGACGTCGTTGAGAAAACCACTGCACCTTCAAACTCGTTTCTCTAAATCCACCGCCATTATGTTTGCCAACATCATCAGCCTTCTGCAAACCCATAAGATGATTGCCATTTTGTCAAATAAATCTCTTTAGAAGAAATATGATCCAGGTTGAATTTGCAAAAACTGCTTCTTCATCGTCATTTTCCTTGAAGCTTCATTGTGGGTTGCGTTGGGATGCCAATTCCAAGGACAAAAAAATGAATAATCTTTCTCCAGAAAGGATAGAAATTGAGGATCAACCAAGGTTGCTTTATGTGTCAATGGTGATTGTTTTTCTTCTTCTTCTTAATCTTGTTCTTGTCTTGGAAAAAAAGCTTCAAGACCAAATCGGCTATATACTTCACGGACATAGAATCTGTTCCTGAACCTAATCATGGAAGCACCATTGAATCGTTCGCGACAGTAATAAACATTCCTTCTCGATCCTCTCCGAAGAAAATATCCTCTTTTCATGGTGATTATTTCTCCCTAGCTACTTCAGTTGGAGCAAGATTGTTGCAGAAGCTCCTAAAAAATAAGTATGGAACTGTGTCGTTTCAAGATTGGTGCAGAGTTGTTTTCTGCTTTAAAAGCAGATATATTAATCCATATATATGGGTAAATGATTTCTCCTGTCACTGGAGATAGAGTTATCTCCAATAACCCTAAAACTACGTCGTTTTGAATTAATGAATGGTGTATTTGTAATTTTCAGGTGAATTAATGAAGGGTGCAAAATTACGGAAACACCCTTCATTAATTCACCTAAAATTACAAATACACCCTTCATTAATTCAAAACGACAAAGTTTTAGGGTCATTGGAGATAACTATATCTCCAGTGACCGAAGAAATACTTTTCCCTATATATATATAGGGTTTAAACTTCTCATGTCGCATGAGAAAAAGAAGATTCCTACACACATGAAATAGTGGGATCCACATATATATTGCTAATTATATATATGTGTGGGTCCCACCATTTTATATGTGTGTGACATAAGAAAACACTTTTTCTACAACATGAAAAGTGTTTTTCCATATATATATATATACACATATATATATGGGGTTTGATTTTCTCATGTTGCATGAGAAAAAAAAGATTCCTACACACACATAAAATGGCGGGACCCATGTATATATATAATGCTCATTATATGTATATGTGGGTCCCACCATTTTATATGTGTGTAACATGAGAAATGTTTTTCCCTCTATATATATATATATATATATAACTAAACCTTGAGGCAAAGCCTAAACAATTTAACAAGTGCCTCATCATATCTACCCTATATGGCCAAAATATTTGCATAGACACGAGGAGTAATATTAGCATGATCATTATTGTCATCGTCGACACCGGCGATTTGGAGTCATTTTTTGAACAATCGACCTCCACTCCAACTAAATAAAGGAAATTGTTCATTTTTCCTTTTCTTCTCACCTCTTTTCCCACTCTTCAACATACCAATCTATCAATCGAGTTCTTGAGAGTTAAATTAGAAACTAATCGTTTTACCAGCACTACTAGTAGTGCAGTGATATTGTGATTAATTTCCCTCTTCCCGATCCTGGGTTCGATCCCCTCTTCCCTATCGCCTTGTATCAAAAAAGAAAAACTAATCGTTTAGTTTCTCTCTCTTTCTCCCCCTTTTCTTTCTAACATTTTTTATTAAATACTTGTTAAGTGATATTATAAGGAAAGGATTATGGCCCTAGACACTAGTGGTACGAAAACTCTTTCATGAGAGGTTAAAAGAGAATACCTCCAGATTATTTCATACCGTATGATATTTTACCCGAGAACACTGAAAAAAAAAAAATTAAACAGACCATTTTGATAATCTTAATTTATTGTTATCGAATTTTTAACAATAATTTACACACATGACCGAAAATAAAACAAAATAAAGAAAATTCTAGACCTGCCCCAACCCCCAAAAAAAACATGGGCTCGCAAGGGTCCATCCATTTTTGCAAACCATATTGAATTATTTTTGGATGATGCTCGGGCTTGTTGCAATTTGAAATCTTTATTCCAGTGAGGGTTTGTAATTTGTATCACTTACTCCCTCCATCATTAATATAACACCAAATTAAACTTTTTTATAGGGTTTAAGAAAAGCTAAACCATCATAATATATGTTATGCATAATTATTAGATGATATGTTTCTAAATCAGACAAATTAGTATAATATAAAAAGGATAAGTATTAAGTACTCTAAATAATTTACTTAATTTTCTTAACCCTTCTAAAAAAATTAATTAAATCTTATATTAAAGACCGGAGTACTAGTACTTCTTAACTATTCTGACTTCTTTTTTCCTTTTGAATTTTAACCTCTATCTAAAGCACAGAGCGAACACAATGCTGAATTTTCACATTAGATGACAAGAAGATTAATATGCATCACCATTACTTGTTTATTACATGTATATCTCGTTTTTCATTTTTTTTTTTTTTAATAAAATGAAAAGAACCTCTCTACACTCACAAATTTATGAACAGAAAAGAATGAGAACATCACCATAACGATTTCCCCAACTACTTGTTATGTACAGACACATATTGGCCCACAATACCAACTCTTGGTATTATAGCAAAAGCTGGATATGGATCAAAGCTGATTCGCTGACCTCTCCAGATCACCGTTTGGATGTGTGCTTACCTCCACTCCGACCTCATGTTCCTGAAACAAGTCAATTTTTTTCCATTACACCTCAATCAACATATCTGGCTATAAACTCTCAACTCAAACCAGTCACATCTGTTATGAGATAACCAGAATTTGAATGCATAATACTACCTCCTACCTACGTTCCTTACTATACTACATCTCTGCATCTATAAGCCCATTTGATTATCCTAACCATTGATTTGATTGTCTATAAGCCCATTGGATGAGTCGTTGAACCATTCAAATAATCCTAACTGTCCATTTGATTATCAAATATCTACTCCATTCACAAAACCTATTTGATTATCACACCATTGGATGGGTTGCTTTAGACAATTAGACATTCAGGTTCCTAAGATAAACTAAGAGCACTGTGGACCCAGTGCATGAGAAGAAAAATAGTGTGGAGTGAAAACCAATCACGTGGGTCTCATCCAATCCCCATCCCGCCTATACCATATTTAGGAATAATGATCCTTTACAGTAATGTATTATGTATGTAAAAGACAAGATAACATAGAAAAGTGGAAGTGCGTATGGAGTCCCAGAATACTTTTGTCTCGTAATGCACATGCTCTCCCAAACTGGCCCTTTACTTACTCTCTTTTTCACCCATCCTAATTTTTTTACTCGATTTCCCATTAAATGCATGGAACTCCTGCTAAGTTCCCTTTTATAAGCCACACTACAAAAAGAATGCTTTGAGAGATATATCAATAAACAGATCAAATGCTAAAACCATGTGAACATTCTAAAGAGATAGGCCACTGCCATTCATTCATCAGATGAGTAACATAGGAAATGCATGTGACACGTGAATCTAAAAGAAATTTGGATACGTACTTCCGCAGGAAGATCAACTGGAAACAAATTTATGGCCACTGCGTTGAATGTGAATCCACTGAAGACACAATTAATTGCTCGCATCAGTTACATGTGCATAAAATGAGGAAAAAAGGTAGGAAGGAAATGGAAAAACTTATAATCAGCAACATAATCTCTTTGTGGGTATCTAACTCCCTCAATAGAAGGAGGATACGTGAACCCCTCATGAAGATTATCCAAGTCTGGTACTATAATGATTAACCAACACATTGAGCTTAGAAGCAGAAGAGAAAGATATAAATAAATTTAACAGGTCTTTAGAATATGTGGATATGAAGTGGAAGAAATCATACCATCGGGATAAGACTAGCTGCCAGACATATGGAATAAAGAATTCCTCTGGATGACTCTCTTGTTCATATGTGAAGCGCAGTTGAGTACACATCTGTTAAACATAGAGGATATGCTTCATGTAAACGGTGGAAGCAATGCTCCTCATGATAATTCTGATTACATCTAAGACACAAATTAGACATTTTATTTTTTTAATTGTACCTTCATCCCATCACCACGCCAAGATCGACAGTTGACAATTATCACCTGAAGCACTTCATTGACTGACCAGTCACCATCCCCTCTCTGAGCATCCATACGACTATTGAAAAAATCTAACACCTGCAATTATCATATTGTATACATTATTTAAACACTGAAACCATGATGTATTATGCAGAGACGGGATTCACAAATGCAACGGGAGAAAAGTGAATCTTTCTCTAGTATGAGTTTCAAGCTTTTTGAAAAGGAGGTAGGGATGCTGACGGTTTAGTAAAATATATGGAACATACAGTATAAAGGTTATCAAGCAGCTCATTGAAGCGTGGATGATTCTTAAATGGCTGAAAAACTTCCTGCCTGTGCATTATCGCATATACTACCTGCCCCATTCAGACATGAAAAAAATATCTACATGTAAATATCATAGACTAAAGGAACTAAATCAAAACGGATGGTATAACATCTACAATCAACAAAATCATACCTCAGGATTCCGAGGCAGCGCATAACTCAGGATAGCATTTATAATTTCAAGTACAAGCCTCAGGAAGTCAGTATAAATTTGCAATTCAGTTGACTGCATTGAGAGACAATATGATTTAGCAAGAGGATTATTAATTACTCCCTCCGGTTCTTAATATAAGACATATTTGAAGAGTTGATCTTGGCTCTAAATATAAGACATAATTTTCATATTTATCAGTTTTTCTAATTTAACTCTATTAATGTTCGCAGGAAAAGAGGGAATTAAGAGAGATGATTAGGGTGTTTTAAAAAATCTATGTCATATTAATTAATTTAACTAACTCCCTTAATATAATTAAATTAAATAAATATGTCTTATATCAAGGATTGGAGGCAGTATTAAGCTTATAATAATTGGAACGAAAAAAAAGGACAAAGACCAAAGCATATACCACATCTTCTATGAGGCCATTTCCTTCAACTGAGTTGCCATTTCCAATGTGAAGTTTATTATTTCTGAGATCTGCTAATTTGTTATACCTAATCAGAAGGCAATGATATGATCACAGCTATGCCAGAAAAAATAGAATATACTCTTGAATATATAAATATAAATATGGCATTAGTACAGTAATAAGGACAAGAAAGAGAGAGACATACTTGCGTGATAGCATATCAAAAAGTCCAACTAGTCTCTGCGATGCATATGCACTAAGACGGTGAACATGAGGCGCCATGTTTGCCAAAGTTGCTAAACATGTTGTATGTAGATACACATCCTATCATGATTCAAGGCACAAAAGAATGATGTTTAAAAGATCCATCCTTTCTCCAGTAACAAAAGGTAGAAAATCATAGAAAAACGGATTATGCAAAGAAAGGACCAACAACTTTTCTAAGACTGAAACATCAGTATATCCAATTGGTACATTATGCAAATAATTACTATTTTCAATAATATGACCATCTAATGGCCATCCACTACGGAAATTCGTTGGCAGAGGGATGCATATCCAAAACTAAACCATATATTTCATAGAGATTTTATTGTCTTGTCAGTACCAGTGGGGTAAGGAGAGAAAGCAGAACCAAAAAAAAAAAAAAAAATTTACAGTCAAATACATGCCAAATAGGAGACTGGTTTTTCTTGAGCATGAATGTAGTGATTATATATTAGAGACATGATTTAGGTTATGGAAAGAACTACAAATGAAATGCTATGCAGAGATTTCCATTATAATTCTCCAGCTCTCATTCCTTCCATCCCCCTTCTTGTTTACGACAGCAGTTTTTCATCTTTCCCAGCCCAAGATCTGACATAAATATGATGCCACTGCCTTTTCCTCATCCTTTACCAATCAAACATGGAGTCATTGGAAACTAGAGTTGAATATCTTTTTCTCCACTTGGCAAAAGTAGCTACCTAACTTTAAAAACTCAATGTCTAACTTGAGAAACATTGTAGTTCCTTTTCTTCACACTTAAGAAACGTTGTTGTTCTTTATCAATATTGCTAACATGTGACATGTGAAGTTCAGTGTTAAGTTTATAGAGACAAGAAAAGGTCAAAAACAAGTATGTGAGGTGCAGTTTAGCATCAGAAGCTAATCAGATCATGAGCTTTAGTTGAGAATTGAATCAGTTTCAGAGCAAAAAGTTTCATTATCAATAAAATACATCACAATCAATAGCATTAAACTTCATAATTACATCTGACCATAAGAAAGTTCAAAATTGTAAAGTCAACAAAAGCTAAATAATCATAAGACCAGTATACACATCCCATATGGTTTGAATTATACAATCAATCAGCAGGAAAAGTCAGTTTGAATAAACAGGAGCAAGTAAATTAATAAGTCAACTAGGTTTATGACTCTTACCCGTAATTTAGACAAATTGTATTGTACAGTTCTGATAAGAATTATAACCATGAGAGAACCAAGAGATGTCTGATGGAGGAGACGTTCTTTATACCAAGGAACACCAGGCAATATCTGTTCATGTATATACCACATTAGGATAATCCTTGAATTTTCAGGATAAAGCCCAATGCCAAAACACAGAATTTTCTTACTAGTTTATGAATGCTAGCATTGAAAGAAGAATCCTGACTGAGTATGAGAAGTATGATCAGCAACATGTAAATTTGATTTGATGTCTTGCGTGGAGCATTGTATAACGCTTCCAGAATGGGCATCAACTGTTGGTTTCAGAAACATGCAATTAATGATATGATAGTGAAGACATCCATGTTTCTGAAGTTAGAGAGAATTAACCAAACTTTCTCTGAAAATTCTTCCACTGACTTCTACATGAATTATATTTATGCCAAATTTTTCTTAGCAGAGAGTTATGACACCATACCAATGTCTCTTGATCAGTCCGCACCAGGACATACTCTAGAAAGGCAGAATTCCCCTGCAACAATGAGTAAAGCAATAGTACTGCAGTCTCATCAGCCAAGCACCTGCAGAGGAATAGCCAGTAATAAAAAACATTGTAAGCAAAGCATAGAAGTGTCTCAATACATATGTTGGAGTAATTCAATAAAAACAATAGGAAAGCAAGATGCCAATGTAGTAAGTTAACTGGTTCAAGATGGGCACAAGTAGTCAACTACTTACGTGCCAAGGGTATCGAATAATGAAGCAAAAGGCAACTTCACATGTGGACCACTGATAGCATTACGCTCAACATCTACACAATCCACTGCAAACAGAGCATTGATCAAAATTGCTAGTCTCCCCAACCAACCAAAAAAATATAAATATAAATATAAGATATATTACATTCAAAATCAGTTGCGTGTTCTAAGGCCTTGCAGTAAGGATTGTCAGAAAAATAAGTTATTTCTTTCTGTAGAGTATCTGACACAGCAGTTTTATCATTCTCATTGGCATCATAGTCCTTGCTCACAACACATTTGTGATAATGAATGAGGACAAGAAGCACGTGGATACTGCTATCTGCTAAAGGACTTCTCAATTCCCCACTGCTTGAACTGATCAAATAACTGAATGGCAATAAAACAAAATTTGCTGCAGTGAAGGAAAAAACAAATGACAAAAGACTCAATTACTCACCATTATTTAATTAGAATCTTACAGAAATAAGACAATTAATGTTATTGAGTCACCATACCAGCAGCAGAACCAACTCTCTGTAAAACGCCCCTCTCACTTCCTTCATTAAAGATGGAATAAGATGCTCTGTTAAAAGGAATATTGGGCCGGGTTATATAATTTAGTAGTAGTCTGCGCACAAAAGAACTAACTAGAGAGGTATCCTGCAAAAATAACAGTACACCAAAAGCAAATTTGCTATCAGCAAACATGAAGTAATTCGTCAAACATGAGTTTTATGCTGTAATTTCATCCACTCACCTGAGCCATTGCTGCATCAAGAAATGGGTTTACATCATTTGGTCTGGGAGATGGCCCACAGAGAAGCTGAGTTGACATTGCAATAAGCATGAAATTAAGCAGCTCCAGATGCAAGAGATATGTGTTGGGACTAGAGTAGAAAAAGATCACATCAGAAAAAGTAATACAATCAGAGAGACTCAAACAATTAACAGCACCACCTATTAAATACCTCACATCTACTGATGTTATAAAGGTAAGCACATTCCGCATGACAAGATTTTCGATGGTTTGATCTGCATTAAGATTAAAGTCAAATATATATACACACATACGAGGAATGGTGGAAACAAATACAGTGGAGAGACAGAAAATTTTCAATAAGCCATTCCCAAAAGAAAACAGAAAGAGAGAGAGAAAAGAAGAAGAAAGTTCCATTTAAACTTACCTGCCAAAAATCCTAAACATGTCACAACAGACTTAAGGAAAGGAATTTATAATCTAAACCGACTTTTCCTTTTGTGCAAAATAGGTAACAAAATTTCAATCTTGACACTAATCTGACATTCGTACAAGCATCACAAATCACATACCAAATTTGATGTTAAAACTTATTTTCATTTTGTAAATCTTAATTTAATTAATGAATATAACTCAAAGTGGAAGCCCCACAGCCAGATCACTGAAGCTAACTCTGTCCAAATATACTTTTTAGCTCAAAACATAAAGGGAACAGGAACAAAAGTATTCTAAAGCACTAGGAAAATAATCTTATAAAGCTGTATTGACGTAACAATGAATGTTACATACCTCCCAAAATATCCTTTGGTATTGATTCATTTTCATCCAACAACAGATGTAACTCCAGATCATCACCTTGAACATTTTCAATCAAGTGTTTCAAAAATATTGAGGTGATGTACACTGCATTAACAGCCTTTTCATAAACCACTGGTGGTACACCAGATGCTGACATGGATTCCTGCAAGTAACATGCTAGATGGAACAAAATTTTTGAAAGATGCTTGGTGCGATGATTGTTTTTCACTGCAAGAAAGATGCACGGAAACAAACAAGAGTCAAATATTATAATCAAGGAATAAACAGGAACAAATCTATTTTACTATAAGTGGTCTGAAATAATGTCTATGATCTGAGAAAAAATGTGCTCTCTAACTCCATATAATTATCATTTCACCTAAAATCTTTGGGGTCTAAAATTAAATGAGCACTTCAATCAGCACGCTAGGGTAAGAAAAGCAGAACGTTCTTATCCAATGTAAATATCTAACACCTTAAAGTTAAATGAGCACCTCAATCAGCGCGCTATTCAATTTTTTGAACAAAAAAGTTCAACAAAGAAATCACCAAAGAATGCTAAACTCCTTGATATCATCATGTTCTAGCTAAGAAATTATTCTCTGATGTATACACTCCTACTAATTGCATAAGACCGTGATTCTTAAATAATGGAATTAGCCACGAATTGAGAACTTTATCAGGCAATTGAAGCTTCCACTTAAAACCATTATTATCCTAGTTAATGATTATGAGCAGTAATGGTAATATCACTCACCCAGAAGCTCGCAGGCTTGGTGAACACGGTCAGTGGGCCACCGAAGATCGAAAGGAAGCTCGAGCAATTTCTGCCAGAACTCGGAGGAAAGCGGGAAAGACTCGCCACCGACGAAAGTTCCGATAAGATACTCCGCCGTGTCCTGTGAGAATGCACCGCTCCTGCGCGGAGTTGACGGCACCGACCCCATATTTTGAACGGGTTTGACGTGCTTGACTCGTTGCCTCAGTAGTTTGTTGGGTCGTCGACTCTGATCTAAAGCTATACAGTAAGCGATCCTCTTCGTGTTGCTGGCAGATTCACGTTAACGGCATTGTACAAACCGACATACAGATCCAGAGGGCTCGATCCCGAGAAGAAAAGAGAGATGGGAATTGAAAATCTGAGAAGTTCTCGAAGCACACGAAGAGGAACAGACAGGGAGAGAGATAAAGGAAGAGGAGCTTCGGAACGAAGGTTTTTGGTTTTTTGGAGGACTTTGTTGAGAAAGAGAGAGGTGAAATGAAAGACTTTGGTTGTTTGGGCGTTTTCTGTTTGGATGAAATACGTCATTCTCTTGAGCAATTGACAATATTGCCCCTGCCATAAAAATTCACGCGAGGCCTTTATTGTTAATAAATGATATCAAAGACAATTATGGTCAAAAAGAAAATATTAGTATTTGGTAAAAAGAATAATATTATTATAGTTTTTGGTCAAATAAAAACATACCCATCATTTTATGAGGTAGGATATTGTCACAACATCTTTTTTTCCCAACCTTTTCACTACCTTTTTCTCACCATCAGATCTACTTTTCATCTAACGGACCAGATTTAACCTACTTAAATCAGTTCCTTCTCCACAGCTGTGCCCCTTTAGTTCTGATTCTCTTGCCCGACACCACATTTCTCCCTCTTTCTCCCACCGAGTTCCAGAAAGAAATTAGAGAACTGTGAGTTCATAACAAATATGCCACCGAGTTCATAACAAATATGCCATCTTGAACCTTTTAAGAAAAAGTCCTTTTGAATTTCAGATCATGAATCACCATTAATAACAAATATGCCCTAAAAATGATTTCCATAGGAATAAGCTAACAAAACATAGAAAGATAATGAATGCTAAAGAAACGATATCGGAGAATAGAAGAACCAAACAGAATCATTCCAGTTTAATTTCTCGAACGATGTCGGATAATGAATGCGAGCAAATAGATCTTTCCAGTTCAGACCATCAAATTTTAGGGCTAGATGAAGAAGAATCACACTGACCAAATCCGAGAAGCAGGGAGAGATGATTGAGGTGGAGAGTCGACGTCTGAGAGGGAGCCGGCGGCGGGCTTAGATGCTTTGTGTGGCAGCGATTGCAGAGAACGCGAGGGAGAGAGGGAAAAACGCAAGAGAAAGAGGGAGAAATTATGAAGGAAATTGATTTAAGTAGGTTAAATTTAGTCCGTTGGATGAAAAGTAGATCTGACAGTGAGAAAAAGGTAGTGAAAATGTTGTGAAAAAAAGAGGTTGTGACAATATCCTACCTCTCGTTTTATTTGCAAAGAAATTCTGGTTTAAATTTCATAATTATCTAATATCTATTCTGTAATTATTAGAAGTAAATTTAAATAAATTTATAAAATAATTCCCACTTACTCCAGACAAATTTTATAATTGGGTTGATAAATATGGGACTTTGGCTTCTCTCTTTTTCTTTTCTCATCCACTCTCATCCTTTACCATCTTTTATGATTATTAGATCAAGATCCAGTGGTCCACATAATATATTTCCTTGGGTTAAGAGGCAATGTTGCCTTGGTTGTTATCCTAATTAATTTTGACTGTTATTTAACCAAATATGTTTAACTAGTTGTCTACATCGTTTTTGTTAAGATGCAATTTGCCTCAAAAGTCCATGTGTCATCTACTTTACTTTTTTCAAAGTTATATTTAAATTTTCAGGGCAAATTTACATCTTAATAAAAATGGACAACAACTCTGCATATTTGGTCACTAACAATCAAAACTAACTGAGATAGCGGCTAAGGAAAAATTACTCTCTCTTTAACACTTCTAAGGCAAAATTGCCCCTGAAAAACTTCCGAAGCAAAATTGATCATTAGTAAGAACCTCTGGGGCAAAATTGCCCCTAACCCTATTTCATTCTCTCCATTTCCTTCTCATCATTCTCTCCATTTTAATAATATTTGCATAAAATAAAGGGAAAATTACATTTAAATACCTTTTGAATTTGCAAAACCCCCAAATGTCTGTCAAAATTTGTTAAAAGACTTAAAGGTTTCGAGGATCATATTGGGATTTTCAAATTTAGGTGAATTTACCCTTTTGCCCTTAACTTTTAAATAAATTTTTTTAAAAAATGACCCTCGTCGGAGGACCTCCAGCCACTAGCGTCCTAAGATCCGGTGATAGTTTTTTTTTTGGGGGGAGGGGGTTGAATTTTTTTTTAATAGTTTTTTTTGGGGGGGGGGATTGAATCTTTTTTTTTTTTATATGAAAGTGAAGAAGGTAGGGTTCGAACCCACCCCACCTTCATAGGGGCCATTGGGCCACTTGGTTCCTTTGATATGTATATATATATATATATATATATATATATATTCTTTTAAACATTTTTTCCATCAACAAACACTCTTATAAATCTCATTATTGAACTTGTAAATACCATTAACGAATTGGTAATTCTTATTACAAGATTTGTTATAAGTGACCTTATTTGTTGTTTCATGAGAGATAATTGTGAAAAACCTGACGAAAGCACTGGTGATTACCATTACTAAACTTGTAAATACTATTAAGGAATTGGCAATTTTCATTACAAGATTTGTTATAATTGACCCTTATTTGATTTTTCATGACAGACACTTATGAAAAACCCGATAAAAATACTGGTAATTACCATTACTAAACTTGTACATGCCATTAACGAATTGATAATTCCTATTACAAGATTTAGTAATGGTAATTATCGGTGCTTTTGTCAGGTTTTTCACAAGTGTTTTTCATAAAACAACAAATGAGGCACTTATAACAAATCTTGTAATGGGAATTACCAATTCGTTAATGATATTTACAAGTTCAGTAATGAGATTTACAAGAATGTTTATTGATGGAAAAAATATTAAGAAGAATATATATATTTGTTATTGCATATATATCAAAAGAAGCAAGTGGCCCAATCGTTAGGCCACTTGGCCCCCATGAAGGTGGGGCAGGTTCAAACTTCACCTTCCTCACTTTTATTGAATCTTTAATTTTTTTTAAAAAAAAAAACCCACCCCCTAAAAAAAAAACCATTGCCGGATCTCAGGCTACTAGCGGTTGCAGGCCATCTGGTGGTCGGTTCTCCGACGCTGCCACTAGAGCCCAAGTGCTAGCGATTGCAAGTCGGTTCTCAGGCCACTGGTGGTCAAAGCCTAGGAGCTGGCAGTTGCAGGCCATTCGGCGGTCGGTTCTTTGGTGGCTGGCCGCAGTAGCTGAAGATGGAATATCACCTAGAGGAGGGCTAAATAGGTGATCCCACAATCTTTTCCCAAAACTCACACAGGACCAAATAACAACAAAAACAGAGAACCAAAGCAGAGAAGTAAAATAGACGCGAGGCAATTTATACTGGTTCAGTTCAAAACTCTGAGCTACGTCCAGTCCCCAGAACACCTGAGATTTTACTATCTTTCAAAGACAATTACACTGTACTCGGATGATCCTCTCACTAGGACTCACCCCCTTACAAGTTGTAATTGTACACCCACTTTTAAGGTTCCACAACCTTAAGACTTAAACTGAAAATGAAATAAGTGTTTAAGTAACTCCTCTCGAGTAGATAAGTGTTAATCACTGAAGCACAATTTATCTGAAGATATTAATGAAACAGGTGAGACAACAAATTGCAATAAGTTTGAATTGAATGCACAACGTTTCGGTAGGTGAATATTTCAATGCCTCTGGCTTTTATAGATTATAGCAATTATTGACCATTAAAGAGAAATTAATGAGCCGTTGTGAGTGATAAATGTATCTGTTGCTTTGTCTCTTTGTAATATTTTGACGTTGGTCAAAATGCTCCGTTGACATTTTTTGTCCGAATTGTCCGTTAAGACTTAGTTCAAAAAGTTGATCAGAAATGACCGGAATGCTTTACAGTTGTTTAGAAGCTTAGTTTTCTTTTTCGTGCTTTGTCTCTATTTCGACATTTAATGCGTCTGACACATTTTTTTTCTTTATGGGAATTTGATGTTTAAAACATGTTAATCATCTCTGAAAAGCACAAGCAAATTGATTAAACTTGGTTAGATGAAGTGTAAATTAATAACATAAATCACCCAAGACATAACCAGAGATTTACAATTTATGAGGTCGGAGAATTCAAAGCTCAAAATGTATTCTCAAGTATTGTTCAACCCATTCTCAAGAATTATCAAGAACAAGGTTAATTCCAGAAGGTATGTCTCGCTAGTACTTGAGAGTTATGGTTAAGATTCTTGAGAATTGTTTGATCAGAGTGTTTCACAAATAAGAAGTATTGGGCATTCTCGAGAATCACTCGAGAATCCCTGTGTTGATTCTCGAGAATCATGTTTTGGGTTAAGCTAGAAAATCAGCATCACAAAACACTTATCGTCCATTTTTGAGAATTTCCTGACCGACTCTCGAGAGCCATTCTCAAGAATTAGTTTTTAATTCTCGAGAACTACATGAGGCAGGTTTGCTTCAGTAGAGATTTAGATAAGGCAGTCGACCATTCTCGAGAATCACTGCTCTGATTCTCGAGAGCCATTCTCAAGAATTGGTTTCCAATTCTCAAAAATCATATCAGCTTATGTTTTCTGATATGTGTTTTCGACTAGCAATTCTCGATAGCTCTTTACCTATTCTCGGGAATTATTCTTGAGAACTATTCCTAAATTCTCGAGAGCTATAAACTTGTGGTGGCTAATCTGACTTACAATTCTCGAGAATCCCTGACCTATTCTCGAGAATTACTTCCTGAGTACTTAAGTGCAAAGAGCTAGAGCAGCAGTAATTCTCAAGAACCACTTGTACATTCTCGAGAATTAGTTTCAAGAGCGACTAAACCTGATTCAAAATCTTTCAACTTTTAAATCTTTATTATCATCAAAACATTAGGAGCTAATAGTGGCCTTCCGACAAGGGGCATTTTTTCCTTACTTTTTAATTTATTTTAAAACTAAAGACAAAATGATAAATTCACCCGAATTTGAAAATCTCAATATGATCTTTGGTACCTTTAAGTCCTTTAACAAATTTAACAGATATTTGGGGGTTTGCAAATTCAAATGGTATGTAAATGTACTTTTTCCAATATTAAATGTGGACCATTAGATATTGATCCAATAGTCATGAAGAGGATAAATTGTGGGAATAAAAAGATTGAGAGAGAGAGAGAAGCTAGATCTACAAAAATCAGACTATTGTACGTGATTTTCTATCCTCATCATCCATTGAGTAATTTGTTTTTTTATATAACTATATGATTGGGTTAGATTTGAGAATTATTAAACATAATTGAGGGCTAGCTGCTTTCCCAAAACAATTGAAAAATAGCTTCGAATTTTGTTCATAGGATTAAAAGGTTTAAATGCACAAGCATTGGACGCCAGGAAATTTTTGAAGGGGAAATTGTGCCGTGGAAATTTGAAAAATTGGTGATTTTGCCCTTGGTAAACTAGCCCTGACGGTTAACGTTTGTTAACTAAATATGTAAAGGAGCATGTCTATGTTGCATCCATCTCACTTTTTTTTTTATCCAATTTAGTTATCTGATTCTCTTGGTAGGATTTAAAAAAACAAAAAACAAAACTGATATCCTCTCTTGCAATGTCTCAGACACCCCTTGACCTTTGTTAAATTGCCGGCCAAAAAATAAAATAAAATTACATCGATTATTTTTAATTATTTTTAATATTATTTAGAGCTTCCTTTAGAAGGAGGGTTGAGCTTATTTTGAAACTAGAGGAGAATAATGTATAATCTCTAGAAAGGTTGGTTCAAGTCTTAGAAATGAAAAACGTGTAATTTTATTATCAAGAAAATTGTGTAATTTTTAATAAAATTTAGATATATATTTTTCTAAAAAAAGAAAATAAAAAACCTTATGATTTTGAAAGAATACAAGAAAATTTGTGTATTTTACTTCAAAATTAATCTTTCTAACGTATAAATTATAATGCTTACCAAGTTTTACCCCATCTCAAGTTTTAATGCTATTGTAAATACTAGAACATTGTATTTCTTTGTATTTACATTTTTACAATTTAAAAATGATAATAAATTTCAAATAAATCATGAACAAATATATAAAAATGTATGTTAGGGTATTTAACATTAATTTTAACAAATAAAAAAGTATTGGCAGTTTCTACTATTTCTTTATTATCTGATGGCTTTTAAGATAGAAAAGACGAGTTCTTGCCTCCCTGAGTCGGTCAGGTCTGTTTCCATTCTCTCATAGTCAAACAAGTGGCAAGAGAAACATTGAAATTTCTAATTTTCTTAATAATCTATTTTGGACATTTTCAATTGTGATTTTGGACGGCTTACGCTTACCTCAAAATATAAATGAATACAAATATATAATAATTACAAATTGAATAAAAAAAATTATGCTTTTCTTGAAACTCTATACAACTTTCTTCTCGTTAACATTTTTTTTTCAAAATTATATAATATATATTGTTATCTCTTTTGCAAGAAAAAATCAATTCCAACCATAATTTTTTAGAAAATACCAGTATATATATTCTTTATACAATATAATAATTATAACATATTTATTTGATTGAAATTTATTTTTTAAGAAAATTAATTTCTATAAAATTACATGAATTTTTATTTCATTCTCAAAATATTTACCCATTTCTCCTAGGATATCAAATAAAACTATATTATATATCTTTTATGAGTTATATATGTTTGCATTTCCATGATAAAAGAAATCCATATAATTTTAATAAAATTAACAGATGCTTATATTTTTCAGTTCAAGAAATAAAATAAAAATATGATTAGATTGACTTTGAACTTTGAAAGTCTACATGATTTTAATAAAATTCAAAGAATGTGAGTGTGTGCCATGTATTGGAAGATAATAATTTATAGTTCAGTTATATTTAATTAAAAAAGAAATAAATTAATAAGAAAGAGGGTACACGTGGCAAAAGGCAAACTATCTTCGAACTAATTAAGGAAGCGGTGAGAAAATCAGACACCACTAGGATCCATACGTGTCCGGCACGCTCCTAAGGATGAGCGGTTGTTAGATCTCCATCATTGTTGACTTGGAGGGCTTACATATAAGTTGGTACACTTTGACTCTTCATTTTATTACCATCACACAACCATTACTAGTTCTGGTGCTAAAATTCCAAAACACTTTGACTCTTCATTTTATTACTATCACAAAACCATTACTAGTTCTGGTGCTAAAATTCCAAATCATCATCACTAATACATACTCTTCGATTTTATTTATAAAAATTCAATAACTGAACTATATGTTTTAAGAGAGTAATTAAAATTAGTTAAAACTAATAAGTATGTTTGAAATAAACTTAGTTTTTAAAAATATATCCTCATTTATAATGGAAAAAGTAAGAGGGAGAAATATAATAATTATAAATATTACCAACCTTTTAATTAATGCAATACATATGATTAATAGAGAAAAAAAAATGTTCAAACAATTTTTGTAGAGTTCTTATAAAAAAAATTAAAGTAATTCAAATTTTGAGCTTATATAAAAAAAATCGGAGAAGCATATTAATAATTCAATAGTACATCACTACCCCTATTCTCGCTGCTGTATTCCAAACTGAAAGTAAAAGGAACAAATTTAACTTTTGAATGATTGGGTATTTTTCTTAGAGAAAAATACAGGGAGCAACAAAAAAGTTAAAACTGGATGGGCTGCTAAGACGCTCTCGCTAACTGGCAGAATAACATTGGCGAAATTCGTGTTATGTGCTATTCCTTCCTATACCATGCAAACCACTAGCATCCCTCCGAGACTATATCGTCGTATTGAATGCCACATTCGCACTTTTGTGTGGGGTGGTGTGGATCAGGGAAGGAGGTCGAGCTTCGTTAGTTGGTGTAATATCCCGAATTTTGGACCCAGGAAATTGAGAATAAGCCTAAATTAGGCAGACTACTAAGCCCGATTCGGGAAGAATCCATAGAATGACAAGAGATAGGAAGTCTCTGATGGGCCCAGGTTTGAAAAGATGTGGGCCCAGGGCAAGATACCGGTGAGGTATAAAGCCGGTGTGATGAAGCGGGACCCGGGAAAGATGACAAAACAAAGATTCTTGACCCCTGGAAGTGTGTATGCACCATATAGGGACAAGAGAGAGAAAGAAACACTAAAATAGGCATGTTCAAAAAAGCAAAAGATAGGTTGATCATTGCACATGGACATGTGTCACCATGAGATTAAAGGAAGATATGACAAGGGCAAAATGGTCAATTCCTTGTCTTTTGGGCATTGAATTTTGTCCTACATGAGAAAGGGAAAAAAATCAGATGATTTTATCCATACCTCGGTCCAGACACAAGACACGGGACCCGCAGGTGATAAACCGATAAAAAAAAGGATCGATAACGACCAGTTAGGGGATTATTTTTGGACAGAATGAGACAAATATGGGGCCGCCTTGTAAAGAGGGAAGGCGCCACATGAATATGCTCAAGCAAAGGAGAATATCTGACAAAGTCAGAGAAAAGTACAAAAAGACGCATTTTTGGACCCGGTGGGACCCGATAGGAGCCAGTAGACCCCGAAATTGACCAATAAAGAGGGAGAATGGAATTAATAAGTGGGGATCAGATTTTGGGACACACCCATGCGCATAGGATCTGCCCAAATTGACAAAAAATTGATTAGTCAAGCTTAGTCAATTAAGATATTGCATGTGGGCCCCAAAAGCTATCTAGAAACACATGGGATAATTCTTGTAAAAATTAAAATGGTAAAATCTGATTATGGGCAGCCAAAAATACGCCACATACACCTCCCTAGAAGACTCTCAATTTGCACATGGGATAAAGCCAAAGTAATGACAATTGGATGCCAACCAAACTAGGAAATAACTTAGTTACATTAAAACCAAATGGCCACTTTTGGATTATTATTAAAAGAGCTTGATTTTCCATTTTCCTTCCCAAAAGTCGTGGTCCAGCTGCAGAAAGAGGAGGGGACTAGCAAGTTTCCAAAGCCAAGCTCAAGCTCTCACCCACCTTGTCCATCAATACAAAGTTCCGAAATAGGTAACTACTGACAACTTGAACCTTTAAAGCTTTAACTTTGGATTTTCGTGCTGCTGGTTGGAACTTGGTTTTAGGCTCTGATTTTTAAGTTTTTGATGGTCCCAAAGTGTTTAAAACGTGATTTTGTGTGGGGTTAAGTCATGGTTTAAGTTTCCTAACCCAAAAACCCCAAAAACTCAAAGAAGAGGCTTGCTACCAGTGTTCTGGATTCTGGGCAGTGAAGCTTCAAAGATGTTTTTAGAACAGTATAGATGTTGGTTTGAGCTGAAATTTTATAGGTGAAAAGCAGACATCTGGGGCATCATTTTGATATGTAATTTGATATATTTTTTATGCGTTGATTGAGAGATACAAATTTTCTAAGTTAGCTCTGTCTGCACAACACGCCAAAATAAAAGTACTTTCAGGGTCTGAGAATATTTTTCATGAAAAATAGACATTTCAATGGTTCAAATGGCACTAGTTTCATGTAAAAATGATTTTTTTGGAATTTATTAAAAATCTTACAAGTTGGGTCAGAAACACTAGATTTCTGGAAAATTAGTTTGGGCTCGGTTTTTGGTAAAAAAACGTAATAGCAATTTTTGTAAATATTGAATAAGTGTGTTTTGATGATATATAGGTCAAAGGAACATTTGGAAAGTCAACGGGCCACTAAAATATTAAGGACAATAAATATCACACCAGGTAGTAACCGTTTTACTCAAATATCTTCATGTGTTTTGTTGTATGTTTGTGTTTGCCATGTGTGTTTTTCTCTGTATATGTTGTGCCAAATATGCATACAGTGTTGTATGATTCCTAGCGCTGAGTATGTTCAGTCCGAGGCCGGCCTTGGTTGGCGGCTGTACGGGTTGAGTGTCAGTCCGGGGCTAGCCTTGGTAAGGCAGCTGTACGGGTTCTTAAATTGTGATATGTGCTTTGCTGTGGTATGATCTGGATGCATATATAGTATATATTTGGCATGCTCTTATAATTCTGATTAGCATGGTAGCTTACATCCTTCTTACACATTTGTTATTTGAGTATTGACGGTTACTCTAGGGGCTGTTATTGGACCCCAGCCTCTTCTGTTGTCACAAGGAGACATGCCTAATTTGGAGAGCTCTCCTCGGAATGATAAGTGCTTATCGGTACAGATTGAAGAATAGGGAATGCCCTATCATGTTTGTACATATATTTGAGATGACGATATGTTTTGTTTTGGTATTTATTCTAGATAACTGTACCCTTAACCCTTTGGAGACTTTTATTTTGTGTTTATTTTACTTTTACCAGTACAGTAGATAGTCTAAACCGGTTAAATGCTCTGTTGCGCTCACTCTTACATAAGTTAAATGGACCAAATAACTAAGGAATGGTAACTAAGTGAAGGAATCCCTCTAACCCGCCACCCGAAAGGGCGAGGCTGATAGGGGTGTAACAGTTGGAGTGAGATGTGTAGGCCCACATCAATGGGTGGCTACGGCTTCAAACATCTGGCAAAACAGAATCAAGCTTTTCTCCTCAAGCTTGGCTTTGCCATGCGTTCTTGGCCAGAGCTACTCTAGGTGGCAGTGAAGCGGAAAAAGTATGGATGGGATGAGGGTAAGGGACATACGCGTTCTTCTAATTGGGGCTCCTATCTTTGGTGACATTTAAGGAAGCTGTGGCCCGATGTGGAGCTTGGGACTCACTCGGAGCTTGGAGATGGTGCACGTGTCAGGTTCTGGGCTGACAACTGGGTGCCAGAGGTGGGTCCCTTGCATCTCTTGGCGTTTCAGGAAATCACACTTGAGGAGGCCTCCTTACCGGTGAATGCCTTCATTACCATGGATGGTACTTGGAACTGGGGGGCTGTTACGTAATGTTATCCCTGCGCATGTTTGCTCGCCTATTTCTGGGTGTAAACCTCCAGCTCTGGGCAACGGCAAGGCTCCTTGCTTCTAGGACCGGTCTGCAGATGGGGTCTTTTCGGTTGCCTCGGCCTATGATATGTTGATGGAGGGGGATGAAGATGTGCCTGACCGACTATGGGATGTTATCTAGAAATGGAAAGGAACCCAACGTGTCCGTGTGTTCCTGTGGTTAGCTTCCCGGGAGTGCCTTCTTACAAATATCGAGAGGCACCGACGACATATGACTGATGTCGATCTTTGTGGGCGGTGTGGCGAGGCAGCAGAAGATATTGATCACGTCTTGAGGAAGTGTCGGTATGCGCGGACGGTGTGGAGGCAGTTTATGACACTGGATCAACTAAATTGGTTTACATAGGGTGATTTCAGACCCTGGTTGCTCAGGAATCTCACACCGCAGAGCCACGTGGATGAAGGACATCTAAGTTGGGTAAGCATTTTCAGGTTTTTGTGTTGGAAGCTATGGGAATCACGGAATAAAGAAATATTTCAGAATATGACCACCCAGGGAGTTGCCTTAGCTAGGGAGGTGCGATTGCTTATGAGTTCTCCTCCCAAACAGAAAAATCAGGAAGTATGGCTCCAGGTGGTTTGCCGTGGGGTATCTCGGGTTGTGCAATGGATGGTGCCGCCGGCCGGGATGGTTGCTTTGAATTGTGATGGGGCCAAGAAGATGGAGTCGATGTGTGCGGGGGCTGGTAGTTTACTCCGGGATTGCTTGGGACGGTGGTTAGGAGGTTGCTGCAAAAACATAGGCAATTGCTCTTCTCTCCAAGATGAGTTGTGGGCCCTTATGGATGGTCTGGAATTGGCATGGGATGCTGGTTACAGAGAGGTGCAGATTCAGGTGGATTGTTTGGTGGCCATTGGATTGGTGCAAGACTCAACAGATTAGCCTAATGGCAATATGAGCCTCGTTAGGCAGATTCGAAGACTCCTAGCGCGCGAGTGGTGTGTCTCACTCCATCATGTATACAGGGAAGGTAACAGGTGTGATGTTTTTATTGCTACTCATGCACTAACGTTGAGTCTAGGATTTCATGCTTTGGTCCTACCACCAGAGGGTATGTACCGGATCCTTTGTGAGGATGTTGAGGGTGTAGGAACTTGCAAGTCCTATGCTACTGTTTGCTGATCGATGATGGTCAGTTCCCTTATAATCGAAAAAAAGAGAGTTAAAACTAATGTGTTGTATGAGAAGTAAAAAAAAATAAATTGTAAGAGATGAGGACGCCAAGTTTAGCGGAATCAAATTCATAGTACTATTCATAGCATATTCAACCTTAAATAGGTTTATTAGAATATTATATGACTCACACATGAGGGGGAGATTGTTAGAAAACAAGTGTGAGTTAATTTTGGAAAAGTTATATACTTCTCAAATAAAGCCTAATAGATATCCCGAAATGGATGTTAAGATTATGATTCAAAAGTTTCCAATTGATTGAGACATATGTAACAATAAACCAAAATTTTACTCATCCAAAGAAATTTATTGATAGCGTGACTTATTTGATCATCTGAGTCATACATATATATATATATATATATATATATATATATATATATATATATAATGCATATAAGATCACATCACTACTAAAAAAACATTTTAATGTCATAAATAAGACCTAAGTAACGTCTCTTATTCTAGGGATGTCTTTTGAGAGATGCAAAAAAATTTTACTTTTGGCATCCCTAAAAAAATTTGGGATCGACGCCTTATTTAAGGCATCTCAAAATTAATTTGGGATGCTAAAAATCAAATATCAGGGGGAAAATATGTGTGATTTTCAAAGTTATAACGTCCGAAAAATGCTTTCAGGACACGTAATTAATTAATATATATTTTTTAATCTCATTTTTGGCTAAGGCGTCCCAAGAGATATTTTGGGACGCCGTATGTGATTTTTTTTTTAAAAAAAAATACTTGCTATATATTTTATCACTACCTATTCAAATTACAACAGAAAACAACAGTACAATTTTTTATGCATAACAACATTACAACATCACTCAAAAACATTACAACATTACATCAATTTTCAATGAACAAACAACAAACATTTGCTTCTGCTTCCTTAGCTTCTAAACCTTTTCACCATCTGTTAGTAACCAACAACCTTACAACACTACTAAAAAAGCAATACTTAAGTAGTCCCCACACACACAACAACTTAATCACTCGAGGCAAAAGGCAAAAACAATGTTTTATTGTATATTAGCAATACATGTATTTAAAATCAGTAATAAACAAGCTTCAACAAATAACCATCAATGTGCAAATACATGTGTTAGGAAAATTTATACATAACCATAGTTAGAAAATCTTGAAGAAAAATCCTGTTGCTACAAAAAAAAAATTTATTCTCTTTTATTTTTGATCCGTGATGATGATTCTGACCTATAATTTTCCCATCATCTATGCATATAATGTTTCAGAGCTTGATTTATATTGTTAGAAACATTGTAAGCAATTAGATAAAACAGAGAAAATTATTGCCTTAAACCTGAATTGGAACTTGATGACAAGCCAACTGTTACCAAATACATAATAATGCAACACCTAATTTACTTAATAGACATGCAATATAAATGCCACCATCACAGTTCCAAAAGAATCTCAAGAAGCATTCGTTTATCTAAAGATTTACATAAAATAGATGATCACCTGATCCAGACAAAAA
Organism: Acacia crassicarpa; assembly: GCA_034222035.1. Taxonomy (NCBI): domain Eukaryota; kingdom Viridiplantae; phylum Streptophyta; class Magnoliopsida; order Fabales; family Fabaceae; genus Acacia; species Acacia crassicarpa. The sequence goes on from JAWXYG010000012.1 coordinate 20,807,603, forward strand.
ATGTGAAGTAAACTTTATATATCTATTTGTTGAAGAAGATGCCCAATCAAAACGTCTTGAACTGTATCAATGTCTTCCTCTAAGTACGGATCCTTATTACCAAAAACCTGTAAATTGAAAAACAAGGTATAAGATAAATTAATGAAGTGAATGAATTAATTAACAACTCAAGCACAATATCAAAAATATTATCATTTGAGAATCGCGGAGCGATTATGTACGTGTTCAAAACCTATAGTACGTTTGCTATTAATGATGTAATACATAAATAGGATGACATAATATCCGCACTCAGAGTTCCCTGGTGTTTGAGGGCACTATAAATCAAAAGTAAATTGTCAAAATGAATAAAAGCATATCGAAAAGCTACTGTATCAATGAAATAACTTGAATTGAAACTACTTACTTTTGGATAAACCCACTTCAATTGACCCTTTCGTATCCCAGCAAGCATTCTAACTGTCTTGAGTGCACTATCATTAAAATGAAAATTAACAGATATGAAAATAATTTATTTAAATGAAGAATCAATGATTTAGACAAAAATTTACTTACGTGCTAAACATGAATTTGATTTCTTCGTTTGGCTTGCCACCTAAGGGATCACACCAATAAAGAACGTTCTTGGAGGGACAAACAACACATAAGGTCCAATGATGACTACTACAAATACATATTAATATTAAATTAAGATAAGAAAGAAATTTATTCTTAAAAATCTTAAATAGACAAAACTAAAATACGTACTCTTCAATTATTGGGGCTAGATTACAAGGCAATTCAGCCTCGCCCATTGTACAACTAACATAAAGCGTCCTTTTAGCTAACTTATTACGATTCTTTGTCGTGTTTGCAGGACATAAGAATCCATATGAATCACTTCGACCACTTTGGATGCATATGTTGTGGCAGACACTATGATTGAATTAAAATGATAAATGTCGTTGAATATATAAAACAAAAAATTCAATGCAATAATTAAAGGGAAAAAAACTTACATGATTGTAAGTTGAAGAAATTCTATATCTAAATCCTCCAGATGTATAAACTGTTGCAGATCTTCCTTGTCAATTGTTAAGGGATATGATTTATCTGCACCGACAATGCCTGCATGCATCTCCAAGGAGATATAGTCGATGTCCCTGTATAGTTCTCGCAGTCATGCTAAGAAGGGAAATCTGATCGCAGCTTGTTCATTCTATGAAAACATAGAAAACAAATTATGAGTGGGTTACCAAGGAAAATCAAGTTCTAGTAATGTATTTCCTACCATTTAAAGTGTCGTTGCCATTTGAATAAGATGATTCAGCCAAAGGATGAATGATCTTATGGCCTTGCCTAGCGTGGGAACTTTATTATCATCAATCGGGATGTCTGTATTTTCTTCTCCCTCTCGAACACATTTCATAGTCATCATACACTGATCTTTTGGAATTTGCTTATTATGGTGGGTGGTTTTTTCTGTGTAAACAAGAGCATCGATAACAATACGCTACTGTGGGACATCCAAATATAGATTGCAAGGTTCTCCTCCCTGTGGAGTGAGAGAAGGCTCGCCAAGAAGTACATCCGGAGAGTTAAAACTTTCTTTGCTGCTGGGGAAGGCCAAGGATTCGTGGGTTCTATGTTCTGTATTTTCCTTCTTTTACATCCTAGATCTCATTTCACCACGTACCACTTTCACGATTTCTTGTAGAAGTTCCGCTTGAATTTTAGCTACAAACTGAGGACTAGGGTTATCATCTTCATGCAAACAACGTGAACGTCATCCAGAATATTTTGCGGCACTAACTTCCCTTGGCTCCCCTCGAACATGATCAAGGTGATCAGGCTTCCCAATCGCCGTTGACAAAATGTCCATCTGTGTACTTGGCATAAATGAACCTTGGCTGCTTTGCACCTTAAGTTCATCCTATACCATAAAATTTTTCATAAATGAGAACTAAAACACTTATAATATGAAACAACTGAGGCTATTTAATACTTATAATTTAACTATGGTCAACGTTTGAGGTATCCTCAACAACATCTACATTTATGTATTTGTCACCCTTCATTCTTGCAGCTTTCCATTTTTTGTGACAAGGAGGACAATCTGGGGCCTGGACAATAATGGAAGGATTGGATTGGGCAGCTTCTTTCATTCTCTCTAACTTTTCTTCTATCATCCTCCGTTCAAGCTTTTTATACCCACCCCAAGACATGAAATGCGGATACTAATTTCCTGTTTGCCTCTCTTTACTTTCTTGACTTATTTCCTGTGACACGAAAACAAATATACTGAGCCTACAGTGTCAAGTAGAATCAAATAAAAGATAAGATGTGAAAGAAATTTTATAAGAAATTCAAGATTTTGCCATGACGCCACAAACTCCCTCCAATTCTCTGGAGAAATGTAAGAATATTTCTTACATGGATCCTCATTCCTCTTTTCCCCTCGAATATACTTTCTAGTGACCTTGTTCTTGAAATCTTTCTAACGTAGATGAACTTCCCCTTTCTAGTGCTTGTACATCGCCGTATTGTTAGGGACATTGTATGTTTGCTACAAGGTAAAAGAGAAGATAATTACATTTCAAGTAATAAGATTAAAGATACAAATGAAGATATATCGAAAGTGATATATCAAAATTTCTGCCCAAATCAACTGCTTCATTTTCTCGAGAACCAACTTCTACTTAGAGTATACAATGCGAACTTTGTTTCGACCAAAATAGCCTAAAGAGCTAATGAAATTGTCTTTCTCTTGACCAATTACATTCATATTGGCATCAAAGTCAACATACAACCTCTGTTTTTGACCTTCACGACATGCAACTAGTGCTCCCATCTTTTTGCTACGTCTACCCCTTCTCACAACTGGTTCATCTCTATCACTTTGTGACTCATCAGAGTTGGCCAAATTCCTATTCATCAAAGACAAATCAATATTAGATAGGGTATTAAATAATAAACAAATTAAAAAAATTAACTAACACGTTAAACCACCACAAAAAATAAAGTACTATTTCAAAACTGAAGATCTTACTTTATATACTTTCCCAGATTCCTTCATAATGATCATTTCTTGTAGCATATTCTCCATCATCTACCAATTCTACTTCACGTGTTGTAAGTGGATTTGTTGTGAAAGGGGGTGTATCGTCAAGGTCAAATGATTCTTAACCATACTTTTGTTTTTTTCTTTGAAGTACAATGGACATTTTTTTATTTGCAGGGTCTGTAACATAAAACACTTGTTTCGCCTGGCTTATTAGAATGAATGTCATCTCTATGATCAACTATTTGTAGATCAACTGAGACAAATCCAAATTGTGGATCTATTACAACAACATTATTGTTAACCCACTTACATTTCAGTAAAGCAACTTTGAATTTGATGTAGGTCATCTCCCATATTTCTTCAATGACTCCATAATAGGATATTATTGCTAATACCGAGTTTTTGTCTTTTGAACTTGAAAAGTACATGGATTCAGCTTCAACCATCACCCCACTATTTTGCATAGAACTTCTGTCATCTTGGTCTTTTGTGTAGAAATAATATCCATTTATATCATAACCACTCCAAGTGATGACTTGAAAAGAAGGCCCCAGGCGAACCACTCAATTGTATCAGACATACTGTCTCGTGCAATACCTTCTCCTCCAACCACTTTATAAATGTCTTCTTTTGCTCATTAGCTATCAACATGTCATTCTTCCTTGGATTCATATTCATCAAACTATTTATGTGTTCATCAATGTATGGTTAAACTTCTTCCATAGTATTCAAGATATATAAGTGTGTTTGCAACACCTCTTCACGAGGCATATTATTCATTTTAATTCCTCGTGTTCCTTTACTTATCCCCTCCTCATGATGAGATTGTATCGTCACCCCTGATAGATAATCTTTACAAAAGTCCGTAGCCTCTTCAACTACATATCTTTCAACTATTGAGGCTTCCGGTCGATAAGGATTTTAAGAATACTCTTTTAAGATCTTCATGTATCGCTCGAAAAGTTACATCCACCTTAGGTAATCAAGACTGCAAAGCCTTACTTCCCCTATTAAATGCACTAGCAGATGCACAATTATATCAAAAAATGCAGGAGGAAAATGCATCTTTAGTTGGGACAAAATAATATAACCCTCATTTTCCAATTCATCCAACTTTTCAATGTCAATGACTTTGTTACAGATAGCATTAAAGAACATACAAAATTTTGTTATAGTGGTTCGCACTTCATTTTTCATAATGCCTCTAATAACTACTGGTAATAGTTGTTGCATTAACATATGATAATCATGGGACTTCATTCCCACTAATTTCAAATCGTCCATTGAAACACACATTCTCAAATTAGAAGAATATCCTTGTGGAACCTTAATATCATATAAACACCCACATAAACTTTTTTTCTTCGCTTTTGATAGTGTATGAGTTGTTGGCTCCATGTATGCCCTCTAACAATCTTCTCTTACTTGTGGATGTAACTGTTCTCTTATTCCCATATCAACCAGGTCTAGTCTCACACTACTTTCATCCTTAGTCTTCCTTGGTATGTGCAAAAGCGTATTAACAAGGCTATCACAAACATTTTTCTCCACTGCATCACATCAAGATTGTGTCTCATATCAAGACTATGCCAATATGGAAGATCAGAAAATCGATCACTTCTTCCATATATTCTTCTCACCCGCAATCCTTTGCTGCTTACCCAATATGACATTGATATGTTCCACCCGACTATAAACTTCCTCTCCGGTTAATGCCTTTGGAGCCATTCTATATTCAAGTAAGCTGTTAAAACGCTTTCTTAACTTACGATATGGGTGGAACCAATGAAGAAACCTCCTGTGATCGAGGTAAACCTTTTTTTCCCGTGCTTTAGTTGATGGAAGTTTGTGTCTACTTCACATATTGGACATGCTTTATGCCCTTTCATACTGTACCTTGACAAATTTTCGTATGCATGAAAGTTGTTTATCGTGGTAAAAATCATTGTACTTAGCTTGAAGGACTCCTTCTTATATGCATCAAAGACATCTACACCTTCCTCTCACAACTTCTTCAAATCCTCAGGCAAAGGCGCCAAGTACACATCGATATTGTTCCCTAGATGTTTTGGTCCAGAAATCTACTTGCGTTTCATACATAGCCAGGGCGGTAGGTTGTATATTACAAGGAGAACCAATCATGCACTATGGGTGCTACTAAGAGTTCTATATGGATTTAAGCCATATGTACAAAGCCCCAACCGAAGGTTTCTTGGCTCGCTACCAAATTGAGGGAACATTTCGTCTATTTTCTTCCATTGCAGAGAGTCAGCCGAGTGCCGAAGATATTTTCCATCAGATATTCTCATCAGAATGCCATCTCAACTTCTTCGCTATTGATGCATTAGTAAATAGACGTTTAAACCGCGATATTATTGGAAGACACCACAATGCCTTCAAAGGTTGCCTTTTTATTCTTTGATCTCCAGAACCACCACCTTTCTTTGCTTTGTATCGTGAAGTTTTACACTTCGAACAATTACTAAGGCCTTCATACTCATTTCTTTATAATATGCAGTCATTAGGGCAACTGTGTATCTTTTTATACTCTATACCCATCGTAGACAAGATTTTCTTGGTCTCATACATACGATTTGAAAGTACATTATCATCTGGCAACATATCATACAACAATTCAAGAAGAAACATGAAACAACTATCGGTCCACCCACAAGTTGCCTTTAAGTTGACCATATGTAAGGTCTCAGCCGTGTATACTTAGTACACCCAAGGAACAAAGGTGTTTTTGCATCACTCCGCACGCTATCATATTCACGCGATTGTGCAAAAGATTGTACCTCAACATCATGAATCATTCTCTCCATTCATCATCATCTACCTCAACTTCATTTTCATGGGACGCACTGGTAGTTACTTCCTCACCATGCCATATCCATGTTATGTATCGAAGGTTTATTCCATCACAAAGTAGATAATCCCTTATATCAGCAATATCCCCTCGACTCTCATTTAAACAATTAACACATGGATAAAAATACATCCCATTTTTTGTAGCCATATTCCTTCTAGAAAATTCAATAAACTCTTCCACCCCATTCTCATATTCTTCAGTAGTTCTCAACACATTCATCCAACTATGACTCATTTTATTACCACCTTAGACATTTCCAACAACACTCATTTGTTTACAACAATTTCAAGAACGACATGCTTTTTTCTCAATTTTTTTAAAAAATTTCGGCAGCATTTCCCCTTAAAAGTAAGACATCTCAAAATTTCAATAACAAACAATTTCAACTTAATTCAACAAAACTTACTAACTAAAGCAATTCAGAATAATATCAGCTATTAAATTCAATAATTTTATCAACAAAGAGAACATTAAAATTATTCCTACTAACATATACTTCAATGATAATGGTAAACCATGAAGCCATCACTTTTTTAATCAAGTTCATGTAGTTCAAATGGCTAATAATAAAGGAAAGACAAAAGAAAAATTCAAAGACTAGATTAAAAATACTTAGATTAATAATGGTAAACAATGAAGCCATAACACAAAAGTTTTGTTCTCACTCAGTAAGAAGGTATCATATAAGGAAAATATATATTTTGTGAATAAAATGAAAGCAACTGACCTAATTTGAGAGGGCAACCGTTTGCTTCAAACCTTTGACCAAGATTTTTCAGCAGGTAGTCAAGAAAGATAACGATGATTCTCCTTTAATCTCTTCTCACCTATATTTGTATTATCAACATATGATTGTTCTTGATGGATAATTTTGCTTATTACATAACTTTCATGCAAAGTTTTATGAGGTTGAAAACAAAATTTTATTTAATCGTTGCGGAAACCTGTAACTCCTTACGGTCCTCATGAATTATTAAATTTAACTTATTATGCTAATTGGTTATTAATTATTAATCCATAACTCTTTACGATATTTATGAGAATTCATAATAATTTATAATACTCATGAGTTTCAGGATTACTCGTTAAAACAACTATTGGGGTTTAGGATAATCTGATGAAAGGATTATTGGAGGTTAGAATTACTATAGATCACTCAAAGACTTCGAGGTTTTTGATGTCCATTAACGTTGATCCACACGGCTATCCCTCGATTGCAATGATAACTCCTTCTCTTGAAATCTCTCGCTCCTTGGATGCTTGCTAGGCGAAGACAAGGTTGAGTCTTGGTTTCCCTGGGTTTTTATCTTTTCAAGAAGATGATGGTTTCTTAGGATTAGGTTAAAGATAGGAGGAACAAGATCATTGGAACCTTGCCTTTCTATGGATGATATTTTTTCCTCTCTAAACCTTTGGTAAAGATCAAAATTTAGAGAGCATAAGAATCTTGTTTTTCTCCTAGAAAAACGTACAGGAAAAAGGCACACAAAAAATCAGCATTTTATAAGAGTATAACCCTAATTTAAGTGCTTACAAGAAAGGTCCAATACAAACTTGAATTGGAAAATCTAAATCACAATGAATTGAATTCATATCTTGATTGGTTGATTGAATTTAAGATGATGAATCACATTCATATCTTGATTGATTGATTGAATCAATTATTTAACATGATGAATTATATTTATTTCCTTTTTTTTCCTCAAAAAAACGTCCATAAAAAGGACACATAAAAAATCAGCACTTTATGAGAATCTAACCCTAATTTAAGTGCTCACAAGAAAGGCCCAATTCAAACTTAATTTGGAAAATCCAAATCATAATGAATTAAATTCATATTTTGATTGAATACTAATTTAAAATGATGAATCACATTCATCTCTTAAACTAAAATTCAAAATCATTTCAATCAATCATCATTTATTATTTCTCCTATCTTCATCCAAACATTATTATTATATACTAATATATATATAGATAATTTAGAATTATCTTTATAACCTAACCTATTGAATTTAAATTTAAATTTAAAATTCAAAATTCGAATTGGCCTAAGACCCCGTTGGGTCTTCCAATACATTTGGGCCCTTTTGTGTAGAAACTGATTTTCCCACTGGGGACACCATATATGACACCATTTTTTCCTCATTGAGCTTGGAGTCCCACTCCAACCCAATGACATCTTTACTCTTGATAAAGCCCAATAACAATTATTGGCCTAACTTTGCTAAATTTAAACAATTGGAAATAATCTTTTGTGTGTGACCCATTAGGCCCAATTAGTCACTGACATAAATAAACTTGGACCAATTAAAAACCTTTTAACGGGCCTAATTTATTTAATGACCTTATAAGACACTAACAATGCTCTGCGGCTCCAAAACTAATTGAGTTGATCAAGTGATCTACTTTTCATATTTGGATACCGTGCAGACATCATCCCTCATATCGTCATTCACATTTAGTCAAGAGCAAAGATAGAGTACCATCTCTCTTAATTGACTAAATTTAGCTATTTCACAGAACTAGGAATCTTCTTATATTAACTCTAAATGATTATTAAAAAAATTTAATAAACAACAAAGTCCTTACTTAAATATATTTAATGGATAAAATTTTTTATAAAATAAAAAGCCAAGAAAAAATGGAGTGGCGTCTTCACAAATCACAATGGGAAAAAAGCTTGGGGGTAGCTTTTTAATAGACAACCACTTTTTAAGGAAAAGTTAGATGAAAAAAAAGCCTACCAAAACAAACTTCTTTTTATCTACTGGCCTTCTTGTTAAATGGGCTCCCAATGCTGGTCCAACGCTTGCAGACGGGCTCTCTAAACAAGTACAATATGGTTAGCAAGTTCTCACTCTCATTAAAAAAATAAAAAATAAAAAATAAAAAAAATAAACAAACAAACAAAAAGATATTGTTTCCGTCCCACCTAAGAGATTATTTCATAAAAAGATTAATCATTAATTAAATTTGAAGAAGTTATTAAATCAAGAATAAAAAAATAAATAAAATATTTTAAAATGTTGCATAATTTAAATTGGAATCCTTTTTAAAAAATGAAAATTATATCCGTCCCACCTAAGAAGGAGAAGCTTTCTTTTTTACATTAATAATTGATGTTAATTATAAAACAATAGTAATTTATTAATATTATTAACAATTTAAAATCCACTTGATGAATTAAATTTTTTTTTTGTTGTCCACCCGGTTCACTGACTAATCTAGATTCGACCCGCGTCTCGCACTTGGTTTTGGTGAGAGAGTCTTCAAGCGGGGTTTTTTTTGCATCCACAAGACTCGAACCCGAAATCTTTGCTTAAGCGGCACAAGCCGCTTATCACTTGTGCCAACTGCCATTGGTCACTTGATAAATTATTTATTATATACTGGATGCATCTCTTAATTAATGCGTTTAGAAACTCGCGCATTACGCAGATGTGAAGTGTAATATTTTTATAAATAAAAAACAAACAATTAGTTACAACATAAACATTTAATTTAAAGAGTAAATAGTAAAATATTATAGGCAATAATTAATATAAGATAAATATAGATATCCCACCCAACACGTTTAAACAATTTCCATGTGAAAATTCGGCATGCATGAGAATTATATTGACTTGATTTTTATTAAGTTATCATGTGTGTATAAGATGATCAAGTATTTATATTTTTATAATAGATTAAATATTTCAATTTATTAGGTTCATATTTTTAGTTTTAGATTTTAAAAATGAAGTAGGAAGTTATGATGAAATTGGGTGGCCGCATAACTTCTCCAAGGATCATTTCCATCGAAGAACATTATAAGCAGCCTCATATCTAGACATCCTCCAAAGGCCAGTGACTCAAACACGCTTGTGCAATTTCATGGGGTTGAACCAACATGTGGTTGGTTCAGCGGGATGTGGCACTGGATTCCTATAAGAGGTTTAGGATTCAAGCTACAGTAAAACCACTCGTAATTCGCCTTATATAGAGCTATCACTGTTGGGAGGGTCGTCCTTGACACTGTAGAATCTGGAATGGTTGCACACTGACCACCATTTTTTTTTATTTTTTTTAAAAAAAGCTTCATGGGGTTGACAGCAGGCACAACATCAAACATAATGTAATCCATGGCAAGAAAGAGATTTGTAAACACACGGTTAAGATAATAGAATGAATGCAACAAAAGTAAAGAGAGCAATGCACTATAAAAGTGTTTTTATGATTAGGATCGAAGAAAGCGTTTAAGGATGTGTATGGTAATACTCCCATTTTTTTTCTTCTAATTTCTATTTCTAGAAATTAAAATGGATCAGAATTATATTTGGTAAATCTAGTTTTTTTTCTTGTTCTTGGTATCAACCAGTTTATCTTTTCTACGGGATAAAAAGAAAAAGAAGCATAAATGTTCTGTTTCTTTATTGTAGGACACAAAATCAAAATCATTTCCCCTCCTCGTTATCGCGACGCAAGCCACGCAGCCTTCCTCTAGCGATCCACTTCCACCGCAACCACCAGGTCGGCCTTCCACCGTAGCTTCCACTATCGTCACCGTCTTCATCCTCCGTCACCGCCATCACCTTCGGTCCACCACGTGGCGAGCTTCAGCGAGAGTCTGGCTTTTCCAGAACATAGCCTCCATCACTCTTCGCCTCTGCTTCTCCGTTCCAGGTGCTGGAGTTCTCTGCCTCGTGCTCTGTTCTGCGCGTCTTCTATATTGTTATTTTCACGTTTCTGTACCTTGTTTCTTTGCTTCTGGGCTGAAAGACTGGTTTTCTATGAATCTGATACGTAATTTAGGAATGAGATTAGGAGCTTGCTGGAATTTGATTTTTGTTGTATCTATTTGAAAACTATGGGGTAGAGAAATTGTAGCGTTTGATTTTATCCTGGGGTAATATGTCCTCTGAAGGTTGTGACAAACTTGCAGGAAGCTGTGTGGGATGCTGATATTGTGAATTTGTGATTAATGGTTTACCATCAACAGAAACCCGTGAGGTATTTGAAGAAATTAGCAAGTACTGGAAAGAGAAGATCACAATTCCTGTCATCATTTCCTTGGCAAAAGGTGGAGGCTGAATTGGGTCCTGAGCCACGAATAATAACTCCCACCCTCATGATCAATCGAGCAGGTAAGTTTTATCATCATTCATTTCGGCATGAACTTTGGGTAAGGGCATACGTTCATTGAGTGATCTGCCGTCTAAAGTTTCCTATTTTGCTGTCTTCATTCTCTCTCGTGCCTTTGAATACATCTTTGCTGCTAAGTTGGCCCTCTGCCGGTCTCATTTAGTGGCATTTGTTTTGGCATTTTTTTTAGCCATCTTTCATAGGCAAAATAAAAAATAAAAAAGTGCATTTTCACAAAATCATATCAGCAGGGGCTCTGTCCAATAACAACAATACATATTTATCGAATATCTCAATCAAATACCAAAACTATTAGTGTTCAAAACCATATTTCACAATATTCAAATTATATATAATTATCATTTCATAATTAAATAGTTTCTATAGAATTATCAATTCATAATTAGATTGTCCTTGTGTCATGGCATTGCATATGTATATAACCAAGAATGATAAATGATGTTCGAGCAAAAAAAAAAGAATGATAAATGATGACATGTGCAAGTAAGATGAACCTTAACGAGATCTTACAGCTAATAAAAACAAAAATGAAATAAACACATATTAAACAGATAAACAGAGGATCAACCCAGGATTTCGAATTCCACCACTTTCCTTCCTTAGACAAAAACAGATTTTGAAACGAACTTGCGATTGATTTTGAACGAATTGAAATCTCTGCGTTCGTCCAAAAAATCTCTCAACTAGACGATCATCTAGCGTTTATCCGAACAGTGGTGTGTCATTGTGTGATCGCACAGCAAGTACTTAAACCTAATTTAAACTCATTCCTTAGGATATCTCAATCTGGGCGTTAAATGTAACACCCAATTCGAAAGTAAATGGAATCCGAAATTGCAAAACAAAAACGAATTTGTTACTGTTAAGAACGAGTCCTCTGGATAGTGAAATCCTCAATCCGTAGGCCAATCACAGTAGCTTAGCCCATCATGACTATGCAGAACGAAAATCGAACAAAATTGAAGAAATTTATCATGAACATGACGAACAGATGAAGAACAGTTGAGAGAATTTCAAAACTTCTATTTCAATCTGAAAATAATAAAAACGTGAATGAGAAAAGTGTTGTAGCCACCATCTGACTTAAAGTTAACCTAAAATGGAAATGGGCTCAAATGGTTCAGTCCAAAACAAAAATAAAATAGAGTTGGGATTTAATTACAAAATTTGAGCCCAAATAAAAATTTAGAAATATACATCTGACTTCGGCTCTAAAATCGACCGCCCTCTTGTCCGAATTTGCCCTTCATGTCTTCATAACAATTGTAACTTTCTGAATCATCTAAAATATGAAACAAAAATGAGGCAAATCCGATGTTTGGTTCAAGAGTTATGGTAAAAATTGTGAAACAATGTAAAACTGGAATTTTATTATTAAAAATGGCTAAAATATAATCAAAGGCCCAAAGCTCAAATAAGTATAAAAGCCATTCTTTATTAACTAAAGAGTCCTAAATTATTAATCAAGAGATAAAAATAAGTGTATGAAATATTCAATTATTAGTCAAGCAGCTGTTACAGATGGGGTGGGAAACGAAGGTTACGCATGTGCCTCGGTCCGGAAACACAACGGTAGATTATTTAGCAATAAAGGGTCTCGAATTGGGATGGGAATTCCATGAAGTATACAAGCCTTCTGAGGCTTTAGAGCTCATCCTTGGTCAGAATTGTAATGGGTGTAATATCCTCATAAGAGTTAGCTGAGGTATCCCAAAGTTTATAAATAAAAAAAAAAGCATTCGTGCTTGGAATGTTTTAATTGATTTCTCTATTAATTTCCTCTTTATTTAATGTCTTCATTGTTAAATTTAGTTTTAATGATTGAGATTTATTCTACTTACCATAATAGATTTTTATTATATTTAATTGTATAATAATTTTGTTATATAGTAATAAATCTCAACTATTAAAACTAAACTAAATCTAACTGTGAAGACAACAAATGAAGACGAAATTAATAGAGGAATCAATGAAGATATTCCAAGCATGAGTGTTTTTTTTTTTTTTTTTATACACCACAGTTGTGGAGCCTTTCATCCACGGATCTCATCAAAGATTTCTATATGCCTTTATTAGCTGCAGGATATGATTTTATTTGAGATTTTGTATTACAACTCTTTTTATATATTTTTAATTTAGAATTTCCTCTTTTTCCTGGTTAGCCTTTTTTTAATATGCATTTTCCTCTTAGATTTACTTACCGGGTATCATTCAAATTGAAATTTAAAATTTCTAGGAATATCGCAAATCCGTGTTGGGAATCTGCCCACCTCAATTTTTTTTTTGGGATTTATATAATTTAAAAATAAACTATTTAATAGATTAACAATATTGTTGGCAAAAAAAAATATATAAAAATAATAGATTAAATGGTTTATTTTTAAATGGAAAAAGTATTATTCTTTTTTTTTTTTTCAAAGGATCTATATATTAATACTCTAAAACGATACAATACATAACAGTAACCACAAATAGATTTAAAACAAATACAACCAACATAACAACAACAACAACGACAAAAAACACTGGATACAATATTAGCCAAGCACCGTACATTAAAAATATGAGAGTAGAAGTAGAATCATGAACATCATCGGCCTCCTTGAAACCCAAGGTTAGATGTGACGAACAAGAGAGTGTTGGTTGAAAAACCCACCCTAAAGGGCACACAATCTTAAAAGCAATAGCTGCAATTAAATCAGCTAACTGGGTATCCCATCTTGGGGTAAAGAAACCAGAAAACCCAACCTTGGAAGAAAGAAGACTCTTGATGTCCCGAAGAACACTTTTGCTCCTCTGACTAAACAGATCCGATGACATCGACTACAAACCAGACCACACCTCTTTAGATCTTCCCCCAAGAACGCAGATCCGGGCTACCAAGAGGTAGTTGGACCTCATAACGTCCAAACAACCATCCAACCAAGAGGATTTGATCTCAGATCTGTTTATTTCTAAAGACAAGAACACCACCACAAAACCCCACACTACAAAAAAAGAAACAAAAACACAGAAAACCAGAAAACTCTCACCTCGGCAGATCAGATATGAAGAAGGAGAGGGAGAAGCTCGCCCCAGGAACGAGAAAGGTGCTCGCTGACGACCTGCATCACAAGCCACCGGCGAGGGAAAAAGTATTATTCTGAATCTATGAATCATTATCACTTTATCACTACTAAACAAATAATGCATAGTCCCCTTTTTTTCAAAATATGATCTAATATCAATCCGTGGTATGTGGTTGCCCTTTCCAATTAGAGCTGGAAATTAGGGTCGGCCTGTTAAGGGTCAGGGTTGACCCTCTAGGGCCTGAAGTAAAAAAAACATCTGTTTTTCAATACCCGATCTGATAGCACCAGGCCAGGGTCGGCCCTCCAGGGCTCCGAAATTGCTATTCCAATTTTTAACTATTTTTTCTTCATTTTTTCTCCAAAGAAATATAATATGATATTGCGGGTCTTTTCTTTGTTTTTATTTTCTTTTGTGTCAAGGATATTTTTATTTAAATAATATTATATTCAAGCATTTTTTATCATTTTGATTAATTACACAAAATAATAGAAAATGAGAAAGGATGAAAAGCATGCGTAAATTAACTAGCTTTGCTTATCCTCTTATACTTTGCTTATCCTCTTACAACAAAGTTGATTCTTTTATTTATTTGTAGAAATAGTTTTGAGCCTCATACATTCACAAGTCGGATTGATCAAGCCAAATAGTAAACAAAAAGAGGATGGGTATGTTTGTATATTAAGGTAATCTCAAAGATTAAAAATAAGGGAAAAAATTGAAATAGAAAAATATCTCATTCAACTTTAGCAAGCTGTATTAATGTAAGGTATGGACAAAAATATAATTGGGTCAAGATGGAATTGACATCAATATAAGTAAGTGGTAGGTGTTATTTTCAGCTTTACATATACGAGACGTTAATGGTTGAATGGTCATTTTAACATGGACACTGTAAACAATATTTATGATTCTTTCAAGAGATTTTAGTTGTTCGGCTCTATATATATTAATCTTATTGGTCTTCTATCTTAATTAAAGTGAAGAATATTTTCATGAATCTAATTGAAAAAATCAGTATTTTCTATTATTTTACATCAATTATAATATACTGAAATTAAAATAATTTCTCTTGTCATCATTTTTATATGTTTTCAGGCACTACAGTTAAAAGGGCCTAACGGGCCGACCCGCCGCCCTCCAGGGCCGACTCGTTTAAACCCGGGGTCCTTCAAGGTCGGACCTAAAGGGCTAATTTCGAAAATCTCGTTCATTGTTTAAACAGGTTTAACCTAATTTCCCAACTCTTTTTCCAATACAAGTATCTCCTCTAGGACTCGAAATGAAAATCTAAAGGATCCAACGCGCCTTGCACCGTTAAACCAACTCTTTCTTGGTAAAATAATTCACCGTCAACAATATTCAACAGTGATTGCTACGTTAACACGCAAAATGATTTATTGATTTGTTTATCTATTACTCTTTAATTGATTAACTAATTAAAAATTCACAGACCTAGCTGGAATTTCAACGAAACGTCTCATGCCTGGAACCTCCTAGATAATTTGACTGTTTAAATAAAAAAGCGGAAGAAAAGTGCTAGAATGAAAGAGAAAGATGATTTCACATCGCACATTTGAGGAATAATTAATTGGCTTGTGCTAACAAAATATAATAGGAAAGGGTTAAGTAGCAAATCGTCCCGTCCCGGGAGTATAAACCTAGGAATAATGTTGTTCTGAAAGTTCTTTTTGTCTTAATATTGCCGTAAAATTTCAAAATATAACAATTTTGTCCTATTATGTTAAAAAATTAATGTAAATCATCAAAAATTTGATGTTGACAGTTAACTTTTTAACAAAAATAGGCAATATTATTATGTTTTGAAACTTCTGAGACAACATTGAGACAAAAAAAACTTTCAGGTAACATTACTTCTTAGCGAAAACTTTTATAAAAAATTTACTACCTAGCCCAATATAAAAGGATAAAGTCACTCCTATGATGATGAGATGCTAGCAACTTCTAGACGGAATAAATTAATCAACCTGTTAGGGATTGAACCACTGATTGGTAGGATTTTACTCTAAAATATATAGATCTAATTACGATGCAAATTTCATATATTTTTTTTAATTTTAATTAATTTATTAGTTTTAAAATTTATGCGTGTAAAGTTTGAAATAAATAATATCATTGTGATTTGTGAAGAATTACATGTGTATGTGTGTGAATAATTGATGTGAATTTTTATAATTTTTATATTTATATAAATTTATATTGTTAAATATAATCCTAAGATATTATTGTGATTAGACTAGAAGAGCTAAATTCTGCTAAACTAGGTGATTCAATTCCTGCCATTTTTTTTTTGGCCAACACTTCCTACCATGTTTATTATAAGATAAGATATCTTTACCTATTTATTAAGTATTAATAAAAAATTAATTTTATTATTTATTAATAAAGTATCAACAATTTATGATAGTTTGCTTGAAAAACCTCTATTATTTATTGAAGAGTAAAATACACTAACCACCCCTTTTATTTTGTTTTAAGTACACATACCACCCCTTTATTTTGAAAATCCATATAGATATTTCTTAAAATTGAAGTGTATGTTACATAAACATTCTTTATATTTTGAAATTCTATTTCTATCCACTCAAACCATTAGTTAACTTTTAAGTTTGACTTTTAAACTATTGTTTCACAAAAATGCCCTTCATTAACATTAGAATTATTTAAACAAATATAATATGTATGCGGACAAAAAAAATATCATACCACCAAAATTTTAATCCTAAATAGTTTTTTTTAAAAAAAATTTCTAATATATCAAATATAATAAACTATATATGTTTAAGAGATTGTATTAAGTCATTTAAATTTAATTTTTGATATTTGTTTTCTAGAAACATTCACAAAACTTACTTTAATTTTTAAAAGCTTGTGATATTTACAAGTTGTCAATTTATAAAATTTTCAATTAAAAATTATATTTTTAGAATATTATTAATAGAGTCAATGGTTTGGACTTAAGTGTATGTTTTTAAAATAGAGGGGAGATCTGTGTAATTAAGGCAAAACAAAAGGGTGGTTAGAGTATTTTATTCTTTATTGAACTAATGACCTTTGTTTATTTAAATTTTAAAAAATAGTGCAACAAATAAGGATAATTTTTGAAAAAAATAATTTATGTGATAGACAAAAATAGATAATAAGATCTTCAAGTCTTATAGATGAAGATGGCATTATTTTTCAGAACAATCACCACACACATATACAGGGACTTTTGTCTGATTAGTATATAATTTCTTTTTGCCAATAAAGATTAGGGTAATTTTGAGGTTTATGCATGCATCTTTATGTTTTTTTTTTAAAAAAATTAAATTATCTAGAGATTTCAAAGAAATTATAAACGTGATTAAATTATGCCATTTTCAAGGATTGACACAGACACACACATACACTTATTAACTTTTAAAATTTAAATTATAACACACACCCACATAGTTCATTTAGAAAATATCTAAAAGATGAGACCTTTACATGTTATTATTATGCAAATTGAAAATAAATGCATTAAGTACTACATGTGTGTGTGGTCAAGCGCCTCGTAGCGCGATAGCACTAGGGCCAGTCTTAGGAGCTGGTCTTCCCCCTTGTTCAGGGTTCGAGCCCTGCCTCCCCCTCCCCTCACTGACTGTATCCAAAAAAAAAGTACTACATGTGTGTGTGCGCGACACATATATTCAGTATCATGTGAAAGGCAGTAAAAATTAGGTTCATTTTGTTTTATTTTTAATGTCAAAAATATAAATTAAAGGGCAATAAATGTATATTTAAATTAGATATTTATAATTTTGTCTGCAAAATTCAAGTATGTGTGTATCCTATTTCTAATCATGAAAAAAATTTAGTAATAAAAATAGTACAAGATATATATTGGAATATTTTCTTCCATCTAAGAACATAAAATTAGCTAGCGAGTTAGCTAGTGAAAGAAAAAGAAGCATATAAGAAACCTTAAGAACAAATCTTACCTGTACTCCAATTTAATTTATAAAATTTAAATCTCATTAATTATGTCCTAAATTTCAATGTATTTATTCTTTTAAAAAATACAAAATAATGTAGTAATATTTAAAAAATCAATTTAATTATAAAAATATTGATGATTTGAGTTGAACTTAAAATAAAGCCTAAGTCATTCAAATCAAATATGAAGAGAGTTGAGAGATGAGAAGTGTACCCAGTGCACATCCTCCTCAAATATCTGCACCACTATTTATCCAATCATCAAAATCAAGACCGAAAATCCATCAAATGTGCTTAAACTCATCGCAACATTCTTAATAAAATCCCTTTTAAAAACGATGAATTAATTATATAGCATCTTCAAAACACAAAGAAGTCGAGAATGGAAGAAGAAATTAAATCATGGGAATATTAATAATGAAGTATAATTTGCAGTAATTAAGTAAAAATAAAACTTTACTGATGATGATAAGGACCATTAGAAACTAAATAACCAAGTTCTTCAGCCAACACATCAACATCTTCCCCATCATTATCCTCATAGGGGTAGAGTTAGGATTTGAAATTGGGGGTGAAAATTACAGAATAGAGCCCAGTATTTATGAAATTACATTTTAGCCCTATAAATACTTCAAAATTTTCATTTTATTCTCTCAATGAAACTTTTAATGGGGACTAAAGTGAAAGTATTGAAATTTTAATGAGGCTAAAATACAATTTCCTAAACCTTTGGGTTCAATTATGCAATTTTAGGGGGCCAACCCTAGCCTTCCCAATTCCGCCCCTGTCCTGGAAGCCTCGTACAACTTCTACAATATCCTCGTTATTCAACAAGTCTTGCCAGAAATCTTCGTCGTTAATAATCTCTTTCTCTCTATTAATACTTTGGATTACCTCATTATGTTGTTCATCTTCTTCCTCTACCTTGCCAATCAAATCCAAATCCCCAGCAGCAGCAGCAGCAATATTATTATTAGGTTCAAGTATTTCAACCAGATCTGAGCAATCTAATTGACCTACTAATAACTCATCAACATTATTATCATTATTATGACTACTAGGCCCTTGATCTATGGTTCTTCTTTTCTTTGAGATTTCTTCTTCAAGTTCCTTCTTCCATTCTTTCTGCTGAACTAATTGCTGAACAAAGTTAGGGTTCTGCGTGGATCTTGCTAAGAAATTCATCATTTGTTGCTGCTTTTGTTCGGTTCTTTTGAGCCTACCTTTCATTTGTTGAAGGTAGGTTTTTGTATTCTGCTGCTGTTGCCTGAGTTTTACCAGCTCCAGCATGAGCACTTGCTTGTCTCGCCGGAGCCGGTTCACCTCTCCGTCCAGCCCGAACTGGCCTACTTCCACGCATGAATCTAGAGCTTGATGGTCATGGTGTTTATGATGATGTTGTTGTTGTTGCCTTGTTTTCTTTCTCCTTATGTTCTTGAGAAGATGCTTTTGTCCTCTCAGAAACCCTTCATTGGCAAATTCCCACCTATCTGGATCAACCTTTCTGAATCCCTATATCAACATATATATCAAGGTATATCAAATCTCTTCTTCACTCTCAACCACAAAATCTTAGGCAATGTGTTTGATATATACTCATGCAAATTTTATATGTATTCAGATGTGTGTGTGTGCGGTGTATCCTCTCTCTTTATTAGAATATATTATAAAGAGTCTCACATCTACTGGTCAGAGAAAAAATTGAAGGTATACATATAATGTTTAAGGAAGTCCTATCAAATTGGCTTAAATTATTTTGATAGAAAGACATATAGTAAAACCGAAGGTATATTTAGCTGTAAATCATGCTGTCTCCTCCCATCTGTGTTATGATTTCATAGTTCAGTTGATTCATAGTTAATCCTTGAATCAAAACTAATCGATCAGATTGCATGTATATTTTTCTGTTGAGAGTATCCAAATCTATCTCACACACACACAAAAGTTACAATGAAAAACGACATGTTTTCTCTCTCCATATTGACAGTTATATATAAATAATCTAAGTGACATAATGGCATATGAGAACCATAGATTCCCTAGTGAAACCCTACGTGAGGAGATATATTCGGATTGCGCAAAAATACAGATAGATTGTGAATTCGAAGTTTTAATTTCTTAGGTATTTGAATTTGATATATGAAGACTTTGATTATTAAACTAGAAATGAATGGAAATGGGCCGGTGAGGAATAGACAAGAATAATTTAAATTTGTATCAAAGAAATGTTTAAATGAGACTCCTCCTCTTTAACTATATGAATTTCATCCATCGATTTGAAGACATTAAGTAGCAAATGCTTAAGTTCTTAAGTGAAGGGTATTAGAAAAAGAATGTATTAACATAAAATCTCACTATTTCTAATAGTACATAAGAATATACAGTAAACTCTCCCGGAGAAATTTAGAAACATGTTATCAAGTTCAACAGTTTGCAAAATGATTGTAATGAGAGTGAATTAAATAAATTTAAAATGTAAATTAAGTACTTCTTTCTTGTTCAAAGACATCAACGAACAATAAGTAAACAATATGGAGAGAAAAGATTGAAGAAACAAATACACCAATCTTTCTATTTGTTTTTATAAGTAACTTTCTCTCTTTTGGTATTGATCCTTTTTATAAGCAACTTTTTTCTGTGTGTCAAAATTTGAACTATTTTTACCTTTTCTACCTCTATTAAATATATATTTTTATATTAATTATCCCACACCTACCACTAATTTTTTTTATTCAACCATTTATTACACATTTTCTTACATATTTTATCTTCATACTCTCTCATATTTGTTATTGGTTCTCTCTTCTATGCTCATTTCATAAATAGATGTATATTTAGAAGAAACATGACATTTTTGACATATTTATTATTTTTAACTAATCTTAACCGCTAGTTTGTTTTATGTAATAAGGATAAAAATTACTTATAAAAATGGCTAGAGGAGTATTAAAATGGGACCAATATCTAAAAGCTTCTTCAAGAAACGTGACAGAAGATAGGGTTTTTGCAGTTTCACACAGTTTCATTGCATCTAAAAAACCAGATCGATCCATAGATGAAAAACATTACGGACAATAAAGGCAAATCATTATACGACTAACTAAAATCAACAAAACCCACTAATAACAAGACATCAAAGTTTGAATTTTTATGATTGCATATAAGAAAAGAAGAAACCCTAGAGAGAGAAAAAAAGAAGAAGCAAAACTCACATAGGTATTTAGCTGTCTGACGAAGCTGGAGAAATTGCTGTGTTTGAATAATCTGGGAAGGAGGCTCATGGAGAAAGACTGTGGATCCCAGACAACGAAGCTATTGTAACCTCCGCTCCACGAAACTATGTGGTTGGTGGACACGTCGTCGACGATGTCGTATGTTTTTGTCAGAAACGGCGGAGGACCACCTTCGTGGAGCCCCTGCATTGGCTGTGGAGCAGCAGCCGCGGCCATCGCCGCCATATTGGTGGTCGCCGTTGCGGTGGCCTCCATAATAATCTCCTCCTTCACTACTCGATTCATAATCTCACGCACTAATTCGGATCTGGGTCGGCTTCGTTTTCGGTAACAAAAAATAGGTTTTGCTCAGATTTTGATCTTGATTGAGTCTGAGAGAGTAATTCAGAAGTCAAGAGCTAGGCTATGGCGGCTTATATTACCAGCCTAGCTACACAGGCCTATCAATGAGATGATTTTAAAGAACTCAGGTAAGGTTACTGATAAAAGGGTTAGAGTGATAAATGTAAGAAGTGGGAGGTCACACAGATTTCTCTTGAGAGAGAGAGAGAGATTAGTGAATAGATTGATGGTTTTAGCAGAGGGTTTGGTGGTGAGAGATAAAGAGAGAACAAGGTGGGAGATAGGTTTTGGGCAATATCTAAATAAACGAGGTGATGTGGAACATCGTTTTCTTCTCATTTTATTTTATTGAAATAATAATTATTCAGTAATGGGCCGGGCATGCGGCAAAGTGCAAACACAAATCAACGCAAGTTCAATAGGACAATCAGATATTTTTCTCACCTGCCTGCGCGCGCGGGAGTTGGCTTAAGTAGAAAGGACTTGGGCCGTTTAAGTAGGGGTCTCGAGTTCGAGTCATTGTAGACCCAGAAAACTCCCCTAGGAGAGGTCCCCGCATATGCACCCGACAGAACCTCGATCCGGACTAGGCAGGGCAAAACTCTAGTGAACTGGGTACAGTAGCAAAAAAAAAAAAAGATATTTTTCTCGCTCCAATGTTTTTTCTCACTCCTTTGGGAAAGTGTATTGTCCCACACTACTCCCACTGACTTTTTATTTATTTATTTATTTATTTTTTATAGTATGGCAATTGATTAACTTGTAATAAAAATATGGGTATTATTTAATTAGTTGACCTTATATATATGTTGTAGTATTTAAATATTTTTATTAGTATCATATATATATACACACAAAAAAAGAAAAAGAAAATGTCATTACCATTTTTGATATAGGTTTCCTTGGTTGAAGGGAAATTGACGATTCCAGTTAAGGATTTGTCAGAAGGTTCTGGAATTTCAGTGTGGAAGTGGTGAGATGGCGTTATGGAGCGCAGAACCCACTGTTTGCTGCTGCTGTCTGGGGCACCATTTTGGGATTTTAGACGATGACGTCTTTTAAATAAATAAAATATTAAAAATCTCATATAAATACTATATAAAATTTTAAAACTCCCAAAAGTCTATTAATAGTGAAGTATATAAAAGTGACAGAGATCAAATTGAGATTTTAAAATGTTAATGAATTTATTATTATACCCCCAATTTTTAAATAAAAAAGAAAAAAGAAAAATGAGGATCTTTACCTCCTCCATATACTACCACCGTCGGAACTCAAAATCAAAAGGGAGAGTAGCGCTGTGGCGAGGAGAATTGGAGACCAGGGAGAGACGATCGAAAGAAAAGAAGCTACACCCACCATCACCACCTCTTTCCACCACCATCCTCTTTTCTTCATCGTTGGCATCGGAACTTGGTGCTGTGATCAGAACTTGCTGACGACGATGGTGGAGTGAAAGTGGAGGTAGAACAAAGTAAAAAGGGTAGAAGATAAAGGTTTCCCAAGTTCAGGTGTTCGCAACATTCCCCTAGTCTAAATTATCACCCAAAAACATGGAGGAACGTGATGGTGAGGTTGCGAAAAGGAAATTCAAGATCTTCATAATTTTTCGGTTATTGACTATTGTTTCTTGATTTCTATATTTTTTTTGCTTTCCTTCAGCTTCGATCTCGTTTGGTTATCGAAGAATTAGTCATCAATGTCTCATAAATTTTGATATGGTATTAACTAAATGTAAAATGAGCTTCACAAAATTTGTAATGAGATTGACAAGTTTAATAATGGTTTTGACAAGAATTGTAAATGTTTTTATAAAAGAGTTTGTTGATAAAAACATAGAAGTCAAGATTCACTAACATTTGTGGCATTTCACCAAAATTCGTAATTGGATTGATAAGTTTAGGAATGATTTTGACAAAAGTGTTTGTTGATGAAAACATGCAAGTTAGGATTCACTAATATCTGTGTCAATCTCATTACTCATTTTGTCAATCTTATTACTCAATTGGTGTCAATCCTTTTACACATATTATAAGTACTTACGGATTTTGCCAATATCATTACTTATTTTATCAATTTCATTAATGTTCACTGTCTTCTACAATTCACCTTCTTCTTCCTCAACCTTCTAGCTTTCTCCAATATCCTCAACCAATTAAACTCTTCCCCAAAATCTTCTCTCCTAGTGCTACCTCAGCTCTTAGAACCCACAACACCCAACCAATTCCTTCCTCCTTCAAATGCTTCTCATTTCTATTTTGGAGACACACACACACACACACAGAGTATGTGAGGAGTATTTTAGTAAAAACATTTAAATTTTAAAATCCTAGATTCCTCACAATCACCTCTATGTCTTTTTAATCTTTTAACATACTTTTTGGGATTTTGAACATTCATATGGTATTTAAATGTAATTTTTCTAATAAAAAATATATTTTTTTAACACAAATAAAAAAACATATTCAATTGAAGAGAAAATAACTGGAAAATATTTCCCTTACAAAATTTCTATTAAAAAAATACCTAAAGACACCGTGGCCTTATAATATAGTGGTATGAGAGTTTTCTATAAGTACAACATCATAAGTTTGATCCCACTTATAACCTACTATTAATGCCTACCCTTTAATTTTTTTTTAATAAAAAATTGTTATAAAAGAAAAAGGACTCATGTTTTTGAACAAATGCAACTGTTCTTCAACTGTGTGCAATATACTTCAACTATGTGCTAATGTTTTCCATTTTGTTTATAGTTGAAGATAGGTTGCATATAGCTGAAGAAGAGTTGCATATGTTAAAGATTGGATAAGTTGCAAATATGTTCTTAAACAAGTTTTAGGCACTTCTGAATAACAAGTTTTAGGTACATCTGAAAAATACATGTTACTATGGGGATTTTTCAATAGTTTTTTTAGAAAAATTGTGAAAATTCATTTTTAAAAAAATTTATTGATCAAAAGATTTGTATTCGAGGCTTTTTGTTCTATGAAATCATTTAAAGTATCAGTACCTTTTGTGCATAAAAATATATTATGTATATTAGCTGATAAAATTTTCAAAAGGAATTTCACCAATTTTCCTTTTTTTTTAAAACTTTTTTGAAATGGCTTTTATTTTATTTTTTAATGGACATAGATATATTATCTGAACTGAATACATAATAGTATAACATAAGTATTTCAAATAATATATGCTGAGTTGACTATTTAAGAGTAATAGTTTAGTCTATATTCATAAAAATGTATAAGCATGTGGGGATCTTATATTAGTGAGTTAAATTTTTAAATTATGCGAGTTTGATAACCACTTAATTTAAGTTCACTGCAAAACTATATGGATCAAAAGTAAACCTTTTAGTCCCTAATATGAAAGCTTATTGGAGGATTGAATTTAATCTCAAATATAAGATATCAATTTATTTTGATTCTTATATTTTTTATTTTCCCAAACTAATTTACCTAATTGATAAACTAATATAATGTAGGAGTATTTCTGGAGGATCATGTCACGTTTACTCAAATTAACCAAATTATTTCATTTTCTTAATTTATGTAAATTAGTTAATTAGGTTGCTCAAATTAAGGGCAAATGATGGTCATATGGTAATTAATAAATAAACAATGTCGTCCCATATATAGAACTAAGGTAACAAAAACCGGCTTTGGGACAAACTAAATCTACTTTCATCTAATCATTCAATTCAACCAAGAGATAAACAATCATGATTGTAATGAACTACAACAATAACTAGCTATAGGCAACAAGGCAAACAATTCAAGACGATGTTAGGGTTCTAATCCCTGCACAGAATTCAACTTACTTTAAGTAATGTTGTGCTGTACAAAATAAGACAGTGAAAGAAATTTTATCTTATAAAACATAAAAACATACTTGTTTTATGTGCTTCTAATAGATTAGTCACACATCCAAAATTTCTTGTTTTTCACTTATTATTCCATTCATCCATCTTTTAATTAACAACGCTTTTAGATTTCAACATCATGGGGTATTGCTATTATATCCTTCTCCCTCATAAATGTATAGGAACTAGTAAGGAAGGGATTTACTTTGACCCTAGGGTTGTTTGGCTGGAGGGAAATGGAGGAGAAGAGCAGGGAGGGGAGATTTTTGTGAGTTGAATTTTAGAAAAAGAGAAGTAGGGTTATAAAATTTTAATAAAGATAAGATAGATGCAAAATAAAAAAGTAAGAAAAATTAATTAAAAATTTTAAACATCACTTCTCCAATTTTTTTAAATCTAACTAAGTCACAAAAATTTTCACTCCCTTCCCATCCAATGCCAAACAATCCTTAACACTTTAATCTACCTTGTCTATTGAATTTGTAACTTTTCCTCTAAACTTATTACTGTTGATTGCACATATCAAGGGAATTTTCATAAAAGGATTTCTCAAATAAAAATGATTAAATATGAAATTTTAGGAAAACCAGTATGGATATTTTATTGATCCCTATTAAAAAAAAATAGATGTTGTATAAATAATTAATTTAACTAATTTTTTAATCTCTACAAACTAGTTATTTAGTTCTTGCATTAAGGATATATGAGGATTAACTTTTATCTAATCCCAAATGTTATCCATCCTAAAGAATAGATTTTGAATGTGTATTTCAACTTTTTTTAATTACTCTATTGTGTCTTTAATGTAGTGAGCTAGTTAGTTAATTTTTAAATTAGTTATTCATAAGAAAATACGTATTGATTTTTTTTAAAAAAAAAGAAAATAAACTCTTTAATTTTTTTTATTAAAATTACCCCTGAAACCACTTAATACCTACTCTCTCACACAATTTATAAAAATAAACGCGAATGCAGAAAAAATTGTCAAGAAAGTGTCAAATTTTGGGGGGCAGGTCACATGATAGAGAGTAAATAACCACTCCAAAAGTAGTTAGATTAATACTACTTAATATAGTGAGGTTGGATGAGTGTAGAAGGGCATGGAATATCCCCTAGATCCCATGACAATTCAAAAGCACCCAGCCAATGAGGACGTGAGTGACGTGGGGCCCATAAATCTTTGCTTTTTTCGCAATCTTTTATTTCATTTTTTGGCTTTGCGTCTAATTCAAACTTTAGCATCAAATTATTACACCTCATCCCCCAAAAAAGTCTTTGATTACTTGCTGCTTTATTTTGTAACTATCTAGGCTATTTTTAAGGATGTTTCAATGTAATGAAGAATTTTTTTTTAAAATATCATTAAGATTATCTTATAATTTAATAATTTTCTATAATCTTTAATTACGTTGTCTTAAATTTCAGTTCACTTGTACATCTTGAATAACGTTGATGAAGTTTTAGACAACATAGGTGCACATAAAGAAGTTGTAAAGAAAGAAAATAGTCAAATGACTGAACAAATGTTAATTAAGGAGCATAATATAACTTTTGCAAATTGGTTCAAACAAAGGGTCGAGGAGAGGAATGTGTTTCTGATACAATAAAATAGTTAGCAAATGATCCTAAGGTTGATGTCATAACTTGGAATTCGTATGTGATCAATGGTTATACCTTTTACACGAAGTCCCTAGATGATAGGAGTACAGTCCAGATCGATGATGTTATATTAGAGGCTGAATTTATGTACTTCTCCAGTTCGAAAGACAAAAAGCCTAAATTGACAGTCATGCCTTATTATGAGGTTATCAAAGAGATTTGAGAGGTATACTATGTTAAAATTAAATTTCCAATTTTCAAATGCAAGTGGGTTAATATTAATAATGGTGTTCAGACCGGTGACTAGGATTTACATTAGTCGATATTAATAGTAAAAGTTTTGAAAATGGACCTTTTATTATGACAGACTAAGCGAAACAAATGTTCTATATCACCAATTAGGAAAATAAATTATGATCTGTAGCTCAATAAGGAAAAAGGTTCATTGATATTGATGAGAAAATTCATTCAAATTATGGTTTTCTTGAGAGTATTCTTTTTTCAAGGGGTCTCTCGAAAATGAATGAAGAAGATGAAGCGGATGATAAACCCGACATAAGAAATGATGATCATGAAAAGATATGGGAGGATATCTCTTTATAAAAGAGACAATTCATCAGGTAATATTCATAAGTAGAATTCTTTGAAAACTTTAACGTTTTAACAATATTCCTTCTTATGTTTTAAAACAATATAATGTCATTAACTGTGATGCTTTTGTTTTTATTTTTATTTTTGTGGTAGGATCCGAAAGGCCATGATATTTAAAAGAGGAATTTTGTTGGGTGAGAATCTGATGAAAACATGGTGAATTGGGCATGTATGTTCATTTAGGTGCTATATATCTTTGTAACTCATTGTATTTGTAACTGATCTTATTGTATATATTCATTTAGGTGTTATATTGTCATAATATATTCATTAAGAGGACATAACTCATGGTGAATAATGTTTGTACTCATTTCCAATAATTCAATTTGTAATTCATAATAGATTATTTATAGTTTGTAGCTTAAAATACTGCCTTTTAAGTGCTAGATTAGGTGGTGGATGTGTATGAGGAAGAAAGAGATCAGAGAAAAAGTACGAGAAAATTTAGATCGGATGACATAAATAAAAGGTCTAGACTTTTAAGAGAGAAGGTATTACAAAGTAGGTCTAAAAAGTCTAAATTATTACACCTCATCCCCCAAAAAGGTCTTTGATTACTTGCTGTTTTATTTAGTAACTATCTAGGATATTTTTATGAGTTTCAGCGTAATGAAGAAATTTTTCCAGATATCATTAACATTATCTTAAAATTTAATAATTTTCTATAATCTTTGATCACGTTGTCTTAAATTTTAACATGTTTTACTAGTAAAATTTTAGGCATCGAAACTCTAACAATGGTTAACACCTTTTTCAAAGAAAAAAAGTAAGGCCACTAATGTTTTTTCACCACAAATTTTAATTTAATTTCAGTCCAAGGGCAGCCCTGAAATTTCAAAAAAATTTGGAGCTATTTAACATTAAATTGTTGCAACAAAACAGAGAATCAAACGAGGCTACGGCTAACTATAAACCCAAATGCAGAGAAGCCACCGCCTGAGATTGTAGAAGGCAAAAGAAAGGACCAGTGGTGAAGAAAGGCGGTGACTATGAAGGGGGGAGAGAGAGAGAGAGAAACGATGGTGGAAGCACAATTTCTGGGGACAAGACAAGTGAATCTAGCAGGTATGGGTCTATGCTGAGCAGAGGAAGGCCGGTGAAGCTCCAACGAGAAGGTGGTGTGGAGGAGGAAGATTGGCGGTGAGGAAGAAGTTTTGATCTCTCTTTTCCTTAAGCTTTGGGGCACCTTTGTCACAGCTCCGTTGCAACTCAGATTGGGAGGAGTTGAATGATGATGGAGGGGGAAAAGGTGATGATCGGCGGTGGTGGAAGGTGAGGACGATGAAAGAGAGCAACGATAGTGGTGAATCATTGTGGTTAAGCAATGAGCTAGAAAGGGACGACACAAGGAGCATTTTTTGCATAAGCGGAGTGGGTGAAAAGCTAATCCAAACACCTAAAACTAAAAAAGTTTTCCACTGAGATTTTTTCCTCTCCATTGCTTACCCAAACAAGTAGTAAGATGTTCAGATAATATTTCCCATGTTGATGCGATACCTGAGAACAGGGGAGGAACTAGAGGGGGCTAGGGGTGGCATCACTCGCCCTAAAAGTACATAATAGAACCTAGATGTTCAGGAAATTACATTTCAGCCTCATAAGGGACTAAAGTGAAAATAGTGAAATTTTTATGAGGCTAAAATATAATTTCATCAACATATAGGTTCTATTATATAATTTTCACCCCCTAATTACAATTGCTTACTCTGCCTATACTTGAGACCAGGCTTTTACGGAGATGACAATCGGATATGCCCTAGAAGAATCTCGTGGTGCCTCAACATCCACCTATAGGACCTTGGAAATGATGAGATTGCGACAAGAATCAGCTACAAACATGTTCAACCTCCATTGTATTACAAAGTGGCTAGCCAAGTAAGTGCTCGTTTTGGATTAACTTCTTATAATAGCTTTCACAATTATGAGGTAAATATACAAACTTACGGAAAAGAACTTCTGAAACCATGATTTTTTACAATAAGTATAAACTCCAAAGCCCGCTCTGTCGTTAATATTCTTTCAAAGATTAATAACAAATGTTGCTTGAAATCTCTAATTTGCCAAAAAAGTCTCATAGGACATGTAGGTATATGTTGGAATCTCACCAGAAACGCGGAAGCGTATCGTACTACGCTATATAGAAAAAGTTAAAACCTTCATCGTTTTGATTACCTGGAAAGATGCAGCGATCTGAAAGCTTCTCCACAAACAGTCCTCGTATCTGAAGTAGAGCCGGTAAAACGAGCCGAGCCCATCGGGCCGACCCATTTAAGCCCTGGTCCGTCAAGGGCCGGGCTTGAAAAATAGACGAAATATTTGAAATTGGCCTTGGAGGGCCGGCCTTGAAGGGCCTCGGGCTTAGACGGGCCGGCCCTGGAGGGCCATGGGCCGGCCTTGCAAACCCTTTTCACTGTAGCTTTTACTTTTTTTATTTTTTAAATTTATTAATTTATATATATTTTGTATTTGTTATGTAGTTATTTATCCATTTAATTACAAATATATAATAACTATACTCTAATTTTATGATTTGGTTTATTATTTGTTGCAAATAAAGATTATGGATGTGTTCATGATGCGGGAGAAGAAATTCATAATATGTTTTTTATGTTTTATGTGAGTTATTTGTGAAGATAGTTTGCTTTTGATTATAAATTAGTTATTGTAGTTATTTATTGGATGATTCGTATTGTAATTTACTAATTATATTTCTTTAAAAAAAACTGAGGAAAAATAGTTAAAATTTGGAATAGTAATTTCCAGGCCCTACGAGCCGGCCCTGGTGCTCTCGGGCCGGGCTTTGAAAAACATGTGTTTTTCTTACTCCGGGCCCTGGAGGGCCGGCCCTGTTAGGCCCTGGCCCTGTTAGGCCCTGGCCCTTCACGAGCCGGCCCTGATTCCCAGCTCTAATCTGAAGCAGCGATCTATAAGCCTCTCCACAAACAGTCCTCGTACGCTCTATGATCGATCCTCCAGACTATCTCTCGAGGGGAATAGGATGGTTGTGTGGGCAACCGTTCAGATGATGAATGTCTGCCTCTAGGGTTTGTTTTTTATGAGAGCCTCCTTATGCGTGTTTTTTTTTTCCTCAAGCAGGTGAAAGTAGGTTTATATGCTACTACACCCAAGACCTAACCCTAAACCACATGGGCCATAGAGTTCTTGGGCTGTAGTCTCAATTAAGCCATATTGGGCTTAAGTGACTAAAGAGCACATTAACCCAACAATCTCCCACTTGCTCTTTAAGATACAGACTTGAGTTCGTAAACCCAAGACCATGTAGCCCATAAGCGATCATCATCTGATAATATACCTCATCCCTTGTCTCGAGCTAGCCTGGGGATCTATCATTTGTCATTCATCAAGGCTCATGATAATCTACAGAAGATTATCTAGTTCGGTGCTACTCCACTAGAAGCCCGAACGTGATCTCCAAGAATAATGACACTTATAACAAGAATATGCATTACCCCTCTATAAAATGTTTATAACTTGATTGACTAGTTTTCTGTAACCCAATCAATTATTTATTCCCTTGACTTTAATACTTTCTCTAATGGATTACATGCACTGGCCAGTGTCTTCAATATCTAGGTACCGAAACATATCGAGGGGACATTTCCTATAAATTCCATGTTGTTTATCTCATAAACACCGATAACCAAACAGTCTCAATCTCAAAATACCGAGTTGTTGGCCGTCATATAGATCAAACCTCACCCGTTGGTAAATCAAAGAATGAAAACTATTCGACTACCTATTTAAAATAAACTCAGGATTAAGAGCAACTACATGACTATAGTTATCTGGAGATTTGATTCCTTATGACAGAAAGAACAACCTTAATCAAATCTCTCCTTGACCCATTCAATGTAAGTATTAACTCACACCAATATTTTATAATGATTCGAACAAAACCATTTCATAAAATATTGCAGCCTAAATAAAGTGCCCAACTTAATTTAATAGCTGTGAACCAATTCATCAATTTTGAGAACCTATGACCATGTCCTCTATGAACGTATTCATATGATCATGTACTCCACAATTGATCCAGACCTTAGAGTTTGTAAATTGTGTGCAAAATAAATGAAAAGCACCTCATTTATTAACATTTAGAAAAAAAAAATGCAATGTCAAAATGTCTTGCTCAAAAAGCACAAAATAACAAAGTAAAATAACAACTACCTAAACCTATAACAAATCTTGAATCCTCCTAAGACCCATAGATGAAACATGCCTCTCGAACACACGTTCAGGCAAACTCTTAGTAAAAGGGTCAGCAAGGTTCTCGTCTGATGCTATCTTTGCTACTAATGTATCTTCTCTTTTAACTATTTCTCGGATCAAATGGTACTTCCTCTCTATGTGTTTTTGTCTCTTGTGACACCTTGGTTCCTTGGACTGTGCTACTGCCCCATTGTTGTCACAGTAAAGTGTGATAGGACAATCAACACCTGGTATCACCTGAAGGTCCGTTAGGAACTTCTTTAACCATACAGCTTCCTTTGCAGCCTCAGAAGCAGCTACATACTCAGCCTCATTGGCAGAGTCAGCCACACATGATTGTTTTACACTTCTCCAACAAATAGCACCGCCATTAAGGGTGTATACATATCCCGAGGTGGACTTACTTGAGTCAATATCTCCTTGGAAATCTGAGTTCGTATAACCAATGGTTTCAAGACTCCCACTCGAATAGACCAACATATAATCTCTCGTTCTCTGTAGGTACTTGAGTATATGTTTAACCGCTACCCAGTGTTCCTCTCCAGGATTAGATTGGTACCGGCTTACTACTCCCACTTCATAACAAATATCTAGTCTGGTACATAGCATAGCATACATGAGACTACCTACTGCTGAAGTATAAGGTATCCTACTCATGCGTTCTCTCTGCTCAGGAGTTTTAGGAGATTGCTTCTTAGAGAGATGAATCTCATGCCTGAAGGGTATAATTCTCCTCTTGGAATTCTCCATGCTAAACCTGGAAAGTATTTTGTCAATGTATTTAGTCTGGGATAACGCCAAAACCCTATTCTTTTGGTCTCACAAGAGTTTAATACCAAGAATATAATTGGCTTCCCCCAGGTCCTTCATATCAAAATGCTTGCTCAGCCAGGTTTTTATGCCTAACAATACCTTTGTATCATTTCCGATAAGGAGTATATAATCCACTTAAAGTACCAGAAAAGATACCACATTGCCTTGGATCCTTTTATACACACATGGCTCATTAGGACTTTTCTCAAAACCATAAGACTCAATGGCTTGATCAAATCTGATGTTCCATGATCTGGACGCTTGCTTAAGTCCATAAATGAACCTTTTCAACTTGCATACCATTTCTTCTTGCCCTTTGGCTATAAACCCTTTTGGTTGCTGCATATAGATTTTCTCTTCCAAATTTCCATTTAGAAAAGCAGTTTTGACATCCATTTGCCAAATCTCATAATCAAGATTTGCTGCAACAGCTAAGATAATCCGGATGGACTTGAGCATGGCAACCGGCGAAAAAGTTTCATCATAATCCACACCTTCCTTTTGGGAGTACCCTTTCGCCACCAATCTAGCTTTGAATGTTTCAACCTTCCCGTCCGATCCTCTCTTTCTCTTGTAAATCCACTTACACCCAATGAGTTTTATCCCTTCAGGTGCATCTACAAGAGACCAAACTAAGTTGAAATACATAGAATCCATTTCACGATTCATAGCCTCAAGTCATTCCTGAGCATCAACATCTCCTAGTGCTTCGTCATAACTTGTGGGATCACCATCTTCTGCAATGATGTCATCCTGATTTGACTTACCCAACAAGAGATATCTTGCAGGTTTACGAATCAATCTCCCACTACGACTTTGTCGTACTTGATGTTGTGCATCTTCAGGGGGTCCACATTTTGTGGGTTAACAGTTTCTAGATGAGGACCCTCATTAAGTGGATCAACCAATTCCTGATTTTGTTCTTCATTAAGTTCATCATCATGCTAAACTTCTGGTTCTATCTCTGGTTCCTGTGTATGTTCAGATACATTTTCCTCTCTTTGAACAACCACAGGAATAAAAGCTAGAACCGCCTGGGGTTGTGGTGAAACTTGATCTGAGACTAGCTCATCAAGAATAACCTTGCTCCTAGGCTTATAATTTGCCATATAGTCCTCCTCTAAGAAAGTCGTGTGAGTGCTCACTATGACCTTCTTTTCTTTTGGACTATAAAACAACCAACCTCTAGTTCCTTTAGGATAGCCTACAAACATGCATGCTTCAGTACGCGAGTCCATCTTATCTGGTTTCTGTTTCAAGACATGTGCCGGAGCACTCCAAATCCGAATATTATTCATGATGGGCTTACACCCTTTCCACAATTCTATTGGTGTCTTTGAAACCGACTTGGACGAAGCTAAGTTCAATAGATACATAGCTGTTTTTAAGGCATATCCCCAGAATGAATCAGAAAGAGATGAATAACTGAGCATAGATCTTGTCATTTCTAAAAGGGTTCTATTTCTCCTTTCAGCAACTCCATTCTGCTGGGGTGTCCTTGGAGAAGATAATTGTGAAACTATCCCCTCTTTGGTCAGGTAAGACATGAACTCTCCAGATAGGTATTCACCCCCTCGATCAGATCGAAGAGTCTTAATTTGAACACCAAGATGTTTTTCTGCCTCAGCCTTGAACTCTTAGAATTTTCCAAAAGCTTCAGGCTTGAGACGCATCAAGTACACATGTCCAAATCTAGAGTAATCATCAATAAATGTGATGAAATACTGATACCCACCTCTAGCTTGGACATTTATCGGTCCACATACATCAGTATGTACCAATTCCAGCTGAAGTGTGGCACGTTTTCCCTTGGCCTTGAAAGATCTCTTGGTCATTTTACCCTCTAAACAGGATTCACATACTGGTATCGGTTCAAAGTTCAGGGATTTTAAAATCCCACTTTTGACCAAACTTTGTATCCTGTTAGAGTTAATATGACCCAATCTCAAATGCCAAAGATATGTTTCATTGGAAACTTTTCTTTTCTTTGATGAATTAATATGCTCAACATCTTTTAATTCAACATGATTAACTTCATAGGGAACAGGACTAAAGAAATAAAGACCATTAAACTTTACTCCAGAACAGATAAAAGAAGATGAACTTCTTATTGTAACTGAGGAATTAAACTGAACTGTCAAATCATGTTTATGCAAACAACTAACAGAAATTAAATTCCTATTAAAATCTGGAATAAATAAACAGTCTTCTAAAACCAAAGTTCTGCAATTATCAAAAGTTAAAATGACTTGTCCCACTGCTAGTGCAGACACAAGCTCCCAAGTTCCAAGCTTCAAATCTCTTTGTCCTTTACTTACAAGAAAGCTATGTTTGAACCACTGCAAAGAGTAACAAACATGGTTAGTGGCTCCTGAATCAAGGATCCATTTTTTAAAATGATTCTCCACTAAACAAGCCTCAATCACATGTAAATTACCCATACCAGCAAACATGCCATCAAGAGCCTGGAGCATTGTTGCTCAACTTTCAATCATGCTCACTTGCTCCTGAAGGTGATTGGCGAGACTAGCCAAAATGTAGCATCGAACTGATACATTCGCCTTCTCTCATCTTTCCTTCTTCTGCTGAAATCGAGTCCGAATTGCATCAAACGCATATGCAACAGGCTGCGCTAGCATAGGGGTAGTGAGAACAAAGTTGAGCTTTTCATATTGAAGAACAATATCCAAATTAGTTTTCCATTGTTTGTAGTTTGTACCATCCATAGGTTTTTGGCTCAAGATTGTAGCTAAAGGATTGAATAAAGACATTTTTCTGAAAATAAAAAAGCACACTAATTACAAACTATAATTAACAACAAACGGATATAGCGCTAGTAGATTCTTATAACTACTATTCGTTTATTGTTTAACAATCCATTAGTTATCTTTACAATGCTTACGATGGGCAAGATTCTTGTAAAACTAATATTGTTAATTTGGGCCTTCAGTTCCATTGCCAGAGCCTCGATGAGAGGGTTAACAATTTTACCAAAGTTGAATGTAATTAACCATTGTTTGCTTTCAAAATTATCTTTAGTGTCTAAGTGTTGCCGACGATGGGCCATGCAAAACTTTACTAAAATTTTGAAAATATTAGGGTTTAATCTAGCGAAATTCGATTATCCTTATCCGATGGGGCTTCAGCGATAACCATTTCACTAATAAACCCACAATTGGAGCCCATAGGTTTTAAATTTAAATGCTTAATTTAAAACATTCACCCATTCAACATTTTAAATTTAGAATTTTCAATTTCCAAGAATTTGTTCAATTTAGAGTAAATTATTAGGTATCTAAAATCTAGTCATGATTGGCAGAGTGTGCGTCACATGACCATTTTAAATAACTCACAAATTACTCTAAAAGGTACAATTTTCTTAGGAAATTTCCTGGATTGTTTGTCTAGATTTTAATTCCACAATTATTATTCTAGATTTTAATTTAAAATCATAATAATTGATATTTAATGTCTAGATTTTAATTTCACAATTAATTAATCCAATTATTATTCTAGATTTTAAAACTTAAAATCATAATAATTGATAATTAATGTCTAGATTTTAATTCCACAATTAATTAATCCAATTATTATTCTAGATTTTAATTTAAAATCATAATAATTGATAATTAATGTCTAGATTTTAATTCCACAATCAATTAATCCAATTATTATTCTAGATTTTAATTTAAAATCATAATAATTGATAATTAATGTGTAGATTTTAATTCCACAATTAATTAATCCAATTATTATTCTAGATTTTAATTTATAATCATAATAATTGATAATTAATGTGTCGATTTTAATTCCACAATCAATTAATCCAATTATTATTCTAGATTTTAATTTAAAATCATAATAGTTGACAATTAATTTAGTGGGCAATCTAAATAATCTCACATAATAACTATCATACTAGTCGATTCAAGGCATAATAGCTGCTATGCAATTATGACATGTGATTATGCAACAATATGGCATCTTCCTATTCTATATGACATGTTACTTACCAACATCATGTTAATCGCAAATATAATTCACACAATTTAACAAAGGCATTAAATAATTAAACAAATAACTTTAATCCATGGCTTTCCTTAAAAAAAATAAGAATAAAAAATTACAACTTTGGAATTCCTCTTTTGTCCAGCCCATAGTATTGTCTCTAGCCCTTTTAGGGTATCTATGGGCCCAAAAGCCCAAATACCCATACTTTAGCTAGAAACCCTAGGACACACAAGAGGAACTCTAGCCGTCACTCCTGCCAACGCCTTCAGCTGAAGTTATCTCATCTTCTTCGCAGTTTCTTGATCTCCAACTTTTACAGAAATTCAAAAAATATATAGAAATTCCAAAATAAAATTAAAACCAGCAAGGAGGAAACCTAATCATATGGGATTAGCCTCTTTATTACAAATCAAGAAATACACGAGAAAATCTAACCATGGATTAAAGCGATTAACCGATTGAAATTAAAACTAATACCAAATATGAATTATAAACGAATAATTACCATAAAATAAATAACAAATCTAGAAAAAGATGCCATATTTTCAAAAAGAATCACATGAAATATAAATTAATATCAAAACTCGATTCTTTTCCTCATCACTATTGGCTTTGATGCCAATTATTGGAATCTCACCAGAAACACGGAAGCGTAGCGTACCACGCGATATAGGAAAAGTTAAAACCTTTATCGTTTTGATTACCTGGAAAGATGCAGCGATCTGAAGCAGCAATCTGAAAGCCTCTCAACGAATAGTCCTCGTATCTAAAACAGCGATCTATAAGCCTCTCCACAAACAGTCCTCGTCTACTCTATGATCGATCTTCCAGACTATCTCTCGAGGGGAATAGGATGGTTGTGTGGGCAACTGTTCAGATGATAAACGTCTGCCTCTTGGGTTTGTTTCTGATGAGAGCCTCCTTATGCGTGTTTTTTTTCTCAAGCAGGTGAAAGTAGGTTTATATGCTACTACACCCAAGACCTAACCCTAAACCACATAGGCCATAGAGTTCTTGGGCTGTAGTCTCAATTAAGCCATATTGGGCTTAAGTGACTAAAGAGCACATTAACCCAACAGTATATAACTCAATTATTAAAATACTAAAATACCCATAGTAAGTTTGGAAAAAAAAGGGCAATTCTTCTCTCTCGCCGAAAGCCCCGTTTCTGGTTGTCTCTCCCGACTTTGTCGCCGTCGTGGTTCGTGTTACGTTGCTGCGGGCCTAGGCGATCCAAATTCGCCCTCCGAGTGGGAGTGAAGGAGGACTTAGGTTGTGCTTGTTTTCGAGCTTCGTATCCTAATGGTGAAGCCTCGCAAGCCGAAGAATGAAGACCCTAAGACCGAGAATTATGGTGCTGTAGTTCACCACCAAAAGTTGTGCCTCTCGTTCGACATGGATAGGCATCTTCTCTATCTGTTCGCTTCTCCCATTTTGTGTTTCTAGTTATACTGGCACAAAATAGGTATTTGCCCTACAAGATGATTGTAATTTAGGTTTCATTGGTTTAGAGCGTGCATTGGAGTATTATCTAAATCAATAGTGGGGAGGTTTTGACTTTGGGATTTACAGTACACAGAATTGGAAATTTCCATGCTGGAGATTGGGATTGTAGGCCTACACGCAGAGAATATATGCATTGAACAAAGGGAAAGCGAGCTTCTAACATTTTGCATAATATTAGCAAGCAAGGTCTAGTAATCTGATTATGGTTTCTCATGGCTAAGGATGTAAGTATGTAAATTGTAGGAAATCCTGCAGAGAAACATAAATTCATTGCGCATTAATCCTTCCAATTTTCTACTTTGGAATCATTTCTATAACAAGAATCATGGTTACAGCTTGCTCCCACATTTAATAAGTGTTGTGCAATTCTCTGCCATTATTTTCAGCAAATTTAATGGTAATTCTTGTATATCTCTTAGCCTCTTGCAGTAACTCACATTGAATTCCAACAACCTACCACAATCTTTAAGGCAATCACGAAGGGACACAAAGTTATTCCCTGATAGATTTAACTTGATCAAATTCCAGAAAAGATTCAGGGTTGTTGAGGTGAATATCTTCATCCTATTGACATCAATTTTGAGAATCTAGAACTCTACATTTGTGCAGCTAATAACTGGTTGGCTCTCTAGCAATAATTTCTTTAAAGATTTTCTGCTCTCAGGTTGAATCCCTTCCAAACTAAGCCAGTTAAGATTTTGCAACTTGAATACGCTATTTGGAAGCTCTTTAAGACTTTTGCAAGAGCTTAAAGATTCAAGCCCTGAAAGATTTCAATGGAAGGTGGGAGCTCCTTCATAGAAGTGTCTTCAACCCAAACATCCGTTAATGCATCTATCTTTCCCACTAAATGTGGGAAATAGTTAAGACTCTTGCAATGACTAAAATCAATACCTTCAAGAGATGGCATATTGATTTCATGTGAAAGGTTTGTAAGTCTGACGCATCCATCAACATCTAATTCAACCAGCTTGGAGATTGCTTTTATCCCCAAAACAAAGGCCCTGTGTTTGACAAGTATTGTGCAGCTCAGTGAGAAGTTCAGTGAATCTTTGTAATTGTTTGATAAGCTTGTATTTATTTTCAGGTAAAGAAGATTGAATAGGGGGGAAAAGCAAAACTGGACCTAGCCGTCAAGCTTCTCTAGATACACTTTGTTTCCTAAAGAATTTTGCAACAAGAAGGAGGAGGAGGATAAACTGACGGGTGAAGGTGCAGATTTGTCAACCAACTATTACCCGAGGAGCGTCTGGGCCAAATAACTATTGAAGGAACCAAAATTGCCAATCAACAATTAAAAAATGAAAAAAAAAACACCAAATAACTATTAAAAGTGAAAAAAAAAACACCAAATAACTATTAAAAAAAACAACTATCACAATTAAGTTAAAATGTGAGGCACTGGCGTAGGGCGGTGGCAAAAACACTGGAGAAAAGAGCGGTTAAGCCTTCTTGTTGGAAAAGGAAAACACCAACAGAGATGGGACCCATGGGAGCAGGCATTGCGGCAGCAACGGTTGCTGCTTGTGGCATCGGAGGGATGGAACTAGGGTGCATGGTGCGTGCCAGTCAAACGCTGTGGACTACTGGATGAGTTCAAGAGGGTGAGTGGAACACCCAGCAACAATAAAAGCTTTGGAAATGCCGACGTTACTGACACTATGACAGTCAATGGAAGACGGAGACACTAAGACAGTGACGGAGTAATAGTTCGTTGGCGAATCTGCTCCAAATTGTGTTTTTTTTTTCACTTTTTAATTGTTGATTGGCAATTTTGGTCCCCTCAATAGTTATTTGGCCTAGACGCTCCTCGGGTAATAGTTTGTTGGCAAATCTGCACCTTGACCCTAAACTAACTAAAAAGTTGTGCGTCAATGCCCATTAACTTGTGTGGAAGAATATTACAATAAGTGCATATTCCTTGACCAAATCTAGTAGTTTCTCCCCATAGATCCATAGTTTTCTCCTATTAGATTGACTAATTGATGCCAGTCCCTAGGCCAAAAACAAGAGGAAATTAAATTTGCAATGTCGTAGATCACAAAGGTTTAAAAAAGGGAGTAGTCATTTCTAACATCATCACTTGTTAAGATTAACACATTAACTTGTCAACAAAAGCACTCTAATTTGTCAATTTCATATTGATAAAAATTTATGACATAATCTTATTTCAAGTTACATATTATGATCTTTCATAATTCAAGTAACATACATATGCCTATATATAGTTTATATTTTGATTATAATTTTGTATAAGATTTGATAAAAAGTGAGTTGTCATTGCTAGCACCTCCAATTGTCAATGCCAACTCATTAACTTGTCAACGGAAGCACTCTAATTTGTCAATATTCATGTTAATAAAAATTTAACATAAACTTATCATATGATCTTATTTCAAGTTACAATTTATGATCTTTCATGAACTCAAGGTACATATGCTCATATATAATTTATACTTTGATTATAATTTTATATAATATAGTGATATAAAGTGAGTTGTCATTTTTAGCACCATCAGTTGTCAATACCAACACATTAACTTGTTAATGGAATCACCCTCACTTGTCAATTTTGTAATATCTTGAATTTCTTGAACCAAAATTTGTTGTACAAAATGTGTGTTCAATGACATAGTGAATTTTGATCAAATGATTGATTTTTCCCGAACATGAGATTTTGGAACACATGTTGGCACAAATATGAGACACATTGGAGTAACATTTCTTTATTCCATTATAGTTCATAATTTGGCCAAAAGGGGAAGAAAGAAGGCCACATGGATTTTTCTTTACGATCATGCCAATGGTCAAAGTGCAATCAAATATCTCTTCTTGCAAAAATATGTGCCACATGTCACACTTATTATTTAATTAGACACATATGCATGTGCCAAAAGTCAAGAAGAGTGATAAAAAAGCCTCCTAAACAAGACCATATTTCGGCCAAGAGAGAGAAGGGATCAAATGGAAATTTTATTGGAGAATTTCAAGTGTGAACAAGTCTAATTATTATCAAGAAGTCATCATACTTCTTTCTTTGCCTCTTCTTGCGCCATATGTACAACTTGGGTAACAAGTTGGTCTTTTAATAACCATGTGATCATACACTTAAATGGTCAAGAAAATGTAAACAATAAGCTTCCATCTAGGCCCCATGTTTGACCAAATAGAGAAAGGAAGAAGGGAATTAATTATTATTAAACATGGTATGAACATGTGCAAATAAGTCAAGAGAGTAAGATTCAAGCTTCTTACCTACACCCTTGAATTTTTTCCAAGTGTTAAAAGGGGGAAGACTATGAAATCAAGATATGATAAAAACACATTTAAGAGGCTCCAAATACCCTGCATGTTTGTCCAAATGGAGAAGGTGTTGGAAATTATGCCCTAAGAGCAAGTCATTATACTTTAAACGTTAATGTCATTTAAAGTATTCTCATTTAGTTATCATTTCATTTGCATGTTTATAGTGATAACTGTATCTTTGGATATATCTTATAGATTATCCTAAATGTCCCTGGTCGGTCATTTACATGGGAGCGAAGATGAAATAAAATCAGTATGACTTTGATGAGGTATGTGTTAATCATCAAAACATATTGAGAACTAACATTACAAGTGAAAAATATGTTTTGAAGTTTCCAAGATTCTTTGAAAATCATCTAAGAGTTGCTTACCGCAGTATGGGATGGCATACTGCAGTAAAGGGTCTTCCAGAAAGTCAATACTGCAGTATAAGGTGATATACCGCAGTATAGGACTTACAGAAGATCATCAAATTGATGAAGTTAAGTCAATACTGCAGTATGTTAGTTACATACCGCAGTATTGGACTCCCAGTGAAAGGCCATACCGCAGTATAGGATGTCATACTGCAGTATGAGGCCAACCCGAGAGCAACCGTATTTTCAAAATAAGTCCATACCGCAGTATAGCTATGTATACTGCAGTATAGGGACTTCCAGAGAGAAACCGCGTTTTTCAAAACAAGCCCATACCGCAGTATAGCCTTGTATACTGCAGTATAGGGGCATCCAGAGAGCAATGAAAATTCTAAGTCAAGCCAATACCGCAGTATAGGTATGTATACTGCAGTATAGGGCCAACCCGAGAGCTATCAAATTTTCTCACCCAAGTCCTTACCGCAGTATGGAGTTG
This sequence comes from Acacia crassicarpa, assembly GCA_034222035.1. Lineage (NCBI taxonomy): Eukaryota > Viridiplantae > Streptophyta > Magnoliopsida > Fabales > Fabaceae > Acacia > Acacia crassicarpa. The sequence continues at coordinate 20,850,121 of JAWXYG010000012.1, forward strand.
GATACTGCAGTATAGGAAGTTCTCTAAGTTTATAACTATTGCATACTGCAGTATAGGTTTTCATACTGCAGTATTGGGCAATCACGGGCTCTCTTCTCTTTGACAAAAACTCGCATACTGCAGTATGTTAGTTGCTTACCGCAGTATAGAGGATATCTTTCAAAATCATTTCGCGAGTTTTTTTGTCTCTGGAAGTTGTTTACTGCAGTAAGCCTTTGGATACTGCAGTATGCACACTGGCATACTGCAGTATGGATGAACTTACCGCGGTATACAACGGTCAAAACTGATTTTTGAATTACACGAATTTGCAAATCATTATTGTTTGATCTTATTGCTTCCATAATTCATTCAATCATATTCCTAGCTATGTTTAACAAGTTTGTTGAGTGAATTTCAGCAATCACAGATGAAGATCAATGAAGGTCAAAGCAATAAAGCAAAAAGTGAACAGTGCATTAAATGCACTTCTGCAAATCAACCTATTCTTAGCCAATCCATCTGAGCACGCCTTCTAAACGTTAAAGAATGCTTACTACAATAAGTAAAGACATCTCCAACGGACAAAAGCTTCAACAGATTCAATATTCAAATATCAAGCCCATGACAGAGAATCAAATGAAGGGATAGCTTGTGCAACTTGCAATATAATATTATATCCTTCAAGACAAAAGGGAATGGACCACAGCCTGGCGTGATAAACATTCAGCATACCTTGCAGACAACTTAGGCTCCTCTGAATAAAGTTGAATCAACAAACAAGATAGTATGGGCCTCATCATTCAGCTGCAAGAAAGTGAAAAATGTGCAAATCTGAAAGTGGTGACAGCATATTTACTCAACAGCTTCTGCAGCAACTTTACACATGGAGAAACACTTGCAACAGCTAGTTTTTCAAATGGGAAGAAGCTCCAACGGTTACCTAACGTCCACAAGCTTCAAACTACCATAAATAGCTGAAGATTTGAAGAAACAAGACAGAGAAGACAGCTACAAAACTTCTGCACGAAAATACCTATTCTTTCTCTGTATATACATTAGATTGTATCTTTGATACATAGAGCTTCAGTGTGTAACCTTATCTGCTCTTAGAGAGAGTCTATTTCATTGTATATCACTCATTGTAATAATCTCAAGTCAGTGGGACTTGGAGATTGGGAAAATCAGAGTACAACTTGTAAGGGGGAGTGTGTCCTAGGGAGAGGAACATCCTGCATTTACAGAGGGTGTATTGATTACAACTTGTAAGGGGGAGTGTGTTCTAGTGAGAGAACAACTCTTAGTAAAGAGTGTGTAATCAATATTTGATTATAGTGGATTGAAAATCCCAGGTGAGGCTTGGGGACTGGATGTAGGTCAGAGAAAGGACCGAACCAGTATAAATCACATTGTGTAAAGCTTTCCTTCCCTACTCCTCTGTTAGCCTCTGTTTTCATTAGTCAAAAACAGAGCTCAATCCTTAATTTTTTAAAGATACCCAATTCACCCCCCCTCTTGGGTATTTAGCTCCACTCTTCATTTGGTATCAGAGCAAGGTCTTCTCAGAAGAGTTTTACCACTCGAGAAGGATCACTATGGAAGGAATTCTTCCAGATGGAGCTTCAATCAACAGACCTCCCGGTTTCGACGGCGAACACTACTCTTTCTGGAAAGCAAAATTTCGTGTGTTCGTGATGGCTACAGAATATGGTCTATGGAGGGTCTTTGAGACTGGAGACTATGTTCCAGTCAAGGTAGAAGGAGGCATCACTGTTCCCAAGACAGAAGCCGAGCTCAATGATGATGATAAGAAGAACATCACTCTCAATAGCAAGGCTATCCTGATGCTTCAGAGTGCTCTTAGTCAAAAGGAGTACTTTCGTATCTGTAATTTGTCAACAGCTAAAGAGATGTGGAAGGCGCTGGAAATAGCTTATGAAGGAACATCTGGAATCAAGGAAAATCGCGTCAACATTCTAACCACTGAGTATGACTTGTTGCGAATGAAGCAAGGCGAGAGTATTGGAGAATTTCAGTTGAGATACACTCACTTGACCAATCAGCTAGCGGCCTTGGGAAAGCTTTTTGATCAAGGAGCTCAAGTGAGGAAAATCCTCAATATTCTGACAAAGGATTGGGAAGCAAAAGTTACCGCCATTGAAGAAGCTCGTGGAGAGTCAATGACTTCAGTTGCCGCATTGTTTGGTAGCTTATCTGAATACGAGAGCAAACTGAGGTTCAAGAAGGAATTAGAAGATGTCAATGGTGGCAACAATCGCAACAAGGGAGTGGCTCTCAACGTGGAAAAGGATGAGGAAGATGAGGACGAGGATGAAGAGATTGGCATGATGGTCCGGAGATTCAAGAAGTTTTATAAAAGAGATCAAGGCTTCAAGAAATTTCAGAAAGGAAGTTCGAGCTATGAATCAAAGAAGCCTATCATCTGCTATGAATGCGAGAAGCCCGGACACATCAAGGCAGAATGCCCTCAGCTGAAAAACCAAGAGAAAGAAAAGAAGAAATTCAAGAAATACAAAAAGAAGGCATATGTGTCAGCTATATGGGGAGATAGCTCATCGGATGAGGATGAAGCTGAAGAGGATGAAAGTGAAAAAGCCAACATATGCCTGGTTGCTGAGGAAGAAGAACAACCTAGTGAAATAAATGAGGTATATGAATCTCTTCCTTCCTATGATGAATTGTTTGCTGAATACAATGTTGTTCAAAAGGAGTTTGAAAAACTTGCAGACAAGTATATGTCTTTGAAAAGAAAAAATTCTTTTCTTGAACTGCAAATTGAAAACTTCTCTTCTCCTCAATCTCTGATTTGTGATGAATGCTCTATCCTAGAGAAAAAGAATTCACAACTTACAAAAGCACTTGAGAAATTTACTAAGGGAAGTGAAATGCTCAATGTGATTTTGAAACAACAACGTTTTACAAACGATAGATCGGGCATTGGTTATAGACCAGACTTTGATAAGAAGAAAGGAAAGAAAAAGAATGGACAAAAATCCTATATGAATTATTTCACTAAATCTGTTCATTCCTCAAACCCTTTTGCACATTGTACATATTGCAATAGGAAGGGTCATTCTACTTCATCTTGTTTTCATCGAAAAGAAAGAAAAGCTAAACCTGTAGGAAATTATGTCTGGGTACCAAAAGGAACATATGTTCCCAAGGTGCATGCTAACCCCAAAGGACCCAAGAAAAGATGGGTACCTAAAACTTGACCTCTGGTAATCTGCAGGTATGTCTTAGAGCATCAAGGCCGAACAAGTGGTACATTGATAGTGGATGCTCAAGACACATGACTGGAGACAAATCAAAGTTTTTATCAATAAAGCCAAAAGATGGAGGTAGAGTCACGTTTGGAGGTGATCAATCCGGGAAAATCGCTGGCATTGGTGAGATAGGCAACAATGAAGGCCCACTCATCAAAGACGTCTACCTTGTAGAAGGATTGTGTCACAATCTCCTAAGTGTGAGCCAAAGCACCGATAAGGGTAATTTGGTAATATTTGACTCTGATGAATGCTTTATTGTTAAAAAGGATTTGATCTCCATAAATGATTTGAAAAATAAAGCTTTATTTAGAGCACCTAGAGATGGAAACTGTTATACTTTGAACCTCTCTAGCAATGCTTCTACTTCTGAAAATTGTTTTGTAAGTAACTTGAATGAGAGTTGGCTATGGCATAAGCGATTAGCTCATGTTAATATGTATCAACTTGACAAGTTATTGAAAAAGGATTTGGTTATTGGCATTCCCAAACTGAATTTCAAAAATGATATGATTTGTGATGCTTGTCAAAAGGGAAAACAGACCAAATCTTCTTTTAAAGCTAAAAATGAAATTTCAACAAACAGACCTCTTCAACTTCTTCACATGGATCTAGTTGGACCAGCTAGAGTGAAAAGTCTTGGTGGAAACTTATACACTTTGGTCATTGTTGATGATTTCTCTAGATTTACTTGGACAATATTTTTATCTTCTAAAGATGAAACCTTTGATCAGTTTGTTTCATTTGCCAAGAAGGTCCAAAACGAGAAAGGGTTATCAATTTCAGGAATACGGACTGATCATGGTGGAGAGTTCGAGAATCAAGCCTTTGCTGAGTTCTGTGACAGTATGGGGATTGATCACAACTTTTCAGCACCAAGAACACCACAACAAAATGGTGTTGTGGAGAGAAAGAATAGAGTACTCACTGAAATGGCTAGAGCAATGTTGAACGAGTACATCACTTCGCAAGTATTTTGGGCTGATGCCATGAGTACGGCTTGCTACGTCTCCAACAGAGCATACTTGAGAAAGAAGCTGAATAAGACTCCATACGAACTCTACAAGGAAAGAAAGCCAAACCTAAGCCACCTTCGTGTCTTCGGCTGTAAGTGCTATGTGCACAATAATGGTAAAGACAATCTTGGTAAATTCGATCCTAAAGCTGATTTAGCTATCTTTATTGGTTACTCTAATAGGAGCAAAGCATATAGAGTTTTTAATACTAGAACTAAGATTGTTGAGGAATCTATACATGTTGTATTCTGTGAATCTAAATCTGATAAATCCTTGGATGATGAAGAGGAGACTATTTTCAAAAACAAATTCTTTTCGAAAAATGCTCCTACTCCTTCTGAAAATTCAGAAAATGTTTTTGAGGCTGATCCTGAAAACAACTTAGAAAATCCTGATCAGTCTCAACCTAGAGCTTGGAGATTTTTAAGAAATCATCCTTTAGACCAAGTCATAGGTGATGTAAATCAAGGAGTCAGGACCAGAAATAGTACTCTGAATGAAGTTACATTTTCTGCATTTATTTCACATATAGAGCCCTCTAAGATAGAAGAAGCCCTTTCAGACAATGATTGGGTGATTGCTATGCAAGAGGAGCTACATCAATTTGATAGAAATCAAGTTTGGGACTTGGTACCTAGACCCAAAGACCATCCGGTAATTGGGACAAAATGGGTATTCAAGAACAAACGTGATGAGTCAGCCATCATTGTGCGTAACAAGGCTAGATTAGTGGCCAAAGGCTACAATCAAGAAGAAGGAATAGACTATGAAGAGACTTATGCTCCAGTAGCTAGATTGGAAGCAATAAGAGTTCTTCTAGCATTTGCATGCACAAAAGGTTTTAAACTCTATCAAATGGATGTCAAAAGTGCTTTTCTAAATGGTTTCATTCAAGAGGAGGTGTATGTTGAACAACCTCCAGGTTTTGAAAATGATCAATTTCCAGATCATGTTTTTAGACTTAAGAAAGCCTTGTATGGTCTTAAGCAAGCTCCTAGAGCTTGGTATGAAAGATTGAGTCAATTCTTACTCAATCAAGGATTTATTAGAGGAAAGGCTGATACAACATTGTTTATCAAGAAAAATAAATTGAATGAAATTTTAATTGTACAGATATATGTTGATGATATTATTTTCGGTGCTACTAATGACTCTTTGTGTGAGGATTTTTCCAAGTCTATGCAGGGGGAATTTGAGATGTCAATGATGGGAGAGCTCAATTACTTCCTTGGACTGCAAATCAAACAACGTAAGGATGGGATATTTATATCTCAAACCAAGTATTTAAATGATTTGCTGAAGAAGTTTGGAATGGACAAGTGCAATGGAGCTGACACACCAATGAGCACAACAACTTCTTTGGATGCTGATGAAGAGGGCAAGGATTTCAACATTACCAAGTATAGAGGAATGATTGGATCATTGCTCTATCTCACTGCAAGTCGCCCAGACATCCAATTCAGTGTTGGAATGTGTGCTCGGTTTCAATCCGCTCCTAAAGAGTCTCATGCTGAAAATGTGAAGAAGATATTCAGATATCTCTCTGATTCGAAGACTCTTGGGCTATGGTTTCCCAAAGGTCAGCCGGAGCATCTTGTGGCATATTCAGATTCGGATCATGCTGGCTATAAGACGGATAGAAAAAGTACAAGTGGGCAATGCGAGTTCTTTGGCAACTCACTTGTCTCTTGGTTTAGCAAGAAGCAAACTACCGTGGCCGTGTCCTCAACAGAAGCTGAATATGTGGCTGCCTCAAGTTGCTGTGCTCAAGTGTTGTGGTTGAAGCAACAACTTGCTGACTTGGGAGTGCACTTAAAGGAAATCCCAATACTTTGTGATAATACTAGCACAATAAGCTTGGCCAAGAATCCCGTGCAACATACAAGAACCAAGCATATTGATGTGAGACATCACTTCATTCGGGACCATGTCCAGAAGAGAGATGTGAAAGTGATGTTCATTCCAACTCATCTTCAATTAGCTGACATCTTCACCAAGCCTCTAGCCAAGGAACAATTCACTTTCATAAGGAGAGAATTGGGAATGGTAAATCCCAATGAATTTCTTTGTTTTTGCAGGGTGTTTTTGATGTTTCAGTAGAGCTATACCGCGGTATGCAAGTGATATACCGCAGTATAGGGTGTGTGAGAAGCAAAAATTCCAAGTGTGCAAGATGCTTACTGCAGTATGTAAGTGGTATACTGCAGTATGTCCATCGGGGTTTCAGAGTTTCAGACATGCAAGAGGTATACTGCAGTATGTAAGTGATATACTGCAGTATGGGGTCAGACAGAAATGAAGTTTCAGGTGTGCAAGAGGCATACTGCAGTATGTAAGTGCTATACTGCAGTATGGCCATCGGGTTTTCAAAAATTCTCTCAACATTTTTGAAGTCCAGGTCAGTATACTTCCACCCTTACTGCAGTATGTAAATGAAAGTATGCTATACTGCAGTATGCAAGAACCTTACTGCAGTATACAAGTCTGTCTATATATACTGAAACACGGTGTTCTTTCATACTCGCGTCTATACCACAGTAAGACCTAGCAGTATCGCGTCTTTCTCTTCCATCTCTCTTTGAAAGCGTCACAAATCCTCGTTAAACTACCAAAAATCCTCACCAAATATCTCTCATTTCCTTCCCAATCTCATTCTCGCCGAAACCCTAGCGTAAAAATGTCCAAAGATCAATCTCTCTCCAAACAACCCTCTTCTTCTCTTCCTCTCAGAGCACCAAGATCGAAATCAATTCCTAAGAAATTAGGGGATGGTATTGATCGTCAGATTCCCGGCATTAGTGTTCCTTTACCCAGAACATCTTCGCCAAATCCCAAGAAGAGGGGAACTTCATCCAGAGCATCTGTCCCATCTTCAGCCGCGAAGAAGAAGAAGTCTGGAGAGCCAAGCAAGACACAAGAGAAGAGGACCGTTGTTCCTCAAAAGGCAAGGTCCAAAAGAGCCTCCACGACTGTCATTTCGTCTCCATCGTCTGTTGATGTTTCTGGGTCTTCGTCAGAAACTGAGTCTGAACAAGACTCCTCTCTCGTGGTAGCAAATGCAGTCGAGGAGATCAAGACTCACAAGAATGCGCCAGAAGGATTCAAGGTTACTCCTGTCCTACTTCCTCCCAGTTTAAATGCCAAGTTCAAAGATCTTTATGGGAGCCGAGGATTTTGCACTGTCACTTCTGTTGATCTGGAACAAGTCTACCGAGAGTGCAACGTGAATCTCTCACCATGGTTCGGGCCATATGCTACGCTCGTCTCCATCGAGGCTGCCTACTGTCCTGAGTTGGTCAAGATGTTTTACTTCAACATGGCGACCAATCACATCTTGAGCTCTGAAGGTAGACTGATTGAGGAAAGGGTCACAACTTCTGTGAGAGGAGTTAAATTTACACTATCTGCCGCCATCCTCAACAAGATCCTTAAGGTGGTCAACCCTCCAGAAGCATCCACTCCGAAGTATTCTAATGAGGAAGTATATGCCACACTTATGCCCGGTCAGGACATACCGGATGATCAGAGGGTTCACTTGACATTCAAGCCCTCGGAGATGCCTCATCTGCACCGTGTGATATGGTACGTGTATTCACGTAACTTTGTGCAAAAAGGCGGGAGCTACACGCACTTCACGCAGAAAGACTACCGCTTCTTCACCGCCTTCATCCGCAAGCATCCGCTCAATATTGGGCAGTGGCTGTTCAAGGAGATTAGCCACTTCAGATTCGTATCCCGCAAGGGATCCTACATGCCCTTTGCATCTCTGGTCTCTCTGATATTGTACTACCATAAGATATGGTATGTGGGTCCTCCCGAGCAGATGAAGTTTATCCCAGCCTTTGGCAAGACTCAGCTCAACTTGATGAAGATACAGTTCGAGCCAGAAGGATCTGGGCAGTCGAGAGCTCCACCGCGGTCACAGACTCGTGCATCTCAGTCAGTTGCACATGAGGCCCAGTCTGCTCCACCACCACTTCCTTCAGATTTTGATGAACGGATTAGAGCAATTGTGGATGCTGCACTTGTATCTCACCGAGCTATGATGAAGGCAGAGTTTGATATGATTCGGGCTGACATCAAGTTGGGGGTTATGGATGTGATAGTGGCTCAGTCACAGGTTCTCTCTGAACTGGTCAAGGTGAAAGATGCTATTGATGATCAAGGGATCAACTTGGGCTCTACATTGTCAGTCACCTTAGCTGCTGCCTCAGATGCCAGAGACAAGGCTCAGCAACTCCTTCAACACTTTGGACTTGGTGGCACCAGAACCCCACTCCTCACCACCATCATCACCCACTTTCTCATTTCCCAGTCCACCTCATAGCCCACCCCACCCCACCTCTTCCCCGGTCACCCCTACCACCGAGATTCTTCCGAATCCTCTTCCATCTCCACCTACTCCATCTACTGAGCTCTTCCCTACACCCTCTCCATATGCTGTGCCCCATGATTCCGCTTTTGATCCCAACACAGCTATGGTCCTCTATTCTCCTCCTCTTATTATCCTAGATCCCGAGTATGTTGATGATGACAAAGGGGGAGAAGCAGAGAAAGATGCTTAGTGTTTAGAGGTTTAGTAGGATGATTAGTTGATGTAGGTGTAGGTGTAGGAAGCTTGTAATGTTTTAATCTTGTTTTGCTGATATCAGTGATTATCAGAGTATTTATCCTCTTCTGATATCAGTTAGATACAACTCATGTATGATGCTTTAAATGAATATGAACATATTTTGCACATGTTTACGAGTTCAATTATATATCTGCTGCTATTCTCTGATGTCTATGTTTAAACATGCAAATTGGATATTTTTCTGATAATTCAACTCTGATATTTTGAAAACTTCAATCTGAAAGCTACACATCCTTCTAAATCTTTCAAAAGAATGTTTATAAGTGTTGTCATCATCAAAAAGGGGGAGAATGTTAGTTCTCAATATGTTTTGATGATTAACAACAAGTGAAAAATATGTTTTGAAGTTTCCAAGATTCTTTGAAAATCATCTAAGAGTTGCTTACCGCAGTATGGGATGGCATACTGCAGTAAAGGGTCTTCCAGAAAGTCAATACTGCAGTATAAGGTGATATACCGCAGTATAGGACTTACAGAAGATCATCAAATTGATGAAGTTAAGTCAATACTGCAGTATGTTAGTTACATACCGCAGTATTGGACTCCCAGTGAAAGGCCATACCGCAGTATAGGATGTCATACTGCAGTATGAGGCCAACCCGAGAGCAACCGTATTTTCAAAATAAGTCCATACCGCAGTATAGCTATGTATACTGCAGTATAGGGACTTCCAGAGAGAAACCGCGTTTTTCAAAACAAGCCCATACCGCAGTATAGCCTTGTATACTGCAGTATAGGGGCATCCAGAGAGCAATGAAAATTCTAAGTCAAGCCAATACCGCAGTATAGGTATGTATACTGCAGTATAGGGCCAACCCGAGAGCTATCAAATTTTCTCACCCAAGTCCTTACCGCAGTATGGAGTTGGATACTGCAGTATAGGAAGTTCTCTAAGTTTATAACTATTGCATACTGCAGTATAGGTTTTCATACTGCAGTATTGGGCAATCACGGGCTCTCTTCTCTTTGACAAAAACTCGCATACTGCAGTATGTTAGTTGCTTACCGCAGTATAGAGGATATCTTTCAAAATCATTTCGCGAGTTTTTTTGTCTCTGGAAGTTGTTTACTGCAGTAAGCCTTTGGATACTGCAGTATGCACACTGGCATACTGCAGTATGGATGAACTTACCGCGGTATACAACGGTCAAAACTGATTTTTGAATTACACGAATTTGCAAATCATTATTGTTTGATCTTATTGCTTCCATAATTCATTCAATCATATTCCTAGCTATGTTTAACAAGTTTGTTGAGTGAATTTCAGCAATCACAGATGAAGATCAATGAAGGTCAAAGCAATAAAGCAAAAAGTGAACAGTGCATTAAATGCACTTCTGCAAATCAACCTATTCTTAGCCAATCCATCTGAGCACGCCTTCTAAACGTTAAAGAATGCTTACTACAATAAGTAAAGACATCTCCAACGGACAAAAGCTTCAACAGATTCAATATTCAAATATCAAGCCCATGACAGAGAATCAAATGAAGGGATAGCTTGTGCAACTTGCAATATAATATTATATCCTTCAAGACAAAAGGGAATGGACCACAGCCTGGCGTGATAAACATTCAGCATACCTTGCAGACAACTTAGGCTCCTCTGAATAAAGTTGAATCAACAAACAAGATAGTATGGGCCTCATCATTCAGCTGCAAGAAAGTGAAAAACGTGCAAATCTGAAAGTGGTGACAGCATATTTACTCAACAGCTTCTGCAGCAACTTTACACATGGAGAAACACTTGCAACAGCTAGTTTTTCAAATGGGAAGAAGCTCCAACGGTTACCTAACGTCCACAAGCTTCAAACTACCATAAATAGCTGAAGATTTGAAGAAACAAGACAGAGAAGACAGCTACAAAACTTCTGCACGAAAATACCTATTCTTTCTCTGTATATACATTAGATTGTATCTTTGATACATAGAGCTTCAGTGTGTAACCTTATCTGCTCTTAGAGAGAGTCTATTTCATTGTATATCACTCATTGTAATAATCTCAAGTCAGTGGGACTTGGAGATTGGGAAAATCAGAGTACAACTTGTAAGGGGGAGTGTGTCCTAGGGAGAGGAACATCCTGCATTTACAGAGGGTGTATTGATTACAACTTGTAAGGGGGAGTGTGTTCTAGTGAGAGAACAACTCTTAGTAAAGAGTGTGTAATCAATATTTGATTATAGTGGATTGAAAATCCCAGGTGAGGCTTGGGGACTGGATGTAGGTCAGAGAAAGGACCGAACCAGTATAAATCACATTGTGTAAAGCTTTCCTTCCCTACTCCTCTGTTAGCCTCTGTTTTCATTAGTCAAAAACAGAGCTCAATCCTTAATTTTTTAAAGATACCCAATTCACCCCCCCTCTTGGGTATTTAGCTCCACTCTTCAGTATGGAGATACGAATCAAAGTCATAGGTACTTGTAAGAGTACAAGGTGCTGGACCGACCCACTGAGAAAGCTAATGGATTAAGTCATAAACTTTTTTCATGTATACCGCGTCACAATGATCATCATGGATTCTTACACGAGAGTCGCTGATCTTTGACCTAATCAAAAGTCACCTTTGACCGGGTAATGATAAAGGCTTGGATTGGGATCATTGGTTTTCATGCAGAGAAATGTTAATGGTTAAGATGGAATTTGTCCCTCACATTTGTAGAAAGATAATACTGGGCCCTTTGATGACTGAGTCTGAGAAATGTATGGTCATACTACAATGGAAAGGAGTTTCAATTTCAATTGTTAGACCACTTAAGAATCGAGAAAGTAATGACCAAGAACAGGAGGTTGACATTATCCATGCCTCATCCTTGACCAAATTATCGCGTCACAAAAGGGACATGACATGGTTGTATGATAGGTTGTATCATATCAATGATCCTTATATGAATTGGGTAGTTGCAATGTCTTGCTAGAAGTCACTTGCAACTTGTGGGTTGGTATAGTTTTAGCCCGCTGTCAATCTCATATAGGCCTGCAAGGTCGGACACAAGAATAGCCTAACACGAACAATTATGTCTAGATTCATTGAATCTTAGATATGGCTAAGATTTAATAATACAACTTTAATCTAGGAGATATATATATATATATAATATAAATTCAAAATTAAATAAATATTATTATTATTTATATAGATAATGATATTATTATATTTGTTTTGTATAAATAAATTAAATAACTAAAATAAATAGAGATATCGTATCTTAAATTTAATTTTCGAATAGAGATATTAGGGCAGAGTAATGGGCGGGTTGGGCAGCCCATGCCCTAACCCATAGCCCGCCCATTTAACTTTAAATGGGTATAGGCTAACCCAAACCCATACCTCAACCCATCTAAACCCGTATAAATGGGCTAGCATATAAATGGGCGGGTTTCACTGGGTTTTAGGTAACCCATTTACATTTGACTTGTTTACTTTTTGAGAAAAAACATTCATAAGCATTAAACACACATTCAAATTCATGACAGCTTTGATATATTGCAAGATATTTGAAATCATTTGGATTATTTGGAACGTAATGTATTAGCTAGAAGATTGATTTAAATAAGAAAAAATAATTCTTTTTGGAAACAAAAGCTAGATCACTAAATTTAAAGGGGGAAAAAAGTAGAGATGGATGAACAAATCAATGAGAATTTAATGAAATAACATTCAGATAGTACGACATTGGCTTGCTCTCTCATTCTGGTTCAGGGGATGAAGACAACACCTACAAATGCTAACCCACGAAGATTACAAACTTTGATTCTCTTGTTCTGACCAGTCATAACGACTCGCAAGTTGAGTAGGCAAATATAGAAAGAAAGAGAGTAAGAGTAAATACCTATTAGGGTCATGGTAGTTAATAAAATAAAACAAAAACATTTAATGGGCGGGTATGGGCAACCCAAAGGTGTGCCCATAACCCGCCCATTTAATTCTTAAATGAGCGGGTTTTAACCCAACCCATTATGGGTTTTTTTGGGCGGGCTAAAAGTGGCCCAAATACACTGGGTTGTGGGCGGGCTCACCGGATTATGGGTTTCTTGCTCAGCCCTAAGAGATATCATATATTTCATTTAATTTGAATTGAGATAAAGTATCTCAGATTTAATTAAATAAATAGATATTATATTTCAGATTCAATTTATAAAGATAAATTAAATCAATAGGCTTTTAATTAGGATTAAATAAATAGATTAGATTATATATGTTGGACAGATTTAATTAATATATTATTTTAATCTAAATTTGAATTTCAAGATTAATTTTGAATATTTTAATACGGCTCATTAGGGTTTTAGAAACTCTATAAGAGATAATGATCTAGTTGTATTAGTATAACGAATGAATGGTAAAACCGCGAAAAACCCTAGAGGAGAGATGTGGGACGCAAAGCTTGAAGGTGCTAGCACGCTGCCATCCGTGTTGGAGTGTTGTTCGGTGTGGATATCAATAGAGGGAGTGGATTCTTAGAATCGGCTCCTATTGATCAAGTAGGACGCACACGAGTTCGCAAAGCATGCACACGAGTTTCCAAAGTTATGGTTCCTAACAAACCCGATTTAGACGTCATTGATAGATTCTCCTATGGGATTCATAAGTTTTAATGGATGTACGGATCCCAACAGAAGGGAAGAGCAATTAATTGCATAAGAATACATGACATAAAGTCAAGAAATGTAATTCTTAAGCTTCTTGATTAAACCATGGATTTGTGTCATGTGTACCAAGATGAAAGACTATGAAGCTAAGCTATTTTGACACATGGAAAAACGTCTTCATGAAGCTCCAAATGAGCCCTCAATTTGTCCAACAAGGTGAAAAAGGGAAGTCATACGAATTTGATATCTATAACATGATGAAGTTAAAGTACAAGTTATAAATTCCATCTCACATCCTATGCTGCCTCGCATCCTACGATGCCATTTGTTGTGCTAGGAAGTTATTATGACTTGATGATAAGGGACATGTATGCATGTAATTAATGTAAGAAGGATGACTCAAGCTTCTTAAATAAGCCTTCAATTCATCCTACACAAGAAGAAAGAGAAAAAACATGAACTCATATGACAGATTCCCAAGTCAAATAGTCAAGTGGTGAGTTAAAGAAGTGTAATTGAGAAGCTACCAATTTAGGGCTGATATTCGGGCCAGCAAGGAAGGGAAAGAAGGAGCACGAATTTAATGAATTTGACCTAAGAAAGGAGTGTTTAATAATCTCCCAAAATTGTCCAAAACACAAGGCCAAAGAAGGAAGATGTGTGAACACAAACTAATGGTCAAAAGTGTGAACTATAAGCCTCCTCTTCTATGCAAGTTTTGGCTAACAAGAGGAGCAAAGAAAGAGAGTGGATTTTCTTCATATATTGACTTATGTGGAGATCATTTAAGAGCCTAAGACACACACACACACACACACACACACACACATTAGGCCAAGTCAAGAAGGGAGTAGAAGATTCAAGAAGCCATGTCACATTGAAATCAAATAAAAGAGAAAATGTAAGGGCATTTTAGCCAAGACAACAAGGGGGACCCTTGGGTAAATTCTCCATCGATTATATATCATTTCCCACCCCTCTTCCATGCAAGAATTCGTCTGAACACTCAAGAGAGCCAGGGTAAATTCTCCATCGATTATATATCATTTCCCACCCCTCTTCCATGCAAGAATTCGTCTGAACACTCAAGAGAGCCAAAAGGAGGACTTGGCCGAAACTTAAGAAGAGAAAAGGAGGAAGTAAAAGAGTTGCTAAGTATTCAAGGTAAGTGGTATGCTCAAACTTCCATCACTTCTCCATCTTCTTTTATGACAATTTTAAGTTTTAAAAGGATACAATGCATGGTATTTTAAGGGAGGCCAAAACCCTAGGGAGTTCAAGGAGAAAGAAGACTGCAAGAAGTGCAAGCACAAATCAAGAAAGTGACATCCCTTACTTTTGGTCAAACCAAGGCATGAGGAAGTAGTGGGATTTTGTCCATTTTTATGCTTCCAATGTGTTTAAAATGAAAAAAATATGTAGGATAAGGGTTGGATAGTGATTTTGGAAGCATTATGATTAAATTACAAGAAACCATAAATCTACTAGGATTATATCCCATCGAAGCAGTTAGATTGTAACAAATATTTGGTCAAATGAATGATGTCCAATGACTATGATATTTTACAGTATTAAAGTAGATATCCTAAGCTTTAATTCGATATGTCATGGACCTATTTTGGACTTCTTTGCAAGGATATATAAATTTTTGAAAATGACCCTTAAATATGGAAGATCAATTAGGGCAATGGTACTGTTTAAATGAAACTGGATAGTATGAATATAATTGATTGCCTGTGACTTTTTTTATTAAAAAAATAGACTTATCAAGGGTCACATAGCCTTTGTAATCACCTTAATTGGACATTTATATAATTAGTTATGAATTTTCAAAATTGTTGAAAGTTCTGGACAAATTTAAAGAAAAGGTCCAAAAATGGAAGTCATAAAAGTCAAGGCGAATTAATTTGTGTTTTTGCAATTAATAAAGGAATTTTAGCCATAAGTTGGGCTTAGAATGATAATTAATTGCAGTATTGTTTGAACTATGGAGAATTTGCATAAGTGACTGAAAGGAGTATCGTTGCTAGAGCCTTTAAGGAATCTAGGCTTGGCTGTTAGTCTAAAAATCTTCCAGGTAGTAACTCCAATTTCACGTATTTTGTATATTTGTGTATGCTTGTTTGTACCATAATTGTGATCCTTGTCTAGGGCATGCGTTTATTGCATTCAGTTGTCTTGGGTTCGAGGCACAATTGTTTTTCCCAGCACTGTGGATTTGGGACTTGCTTGGTGCTGTGCCCTGTAGTCAACGCTATGTGCATTTTGTGACTGCGTGTGATGTATGTTCAATCCCATATTGTTTATTTTCATGATTGTGGTTGACTATCATATGTTATTTATACATTGTATATAAGATTAATTGTTACTTTGGGATCCTTCAGGATTTCGGCCCTTGTTACTACCTGTGAATTGTATAGTGTTTTGGATGAGGTTCCCGAGACAAAATAGTGGATGTCAACCAATGGAGTTGTTAGACCAGTTCTAAACTTTTTGAGGGATACTTATAAAAAAATTTATGTAATTATGTTTAGAATTTATAACCAAGATTTTTAATATATTATCAGTATACTACACCCAAACCATTTTGCCACTATGCTGCGTAATAATGCTTTGATATATGACTTATTATTATAAGGGTGTGACAAATTTCATGTTAATAAAAATTTAACATAAACATGAGTTAGGACTGACGTTGCATGGTGGAGAAAAGAGTTAGGACTCACACACACCACGACTACAAAAAGCGAAGTGAAAATGACAAGCAGTGACGATCGCCCACGAACTCCTAAAAGCAAAAGGCCTCTATGATTTTGTGAATAAGCCAAACCTTTGACGTTGTTCTTTTAGTTTTACTTTCAGATTAAAAAGGCCATAATGGTAATTGACTAATTACATTTTATTACCCTAAAGTCCCTTGGGACATATTATTAGTTTTGAGATTTCCTGAGACCTTGTAGTAGTATTTTGTCTTCCTTAGAATTTGAATGTAATTTTCCCTTTTTTATACTATACATAATACTAGAATTAATAAAGGGAAAATTCCAAATAAATATCATTTCAATTTGCAAAATCCCCAGAAGTCCGTTGAATTTGTAAAAGACTGAAAAGTACCAAGGATCTATGAAGGATATGTAAGTTCGGGTGAAATTACCCTTTTGCCCTTTGTTTTAAATAAATAAATAAAATACCCTCAAACACCACCACCGCCGGTGGGGTGGCCGACTGGCTGCCGCCCCGTTAGCGATCGAGGACCTATGAAGGATATGCAAATTCGGGTGAAATTACTCTTTTACCCTTTGTTTTAAATAAATAAATAAAATATCCTCAAACACCACCACCACCAGCGGGGTGGCCAGCCGGCCGGCCGCCGCCCCGCCAACGGCCGACCGACGACCGGGAATTAAGGACAAGATCGTAAGGAATAACAATGGTATCATACTTTCTCAAGAACATTATGTTGAGAAAATACTAAGAAAGTTTGAAACATTTGATGAGTCTTCTCTAAGTACGTACTCCTCATAATCTAAATGTGCATTTAAACAAAAATAGAGGAGATCCAATCATTCAATCTAAATATGCATAGATTATTGGGAGTTTGCATTTAATGAACTATATAAAACTAGACATAACATGTGTTGTGTGTAGATTGAGCATATATACTCATTGTCCAGACAATGAATA
This sequence comes from Acacia crassicarpa, assembly GCA_034222035.1. NCBI lineage: Eukaryota > Viridiplantae > Streptophyta > Magnoliopsida > Fabales > Fabaceae > Acacia > Acacia crassicarpa. The sequence continues at coordinate 20,867,308 of JAWXYG010000012.1, forward strand.
TTGAGAGGCTCTAGGAAGAGAATTGAGATTTGAGATACCTGAGAGGTACCATGTATTATGGTATTCGTTATAATGGATTTCTCGCTGTATTAGAAGGGTACAACGATGTCAATTGGATCTCAGATTCAAAGGAGACCAAATCTACTAGGGGCTATGTTTTCACTCTTGATGATGGTGTTATAACGTGCAAGTCAATCAAACAAGCAATTTTAACTAGTTCCTCAAGGGATTATAAATCTATTGCTATGGAGTTGGCTAATACTAAGGCTGAATGGTTGAGAAACTTCTTGGCAAATATCCCACTAGGTGAAAAACCAACACCATCAATGTCTTTACATTATTGTGATAGCCAATCTGCAATAACTACAACTAAAAATAAGATTTTTAATGGTAAAAGCAGACATATTCAATTGAGGCATAATATTATAAGGCAACTGCTAAAAAATGGTGTAATCTCAATCAATTATATGAGGTCAGAAGTGAACCTAGCGGATCCATTACAAAAGCCTTAGGAAGGAGACAAATCTTTGATTGTCGAGGGGAATGTGACTTAAGCTAATTTGAAATTCAAAGCGTGATAACCCAACCTCTGTGATTGGTGATCCCATGAAGAAGGTTCAAAGGATAAGAACATGTCATTTGTTAGTTCTGTTAGCACAAAAATGAAATTGTTAATCCCTTCCACAATGCTGAGAAAGTGCTATAACGCATTTTGGAGTGGCTAAGTGAAAGCTTTTAATGATTTTATATGTAATTGTATGGGATGAAATGCTCATTGTAGGTACATTTCATGAAATCACCTATACAAATGTGGAGTGGGGCCTCTCCTATAAGATTGTTGTGAAATCTCTACAACATTCATTATGCACCAGGCATACGTATGACTATCTTTACATGTAAAAATGCATTAACAAAGAAATGAGGGGGTATAATCTGACTCTTAATACCTCTAGTACATGCCTAAAATTTATTGCTTTTAAGTTCATCAAACGATCAATATTTCTACGTACTAAGTGTTATCAGTCTAGGTATGGTTTTAAGTTCATATATAGGACCACCAAATACAATGGTTATATTTGTATGTGCAACTTACAGAGTATTTGACTCAATACACCCCAACTACCAAGTCCCCTGACTTGTAGTTATCTCAATCAATAAATGATTTACAAGTATTTGACTCTCTTACAGAGTAGATATGATGAACACTGAAGTGCTTGTATCAAGAATGATACTTTACAAGTGAAAGCTAATACACAATAAATGAACTTAGTAGAATTTCGCTCAGAGTAGGTGTATCAACTGTAAATGAAGTTAATGCTCTCTATTTATAGGTAGAGAACATTAAATGACCGTTGTAGAATGATTCCAACCGTTTGAATTGATTTGCTCTGAGTTTGGTCATCTTCTCTCTCTAAACATCTGCTAATCCAAGGCTTAATGATGTCTGATGTGGCTCTCTGAGTTTCTGCCCGTTGGAATTGACTTTACTTGATGTAGTAAACATTCTTTAACGTTAACAAGGCGTGCTCAGATGGATTAGCCGAAAGTAGATGAGATTGTGCAGGTGCATTAAATGCACTGTTCACCTTTTTGCTTTTTCTCACAAATCTTCAATAATCTTGATCTGTGCTAACTGAAAAACACTCAACAAACTTGTTAAACATATCTGGAATCATGAGTGAATGATATATGAAAGCAATTAGATCAAACAACAAGGTATAGCAGATTTCACAAATTTGAAAAAGCACCAACGGTCACAAACCTTGAGGTTAGTTCATCCAACCTCGAGGTTGACTCGAAAACTTCAGGCAAACACAGGATTTAAAACATCCAACCTCGAGGTTGCAAAGTGAACCTCGAGGTTTCTCTTAAAAAGAAACCTTCTGAAAAAATCTTATTAACTTACAAACCTTGAGGTTCCAAAGGTAACCTCGAGGTTTGAAGATTGTTTCAAAACTTCATTTTTCACTGGAGCCCGACAACCTCGAGGTTGTAAATCCATACTCGAGGTTGGCCTTTGAAAATGCAAAGTTCAATATTAAACATAAAGCTCAGCCTCGAGGTTACAATATTAACCTCGAGGTTTTCAATGCTTTGAAAACCAGTTTGCTCTCTGTATGTCACAATACTCGAGGTTGAAATACCATACTCGAGGTCAACAGGTTTTTCTTCAAACTTAAGTTTCAAAATAAAATGTCCAACCTCAAGGTTGAAACATGAACCTCAAGGTTTCCATGTTTGAAGAAAAACAAGACCTTTCTGTATGGATTAAACCTTGAGGTTTGCTTTTCATACTCGAGGTTGCAAGTGTTAATGAAGAAACTTGGGTTTTCCAAGAAGACCAGAACCTCGAGGTTGACTTCTCAACCTCGAGGTTTCACATAGTATTTGTGAAACCAAGTTTTGTAACATCAGAACACTTGACTTTTTAAAGATTCTGTAAGGTCAAACCTTGAGGTTACAAACCCAACCTCGAGGTTTGCTTTTAAACAGAGTTTTGACACTTAAGAGCAAAACCTCTTTAATTGATTGTAGTTGTTGACAATCATCAAAACCATCAGAGAACTAACACTCCCATCAGGTGTCGGGTCTCCAGCTGAATTCAATGGAGAAATCATCTAACCTAAATCAACCAAGGTCAAAACGGTGAGTTTAGCTGCAGGGACCAAAGTGCAAAATTCTAAAAGTTCTGAGAGGGACTAAACTGCAAAGTATAAAACTTGAGTTTAAACTTTTATTTTCAAATTTGTTCCAATTTCTTTAGACACCTACAATTTAAGCAATTAATCTAACATTAAATATTCTCATAAAAAAATCAATGATTAAGAGAAATTACAATTTCTTTGACAATTTTGTCCCTTTTTAATCCTAATTTACTGTATTTACTCTTAATCTCAATTTATCACAAGAAAAACATTTTAAGCTCAATAATCATGATAAAACGCATTAAAAATCCCAATTTAATTATGTAAAATCATGTAAAAATATGGTTCAATCACTTTCCCCACACTTAGACCTTTGTACTCCTGAACAAAGGCAATTGAGCACAAAATTTTAAGTCCAAATCACTAATGCATTTGAAGAATGAGCAATTTCATAATCAGAATGCAATGAATCAATTAATCAAATTCTTCAAGCCAATACCAATGATAGTCAAGTGATGTAAAGGAATTAGTTCAACTCAAAATATTAGAACGAAGCACAAGAGGACTCTCAAGATATTAGTGTTTCACTCATCTCACCTCATTGATTGGGATAATTTCACTCTAGCTCACTTAATCAACACCTTACCATAGACTTGTAACAACTCTAACATCTCCACTACTGATAGCAATTAATGAAATGAATCAAGAGGACTTTTAAGGGTTGTAATGTTGGATGAAGGCTAGATGAAATGAATTAATTTTTTAAAAAAATGAATATTTGATATGCAAGTCAAAGTTAATGAGTAAGTTCATAGCATTTAAATAACTTTACAAACTTTTGCCAATTCTTTTGAAAATCATGAACAAATGCCTTCTTGATTTTTTTTCTGCTTTTATTTTTTTTCCTACCAAATACTTTTTTTTTCTTTTTTTATTTTTTTTTCAATAATACTCGCTTTCGTTTTTTTTCTTTTTCCCCTTTTTTTCGTTTTTTTTTTCACATACATAGCATTTCAAATTTTTATTGGCAATTCTCTTTTGAATTTTTTTTAGAATACTATGAACACTATGAGTAATGACATGCATATAACATAAGAAAGGCTCAAAGGGGTAAGCAAAGGGTAGATGAATGTAGGCTTGTGTTTGGGTAAAAATGGTTTAGAATTGAATGCATCTTTCATTTCCATCACAATAACGCAAATACTGTTTCGAAAAAGAGTTGAAACAAGTTCTAGAAAGTGAAAAACCAAGTGAACATGCACACATGAAAAGAATTTAAGGCTCAAATATCCTTCCAACAAGGTTTTTCTCCAATGCTCATTCCAACAAAATCAAATGTATAGTAAGCTAATCACAAAACATCTGCTTAACTATTCCAAGTGCTAACCTTACCAAACACAACCAATCAAAACATTGCAATCAGTTAAAATAATGCTCAACTCCTAAATGCACAAATGATATATAAAATCTTTTTTTTTTCAAATTGAGGGTAAGCAAAAATCAAATTGTGGGTTTATTTCTCTTCCCATTCATTTGAAAAGCACAATATGGTTTTAAAAAGTTGCCAAAACACTAGATCTCATGAAAGCACAAAGAATTTTCTCACAAATTATACACTTCCAAAGTGGCAAATGCGACCCTTTACCACTTAGGACATGCATGAATGCAAGTCATTCTTGAAAAATTTTCTAGTTTTAGGCATTTTCTCATTTAAAAACAACCAATTAATTGGGATTCGAAATATATTTCCCTCCCCTACACTTAATCAACACATTGTCCTCAATGTGAAAAATCACTCTAAAGAGAATGATAGACAAGTTGAAATTCAAGGCACAATGGTAATTAAGTAGGGTAGTGGCCAACAAATTACAAAGCATACATAGGGGGTTCTTATTCTGCTTACTAAACTAAATTATTTCTACGTTGCTACTGGATTGTGTCCCTCCCCCACACTTATCTTCCTCACACAACAATTAAGCCCAAAAAATCATATGAATTAGGAAGAAAATAAGTGAGGAAAGAGACAACCTGGGTTAGAGTATCTTGAGTCGCTTAAAGGAAAAGTTCTCATTCCAGATTAGAATCATGCATTTGTCTTCGAAAAATTCTTCTCCCGCATTGATTTTCCTTGGTGGAGGTGGCTCAGGATCAATTGGAAGAGGTCTAAGAATGTACGGTGGATGTTGGTTCCACAAAGGACCTTTCCAAAGATATGACTGTAAAGAAGACAAGCAACCAGCAGTATCCCATCCAAAAATAGAAACATGGAGATATTTCAAGTGAATTAAAGATACTTTAGGAATCCAACTCTCCAAGTAACTATCACATCCAAGAAAATCAATGCTACTCCCATCAGTAGGAGTCAAACAAGCAGTTCTATTTTGAAGATTCTCTTGTGTTTGCAAAAGGGAAGGTGCGGAATCCAACTTGGTGTTGGGGCACACCACATCTTTATTGCAATCACAAGAGATGAAAGGCAAAAGATTGGAAGAAGAAAGAGAATTTTGCAAATTGTCACCACCAAAAACTTTTGAATTTTCAAAAGAATCATTTTCTTTGTCTATATCGGGTGGCAAATCACAAGAAAGAATCATATGGAAAGATTCGTTTTCATTTGTAATATCATCAATCAAAGCAAACGAATTTTCCCTTATGAAACTATCATGCAATTCACTAGAATCAAGATAAAGATCTTTTTCTTGGCTATGGTCTTTTTCACATAGATCAACCACATTGCCATCAATGCAAGATTCAACCTTTTCACAATTGGCATGCTTACTATCATCAATAGTTCTAGAGGGTGCATTATGATCAATCATAGAATCAACCACTTCATTAAATGCTTTCTTTTGAAATTCAACAAGCAAGTGGTTTTTTTCATGATAACAGTCTACACATATTTGATATTCTGGACAAGAACATGTAAATATGTCATTCAATTGATCACAATCATCCCTAGTACCATGAAGAGAAGCATTTTCAACAGTTGAAGCATCACACAAAGAAGGAAGAGCACAATCATCAACAAGTTCAATCGAATCACTATTACTAGAACTAATGGTTTGAGCAATTACATTTTCAAACATTTGAGCTGATTCAACAATAATTTCCTCATCCACCTCATCATCACTCAAATCATGAATTGCCTCATTAGTTAAAGTAGTAGGAGAGTCTACTTCTATTAGGATAGGATCATTACCAAATGGTAGAGAAGACTCTTCAATGCTCTTTTCTAGTTGCTCCATTTCTTGTGTATGTGTGAACATAGGAAGAGGATTTTCTTGGAAATTAGTCTTCAACACTTGTGATTGCTGAGTGAGACACTCAATTTCCTTTTCCATTCTCTCCTTCTCTTTCTCTTGATGCTACATTCGTCTCATTACAGAATCTATTTGTTGGTCAAAGTTCGCCTTGTGTGACCGCTCCTCATCTACAGTCTGATTCACTTGATTTTGCAATTTTGTAAGGACTTCACGAATAGTAGGTTTTCGGTTTGGCACACAAGGTTGAGAATGAGGTCCAGAAGGATTTTGCAATTTTGCAAGGACTTCACGAATGGTAGGTTTTCTATTTGGCACACAAGGTTGAGAATGAGGTCCAAAAGGTGGCTCAAATGGGTTTAGAAATTCATGATATGGATGACATGATGGGGAAGTGAGATGGAATGAAGGTGGAGGTTCATGATATGGCATGTGGTTGTATAGTGGAGCATTATGAGAATGCTCATAATATGGGTTGTACGGTGGTGGAGCAAGCTCATGGTATGATCTATAGGGTGGGTGTGGTGAGTGATTAGGTTGAAATGGAGGTCGGTGGTAAGGTTCATGGCATGGGTGGTGGAATGGACCATGACATTCTTGACCAATTAGATTCTCATCTTGAATTCCCAAGTTAGCTTGAAGAGTCCGTATTTTTTGTTGAAGGGACTCAATGCTTTAAGAGATTGACTCTTCCCTTCTGGTTGAATCCCCTACAAAAGAGTGGGATTGAAATGGTGAATCTTGATTACCATTAAACCAAGCCATGAAAGTTCAATCAATTAATTCCCAATGAATCGCAAGATCACTATCAAACTATAACCTATAAAAACAAAGAAAAGGAATCAAAGAAAATGCAAATGCAAATGCAAAAGAAAAAGAAGAAGAAATTTCAAAAATAAAAGAAAATAAAAAATGCAAGTATGCTATGAATTAACTTGGAGACATGGTGAATTCAAACAATTAGGCTCAACATCATATCAAATTTAATGCAGATACACCACACAGAAGCTACCAAGTCAAAACAATGCAATATACTACACAAGTTACCAGAATGCAAAAATCCAAAAATATGTGCAATGGGATTTTTTTTTTTTTTTTAAATGCAAAACTATTAAGCTTCACACGAGAAACCCTTTGTCAAAAGTGAATTTGACAATTAGATTACCTAGGGAGCCAATTACTTAGCTCCCCGGCAACGGCGCCATTTGATGGGGGCCTTTTTGTCTTTAGCCTTGGGGTCCACAATCAAAAATAAACCAAGGATTGCGTATAATCAACCTTAGGATCATTCTCTCTCTCGAGGAGCCTTTTATTGAGTCCTAAGTAATGTAAATGACATGCACATGCAATTAAAACAATGGGAAATTGGTTTTTGGATTTTTGAATTGATAAACTAAAACAAGAATGCATTTAAATTAAATGCTAAACTATTATTTTTGGTATTTTATAAAATTGGTGAATGAGTGAATTAAATGATATGAAATTAGAAATATGGATGATGGAGCTCTTGGTGATGAAGAAATGACTATCCTTACTCAAAAAGATTATGGGAGTTAAAATTCATCAAGTCTTTAAGAAAAACCCCAAGATAACACTTGAGTCCAATATTCTCAATTAATAGTAGCTCCTACAAACATAGCTAATCACTATCTCTTGAGAAATTGTTAAAAACCACTTGATGTGCAATTAAAATTGGAATAATGCAATACAAGTTTTCTTAAAATTGAGTACATAACAGTACCTCAAAAGCCACAAATCAACTAAATTAACTAGACAATAACACGCTAATTAATTTAATCTCATTGCAACCACAAGAAATTAAAGCAAATATAATCTTCACATTGCAAAATCCAAAATCAATCACAATTATCAAATTAACAAAGACAATAAACATTAATCTCAGTTCCAGAATTTATACACAATAATCTCTAAAACTGGCCAATCTAAATGTATAAATCTAGACTAATAGTAAGAACAAATTAACTCCCCTTTGAAGCTCTGGAACTCAAATCAATTTCCACCACCAAGAAAGAGGGAATCAGCAACTCATGAGGCACCTATCTGTCAACAAAAACCAGTAAAACTCAGCTGCCATGGGAATTGGGAATGAAGAAGACGATGAAGGGTGATGGTGGTGTTGAAGAGATTGACGGTGGTGGTGAAGGTGAGATTGAGGAAGAAGGTCGCTGGGTCTGTGGTTGCTCTCGATCGGTCTCAGATTTGCTGACGGTGGAAGACTGGGTGGCTCTCGATCTCAGATTTGCTGACGGAAAAAATGGTGAGGGTGGAGATCTTTGCTCGCCGGCGACGATGGAAGTGGTTGTGTCGTCGGCGAGGGGTGAAGAGATGGAAGAAGGGAAGGTCCTGAGATGAAGCGTGGTCCAGGCGTGAATAAATGATGAAACTCTCGGAATCCCTTTTTAATCATCAATTCCCCCAGCTCCTTCATTCATTTTGACGGGTCCTCCCATCAGGTGTCGGGTCTCCAGCTGAATTCAATGGAGAAATCATCTAACCTAAATCAACCAAGGTCAAAACGGTGAGTTTAGCTGCAGGGACCAAAGTGCAAAATTCTAAAAGTTCTGAGAGGGACTAAACTGCAAAGTATAAAACTTGAGTTTAAACTTTTATTTTCAAATTTGTTCCAATTTCTTTAGGCACCTACAATTTAAGCAATTAATCTAACATTAAATATTCTCATAAAAAATCAATGATTAAGAGAAATTACAATTTCTTTGACAATTTTGTCCCTTTTTAATCCTAATTTACTGTATTTACTCTTAATCTCAATTTATCACAAGAAAGATATTTTAAGCTCAATAATCATGATAAAACGCATTAAAAATCCTAATTTAATTATGTAAAATCATGTAAAAATATAGTTCAATCAGGGGATTTATCTAATTTATAAATAAACTATTTAATCTAATATTTCAAAAATAGATTAACAACATTGTTGGCAAAAAAATCAACAACATAATATAAAAAATAATAGATTAAATAGTTTATTTTTTTTGAAAAAATTAGTCTGAATCTATGAACTATTATCACATTATCACTACTAAGCAAATACCCCCTCTAATCATTATTATAAAACACCAACTAACAATTCTCACAAACCAATAAAAACAGTTAAAGTCAATAAAGTGGCCATACAATTCAAATAACTTCCAATATTATCCCTACTAATTACACTAAACTCTAATGTTATATTAATTATTACTCTCACCCACTACCCTCATTAATTATGGGCAGACATAGAAACAAATAAGTACTGCTCATTGGGAACAAGCAATTGCCTTATAAAAAGGACCAAATAAACTTGTTAGTTGGTGTCTTATAATAAAGATTAGAGGGAGAAATGCATAGTCCTTTTTATATATAATATAATATGATCTAGTATCAGTCCATGGTTCATGGTTGCCTTTCCCAATACAAGTATCTCCTCCGGCATTCGAATTTGAGATATAAAGGGTCCAACGTAGCCTTACACTACTATATCAACTCTATGTTGATAAAATAATTCACCGTGGACAGTACTCAACAGTGATTGCTACGTTAACATGCAAAATGATTTATTTATCTATTATTCTTAAATTGATTAACTAATTAAAAATTAACAGACCTAGCTAGAATTTCCAGGAAACGTCTCACGCCTGGAAACTCCTGGATTATTTGACTGTTTAAATGAAAAAGCGGAAGAAAAGTGATAGAATGAAAGAGAAAGATGATTTCACATCACACATTTGAAATTATTAATTGGCATGTCCTAACATAATATAATATAAAATGATAAAGTCACTCATGTGATGATGAGATGCTAGCGACTTCTAGACAGAATAAATTAATCCACCTGTTGGGGATTGAACCAATGATTTGTAGGATCTAGAATATATAGATCTTTTTTTTTTTTTGATACAAAAAGAGGAGGGGAGGCCCTCAACCTAAGCCACTAATGGAACCGTCATGCAGCATACTATCCTTATCTAGGTATTCAGACAAACAATCAAACGGGGTACGAAAGTAATGATGGCCTGGCCATGCACTTAGAGCTTGCTTTGCAATGTAATCAGCAACTAAATTTGCACTCCTAGGAATCCGATGAAACTCAACCTCCCATTCCCTATGTAGCATATTTTTTGTTTCAATTATTACAGCAGCATCAGGATGGCTCATCCGAACAGGGTTACGAAGCAAAGATACCACCTCCTCGGCATCTGTTTCAAGTACTACTCTTCGTTCTCCGGAGTCCCAACACAGCTTGAGACCAAACAAGACAGCCCATAATTCAGCTAGAAGACTATCAGCAGGTTTATCAGGTTTAAACATGAATCCTTCCTTAAGGGCACATTGAGGATCTCGAAGAACACCTCCACATGCCACTACATGATTCCGTGTGCAAGCCCTATCCACATTCAACTTTACCCAACCATGACGTGGTGGAGCCCATGTAGCTAGGTTAGGTTGAACAATATTCCCGTTCAAGTTAACCCCCTTTAGCAAACATCTGGCTTTTGATAAAGAGCTAAGAATGGAGTCCGCTTTAAATTTGATAGTCTCATTACTAGTAATGACGTTCTCAAAAATTCTAGCATTTCGTCGTTGCCAGAGTAGCCAGCAAACCGTAGAGAAAAAGTCTTTCCAACTGATCTTTCCCCTGTCATGGATGGTTCTAACGTTCTTTCCCAGCCAAGTTTCAAGATCTAATTGGAAAAAACCTCTGATAATGATTGGATCAGCCACCTCCATCCATAGCTTCCTAGTCTCCGTACAATCTCTCAGAACATGGATCAAACTTTCAGATGCAGCACCACATAAATAGCAACTACCATCTACCCCCAAACCTCTACGGACCCGGACTTCATTCGTAAGGAGTTTATTATGTAGGGCAAGCCACATAAAACTCTTGCAACGTGGCAATGTTTGTAGCTTCCAGATTCTGTGCCAAGTCCGGTCCTCTACGAGCGGGACTTCAGATAGTGCTTGATATGCAGATCTAACAGTAAACTCCCCATGACGGTCATATTTCCACTGTACACAACCAGAGGTAGGATCTAGAGTGGTACCTGCAGTTACTTGGGCCCATATCTTCTTAATACCCGACCAAGCATTAGATCCAATTCTCCGGGGTTCAATGTTAGGCATTAAATCATCACCACACCTATATTTACTCCGAACTACCCTCACCCATAAGTCATTACGATGTTTAATAAGGTTCCACCCCAACTTCATCATGTAAGCTTGATTTTGGCGATGAAGGTGCTTTAATCCAAGGCCCCCATGTTTCTTAGGCTCACAAACGGTATCCCAAGAAACAAGATGTGGCTTTCGTTTTTCAGGTGCTGAGCCCCATAGAAAACTCCTGTTTTGCTTTTCTATATCATCACATGTTGTTATAGGTAACGAAACAGTTTGCATAGTATACCCAGGAATGGCAGCAGTAACAGAAGATGCTAGTACGGATCTCCCAGCTAATGATAAAGAAGTTATGTTCCAACTTGAAAGCCGTTTACGTACCTTATCGACCAGGACTTGATAGGTGCGCGTAGTAACACGCTCATGATGCAAAGGAACTCCAAGATACTTTCCAAGGTCAGGAGTCACTTGGAAACCCAAAATCTCACAAAGTTCGGTCCTACGTAAATGGTTCACATTCTTAGAGAAAAAGACTCGTGTCTTGGACGCATTTACTTTTAGGCCCGATGCCATACAGAATGTATCAAGGCAATTCTTAACCTCCTCGGCTTGAAACACAGAGGCTTCAACAAATAATACAATATCATCAGCAAAGAACAAATGAGATAGGGGAGGGCCGTTCCTGCATAACTTAATAGGTCTCCAAGCGCCCTTTCCAATGCTCTCTTGAATTAAATGGGCCAATCGTTCCATGCAAATGACAAATAGGTACGGTGAGAGAGGATCTCCTTGTCGGACACCTCTAGTTGGGGTAAAGGACCCTGCTCGTTCCCCATTCCATAAAAGCTGCATAGTTGGAGTAGACACACAACTAAGAATAACATCAATGAAGGAGCTAGGGAGGTTAAGAACACCAAGACAATCTCGGAGGAAGAGCCAATTTACACGATCATAAGCTTTCTCTAGATCAATCTTAATAGCCATATAACCACGTTTCCCCTGTAAGTTCCGCATCGAATGAATAACTTCTTGGGCGACTATGATATTATCTGAGCTGTGTCTTCCAGGGACAAAACTACATTGATGAGGACTAATGATTTTCGGTAACACCACTTTAATTCTGTTTGCAATGACTTTGGTAACAATTTTGAATATCACATTGCATAAGCTGATAGGCCTAAAATCTTGCACGACCTCTGGGTGATCCTTCTTTGGAATGAGCACAATTAAAGTATCATTGATAGACTGGATTTGAGATGGGGAAAACCATAGAGATTTAACAAACTCGCAAACGGATTTCTCCACTACCTGCCATTGGCTCTGGTAAAACAAAGCATTCAGACCATCAGGACCTGGGGCCTTCAAAGCTCCCATACTGAATAATGCGGCCTTTATTTCTGCTTCAGTGATATGACGAGCCAGGCTATTCAATTCTTCCGGGTCAATACCTGGATAAGTCACAGTACAACTCAAAAGCGGTCGTCGTTCCTGTTCTTCCCTAAATAGTGAAGAGAAAAAGGATACAGTCATGTTTTTTATTTGATCGCCATCATAAATCCAGACGTCATCATTCCCTTTCAAAGCTCCAATGAAGTTCCTTTTCCTTCTCCCATTAGCACGCGAGTGAAAATACCGGGTGTTTCTGTCTCCATCTACCGTCCACTGGCTTCTAGATTTTTGAGCCCATATCAGTGATTCCTGTACCAGAACCTCATCCAACTCTTTCCAAAGTGATCTCTGAAGCTCTTCAAGTTTCAGTGTTAAGCCGAAACGAGCCTCAGTTCTTGTAATCCCATTCAATCTTCTCAAGAGCTTCCTTTTCCTTGCATTGGTAAAGCCAAATACTTGCCCATTCCACTTGCTACATGCTGCTGTAAATTGGAGAATATTCTCTGTCCATGGTAAATCCTTCTGCCAATTTTCTGACACAAAAGGTGAGAATCGCTCATCCAAGACCCATGCCGCTAGGAATCTGAAAGGACGATTCACCTGAAGTTTTGGAAGGCCTCCATCTACCTGCAAAAGAAGAGGTCTATGATCACTTTTGTACCAGTTAAGATGCTTCACCACTGCATTTGGAAAGGCCTCTTGCCAAGTTGTAGTTCCCAACACACGGTCTAGTCTAGTTTCCACGCCGGTACGTTGCCATGTAAACGGAGGTCCTATGAAGCCCAGATCATTTAGAGCTGCATCTTCCACAAATTTGCAAAACTCCTTATCTGGCCCTCTGTTCGCCGCTTGTGAATGACGTTCATTACTTTCAAGAGTGGCATTGAAATCCCCTCCTAAACACCATGGACCCCGGACCGAGGGATTCAACTGCTTCAACTCCCGCCATAATGCACGACGTTGAGATATGTTCGGACTGCCGTAAACAAAAGTCATTTCCCAAACCTGCAAAACATGATTAGTGATTCTAACATGTATGTATTGGTTTGAGCATTCTAAAACCTCCACCTGTAGAAACTTTTCTGACCAAAGACACCAAATGCCTCCTCTAAAGCCACTCGCATCAACAATTTTATAATTTGGAAATCCCAATGACGCTGCAATTCTTTTAGCTTTTGTACCACTACATCTAGTTTCAAAAATCGCCACAAAATCAATACCAAAAGTTTGAACCATGCCTCTCATAAAGAGTGGGAAGGATCGGGCTCCCGCTCCTCTGACATTCCAAAGGATAAAATTCATTTGGAACTCGCTTGGTGCCTAGGGAGATCATCCCTTTGGTTATCCTCGGTGACCATAGATTCATCCACATTATCCATTCCCGTAGATCGTTGAGAAGGTTGAAAATTTTCCTTATCAAGACACGTTTTTGTTGGAAAGACATTATCCTGCTCAATAGGTGAATAATTGAGTTGCTCCTCCGAGTCCTTCATCGTGATGTTTCTATGAAGAGATCCACTGGGCCCCTCGTGAATAATATTGTCCACCCCCTTTTTGACTTTAGACAAAGCACTATATGCTTTGTTGAAATTTTCCAGAGTACGGGGTCCACTACCCTTTCCTTTATTGGAAGTTTGTTCCAACTCCTCCGTAACACTTTCCCTTATAATAGAAAAGGGATTTGAATTCAAAACGGTGGGCTCCACAGTGACATGCTTTCCTTTACCCCGTACATGAGCCTTAGAACTCAACCTATTTTCTTTACCTCCTCTAGGCACTTTTGTCCCATTCTTTCTCTTAGACCCTACTTAAACCCACTCTTGACTTTAATATATTTTTTAAATTTTAATTAACTTATTAGATCTAAAATTTATGCATGAAGTAAGTTGTTCACTAACTAGATGCATCTCTATCCATTACATAAAGTTTGAAATAAATAATATTGTGATTTGTGAATAATTATATATATAACAATAATAATTAATGTGAATTTTTATAAGTTTTATATTGTTAAATATAATCCTAAGATATTATTGTGATTATACTAGAAGAGCTAAATACTGCTAAACTAGGTCATTGAATTCCTCCTCCCTTCCCCCTCCTATTATCTTTAGTACTCCGTCCTTTTTTAAGACAATTGTTTGATTTTTTTTTTTTCTATGCATGCCTCTAATTAATAAAGATAATAGGTGAGAGTAATAATTAATATAATATTAGAGTTTAGTGCAATTAAGTGAAGTAATATTAAAAATTACTTAAATTATATGACAACTTTATTGATTTTAACTGTTTTTATTGATTTGTGAGAATTGTTAGTTGGTGCCTTATAACAAGGATTAAAGGAAGAATAAGATAAGATATCTTTACCTATTTTGTAAGTATTAATAAAAAAATTTAAGTTTATTATTTAATATTAATGTATCAACAATTTATGATAGTTTGCTTGAAATACCTCTATCATTTATTGAACTATTGACCTTCGTTTATTTAAATTTTAAAAATAGTGCAATAAATAAGGATAATTTTTGAAAAAAAATAATTTATGTGATAGGCAAAAATAGATAATAAGATCTTCAAGTCTTATAGATGAAGAGGGTATTGTTTTTTAGCACAATCACCATACACATATACTGGGACTTTTTACTGATTAGTATCTAATTCATTTTGCCAACAAAGATTAGGGTAATTCTGAGGTATATGCATGCATCTTTATGTTTTTTTTTTAATTAAATTATCTAGAGATTTCAAAGAAATTATAAACGTAATTAAATTAGTTCATTTTTAAGGACTGACACACACACACTTATTAACTTTTAGAAAAATGTAAATTATAACACATATACACATAGTTCATTTAGAAAATATCTAAAAGATGAGACCTTTACATTTTATTATGTAAATTGAAAATAAATACATTAAGTACTACTGGGAGGATACATTTTATATGTGTGTGTGTGTTTTTGTGTACACACACATATATTCAGTATCATGTGAAAGACAGTAAAAATTAGGTTCATTTTGTGGTATTTTTAATGTCAAAAATATAAATTAAAGGGCGATAAATGTATATTTAAATTAGATTTTTATCATTTTGTCTACAAAATTCAAGTACGTGCGTATCCTATTTCTGAATCATTTAAAAAAAAGTAATAAAAATAGTACAACATATGTACGGGAACATAAAATTAGCTAGCCAGTTAGTGAAATTAAGAAAAAGAAGCATATAAGAAACCTTAAGAACAAATCCTACTATAGTACTCCAATTTAATTTATAAAATTTAAATCTCATTAATTATGTCATAAATTTCAATAGCTTTATTTCTTAAACGAAATACAAATAATGAAGTAATATTTCAAAATCAATTTAGTTACAAAAATATTGATGGTTTGAATTGAACTAAAAATAAAGCCTAAGTCATTCAAATCAAATTTGAAGAGAGTTGAGAGATGATAAGTGTACCAAGTGCACATCCTCCTCAAATATCTGCACCGAATTGAATCCAATCATCAAAATCAAAAATAAAATCCATCAAATGTGCTTAAAATCATCCCAAAATTTTTAATAAAATCCCTTCAAAAAACGATGAATTAATTATATAGCATCTTCAAAATACAAAGAAGTCGAGAAGTCAAATGATCAATATATAGTCATATAAGTGAGAATGGAAGAAGAAATCAAATCATGGGAATATTAATAATGAAGTATAATTTGCAGTAATTAAGTAAAAAGAAAAACTTTACTGATGGTGATAAGGACTATTAGAAGCTAAATAACCAAGTTCTTCAGCCAACTCGTCAACATCTTCCCCATCATCATCCTCGAAGCCTCGTACAACTTCTTCAACATCCTCGTTCAACAAGTCTTGCCAAAACACTTCATCGTCGTTAGTGATCTCTTTCTCTCTATTAATACTTTGGATTACCTCATTATGATGTTCATCTTCTTCCTCTAACTTGCCAATCAAATCCAAGTCCCCAGCAGCAGCAGCAATATTATTATTAGGTTCAAGTATTTCAACCAATTCTGAGCAATCTAATTGACCTACTAATAACTCATCAACATTATTATTATTATGACTACTGGGCCCTTGATCTATGGTTCTTCTTTTCTTTGAGATTGCTTCTTCAAGTTCCTTCTTCCATTCTTTCTGCTGAACTAATTGCTGAACAAAATTAGGGTTCTGCATGGCTCTTGCTAAGAAATTCATCATTTGTTGCTGCTTTTGTTCGGTTCTCTTGAGCCTACCTTCCATTTGTTGAAGGTATGTTTTTGTATTATGTTGTTGTTGCCTGAGTTTCACCAGCTCCAGCATGAGCACCTGCTTGTCTCGCCGGAGCCGGTTCACCTCTCCGTCCAGCCCGAACTGGCCTAGTTCCACGCATGAATCTAGAGCTTGATGGTCATGCTGTTTATGATGTTGTTGTTGTTGTTGTTGAGTTGTTTTCTTTCTCCTTATGTTCTTGAGAAGATGCTTTTGTCCTCTCAGAAACCCTTCATTGGCAAATTCCCACCTATCTGGATCAACCTTTCTGAATCCCTATATCAACATATATATCAAGGTATATCAAATCTCTTCTTCACTCTCAACCACAAAATCTTAGGCAATGTGTTTGATATATACTCATGCAAATTTTATATGTATTCAGATGTGTGTGTGTGGGGTGTATCCTCTTTCTTTATTAGAATATATTATAAAGAGTCTCACATCTACTGGTTATAGAAAAAATTGAAGGTATACATATAATGTTTAAGGAAGTCCTATCAAATTGGCTTAAATTATTTTGATAGAAAGACATCT
The DNA here is from genome assembly GCA_034222035.1 of Acacia crassicarpa. Taxonomy (NCBI): domain Eukaryota; kingdom Viridiplantae; phylum Streptophyta; class Magnoliopsida; order Fabales; family Fabaceae; genus Acacia; species Acacia crassicarpa. Next base: position 20,884,537 of record JAWXYG010000012.1, read on the forward strand.
AGTAAAATCGAAGGTATATTTAGCTGTAAATCATGCTGTCTCCTCCCATCTGTGTTATGATTTCATAGTTCAGTTGATTCATATTTAATCCTTGAATCAAAACTAATCGATCAGATTGCATGTATATTTTTCTGTTGAGAGTATCCAAATCTATCTATCTATCTCTCTCTCTCTCTCTCACACACACAAAAGTTACATTGAAAAACTACATGTTTTCTCTCTTCATATTAACAGTTACATATAAATAATCTAAAGTGACAATGGCATACGAGAACCATAGATTCCCTAGTGAAACCCTTTGTGAGGAGATGTATTCGGATTGCGCAAAAATACAGATAGATTTGAATGGAAGTTTTAATTTCTTAGGTATTTGAATTTGATATATGAAGACTTTGATTATTAAACTAGAAATCAATGAAAAGTATAATTTAAATCAAAGAAATGTTTAAATGAGACTTCTCCTCTTTAACTAATTTGAATTTCATCCATCGATTTGAAGACCATAAGTAGCAAATGCTTAAGTTCGTAAGTGAAGGGTATTAGAAAAAAGATGTATGTATTCACATAAAATCTCACTATTCCTAATAGTACATAAGAATATACAGTAAACCCTCCTGGAGAAATTTAGAAAGCACATGTAATCAAGTTCAATAGTTCGCAGAAATGGTTGTAATGAGAGTGAATTAAAGCAATTTAAAATGTAAATTAAGTACTTTTTTCCAGTTCAAACACGTCAAACAAACAGTAAGTAAACAATATGGAGAGAAAAGGCTAAATAACAAATAATCCCTCCAGTTCTTTTTATAAGTAACTTTCTCTCTTTTAGTACTAGTCATTTTTATAGGCAACTTTCTCCTCGTCTTAAAATTTGAACTACTTTTTTCTTTTCTATCCCTATTAAATATATTTTTATATTAATAATCCCCCACTCACCACTTGCACAGTAAGGATAAAATTTACTTATAAAAATGCCCGAAGGAGTATAAAACTGGGACCAATATCTAGAAGATAAGAGATAAAATAAGAATATTGACAGTTTCAAGCTAAGAAAAGGTAAAAAGAATCATAATTATAATACAATGCATCCAGCTGCTTCTTCAAGAAACGTGACAGAAGATAAGGTTTATGCAGTTTCAGAGTTTCATTGCATCTGAAAAAAACAGATCGATCCAGAGATGAAAAACATCAACAAAACCCGCTAATAACAAGAGATCAAAGTTTGAATTTTTATGATTGCATCTAAGAAAAGAAGAAACCCTAGAGAGCAGGGGCGGAGGCAGGGGGTGCTAGGGGTGGCCCCCGCCCCCCTAAAAAATATAGATGATGACCCAGATTTTTATATAATTATATTTCAGCCTGATAAAAGTTCTACTGTTTTCATTTTAGTCCCTATTATTTCTATAATTTAGGGACTAAAATAGAAATATTAAAATATTTGTAGGGCTGAAATGTAATTTCATAAACATTTAAGTTTTATTCTATAAAATTCGCCCCCTAACTATAATTTCTGGCTCCGCCTCTGCTAGAGAGGGGAAAAAAAAAGAAGAAGCAAAACTCACATAGGTATTAAGCTGTCTGACAAAGCTGGAGAAATTGCTGTGTTTGAAGAATCTGGGAAGGAGGCTCATGGAGAAAGACTGTGGATCCCAGACAACGAAGCTATTGTTACCTCGGCTCCACGAAACTATGTGGTTGGTGGACACGTCGTCGACGATGTCGTATGTTTTTGTCAGAAACGGCGGAGGACCAGCTTCGTGAAGCCCCTCCATTGGCTGTGGAGCAGCAGCCGCCGTCGCCGTCGCCTCCATAATAATCTCCTCCTTCACTACTCGATTCATAATCTCACACACTAATTCGGATCTGGATCGGCTTCGTTTTCGGCAACAAAAAAATGGGTTTGGCTCAGATTTTGATCTTGATTGAGTCTGAGAGAGTAATTGACAAGTCAAGAGCTAGGCTATGACGGCTTATATTACCAGCCTAGCTACACAGGCCTATCAATGAGATTATTTTAAAGAACTTTTTTTTTTTTTTTTTGCTCAAATGATTTTAAAGAACTCTGGTAAGGTTACTGATAAAAGGGTTAGAGTGATAAATGTAAGAAGAGGGAGGTCACACAGATTTCTCTTGAGAGAAAGAGAGAGAGATTAATGAATAGATTGATGGTTTTATCAGAGAGTTTGGTGGTGAGAGAGAAAGAGAAGAAGGTGGGAGATAGGCTTTGGGTAATATTAAAACAAACGAGGTGATGTGGAACATTGTTTTCTTCTCATTTTATTTTATTTAAATAATTAATGATTAGTGGGCATACGGTAAAGTGCCAACACAAATCCACACAACTTCAATAGGACAATTAGATATTTTTCTCACTCCAATATTTTTTCTTTCTCCTTTAGGAAAGTGTGTTGTCCACATTACTCCCACTGACTTTTCGTATTTTATAGTGTGGCCATTAATTAACTTGTAATAAAAATATGGGTATTATTTACTTAATTAGTTGACCTTATTTGTAGTAGTATTTAATTATTGAATAAATGTCATTTAAATATCATATGAAATTCTAAAACCTAAAAATGTATGTTAAAAAATTAAAAGAATATAGAGGTAATTGTCAAGAATCTGAAATTTTGAAATTTAAATAATTTTACTAAAATATCCTTTACATATTTTTCTCTCTCCTCGTCCTCTCTTCCTCTTCCTCTCCCAACGTCCTCTCTCTCTCTCTCTTTGAAACGAAGGCACAATGATGGTGGTGCGAAGGGAGATGTAAAGTAAAATGAAAATGGTGGAAAAAATCAGTTTCCACCGAGCTTTTTCAGTTTCCGATAAAGTTTTGAAGTTTCCGGTGAGTTCATGAGCTTTCCGGCAAGCTGATGAATTTTCCAACATTTGTAGCTTTTGACAAAATTCGTAATGGGATTCACAAGATCAATAATGGGCTTGACAGTATTCGTAATGGACTTTACAAGAGTAATAATCATTACTTGCATGTTTTCATCGGCAAATATTTTTGTCAAAACCATTACAATTCTACTTGACAATCTCATTATGAATTTTGTGAAGCTCATTCTAGTGTTCATCTTCTTCTTCCTTAGCCTCCAGCGAGTTCATGAGTTTTCCGGCAAGCTTATGAATTTTTTGGCATTTGTGGCCTTTGACAAATTTCGTAATGAGATTTACAATGTCAAAAATGGGATGGACAAGATTGGTAATGGGATTCAGAAAATCAATAATGGTTTTCATAAGCTTGCCAAAAAAACACATGCAAGTCAGAATTATTGCTCTTATGAAAATCATTACGAATATTGTCAAACGCATTATTGATCTTGTGAATCCCGTTATAAATTTTGTTAAAAATCATAAGCTTACCGAAAAATTTATAAGCTTATCAGAAAACTCATAAACATGCCGAAGGCTGAGGAGGAAGAAGGTGAACAACAGAATGGGCTTTACAAAATTCGTAATGAGATTGACAAGTTTAGCAATAGTTTTGACAAGAATTCTAATGGTTTTAACTAAAGTGTTTGTTGATGAAAACATGCAAAGCAGGATTATTACTCTTGTGAAACCATTACAAATCTTGTTAAACTCATTCTTGATCTTAGGAATCTCATTACAAATTTTGTCAAAGGGCACAAATGCCGAAAAATTAAAAAGCATGTTAGAAAACTCATAAACTCGCTGGAAATTAAAAAAGCTTAGTAGAAATTGGTTTCTTCCATCATTTTCACTTTACTCTATCTCTACCTTTACTCCACAATCATTATCGCCTTCGCTTCATAGAGAGAGAGAGGATGTCGGAAGAGAAAGGGGGAGAGAGGGTGAGGAGAGAGGGAGAGAGGGTGAGGAGAGAGGAAGAGAGACGACATAATAGTAAAGTTATTAACATTTTAAAATTTCAATTTGATCTACGTACATTTATTTCCTTTGGAAATGTTAACAAATCTTTGAGGATTTTGATATTTCATAATGGTATTTATCTGAGATTGTCCCTTAATTATTTTTATTAGTCTCCGTATACACAAAACAAAAACAAAAAAAAAACAAAAAAACAAGAGAGAGAGAGAGAAAAGAAAATGTCATTGCCATTTTTGATTTCCTTGGTTGAAGGGAAATTGATGATTCTAGTTATGGATTTGTCAGAAGGTTCTGGAATTTCAGTGATGAAGTGGTGAGAAGGCGTTATGGAGAGTGGAACCCATTGTGCTGCTGCTGCTGTTCTCTGGGGACACCATTTTGGGATTTTAGACCAAAGCCATTTTGCAGTTTTTGATATATCAGAATCATATTGACACTTTATTTTAGAGGATGAGGTATTTTAAATAAACCCAAAAAAAAAACATGTTCAATTGAAGAGAAAATAACTAAAAAATACAATCCTTCCCTTACAAAATTTACTACTATTAAAAAATACCTGAAGACACAACGGCCTTGTAATACAGTGGTGTGAGAGTTTTTCTAGAAGTGGAAGGTTGCAAATTCGGTCCCGTTTGTAACATATTTAGTGCTTGCTTTTTATTTAAAACAAACTAAAGACTCATGTTTTTGAACAAATGCGACTGTTTTTCAGCTGTGTACAACATACTTCAACTATGCTAATGGTTTTCACTTTGTTTATAGTTGAAGATACTTGCATATAGTTGAAGAAGAGTTATATATGTTAAAAATAAGTTGCAAATATGTTCTTAAACAAGTCTTAGGCACATTTAAATAATACATTTTACTATGGGGTTTTTTTAATTATTTTTTTAAGAAAAATTGTGTAAAGTCATTGTTTAAAAAATTTATTGATCAAAAGTTCTCTTGTATTCGAGGTTTTTTGCTCTATGAAATTATGTAGAGTACATCTATTTTTTGTGTATAAAAACATATTATCTATATTGGCTGATAAAATTTTCAAAATGACTTTTCACCAATTTTCCCTTTTTAAAATTTTTTTTTTTAAAATGGCATTTATTTTTTTAATTTTTTTTTAATGGACATAGATATATCATCTGAACTGAATACATAATAGTATAATATAACATAAGTCTTTGAAATAATATATGCTGAGTTGACATTAATTCTTAATTAGTCTATTTAAGAGTAATAGCTTAGTCTATATTCATAAAAATATATATTTAAGCATGTAGGGATCTATTTTTTGAATTATGTGAGTTTGATAACCACTTAATTTAAGTTCACTGCAAACCTATATGGATCAAAAGTACTCCTTTCAGTCACTAATATAAAAGCTAATTGGAGGATTGAATTTAATCTCAATTATAAGATATCAATCTATTTTCTTTCTTATATTTATCATTTTCTCAAACTAATTTATCTAATTGATAAATTAATATAAAATAGGAGTATTTCAGGAGGATCATGTCACGTTTACTCAAATTAACCAAATTACTTTATTTTCTTAATTTATGTAAATTAGTTAATTAGGTTGCTCAAATTAAGGGCAAATGATGGTCATATGGTAATTAATAAATAAACAATGTCGTCCCATATATAGAACTAAGGTAAGAAAAATCGGCTTTGGGACAAACTAAATCTACTTTCATCAAATCATTCAATTCAACCAAAAGATAAACAATCCTGATTGTAATGAACTACAATAACTAGCTATAGGCAACAAGGCAAACAATTCAAGACGATGTTAGGGTTCTAATCCCTGCACACAATTCAACTTACTTTAAGTAATGTTATTCTATACAAAATAAATATGTGAACGGAATTTTATCCTGTACAACATAAAACCACTTGTTTTATATGTGCCTCCAATGAATTATTAGTCACACCTCCAAAATTTCTTGTTTTCCTCTTATCATTCTCTTCATCCATATTTTAATATCATAGGGTATAAATGTATAGGAACTAGCTAGAATGGGATTTGCTTTGACGGAGGGTTGTTTGGCAGGAGGGAAATGGAGGAGAAGTCGGGTTATAATTAAATTTTAATAAAGATAAGATGCAAAATAAAAAAATTGATATTTGTAGGGAAACCAATATAGATCCTTTACTAATCCCTATTAAAAAATATAGATGTTTTATAAATAATTAATTTCTTTAATCTCAACAAACTAGCTATTCAGCTCTTGCATATTAAGGATATGAGGATTAACTTTTATCTAATTCCAAATGTTATTCATCCTAACGAATAGATTTTGAATGTGTATTTCAACTTTTTTTTAATTTCTCTATTGTACATTTAATGTATGAGTTAATTAATTTGTAAATTAGTTATTTATTTAAAAAAAATAAGTATTGATTTTCTTAAAATAAAACTAATATTTTTTTATTAAAATGACCCCTGAAACCACTTAATGTAACATCCTGAATTTTGGACCTAAAGACTAGAAAATTAGCCTATTTTCGGAGGACTATTAGACCCTATTTTTGAAAATGAATTTAGAATCAGTATTTTATTGGACATGAATAGTGTTTACTATTCACAAATACGTACATGAATAGTATTCACTATTCACAAATACGTATTCACTTTTTATAAATACGGTATTTAATCGATATTTTGAGAAATATGAAAAGTATTTACTATTCACAAATACGGTATTTACTATTCAAAAATACGGTATTTACTATTCCTAAATACGTATTCACTTTTTGAAAATACGTATTTACTATTCATGCGGGACCCACGTCAAAATAATTCTCCTCCTGCCGACACATTCACGGGAGAAATTTTGAAATTATTGTTTGCGGGACCCACTCAATAATAATATTATTATAATATAATATCTTATACTTTGGAAAATAATAGAAATAAAATTATTTCCAATAAACCGTGAATTAGGTTTTTAAAGTAAGGGTATATTATAAACAAGCGAATTTCTATCTCAGAGTGGGTTATCTCCAAAGTCATTTCCGTAATCGGCGGAATGATTATTGAGATAGGTTGAAACCGATATTTTGAAGCAGGACAGATAGTGGAATCTGTAGGAAATAAATCATAACTCAAAATCCTTGAACTAAGTAGTAAACAACTGCACATATTATGAATCAGTGAATTTTTGTCTAGAAGTTGGTGTCACCCGAAGTAATTTCTGTAACCGTCAGTGTCCGACTTAAAATCTTCGGCAGGTTACGGAATACCCTAAATAGGATCAAAAATTTAGTTGACCCAGATATTTCTAAAGAGGAAAAATAGAACTTCAAGGCTGTGCTTCCGGATTCTTGAAGAATTTCTAATATAACGCGATTAGAACACCGATCAGGGAATCTTTATAGGATAAATGCAAAAGAGTAAGAAAGTGTCATCGTCATGATGACGTCATCGATGACGTAAGCATCTTGATGACGTCATCGATGACGTAAGCAAATGGATTGGACGGTTGAGATGAAGCCATGTTTAAAGTCAAGATCCAACAGCCAAAATCTGACCTGATAAAGTATGAATAGTGTCATGCTTTTTCACTATAAATAGAGGCTTCATTTCTTCATTTTCTTCACACCAAACTCAGATCACAACGGTCGAGTTTAATAGAAGAGAGAGAATTCTTAGAGTTTAGAGTGAGAATTCAGAGTAAAGTTCTCGGAGCTGGAGAGAAGGAGTAAGAACATCAAGGGTAAGTTCTTTGGTCTCTAGTCTTAATATTTGGTAGTTTCTTTTGGTAATTATAGTAGAAATGCCAGATAGAGTTTTTCTGAGTATGCTCTGTGGCTGCAGCTTAGTCTGATCTGTCACATCAGAAAAGAATTATCCTTGGACAGTAAATATTATTTACTGGCACAGTAAAAAATATTTACCGGCACGGTAAAAATATTTTTACTGGTACTATTCACATGAATAGTGAATATCCAACATAGTTTCCGCAAATGCTGAAAATTAATGGTCACTGATAAAAATGATATTATAGGATATCCGAGGATTCCGGAGTCAGATTCAAAGGAAGTTTGGGGATACGTGAATAGTGCCGTATACGTGAATAGTGCCGTATACATGAATAGTGCCGTATACATGAATAGTAAATTACTATTCACACCGAACGGAGGTACGGACGCGTATTGTAACCTTAACTCTGATGCTTATGGTATGCTTATATGTGATAGATAGTCTGAAATTCTGTTTTTGAAAATTGATCATACACATACAACTTGATACGGGTTATAGTCTTGATAACGCCGTTATGTTTTCCTAGCGCTGAGGACACGGATGTACACCGTGGCACTGGTGAATAGTGCAGACTATAATAACATGCATATTGCAGTGGCTGTGTTATGTTATTATGTGAATATGAGAATAATGTATGTGATTATTGCTGTTTTGACATGAATATCTGTCATACATATTTGATACATAAGCATGAGGTTAACCGTTACCTGAGGTTCAATGGGTATTGAACCTCAGCTCTTACTGTAGCTTCAGGATTTTCGGAGTGAACAGAAACAGAAACAAGGGTAAGCAGCAGGCAGAAGGACTAGCTGGAGAAAGTCCTGTAGATATGTATAGTCTTTCGAACTCTTTGTATCAACAAACCAGTACACTACAGTGGTTGAATATCAGTTACTTTGTATTTAAAATCATTTCGTTGCTCAACTCTGGTTAAATTATTTTGAACTCTGATCAAATAATTTCGAAAATGCTTTAGAAAAGTTGGGGTGTTACACTTAATACCTACTCTCTCTCTCTCTCTCACACACAATTTATAAAAATAAACGAGAAGGTAGAAAAAATTGCTCAATATATATTGGACGTTCAAAATCAAGATAGTGTCAAATTTTGGGGGGCAGGTCACATGATAGGAGAGTAAATAACCACGACAAAAGTAGTTAGATTAATACTACTTAATTGTGTTAATTAACAGTTTGGATGGGTGTAGAAGAGCAGGGAATATCCCCAAGAGACCCCATGACAATTCAAAAGCAACCAGCCAATCAGGACGTGATGACGTGGGGCCCATTAATCTTTGCTTTTTTCGCACTTTTTTTTTTTGGCTTTTTGGCTTTTTGTCTAATTCAAACTTTAGCATCAAATTATTACACCTCATCCCCAAAAAGGTCTTCCATTACTTGCTGCTTTATTTTGTAACTCATTTAGTCTAATTTTCAACTTGTGTCAGCGTAATGAAGAAAAAAACGTCAATAACATTATCTTAAAATTTAATAATTTTCTATAATCTTTGATTATGTTGTCTTAAATTTCAACATGTTTCCCTAATACTCCCTATCGTACTAAATATAAGAAAAGTTAATTTTTTTTGGAGAGATTAAAGAAGCTAATTTAATTACTTTATAATATTTTTATTTTTATTTTTCCCCCAAACTAATTAATTTGACTGATAAACTAATATATAATCTAAGCATACATAACATATAATATGATTAAGTAATTTATTTAGCTTCCTTAATCTCTTCCTCTAAAGTCAACTTTATTTTATATTTAGAATCAAAGAGAGTAAAATTTTGGGTATTAATGATACGGTGCAGACTATAGAGTTTCTATTATTAAAAAGGGCATTTGGATCTTCACATTTTAGATCAGATATAGAAGATTAGGTGTAAAGAGTATGATCGGTGGCAATTTTCGTAAATATAAAGAATTTTTTATACTGATTTCTCAAATAACCGGTCTAAAAGGTTAAAAAAATGTTGATTACTTTAAAGATTAGTTGTTATTTTTAACTGGTTTAAAAAAAATAATAAGATTGGTCGTTAAAAATAACTAATCTAAAAAATAAAAAATTTATTACTTTTAAGGCCGGTTGTTAAGAATAACTGGTCTAAAATGTGAACTTTTAAGACTAATTATTGAGAATAACCGGTCTAAAAGATTAGTCTCAAATTACATCTCGTTCACTGTATCCTCTCTTCGTTGTGCCAAAAATTGAAATTGCTCTCTCCGAACCTCACCCACCACCACCATCCTTTGTTACTCATGCATTCCCTCAGGCATTCGCCTTTCCACCACCTCTCTTCCTGTTACGAAAATGAAGGGTCAAAGCAAATCTAGTCCTTTTCAAGGTATGTCACCTACTTGTGTGAATCAAAGTAAGCATGACACATCTCAAAGGGAGCCTAGTAACATATCTTTACAAAGTGGTAGAAGAGACACACAACTGAAAGAGATTTCCCTAAGTCGGAGTGCCAGATAAAAGATCACGATTCAGTTGATAGAAATTGGAAATCTATCAAGCTTAATGCAAGCCGATATAGGAGTTGTGTCACTCTCCTAGCACACAAGAAGCCTAGTATGTTGATATTCTTGTTGGAGGTATCGTTGTTGTAGCTTTCATCCTGACTGGTGTGTGTCTTCGATGTTACTTTGCTCGGCGCCGTTATACTTGTTTGACAAAACAAATGACAGTAAAGCGTCTATTACGTGAAGCTGGAGGCAAATCTATTGTTCCTTTTTACCCGTACAAAGAAATAGAAAAGGCCACTAATTGTTTCTCTGAGGAGCAGAAGTTGGGAACTGGGGCGTTTGGTACGGTATATGCAGGAAGACTACACGATAACGAATTTGTTGCAATAAAAAAGATCAAGTACAGAGACACCAACAGTGTTGACGTAGTTATGAACGAGATCAAGCTTCTTTCTTCTGTGAGTCACCCTAATTTGGTGCGCCTCTTGGGCTGCTGTATAGAGGGTAGTGAGCAGATACTTGTTTACGAGTTTATGCCCAATGGAACACTATCCCAGCATTTACAAAGATTGGGGAAAACTGGACTTCCATGGACTACACGACTCACCATTGCTGCTGAAACTGCTAATGCTATAGCATATCTTCATTCTGCTATTGATCCCCCAATATATCATAGGGACATAAAATCCAGTAATATACTCTTAGATTACAGCTTCAAATCGAAAGTAGCAGATTTTGGGCTTTCTAGACTTGGCATGACAGAAATATCACATATCTCAACTGCTCCACAGGGGACTCCCGGCTACGTCGACCCTGAATACCACCAAAACTTCCATCTTTCTGATAAAAGTGACGTCTATAGTTTTGGAGTGGTTTTGGTTGAGATAATAACAGCCCTGAAAGTGGTTGATTTTGCACGACCTCACAGTGAGGTTAATTTGGCTGCACTTGCTGTGGATAGGATCAGAAGGGGTTCTGTAGATGAGATCATAGATCCTTTTCTGGAGCCTCATAGGGATGCTTGGACACTCTTCTCTGTTCACAAGGTGGCTGAACTTGCATTTAGATGCCTTGCTTATCATAGTGACATGAGGCCTACTATGTTGGAAGTAGCAGAGGAGCTAGAACAAATCAGACGCAGTGGATGGACAACAATGGAAGAAACTTTATGCACCGCATCATCGATTGGTTCCTCATGTTCATCGCCTCGTCTTGGAAGTGAGAAGTCGATGGATCGTATTATTACTCTTAAAAAAGCAGAACGGGGGAGCAAGAGTTCCATGAGTCAAAAGAGGATGCATTCTGTGGAAGAAGTGAGGCATAGCTCTCCTGTATCAATGCATGATCCGTGGTTAAGTGAACAAAGCTCACCCTCAGCAAACAGCCTGTTGGGAAATGTAGCTCAGTGATAAGCACTAGCTCATTTTTGTGGAAAGCCTCCAGCAATGTGAATACTAAATACATAAAATAACTCCTTTTCTTGCTTCATAATAACAACCCGATGATTAGTTTAGTAATCTGTCGTCCATCTGTAGCATAAGATCCCCGGCTCATTCTCATCTCTGTAGTCCGTATAGGAAGGGTCAAGGGAGGTGTAGAATATCCTCAACACCGATTACATAGAAGGCTTGACTGGCAGATGAGTGAATAAATGTCGATGACGATGTAAATAATCATATTTGGGACACTATCCTACTCACATTCGATGATCTTGAAAGCAAAAACTTGAAAAGGAAGACATTTTCATATTGTGCTGAATACTAGAGGAAGTTTAAAACAAACCTATCTAATAAATATGAACATATCGAGGTGATGGTGAGCCTCATCCTAACCCTTGCAGCAAGTATGCATATATTGATGAAGAGACTTGGCAACAATTTTGTCGGATTCAGACTACTCCAGAAGCCTTTGTTGAGTTTATATTTAGTTTTTTTGTTCGCCCTTTTTGCTTTGATTAATAACTTGTACAGATATGTAATATGTTCTTGTGTTCATATATATCTGATGGTAAAGTGAATTTTTCTGGGTTTGGGTGGTGTTTTCTCCGAGAATTGTGTCACCAGAAGTGTTTAGTTTTCTCTGGAGAACATGAATGTCGTATGAATATATGATTCATCTGCTCTGGGTTTCTGTTATGTACTTATGTTGCATTGAGTCATGAACAACCTAACTTAGGGAACCAAAGATAGGGAATTCATCTTACCCTTTTATTTATTACTTTCCTTTTAGTTATTGATTTATTTTTGAATTCTTATATTGAAATAAGGGTTAAGGTGCAAATTGGCCAACGAAGTATTACGTTAGAAACACCAGGCACAAAAATGTTTTGAAGGGAGCAAAAATAATTTTTTAAGATCGGTTACTCATCTAATCTTAAAAGTAACAGACTTTTAAGACTTGTTGTATCGAGACCATTCTGAAAAGTCATTTTTACCTAGTCTTAAAAGCGATTTTTCCAATAGTAAATATGAATGCATGAGCTTATTGTGCTTACACTGTGGTAGGGTGGGGCATGTAAGAGAGCAGTGTGGTGATTTTGTGAAGAAGCAGCAAGAGAAAGCTAAAAGTGAGTGTGTTGAGAAGGCAGTTGTGCAAGAGAAGGCTGAGGGGTTGTCAGAGAGCTAGAAAAGGATAGTCCTTAGAAGGTTGTCCAAAAACTGAGGTGGAAAAGGAAAACTAGATCTCAAGTTGATGCTAATATGGATAATAACAGATTTCTTGTGTTTAATAGTGGTGAAGGGACTAAGTTTAATAGCAGTCAATTGGTAGATATCACAAACGTACCGAAGGGAGGCACACTGGGGGGTAACTCTGTACTAAAGAAGAGTGAGAGGTCAGTGCATAAGCAGATTATTAGGTCTGACCCTAGAGGTAGTAGAAGGCACGGTGGTAAGATTATAGTTTGGAATTGCAGTGGAGCTGCTAATAAGGGCTTTGTGGCTTCCTTAAAGAATATCTATAGTGATTTTAAAGCTGATGTTCTGTTAGAACTGAGAATAATTGGTAATGGGTGTAAGGAATCTGAAACTCAAAGGCTGCGATGGTTGTTTTATCTTATTTAAATGATGGACAACATGGCAGGTAATAGGCTTTTGCATTCTAAATGGCAGGCACGTGTTAGCCGGCCATACATATAGAGAAGGTAATAGGGTTGCTGATGGTGTGGCAAATTTGAGTTTGAGCCAAGATTTTAATTGTGTCCAGTTTGTTAGTCCTCCTGCTGAGATACAGAACTGCTTGTACTCTGATCACTTGGCTGTTTCATTCCCAAAAGAAGTATTTGATGAATAGAAGCTGATAGGGGTTTTATCCCCATCTTACCCGAAGAAAGAAAGAAAAGAAGTAAAGGAAGAACATTCATGTATTACATATATCTAAGGAGGCATCGAGAACCTCTTTTAGTTCTGACTGGGCTGTTTGATACTATGGCTTTGGAAGGGAGGGAAGGAAAATATTTTATGAGTTGGATTTTAAAAACATTAGAAAAGTGGTCTTTACTGTTTTAAAATTTTATATCTCAACTTTTCCAATTTTTCTAAATTCAACTCAATAATTTTCGCTACTCCTTCCATATCAAACATCCTCTAGGTTGTGATTTTGACTCTCAGTGAGTATGTTGAGCGTACGAGTTTCTTGGGAACCTACGTCTCATATTTGTATCCATTAACTCATCTTTACTTGGAATGCTTACTGTTATATGCATTGCCAGACGTGCATATAGACATATCCAAATTTTACCATGTTTTTTAATGTAAACAAGCTGCTACATTCTCATACAATAAACCAAGCGCGCAGTAGTGTGAAGTTTATACATAACATTAAAGTACAAGGTCCCTCAGACTCATCAGACCAGACTGCATAAAACAAGTAATCTATATTTAAAGAGGCTGATTTTCCCGAGTCCATTCATTCAAAAACCTTTTTTATCTTCTTAATTTGGCAACTTTTTTAGGCAAAACTCACAAACATAATGTCTGATGCCCCTCAAATTTTTTTCTACTTGCTTAATGTTCTGCTAGTTTCTTTTCATTATTAGATTTTATACAAAACGGGTGACATTTTGATATATTATGATTAAAAATGTGCGGTCTTCAAGTTTTTATGATTTTTCAATGAAAAAATACCCTAAATTAAAAAAGAAACACCGCCTTATTCAATGGTACAGAACCACCTTATTTTGAATTTCACAATAAACAGCGTACTTACATATGTGTGTGTCAATATGATGTTATAATGAACTCCACAAATATATTCTTAATGCTAGTGATGATAACTAGGAAAAACCCTTCAGTTCAGGATCTGCTTTATGATTATATCAGCATCAAATCGTCAACTAAAAAACTCCAGTTCTGCAATATTATCACCAAAAAGCGTCAGGTCTCAAACTGCACATTCATATATAGAAAATACATGCTATAGAGATCCAACGATCCATATTTCAAATCAAGCAAATTATAAATTCCTGAAATAATCAAGCGGACCAAGTTTATATACAGGACTTGGAAAGAAAAAGGAAAAAAGATAGAAAAATAACTTCAAAATTGATAAAAGACAAATAAGTATGTTGAATTTCAATAATTCCAAAAGGACAAATAAGAATGTTAAATTTTAATAATTCTAAAGGGACTGATTTGGAATATTGCAATGTTGCAAAATCTGAGAAATTACCTAACTACCCCTTCTTTTTTTCCACAAAAAAACCTTAACCCCTTGTCGGCCGCCCGAGCTCCGGTGCAGTTGACTAATGGGGGCGGCCACCACCAAAGCTCCAATGAACTTTCTAGCAACCGGCCACTGGAGCTCTGACGACCTAATTTTAAAATTTCTCAAATAAAAGTTGTTAATATAGATATTTGAATTGTTAATAGCGATATTAAATTTATAAACAGTGGCCTTATATATATATTTTTTATTCTCAAGCAATAATCATCAATATTGATACTTGAATTGTTAATAATAATAATAAAGTTGTAAACGGGGCATTTGTTGAATATTTCGTAATAACTTTCACCGGAGCTCTGACAGCTATTTTTTTTTTTTTTGAATTTCTTAGGCTAAAGTTATTAATATAGATACTTGAGTTATTAATAGTGATACAAAAGTTGTAAATGACAACCTTATATTTTTTCTTAATTTCTCAGACAAAAATCATCAATATAGATATTTGACTTACTAATAACGATACTAAAGTTGTAAACATGGTATCTGAATATTCAACAAATATCTCATTTACCACTTTAATATGGATATTAACAACTAACTCAAGTATCTATATTAACGACTTTTGTTTGAAAAATTCAAAATATATATATACACACACACTAGGCTGCTAGAGCTCCAGTAGCCAATTGTTGGCAAGGTTTGGACTTTGGAGGCCAGCAAGGGGTTTAGGATTCTTTATTTTTTAAAAAAATGGTAATTAAGTAATTTCTCAAATTTTACAACATTTCATAATTCTAAATCAGTCCCTTTTAAATTATTAAAATTCAACATATTTATTTATTTTTTACCAATTTTGATGGCATTTTTATGTTTTTTCCTAAAGAAAAAACGTATTAACTTGAAAATACAATAGACACATATGAAGGGGATCAGAGCATATTGTAATGAAATTGGTATGACTGCTATGGTAGAGTCAAAATCAATGTGTTATGCAGGCAATAGTACAGTTCTCCCTTTGACATTTTAAACAGTTTTAAAAATGAGAGTTTAATAAACATTTTTATTGTTGTGGAGATGTGTTTGTCTAAGGGTCTGTTTGGTTTGAGGGGATCGGAGGAGAGGGGAGGAGAGTGGAGGGATTTTATCCCCCTCCCCTCGTTTGGCTAATGACATTTTTTAGGAGGGGAGGAGAAATTTTTTAAAATTTTCCCTTCCCTTCCCTTCAAACCTTCACCCCCCAAATCGGACGGATTCGGAGGGATTATTAAAATGGAGATGTGACCGGACAAAAATGTCCCTAGTCCTTTATTGTTATTCCCAAAATACTACCCTGAAACCTATAAGACTAACATCAGCTCACAACCCAGTCGCACGAATCTAACGCTTTAATAGGATTATCTTTGAGATTTTATTTGGATTGAGATCTCAAAACTGAGAAATAGGCCTCGGCATGCTTGAAATCTAACGCTTTGTATTTTGACTCCATTCAATTCGTAATCCAAAAGATGGGTTAGGTTTATATATCCCTGATACAAAGAATTAGCCCTTCCAAAGGTTTTGCATGAATAAAATCAACAGCTACGGACAGCGGTGTTGGCTTGCACTCTCGCAATTTCAGTAACAAAATGTTAGTGATGTCTGAAATATTTATGAGTGAATACAGAGAAGTACCTAACCTAGTGCCTGCATTGAGATGTTCAGATTGGTTGCCTCAAGCTTTTTAGAGCATAGAATATGGTGTACTTTGATTTCAAAAAGCAACTTCATGTTGGGGTCAAATTCTTTTGCACGCTTGTTTGTATGATATAATTGATGTTCCCATTGGGGATAGCAGTGCTATTGAATTTAGGGCATAAAAATTTTATTTATAATTAAATGTTACAATACATTTAATAAAATTTGAAAAAAAAATCACTTATAATATAAGTAAAGTAGTACATGTGAAGATAATTTTCCTCTTATCCCCTTTTGAATTAAATAAAGTAACATTAAACCCCTCTTCCAATATAAGGGTAAAATTGTCAACGTTAAAAAAAATTCCCTCCCCTCCCCTCCTAAACCAAACAAGGTAACATTAAAATCCCTCCCCTCCCCTTCCTTCTGATCAATCCAAACAAGGTAATATTAAAATCTCTCTCCCCCCTCCCCTCCATTAAAATCTCCCCTTCCCCTCCCCTCCGTCGAAGGTTCGACGGAGGGGAGGGGAAGGGGAGATTTTAATGGAGGGGAGGGGGGAGAGAGATTTTAATATTACCTTGTTTGGATTGATCAGAAGGAAGGGGAGGGGAGGGATTTTAATGTTACCTTGTTTGGTTTAGGAGGGGAGGGAAATATTTTTAACATTTGCAAATTTACCATTGTATTATAAAAGAGATTTTAATATTACCTTATTTGGTTTAGGAGATAAAAGAAGGGAAATTATCTTCATATAGACAACTTTACGTTAGAAGTGATTTTTTCCAAACTTTATTAAATGTATAATAACATTTAATTATAAATAAATTTGTAACACATATATATTTATTTATTGAAAATCAAGATAATATTTTATCAAATTATATAAATCAACCATGAAGTTAAGTATTAGCATACATTACCAAAACCTAAATTTTGTTTCCAAAACCAAACATTCTGGATCGTTTCAAAGGCACTAAAGCTCATCTCGGGATGAAAGGTAGTATCAATTTTGGGTCGCTGCCCCATACGAAGCCAAGCAATACCTCCATGCATGAGATAAGAGCCATACATAGGGAATCAAAGTGAGCCTCAGTGTTTTGATGAATCAGCCTTTATCATATGTCTTTCTTCAATATAATGTCAGAAAATATAGGCAGAAAAATTGCAAAACTGCTTCATTATGAACATCTAACCCAATGTAAGGGGCTTGGGAAGCAAGTATTATTACTTGTTCTCATCTTCATGCATGCATTCTTTATGGTCACACTGAGATTGTGATACAAACATGAAAGCAGAGCTAAGAGTGAAAATTATATTGGATCAAGTGAGAGAAGAAATTAGGGGATCAAGGCATAGGAAAATGTTGAGAAGAGATGGATAAGTTGATTTTAGACAATAGCTAAGGAGTATGGGGACACGAGTCATGAGAAGTTGCTCCGCTAGATAAACGTTACCGACAAAAAGGTGCATACTAGAGTAGATGTTGCCAATTGAAATGAGCAACTGTTTGTGTAAAGATGAGGACTTGACTGCCCGCCTGCTATTTTTGATGTGAAGCTTTTCACAACAGGGTTGAAAAAAATGGCAAGCTGTTTGTGTGAGAGAGAGGGTGTGTGTTTTCACTTTTTCACCCAAGCAGCTCTGTTTTTGCGTTCCTTTCCTCATTTTTGGTTTGAGCTAGGCATGCAAAAACACCTTATCACTGTCTATCATTTTCCCATCTTTACTTCCAGTTATGTCACTTGAAGGTAAACAAATTAGTCTGGCTACTGTATATTGTATATAGACCACGTGGTTTCTTTTCCCCCTTGTAGAAAATTCACGAAATAATGCTTATTACCCTGACAACCTGTGGAAAAGAAAGAACAAGGCACAACGGTACTATACGGTTAGTCGAAGTTCAATTTCAAAAAAACTTTTCTTTGGCCCGAGCTTGTTTTGTTTGCCTTCTTCACAAGGTATCAGTTGAAAAACCCGGTTTGAGGATGGCCACTTCTTTCCATTTTCAGAGATGTCACTGTGGCTGGACCCAACGGCAGTCCCTGGCTCTCCATCCATACAAATGAACATCAGGCTGTCTCTGTCTGAGCAAGGAAGCAGATTGGTTAATAATTAAAGGCACTACAGAATGTCATGTTACTTGGTCCTCTATATCTCTTTCCTGGCAGTTGCATAACACAACTTCGCCATCGAATTCTCATAAATATTGTCAACAATCCTAATAATGAAATGCGACACCCAATAATAACTAGCATGTAAGGACCGACTATACACTCACCCACGTATATTTAAGCATCAAGACGGAAAAATTAAACTCTCAACATTGCCATGACGCGTAAACAGTTCCTTTGTCGTTTGCCTCTGTTTTCTGTCGAGTAAAACAGAGGAGCTATTTGACAGAGATTGTGGAGGAGGAAGTACTGACGTCCGAGTCCCCTCCGATCTCGAAACTGAGATCACATCGTCAACGGCCATAGGTGGTTGGCAAACACGAGTGAAGAGGACGGAGAAGGAGATAACACGTTGGCGTTGTTATGGTCGCGTACAGAATAAAAACCCAGAAAAGTCAGATAGCCATGGATTACTAGAGCTATCGAGATCTATAAAAATATATTAAGACGTATGCAAACACCGGCAACGACAGAAACAAAGCACGACGACAAACACAGTGCAGTGCAGGGACAAGACAAACATACAGCATAAAGGTATTTTAGGAATAATTAAAAGAAAAAAAAAATGTAGGGGCATCTTTGTGGACTGACACACTAATTTTAATAATCCCTCTAAATCCGTCCGATTTGGGGGTGACATTTTTTAAGGAAGGAAAAGGAAAAAAATTTCCCTCCCCTCCTAAAAAATATGATTATCCAAACGAGGGGAGAGGGCCAAAATCCCTCTATCCTTCTCCCCTCCCTCCGGTCCCCTCAAACCAAGCAGACCCTAAGGCTATGTTCGCGAGTTTGGAGGGGAAGGGAAGGAAAGGGATACAAGGAGAAAGGAGGGGAAGGGAAAGAAGGGAAATGGAGGATATCTCTTCCCCTTGTTTATGAGTTAAAAAAATAGTAAGGGAAGAAGATGGAGGATTAATGAAATACTTTTACTATTTTGTCCTTTTCTTTAATAATTAATATAATTATGGGAAAATTCCAAATAAATACCTTTTGAATATGCAAACCCCCAAAAGTCTGTTGAATTTGTAAAAAGACTATGAAGTACTAAGGACCTATGAGGGATATACAAATTCGGGTGAAATTATTCTTTTGCCCCTAGTTTTAATTAAATAAAAAATAAATAAAATCCCCTTCCCCCAACCAGGCCACCAACACCGGCTGGTCACCACCACCGTCGACCGGTCACCACCACCACCGCCGGCTGGCCGCCACCACCACCCGCCGGCCACCACCACTGCACCGGCTGGCGGCGGCGGCGGTGGTGGTGGCCGGCGAGCGAGGGTGGTGGCCGGCCGGCGGGGGTGGTGGCGGGCCGGCGTTGGTGGTGGTGGTGGTCGGCCGGCGGTGGTGGTGGTGGCCGGCGAGCGGGGGTGGTGGCCGGTCGGCAGTGGTGGTGGTGGCCGCCCGACGGTGGTGGTGGTGGCCGACGAGCGGGGGTGGTGGCCGGACGGCGGTGGTGGTGGTGGCCGGCCGGCCGACGATGGTGTAGGCCAGCCGGCGGTGGTGGTGGTGGCCGACCGACAGTGGTGGTGGCCGGCCGGTGTTGGTGGTGGTGGCCGATCGACAGTGGTGGTGGCCAGCCGGTGGTGGTGGTGGTGGCCGGCCGGCGGTGGTGGTGGTGGGCGACCGACGGTGGTAGAGGCCGGCCGGCGGTGGTGGAGGCCGGTGGCGGTGGTGGTGGTGGGGTGGGGTGGGGTAGGGTGGTGGTGGTAGTAGTAGTAAACGGGGGTAAACAAGTAATTAACCTATTGTTCCTCCTAAAACCCCCATTTTGGGGAAACTTTATTTTATAAAAGGAGGAGGATTTTGGAGGATTTGTAAAACTCCTTGATTCCCTCCCCTCCTATTTTTAAAACTCATGAACAAGGGAAGGGACTACCAAAACCCTCCCTTCCCTTTCCTTTCACTCCATAATAGAACTCGCGAACATAGCCTAAGGGTTAATACAAATTGTTTAGGCTTGTTAGGGCAATGTCCCAATCACAATGCAGATTTTGGGTCGTGACAATCTTCTAGGGTGAGGGCAATTTTGTTTTGGGGAAAAAAAAAAAAAATCAATCCTAAGATGGATTTTCTAATGCCGAGTGGTGGTACTAGTAAGCTCATGAAAAGTAGTCTTGTGTAGTCTTAGGATTGCTGAAGTCCTCGCACCAAACATGATAAAATGGGCAATCGCAGTACTGACCCCTCCACGGCCTCTGCTCATACCAAACATGGCTTACATGCTTCGATTACCTCTCAACATTTTCTCTTCATTTGGAAATTGCTGAACCTTTGCCTGCCTGAGAAATCCTACAACATCACCACCAACTATTGCATTTCTATCTGTGTCCTTTTGGTTGTCAAACAAATGAGACATTTGATCAAATTTTTGCAGAATGCTATTTCACTATATAGCTATATTGTTCAGATCTCTGGGAATCTGCACATGATCAATCTCTAGTCAAGGAGGCCTCATTTAATAGTTGAAAACTGACATAAGCAGAGGCATAATAATCATCGTACTGTCGATCAAATTAGTGGAAAACAAATGAAATTGTGCATCAAGATATCAAGTATACTCTCTAGAGTCTAGAACATATTTATTGAATACAAAGATCACTAATTATATTTTCAACATCTATGCAAATGGCTTTCTCAGCATTCTTTTTTTTTCCCCGGGAAAAAGACAGTGTTGTACATCAAATTAAAAGATATTACAGCACAGAGTTTATATAGGGACAAAAATAAGACGAAAATAAGTTCATAGGGTCAATTACATATCAGCATTCTTTTTTTTGAAAACTAAGAATATCTGTAGTAGTATTTCTCTTTTACCAATACTGTTTCAGAGTTCAGACCCACTCTTCTTTGGATATCCAGCTTTGCCAAGTATCACTCTTTGAACTTTGGCTCTCTGAAACTGGTCTGCCATAAACACCATCCCATTTTAGCGACCAATCTAATCTGTCTTCTACAGTTAATGTAATATCGCTGATATTCTTAGGCTTCTTAAGTCGTTTTCCTTCATTTTCTATTTCTGTTTCTAATTTTAGCAGCTATCTCGGTAGACTTGCAGTTCCTTTATACACATTAATGTTGTATTCCTTTTAATGTAATATATTTGTTCACTTTCAAATTAAACAACGGCCCAGTGTAAAGGCTCCGACTAGGTGGGGTTGTGGGGTTTGACGGAGGATATCTATAAACATTCTTATCCTCACAGTTGGGGAGGCTGTTTCTAGATTAAAGGAGATCTTTTTTTGGTGTCTCATGTAGCACTCACCGATCATTTATAACCATAAACCATTGAAGTTGTGATAATTTCCATAGGAGTTTTACAGTGACATAATATTGGCAAGCTGTTTTGGATTACCCGGGGCAGAGGTGGCTTTTCTTAATTTGATTTTTGTAAATTTAAGATAAAATAAAAGTTATATTATATAATATGATTTTTGATTGGATTGACTTTTATAAAAAAAACTGAGTTTGACAAACTATAACTTGTTTGAATAATTAATAATAATAATAATAATAATAAACAAGTTTAGATTAAAAATGACATAAATTTTATTAAATAATATTCTTTTTAATCCTTAATATAACACTAAATTAACTAATTTGGAGAAATTAAGGAAGCTAAATAAATAGACTTCGCTAGCATCTACTACCCCATGCGGTGCCATCCTATACTTGAAACTGCACCGTTTTGTCGCAGTTTCAAGTGAACCTTTGCTCTTTTTTAAAAATAAAAAATAAAATTTAGGATACCGACGAATACTAAAAAGATACTTCAAACTACTGATCGGTACTGAAAAATATTTTATGATCTTAAAAAAATATTTTGGGATCTTGAAAAAACTATTTCAAGATATTGATTGGTACTGAAAAAATACTTCATGATCTTGAAAAATTATTTCAGGGTACTGACTGGTACTAAATATATTTCAGGATACTGAAAAAATTTTATGATCTTGAAAAATTATTTTAAGATCTTGAAAAAATATTTCAATGTATTGACTGGTACTAAAAATATACTTCATAACACTGATTGGTATTGAAAAAAATACTTCTAAAAAATTATTTCAGGGTACTGAATGGTACTAAAAATATACTTCAAGATATTGAAAAATACTTCATGATCTTGAAAATTTATTTTAGGATCTTGAAAAAATATTTTAGGGTACTAACTGGTACTAAAAATATGCTTCAGGATACTGAAAAAATACCTCATGATTTTGAAAAATTATTTTAGGATCTTAAAAAAATATTTCAAGGTACTGATTGATACTAAAAAAAATATTTTCAGGTACTAAATGGTATTAAAAATATACTTAGGATTTTTTTTAAGATCCTAAAATAATTTTTCAAGATCATGAAATATTTTTTCAATACCGGTTAATAGCCTGAAGTATCTTTTTAATACCCGTCAATACCCTAATTTTTTGTTTACAAAAAAAAAAGGTTCACTTGAAACTGCGCCAAAATGGCGCAATTTCAAGTATAGGATGGCAGCGGATGCTAGCCAAGTCCTAAATAAATTACTTTAAAATATTTATTGTTATTCTTTAAACTAATTTGAATGAATTATGAATTAATATATAATCTAATGATATACATAATTATTACAATGACATCATGCAACATATGTTATAATTGAGTATCTTATTTAACTTCTTAATCTCTCTAAATTAGCTAATTAGTTTTTATATTAAAGAGCAGAAGGAGTACACATTTATATTTATCTCATTAAAGCAAGTTAGGGCCACCTAAAACTCATTCTCTATCTTCTTATGATTATATTAGGCATGTTTGAGTCTACATTGGAAAAGCATATTGATGTAAGTCGAAACAAACTCTCACAAACTTACCTCGTATACTGCAGATCACGTTGGAAAATCAACTTTGACCACTAATCAAAATAGGCACATTCTCTCTCCACAGTTACATATATAAGCAGCAAATTATGGCTTATGCTTTAACGTGGCTTATGGATCAAAAGCCCAATTGTCATGTCACCAATTCAAACACTGCCAAATCATGCAATCCCACATTCGGCTCAAAAATTTGTAGTGTTTGAGGGGCTAATGCTAAAACTAAGGGTGTGTTTGATTTGAGGGGAGAAGATGGGAGGGGAGGGAAGGGAGACAATTTTTTATCTCATCATGACCAAATTGCCCATGCAAATTTTTCACCCTCGTCAACAACCATTGGACCTGGCTCATGAAAGCAGAACAAATTACCAAAGGAGTGAATTGGAGATTTTAAAAATTCTTTTCAAGTGCTCTGAAATTGAACACGAAAACAAAGCAAAACAGAGGAGATGAAAGAATAGCAAGACACAGCAAATTTATACTGGTTTGGTCACAACTCTTGACCTACATCTAGTCCGCAGACTCTCTAGGATTTTCACTATCACTCAGAATCATTTACACACTATGTACTCGAAGTTATCCTCTCACCAGGATATACTCCCCCTTACAAATTGTAAAATGATATACCCAATCTCCAAGTTCCACGACTTAAGATTCTTACAATAAATTATTTTAATAAATGAAACTCTCTCTAAAAGTAAATGAAATAATCATTGAAGTACAAATATATCAAAAGATACTTTACAAAAGTAGAAAACACTAAGAGTAGTTGAAACTTTGAATGCTTTTCGTTTTCTACAGATTGGTCGTTGAGAAAACTTGAATGCAACTCCTTATATATGAAAAGAGCATTAAAGGACCGTTGGATTGTTCAATGTAACCATTGGAGACATTGGACTAGCTGTTAGGAACAATTTGGTCACTTCTCTCTCTAATCTTCAATTAATCCAGGTGCACAGAAATTTATGGTTGACTTCTCTTGAATTAAATCCGTTGGAAGAGAAGCTTCTTGGTAGGGAAAGAAAACACTAATCCCTTAGCAATGTTTAGAGAATGATTGTCCAAAAGGATGCAAGTTTTCTTGATTTTGCAATAAATGCGCTGACGTCACTTTTTCTTTAAGCTAAATCTTCATTTAATATTCTTTAAAACATCTGAAACTCACTAACAAACTAATTAAACACAGTTAAAAATAGTAATGAGTGATGATGAGAAGTATTAAGATCAAACATGAAGATTTCGCAAATTCAAGCAATTTGATTTTCAAACTGGGCGACACAAACTCGAGTTTGTTCATCCAAACTATAGTTTACAACTTTTCTTTAGAAGTCTAAACTGAAGTTTACAAAACTAAACACGAGATTACTTCATTAAAAGAAGAACGTCATGATTTGATCTTTAAAACATATTTTGAATATGAACAAAACTCGAGTCAATAAGTGACCCACTCGAGTTTTGGACTTTTATAATGAAAAATACGTTTAAGTCCAAAAGCTCAAAACTGAAGTTTCTACAAGCAAACTGGAGTTTTCAAAAGTTCAAAATAGAGCAAAGCTCTTTACTTGATACAAACTCGAGTTTCCTTAAAAGCTTGGAAAACTTGAAAACTCTGTTAAATGCAAACTGGAGTTTTCTATACTAAACTGAAGTTTTCTCAAAATGAGGATAACTTAGAAAACTCTCGGTCAAGAGTAAACTGAAGTTTGTTAACACAAACTCGACTTTTCTATGAATTTGAAAGACTTGAAAAACATTTGGCCAAGAGCAAACTGGAGTTTGCATATCAAAACTGGAGTTTGCTTATATTCAAAAACATTAAAAGCTCTCTGTCCAACACAAACTTGAGTTCCCAATATGAACTTGAGTTTGTCTTAACTTGAAAAACTTACAGTGCTCACTATATGACACAAACTAGAGTTAATATAAACTAGATTTTTGGCTAAGTTTATAAAATCTTGAGCTACTCTCTGTCAAGTCCAAACTCGAGTTATCAAACCCAAACTCGAGTTTGTCTTTGACAGTAAGTTTTTCAACTTAACAAAGACAAATTTCAATTTGAGTTTACAATTGTCAGTTATTGTCATAATACATAAGGAACTAACAACTCGTTATCTTCACCGTCGCCTTCAACCTTTGGAAGATCCATGCTAAACCCCATTCACCTCATCCTCCTACTCCTCCACCTCTGCCATTCAGTGATCGGAACTTAAATGGGTCTCTTTCCTTAGGTAACAAGAGATAGATGGGAAAATTTGTTCTACATGAAATGTAACATCCTAATTTTTCTAATAGTAATTAACTATTTTTAAGATGTGATTTATCAAGTATACTAAGGTTTAAAGGAGATTTAGAGGTATAAATTTAGCAGTTGTTATCCATATTATAAATTAAATGATTTTTTAAAAAATATGTATATTATATAATATTAACGTGGGGTCCACACTTTTATTTTTCTTCCGCCGCATCGTCTGTTTGATTTTTCTTACTATTATTATTATATATTACCTATTATATATTATATAATATAGCATGTGGGACTCACACCTTTTATATTTTCAACTCCATTTTCAAAGGTAGGCACCGCAACGAAATTCACGGGAGGTTTTGAATATTTGGTCAGGGGAAAATTACAAGAAAGTGCCCAGAGGTGAAAATTACACTTAAGGACCCATTTTTCACAATTATATATACACACCCACGCACACTTCTTTCAGCGTTAGAGAAGAGTGAGGGGAGAGAAGGCAATAAGCGTGGAATTGAGGTAACCTTGATTATTCTTTTATATACTTGTCAAATGCATATATGTATTTATATTTATTAATTGTTTCGGGATTTGTTGTGCCAATGGAAGGCTTGATTTAAAATCTAATAATGTTGTTTTGATGAGATTGAATATTCTTAGATCCCTTTGTATCACTTTTCTTTTAACCGGATTAAGTTTGACACCTCCTTGGTTGTGATTTTATAAGGAGGGGACCCATGTTGAAGTTATAAGTAATGGATATGTTTTGTTGGAGGATGTGTTATGTGTTAGATGGTTTCAGTCAACGGTTATAAAAGGTGGTTAGGGTAATAAGGATAATCTATGCATCTATATTTGTTTGGCAGATTGTATATAAGAGATCTCTTGTGAAATGTTAGAAAATAAATTATGATGTTTTGGAACCTTTTTTGGGAGGGAGTTTTGGTAACCAAGTCGAGAACTATTTTGTGAGCGGTTTTATATAAATGAATATATTTAAATTATTGTAAGTGTGAACAATATGTTCTCGATCTTGGTTTGCATGTATATTTCTGAATAACCAATGGTTACGAGGATCTTTGGATTTTACGGTTATTATGTTTATTATTTTTTTTTCAAGTGAATAATTTTGTAGGGAAACCAGGGAAGACACATATGGAAAGTTCATACTATGTTATTTTTATTTACCATGACCATAAGTCTTCCGCATTTTAGAAACTCTGTTATATTATTTTGGATTTAAATTGGCCCTATATAAATGGATTTTTACCTTTGTCCATATTGTAAATATGTATTTGGATGTTAAACATCCTACATTGGAGGTACTACAAATATTTTGGCCAAGTTTTTGGGTGTTGAAATTGAGGTGTTACATGAAACCCCCACCAGGACGAGCGCAGCTATTTTCTGTGCCAATGATGGTGACAGGCTAATCAAGGGGAAGTTTACTGTGTACTAAGAGGAGGACAGGGAATGTGAGTTAGATAAGAAGTTGACGAAGACGGAGATGGTAGAAATCAGTGATAGAGGTTGTGGTTGCAAATCAGAGTGGTTGACTGGTTGCCAATCATCTTCCTCTCAGAGGATGGAGAATAGAGTGAAGAAGAAGAAGGAGAATTACTAGTTGCTGATTGCCGATAGTCTGAGCCGAAGAAAGGAGGAGGAGATGACAGATAATGATGAGGGATTGAGAGGAGAGGAGGAGGGCAACTTGGTAAAAATTTGGGCTCCTTTCTCATCCCCTCCCCTCAAATCAAACACACCCTTAAGCACCCTTAATAAAATTGGCGGTCTACCCGTAACCCTCCAAGGTTAGCCCTTTTAAGTCTAACTTCCTCAGGAGGCTTTACATCATGAGTTGATACTCGATTTAAATGGGCTTAAATGAGTCAGCGTGATGGGCTCAACTCATCTTTTTGACTCTAATACTTAAGAAATCCTATATTATTGAGGTATTGCAAAATATTACAAGATAAATAAATCTTAATTTGGACGGTTGAATGTTCTTATTTGGATAAGCCTAAAGATAACTCTCAATATATAAACTAAACCCTAATTATCCATAATCCTATATATTCCATTGGTTGGTTTATACGGTAGTTTTCTAATGAAAACGATAGAAATCTTTTATTTTTCTTACTCAGGCCCTGACACCTATATGCATATAGTTGGCAATATATATATGGTTACGGTGCAAATTTAACAACGAACTATTTTTATATGGCACCCAATAGAATTAAGTATTTTAGGTGCAAAAGTATACCTAATCAGTTTTTTTGGTAGCATATATAGCAACACCTTTAACCCTGATTAACTTCCATTACTCTTTTGCATTGTAAGTAAGGGTGTTCAAAACCCGATACGGGACCGGGACACCCTAATCCCTGTCCCGATTTTCGGTGGTATGCAATTTGCATCGTGGTCCCAATAGTACTGGAATGGGATCAGAAAATCCCAGTTTCTTTTTTAAAAATAGT
Organism: Acacia crassicarpa; assembly: GCA_034222035.1. Taxonomy (NCBI): domain Eukaryota; kingdom Viridiplantae; phylum Streptophyta; class Magnoliopsida; order Fabales; family Fabaceae; genus Acacia; species Acacia crassicarpa. The sequence goes on from JAWXYG010000012.1 coordinate 20,912,706, forward strand.
AAACTTAAAAAATATCATTATATTATTTAAATTCTCAATATTCTATTGTTTAAAATGATTATTTAGCAATTAATAAGGTCATAATAATTACATAAATTGATCTAAAATTGAAGAGCAACATTTTTATAATCATCATCATCTTTATACAGTATATAATTAGGATTACTGGCTTTTTGACCATTTTGCCCCTAATTAAATAATTAATTGCCGAAATGCCCCTATCTGGAAACATATCACCAATCTACCCCTGTTTAGTCGATTACACCCCGCAATGTAATTAATTAAACATCAACGGTTAATTTTTTTTTAAATTTGCCAGCGATGTAATCGACTGAGCTACAGTGCTTAGTCGATTACATCACGACAGAGGGGTTTTTTAAAAACCTCATTTGGTCGAATACAAACCCTAATACTCGATTAAGCCCCCCCCCAATGCTCTCTCTTTTCTCAATTTTAGTGTGACTCATCAAAGTTTAATATCATCTCACCTTATTGTAAGTATTATTGTTGTTTAATCATTGTAGTTTCACTTTGTTAAGCTCTTTTTTTTGTGTAATCTGAAATCTTCCCTTTTCCAGCTCCCGAATTCAGGTGTGAAGGATGAGTTCAAGTTCAAACACGCATGTTACTGTAATCTACTATAGTGGGAGGCATTTTGAAGGTCCCGATGGTGTCCAATTTGAAGGAAAAACGAAAATGATGAAAATCAAACGGGCACTACATACAACGAGCTCAAAGAAAGAATTTATCGAAAATTGGGGCTACATGGTAGCCATTGCATTCATCGATTGATTGCCAATGTGGAGACTATAGTGGGTAAGGATAGTGTATATTACATTAGTAATGATGTATGTGATGATGAAGACGTAGAGTGTCATAGATGCATTTATTAATCGGAAATCACAAAATTTTATTGAGATATATGTTGAGCTTGAATCTGGTGAATCATCATCTGTACTCATGCATACAAGATCTCCATATTTTGGTCAAGAAGAAAGACCTATCGGTTTATCTGCACCTTCACAAGTCTTAAGTCAGACAACATTGATGAAGGAAGAGGAGGATGAGGAAGACGAGAATATTCCACTAGGTGACACCTCAGACACTGATGTGGAGGGTGATTTTGATGCTCGCACAAACCAAGTAAACCCGAGGACCGTAACAATGCCACCGCTTCGTGTTGACCTAGTTAACAGTGGTAAGTTAGTAAACTTGTATTTGTATTTGTATTTGTAATTTTTATTTAGTGTTATGACCAAAAAAAAACATTTTGACTGATGTAGGGCCTGAGATTGAGTCATTTTGGAACAAAAGCCCACACTATTCCTTCATTAATTGGGCACACTGTGATGATGACATGGAGATGTTGTATGGTGATGATGACGGGCAAGGTGGTTGGCATTTAGATGATCCATTATATTTGTATCAGCAGTTTCCTTCTAAATATAAAATGCAACATGTCGTGAAATTATATTGCATGAAGTCTCATCGTACAGCCATGGTTGAAAAAAGCAACGAGCATAAGTTTGTGATGAGGTGTCAAAACCATGCTGATGGTTGTCCCTAGTATATGAGGAAATAGTTGGGTGGTGTGTAAGTAGGGTAAAGATCACACCTACCTGAACCAAAGTCTCGTCTGGGATCATAGACAGCTGGATTTAGATGTTATATGTGCAGCCATTATCAGTATGTTTTCTATTTTTTTGCAGTTGAATTCAGTTTGTTTATTGACATACATTTATGATTTGTTTTGTTTTCACTAGATATGTTAAGGGAAGATCCAGCTTTAAAACTAGTGCTGATACAAGAGAGGATACAATATCTGTATGGATATAATGTAACATACAGGAAGGTTTGGAAGGCAAAAATGAAGGCCATTGTGAAGTTATTTGGTGATTGGGAGGAATCATATGCATTCTTGCCCAACTGGTTGACTACATGACGCAGTGTAATGTTGGTTCTGTTTTCAGGCTTGATACTGATGAATGTTTAGACGAATATCGTTTTTATAGCGACAAACTTGTCTTTCGTAGGTTTTTTAGACATTTCACCAAACCATAGAAGTCTTTAAATGCTTTAAGCCCATACTTCAAATACTGCCAATTTCCTTTGTTGTTGTTCCTCCTGGTGAGAAGTACGATGATTGGTATAAACAACAAACATTCATCATTTTAACAAAAAAAAACACGATCAACAACCAAAAAATTCAAGAAAACTGAAGTTAAATTTGTCCAAAAATCAAAAAATTCTCAACCGATGTAAATCTTTTTTACTTTCACATGTACATTCATCATTTTCATCCATAAATAGGATTGAAATACTCAAATCAATCAAAGATACACAACAAAACCACCCAATGAAAGCACAAAACCCAAAAACGCAAATGGTGGTTCGTATAAACGCAAAAACGACGGCGGAAATTTGAAATGGAGATGAGAACATACCTAAATCAACGTAAATGGCACTAGATTGAAGATCCCTTCACAACCCACCAACGGATTCAGCAACTTTTTGGCGAAAAAATCAGAGAGGGAGAGGTTTGAGGAGGTTTAATAGTCGATTAGGGTTCATCTACCGCGATTGGGGGTTTTTAAAATACTCCTCTATTGCGATGTAATCTACTCAGCACTATAGCTTAATCGATTACATTGCGGGCTTATTCACAAAAAGTTAAGCACCGTTGTTTAGTCGATTACATTGCGGGCTGTAATTTTCCAGACAAGAGCATTTCGGTAATTAATTATTTAATAAGGGCAAATTGGTCAAAAACCGTAGGATCACTATCACGATATATGTGGTTCAACTCCAACTAAAAATGTGATATACATCTTATCAAAGGAGAACTTAATTTACAAGGTAAATAATACAAAAAATAAAAAGATAATTTAATTTATGATGTAAAAAATTAACTAAAAAAGCTAGGATCGAGATCTTAAAGGGGACCTTGGTTCTCATCCTGGTCTTAATAGTTCCTAATGGTACGGGAAATTTCAGGATAAAAATATCCAAAACCGGGACATTTTGATCATCTCTAACTGTGAGCCCACAAATCTTCTCACTCTGTATTATTTTAATATATTTGTAAAAGGGTGAACATATAAATTTAGCAATAAAATATTTTGTTATAAGCACCCAACACAATTATTTTATAAATACTCATATTTGTCTTGTGAATGACTATATTTGTCTTGTGAAGTGATTTAAAAGAATCTAGAGAGTTTTAAAAATTTTGGTCATTCATATATTTGTTTTGTAAATACTCATATTTTTCTTGTAATTTTTTCTAATTCCCTAGATTATTTTGAATCCATTTATTTGTTTTGTAAATACTCTTAAAAGAATAGTAAGGCATTATTATCTTTTTAATGACAAAACTTAATTTCATTTTGACCCAAGGATGCAGTGAAATCTTATAATCTTTTTCGGGTTGGTTGAAATAAAATTGTTTGTATGGGATCTAAAGTAATATTTTCTCATTTAAAAAAGGCACATATTTCTTAAATATAATAAAATAATATAGAATAAGGAGACTGGTGGGACCCATGGTAGAAAAAGTAACGAAAGGTAACCTAAAGTTAAAGGGACCCAGTTTATTTGCCTATCCTTAGGATAGGTAGGTGAAGCTAGGCTCCCTTGGATCATCCAGATCTGATTTGAACGGTTTACATTTTGTTTTTTTTTATTTCTTGATTTTTAAATTAAAAAATCATTTTTTAAAAAAAATAGTTGAAAGATTATCTTTATTTTAGATTTTCTACATATTAAAATAATGTTTAACAAAAATAGAAAGAAAAAAAAATTCAAATCTAGACGGTCTAGGGGAGCCGAGCTTCCCTTGCCTATCCTTTGGATAGGTAGGGAGTGGATCCAAGTTAAAGACGTTGCTATATATGCTATCAAAAAAATTAATTATGTCTACTTTTACACCATAAAATAGTTAATTATGTTAGGTGACCATAGAAAAATAGTTCGTTGCTAAAATGAGATGTGGGAAAATGAGTCAGCCTTGTAGGATTGGGCCTAAACAAACCGGCCTGTTTAGGCCTGACTCCCATTAAAGGCCCATATATTGAAGGCCGTCATGTTTTACTCCAACGTTGTTCAAGTCTGACTAGACTTTGAACGGCTGGTGTTAAATTTTCCATTTTCAACCTCCTCCATAAGTTGGTGAAGGCATCTGTGCAGTAAGTTTTAGGAGGAGTCATAGGTTCCATAGAAAATTCTCTTGTGTCTATTCTTCCTCACTGTCCAACATACTCTCCCGAAGACTCTTAGCCATAGCCACTTAGCAACTTTCGGACTACCAGGTTCTTGGGTTTCATTCCACCGTGGTCACACCTGTAAATCACTAGAAAAGAAACTACTATAATATCCACATCTAGTGCTTTCTTTCTTTCTTCGCCTTTGTAACGCTCCCTTATATCTCTCAATGTACATCAGAGTTACTACGCATAAAAGAGTAACTGATAATTTAAACAAAATATAAACTTGGGTTTGAATTTAAAATTAATCCTTTCGGGATATTTAAATTACATTGGTCCCAAAATATACTTTCAAATTAAACTCTTTATACAACCCATCAAAATTATTCCAAAATAATAAATAAACAAAAATTTAAACTAGAACTCCTCCTGAGTTCAATCTTCCTCTTCTTGCCTTAGAGCACCGTCTTTCCCTTCCGTCCTGATCAACTACCTATACTTTTGAACAAGTTTGAGATTCACAATTTAATTTCAAAGTAACATGTTAATCTCTATGAATAGCGTATTTAATATATGCAAATAAATTACCACAACTCAAGAAACAGTTTAACGTTTAGTATCAACACACAGCAACAAACAACAGTATATCATACCTATAATGTCAACTGTGAATGAACCCTACAAGTCCAAAAACGTAGGACCGAACAAGTCTCAAATTCCACAGTGCTTCGAAACTAAACGCAGGACCCTACGAGGCCCAAATTCTATAGTGCTTGTAATAGGGCAAAACTTTATAGCCTATAACTCCACAAATATACAGGCCGTATCAAGTAATAAAATAATAAGAAAAGTATCGTTCCCACGAGGGCTTAGTATCACAAACTTCAGTTAAACATTAATTTCACAATTTCGTTTAAGTTGAAAAAACCAAATTAAATTTAATTAAGAGAAAAGAAATTAAAACTAAAATTAAAATGAACAAACTACCAAAATAATCAAATGAGCAACTCAAAATCACTAATCCTTTATTAGCTTCATAAACCTTGTTTTCACTAATTTAATTAGCTTTAATATCAATTTTGTTAATCTCAAGTATAAATAGCTATAAGTGTCTGTCGGTCCACTTACAACCCTCTCTTAAGTATAACTTGTTATGTCTAATATAGTTACTCAAGAGGCAACAAAAATCGAACACACTCTTCAACAATTATATGAGGGCATTAGGTATATGTCTATCCTAATCGCAAATTAAATCGTAATCTAATATCATATTACTTAATCTTAGAGCCTAATTAAAATTTCCTTCGTCAAGGTACGTAAATCCTAATACTCTAAATCATATTCAATGATGGCCAATCACTAAATAGATAAAACTAACCAAGATTAAGTAACCAAAATCAATATCAAATTTAACTAAATAATAAAAACAAAATCCAATTCACCCACAAGTTCATAGATCCTCTAGGTTGCAAAACCAACTAGCCACATATAGCTCTAATAAAATCCATAACAAAAAGATAAGAATTCAGGTTTAAAAAATAAGGAGAGAGGAAAAAAAGTTTTTTTGTCGCACAGTCCTCTCGTTCTTCCGTGGAGATGATGAAGAGAATTGAAACGCTTAGCTGCTACTTTGCTTCTTTATATATATAACCTAAATATATCTTAGGCCGTGGGTCACTGATTCTCCTTTTCTTATTAAAAAGATATATTATATCTTGTAATTAACTCCACCATATCACGCAATTGATTTTGTTTCTATTTTTCTTGGGTGGGACCACTGAGTTTGGCTGATTGTATATCCTCTTAATTGCTTTTTCTACTTCTTTCCTAATATTTCCTGCAAAATATAATAGGAAATAAGTAGATTTTATATCAAAATATCTTTTTATCCTATAATGATAGTAAAGTATATAAAAGATAGTTAAATAGGTATATAATATCAATAAATCCAACTAATTCTCATAAAATATATACTTATTTAATCATAGAATATATACTTATCAGCTAGAAAAGAAAAATGCAGAACCTACCTTGTTCTAAATTCCTCTACCCAAGGAAAATATAAATGCAGAACCTACCTAGTTTCAAATTCCTGTAGCACATAGGAAAGACACAAACGAAGAACCTACCTAGTTCCAAATTTTGCTAGCACATAGGAAGACACATGTTATTGGCCAAATAAAAAAAATACATAACTGTAATCAACTATGTGTACAAGAACAAATCCATAAGCATGGAAATTACATATAAATATACACATGTCATAGAGCATCAGAGTTACTACTTGACTATGTAGTAACCTTGTTAAGGGCCAAGTACTTCATGGTGCGTCTGGGCTTAAGAATTCCTATAATTTTGGGATAATAATGCTCAACCCTTAATCTATATATGCAAACATGATAAAAGTGTCTTTAATTGTCATGCTAATTCCCTTTTAAACCCTTATTACATTAGGGTATAACTTAAGTACCCAAAATTATCATTTTTAGTCCCTCAGCTTGACTGTTCTGAAAATTCAGTAACTCCAAACATTTTTAATAAATTACAAAAAAATCCTTTTAATGTGCTTTCAACTCTCACGTGATCTCTATCTTGTCTATTTTCAGAGAAAAATAATCCCAAGGGTCAGACCACGTCCAATTGGTGCTAGTTTTAAAATTTCCACTGACTACTCAAACTGAACTTTTAGAAACACCACGTAACTTCAAAAAATCAATATTTTATTTGTATAGAGATCAAAAAATTACCAATCACCTACCAATTTAAGGCTCTGCACGTCCTCTATAATTCTAGAGTTTCAGATTTTTTTGAATTTCATTTACTTATTTTAAAATTGGTCATAATTCCACTATTCTAACTTTACTTTCCAGAAACAGAGGTGAGTTTGTAAAAATTATAACTCTCTGTAGAAAATTCCAAAATTTTATAAATTACCCGTCAAATTAAAGCTCTATATCTCAACATTAAATCTGGAAATTTTCATAATTTTATCATATATACACCATTTATTCCTAGTTTTCGAAAATGTAGGCATTGCCCAGAAAATTTTCCAGAAACTTTTCTTAACTTTAAAAATCAATATCTTGTGACACAAAGCTTCAAAAATTCTAAATCACATATCCAATTAACACTCTCTTTGTCCTCTTGCAATCTGGAAAATTTCAGGGTTTTTGGACTACGTTTACTCATTAAGAAAATTTCGATATAAATACCTTAAACCATTCAGATCTTCAACCACATTAAGAAAACCCATGAAAACCCCCCATTGAATCCACATGCATGTCCCTTATCAACCATCAAACATCACATGCAAGAAGGTAAAGGGGGTTAATGAACTACCTAGCTTGATCTTCTTTGCTTCCTTGGCTGACATTCAAGAGAAGTAAGATGATGATGATGACGACGACGACTACGGTGGAAGGGAGAAGGAAGGAGGAGGCTACGGTAGGAAGAGGAGTGAGGAGCACGAGATTGGAATGAGGGAAGAGAATTAAAAAAATTATAAGCGTTAGAAGGAAGATGGAGTGAATATAAAAACGGACTGAATGAGTATTTGTTTGTGTCGCACGGAAATAAGAGGAAAAAGAGAGGAATTAAAATCTGATTTAAGGCATGTTTGCCATGTGTCACAAGAAGAGGAGGAGGTGTGTGCATATTGGGCCTCTTACCTGTCATTGGGCCGTATATTTTCGGCCTAAATAAGAGTCCAATTTTGCTTTTCCTTCTCCTTTATTTTGAGCGGAAGTCCATTAACTAAATAAAAACTAAATTACCCCTCATTCTTCAATTCAACTAGGGTCGGTCTTCCTTACCTTAAAGGAAGGGGTTCGATCCCTACATTGGTCAAGGCACTGGGGGAGACATCCTAGGTGTCTAGAAAGCCGTGGTAACGCTGGTAGAGATGGAGACATGTGTAATCTCTGGCCAGTATCCCCTATAGACTGGGCTCCAAGCGCCTTACTTTTGGACTGTGGTTGAGCCCAACCCCTTTCCTAAAATTTTTATAGCAAAAAATAAATAAAAGCAAATTTGTGTTGGAGTTTTGTTATTATTGTTAACCCAATTCATCCCAATAATAAATATTCAATAAATTAGTGATATCACAACATATATTAAATTTTGGCACTTTATTGAATATTCCATAATATATAGGGCCCGTTTGGTACGGGAAAAATTTAAGGAGGGAAAAGATTTAGAGGAAGGAAAGGAAGGGAAGGGAAGATTTTAAAAAATGAGGGAAGATGGTTTGAGGGAAAATGAGTTGTTTGGTAGGAAGAAAATGAAGGGGTAGTAGTTGGTAAAGAATCAAGAAATGTCTATTTTACCCTCAAAAGTAATTAATTCAAAATAAAAAAAGAAAATTTATTTTTTTGCTAAAATATATTTTTAATAAATATATATCAAAGTTTGAACCTCTGTAAAAAAATTTCCTGCCAAGTTCAAACTTAAATTCAAATTTTCTCGCCAAGTTTGAATGTAAATTTGAACGCTCCCGCCACGTTCAAACTTAAATTCGAACGTTCCTGCCACGTTCGAACTTCCCGCCATATTTGAATTTGAGGGGTAAATTTGTCAAAAGTGTGAATAGTGACGTGAGAAAGGTGAAATCCCTCGAAATTTGGAGGAATTTGATCTTCCCACATATGAGGGAAGATTGGTAGGCCCGGGAAAATTGGTCCAAAATACGTACCAAACGAAGGGACTCTCTAATTTTCCTTTCCTTTCCCATGGATTCTGTGTACCAAACGGGCCCATAGGGTCTTTCGTAAAGCAAAAGCCAGATATTATAGCCCTCTACCAGTAAATGTTTCCAGTGGGTTGCTTGATGTTTCCGACAACTGGTTCTCATTAATTTGGGAGTTCCTTGAGTCATGTGAACTACAGTTCCAGGGACAAGTCTCTTTCTTGTGCCCATATCTTCCACAAGCAAAGCAAATAAGATCTAGCCTTTCATATTCATTGTTAAAGATAGACGATGCTAAGATCACTCTTGGAACTAGCTTTTTACGAAGGTCAAGTTCTACACAAAATCTTGCATATTTACCCCTTCTCACTCTCAGTTTGTCTTCTCTTCCATGGATAATGTAGGCAAATCTATTTTCAATGTTTTACCTACCATATCTCCAGACTCCAAGCCTCCATATATGGTTCTTCGTGTGGTAGTGCAGGGTATATTAGGCACCCTAATCCTTGTTGCGATACGACCCATTTGATTGTGAAGCATATCGAAATAAGGTGGCCACTTCTGGACTAATACACTATATGTTGGAAGACAACCTATGGACCTTCAAAGAGTACCTTCTTATAGGGGTGAGCAACGAGCGGGTGGGGCTGCCCCGGGAGGTAACCCGCGACCCACCCGTTTAAATCCCACGGGGACGGGGCATCACAAGTAGGGCTGAGCAATGGGCGGGTGGGACTGCCCCACGGCTAACCCGTGCCCGTAGAATAACCTGTGATAAACAGGTAGGGAAGAAACGGGTGGTTTTGGACGGGTACGGGTGAACCCCGTGTATGTCTAAAAAAATCAGAGATCCCCACCAAAGAAAATCAGAAAACAGACAGATCTGAGACAATAAGGTAAAAGAAGAAGAACAGATTTGAGATGGCATGGAAGAAAAGAGGACAAATCTGAGATGGCGAAAAGATGGAGGAAATCTGAGATGCTCGAGGTGCAGAAAAGATGGATTCAAAGTCGCCGGCGAGATGTAGACAATCATGAGATCAATGACGTGAAGATTGGAGACACTGCTGCTGGTGTGTCGACGTGGGTAGACGCTGGGAGAGCGAGAATTGGAAAGACAAGAGCATTGAGGCACCGCTCACGACACTGAAGGATGAGCCGAAGTTACACTTTTAGGGTTTGTTTTGTTTTATTAGGGATTAATGAATTAATGAATGAGGTTTGTAAATGAAAAAAATAAAAGTTATGAAAATAGTTAAAATTTCAAGTGGGTGTCGCAGGAATCGAACAGGCAATGTCTTAAAGATGTTCAAGTCACCACCTTTGCCACTGAACTAAGTGGAGAATTGTGTCTAAGGGTGAAATATTATTCTCATATATATAAATTAAGCATCTGGACACCAAAAAAAAAAAAAAACATATATACGGGTAACGGGTAGGCACGGGTGCCTCGTGGCCTAACCTGTACCCCGCCCGTTTATTATAAAACGGGTACGGGCAGCCCGTTACCCATTACGTGTCCAATATGGGCGGGTTAAAAACGGGTAAAATAGTACAGGTTGCGGGCGGACGGGCGGGTTACGGGTCTTTTGCTCACCCCTAATCACGGGTACGGGTTAAACGGGTACGCCTAAACGGGTCCAGGGAACCTGTTTAGGTGCTTGGGCTTTTTTATTTTTTTTAAAAAAACATGTTTTTGGGATCAGATTTGTTTCTTTTTTTTACTCAGAACCAGAACAGTTTTTTGGGCTCAAAACATATTCTATTTGTTGCGTTTTTTAAACCCAGATTTGTTTTTTTTTTTTTGGCCCAAAACCTGAACATTGTAAAACTTGAACAATTTGTAATTAAAAATACCCACGGGAGTCAAGTGAACCTGGGAGCTGGGACTGATTGGTTAGAGCATTTTGCTTTCACCATTCACGTCTTGAGTTCAACTTGGTAGTGATGATTTCTAGTAAAAAAAAAAAAACTTGGCACTGATGATGCATGATGATCAACAAAAAAAATACCCAGTGGCTGACGGCCTGACGCTGAGCTGAGAGTTGAGGGGGAAAAAATATATATAAACAAGGCACGGGTGCCCCGCCCCTCAACCCGTGCCCTAGGGGTAAGCATGAAGCTCAGGAGCCTAATGCACCCGCCCAAACCCAGCAAAAAATCGCCCTGCCCAACCTAGAAAAAAGAAACCCAAAAAAAACTGGACACAATCTGGCTGGGCATTTTTGCTGGCAGGGCCGGGCATCGGGCAGAGTATGCCGTCCTGCCCAGTATATATATATAATTATATTTGATATAAATATTTTTTATATAATAGTTAATGTACTTATATGATATATTTACTAAAATTCTAATATATCCATTGAGTATTTGACCATTAGTCCATTATATTACTAATAATGCTTTGTATTTAAGAGACTATGGATGTTTTTTTAATTTTTCATGTATGTATATTTGACTATTTGTTGAGACATATGATAGTTTTTTTAATTTCCAGACTCAAGTTGTAAACTTATTTGGAATATTTTAAAGAGTATAATTTATAATTATATATTACATTTGAAGTTTACAATATTGCTTATCATTATTAAAACTATTTTTTCACATAGGATGTGGTAAGATATCACCATTTGGGCAAGGGAAGCCCGCCCTACCCAGCCCATTATTGCCCAGCCCAAAAATGTTAGGGCTTCCATCGGGCAGGGCTGGGCATCGGGCTGCATTTTACTGCCCAATGATCCTTTGAGCAGGGCATTGGGCAAGGGTCTCACCCTGCCCAGCCCAGCCCATACCCACCCCAACCGTGCCTCGCCCGTATAGTGGAAACGGGTATGGGGCAGCCCCGTACCCGTTACGGGCCCAATATGGGCGGGTTTAATCCAGGAAAATATCAGCGGGGTGGGGGCGGTTGGGTGGGGGCGGTTGGGTGGGGGCGGTTGGGCGGGGTGCAAGTCACTTGCTCACCCCTACCTTCTTACACTGTTGCCCCCAGTTCTTCTCATCCAAGAGTCTAACTACATATTAGTTGTTGGGGCAAATCCACCAGGTCAAAATCACTGAAATCCCATAGCTTGCTGAGTTTTTCTTTTAGTTTATAATTGTTCAAACGAGCTCCAAGCACTGTAATGATGAGCGCATTATTACATTGTATACAAGCCTCATTATACTCCTCTTGACTCAGCAGCATGGCAGGGTACACGTTCGTCAGCTTCTTTAACTCATCAGTCGGTTCTGGAATGCTCCATTCTTTATCAAGTAACTCGGAGATTAGTGGGTCTTCTTCCATATTTGCTGACCCATAAGCGATTTCGTTAAAGGCGGTACCTTTGAATCTGAGGCGGGATTCTTTGTACGAGATTTGTTTTTCTTCTTTGCTCCCACCACTCTGCTCCTGGCTTTGCTGCTCCACTTCCTCCTCCACCTCCCCGGCCTCTATCATTTGATCCGACATAAGAGAGTCTTCCTTTTCTTCCTTTTTGGATTTTTTTGGCCCTACAAACTGTTTCATTGTCTACTTGTGGCCGTCCAGAGGAATTTTCCGAATGATATTTTCCTCCAAACGCACGAATCGCAAGAGAGAGAGAAGTCACTCAGTTAAAAGTTTTTGGGGAAATTCGTTTTAGGGCCCCTATTAGCCAAAAAATTGCAGAAAAGGCCCAAACAATCTGAAAATACCCAAAAAGGCCCAAGAATTCTGACAATACGGAAAAATGCCCAAAAATTCTGACAGAGTTGTTAACGGGGCTGATATAGTTGTTAGGCGGTGGCTGATATAGTTGTTAATCGGGCTGATTTAGTTGTTAGAAGAAAAAAAATTAACAACTAAATCAGCCCGGTTAACAACTATATCAGCCCCCCCATTAACAACTATATCAGTACCATTAACAACTATATCAGCCCCCCGTCAAAATCTTAGGGCCTTTTTGGGTATTGTCAGAATCTCTGGGCCTTTTTCCGTATTGTCAGAATGTTTGGGCCTTTTCTGGAATTCTTTACTTAATAGGGGCCCTGAAACGAATTTTCCCAAAGTTTTCCTTCATGGTACTAGTAATAATATTTATGTCATATTTTCATAAAGGTTTTTGGTTTGGATATGCTTTTAAAAAAGTGTTTTTTTTAATGTTTATTTTTTTAAGTTTTAAATTGTAGTTTTTTTTTAAAAAAAAGTAGCACTTTGGCTTTTTTTTATGATTTTTATTTTTTTTAAAAAATATCATCTAAACACATAAATTAATTTAAAAAGTATTTTTTTCATTAAAAAAGTGTTTTTTTCTCAAAAAAAAACCATCCAAACGGGCCCTTAATGTTTGTGTTTTACCCAAAAAAAGTCTTCACACTAACGTAAATGGGTTCATTATAAAGAGACAGGAGAAAAAAAAATTAGTGAAACTCATTCACTTTTATGTGGATATAAGTAAAAAAATATTTCTGCAACAAAAACATTAAACCCTTTTATAAAATGTTAAAATCTTTTTAAAAAAAAGGTAAAGGATTTCTCCAGTCACTGGAGATAGAGTTATCTCCAGTGACTCTAAAACTACGTAATTTTGAATTAATGAAGGGTGTGTTTGTAATTTCAAGTGAATTAATGAAGGGTGTTTCTGTAATTTTGCACCCTTCATTAATTCACTTAAAATTACAAACACACCCTTCATTAATTCAAAACGACGTAGTTTTAGTGTCACTGGAGATAACTCTATCTCCAGTGACAGGAGAAATCCTTTACCCTTAAAAAATTACAATAACATTTCAGAAAATAGTAGTAAAAAAGTCACATAACTTATTAATAATAGCTCATTTATTTATCAATTACTACCTCCGGTCCAAATTATAAGGCATAGTTGACTTTGTTTGGAGAGATTAAGGAAGCTAAATAAGTTACTTAATCATTTTATATGTTGTGTATCTTTAGATTATATATTAGTTTATTAGTCAAACTAATTACTTTGAAGAAAAAAAATAAAAATAAAAATACTCTAAAGTAATTTAATTAGCTTTCTTAATTTCTCTAAAAAAGTCAACTATACCTTATAATTAGGACCGGAGGGAGTATTATTTTTTACTTGTGATTGATAAGTTGTTATGAGATTTTGTAATATTATTGTTTTTAATTAAAACCTTGGTGTGATTTTTTAAAAATCTTTCTTTCTCAAGCCGCTTCCGCTTTCCCAGACATAGTAAAAGTTAGAAGTGGCATAATTACTAAAAGGGCCTTATATGCCAAAGCGTTGCTTTCGTTTTTAATGCACCTGTCGATCAAACGCGAGTGAACATCTGTGCTGTGGTAGTTCCAGTACGAAGCACATAAGAGTGAAAATGGAGTGAACTTCTTGAGTCTCCGCCGAAGCGATGGAGGAGGCACATGATCACTGCTTCGAGTGCCTCCAACTTCGAATCAAATCTGATTTCTCGGACCGACTCGTTTTCCACTATGGCATCTCCCCTTCCGCTTTTCCATTTGGATCCTCAGCAATCGTTGAGGTATCTCTTTCTATGTTTCTGATTTGCTTCTTCATCTTTATGCCAATCAATTTCTTGCTTAATTTTTTTTGTTTTTCGAAATACAGATTCCTAGTACAACAGCTGGTGAGGTTTCAGCTGGTCAATATATATTGTCCTACAGGCCCAGTCATGAGCAAGATTGTTTCACCAAATTTATGTAAGATTCATCCCCTTAATCGAACTAAAAAGTATCTACTTTGTAATGATGATTCTGTAAAACGCTAGTCATGTTTGAGCATTGCTTGGGTTTTTGTTGCTTTTTTGTTTTTTGTTTTAAATTGTCTATTCCTTCATTTTCATTCTTGCTGTATCATTTGTTGAGTGACTAATGGTTAAAAATTGGTTCTTATTCTTGTTTCAGTGATGAACACTGTCCGGATAATGATGATTTCCGTACAAGTAATTATATACCTGGTGAAAGCCAGTATAATAATGACTTCAATGGTGGTGCTGAAAGAGATGGAATTTCTTTGCTTGAGTCTGGAAGAAGAAAAGGTTGTTGTAACCATTCCAGAAGATTTTCTTGCTCAAGGACAATTGCTGCACTGGCCCCAATTGCTCGCATGGGAATCTCTTCCTATTCTACTTTTGAAGAGGTTGCAGCTGATTTCATGTCTGGTTCACTAGAGGATCACATATTGGATTCACTTAATCTCACAATTGAGGGGAAAGCATCTGGCCGGGAAAGCATAAATTTCCTTAATCTAATTGGTTTGCCTTCATTTGAGGAAGATACTGTTCCAGGTTCATTGAGGCATCCAAACATAGCTCCTGTTATTGCAATGTTGAAAACATCCAATCATGTTAACATGGTTCTTCCAAAGACCCCCTATAACTTGGAAAGTACTCTTCACTATAACCCCAATGCATTAAAGTCTGACTGGCATAAAAGATTTCTTGTATATCAGCTACTCTCTGCGTTATGGTACCTACATGATCTTGGGGTATCGTATGGGGGGAATCTATGCCCATCCAATGTCATGCTGACTAATTCATTATGGTCTTGGCTGCGTTTGTGGAATGAACCTGAATTGGGGTATGCCTTAAAGCCACAAGAGAGTGAAAGAAATGGTTCTACCCTGTCAAAAATTCGTTGTTTCAATGGGGGTTGTGAATCTGGTAGCCTTTATGCAGATCTAAAGCTTTCTCCATCAATAGATTGGCATTCTAGCTTTACTAAGTGGTGGAGAGGTGAATTAAGTAATTTTGAGTATTTACTGATCTTAAATAAATTGACAGGGAGAAGGTGGGGGGATCACACATTTCATCCAGTAATGCCCTGGGTAATAGACTTTAGCACGAAACCTGATGAGAATTGTGATGCTGGATGGAGAGACTTAAGCAAGAGCAAATGGCGCTTGGCTAAAGGTGATGAACAGTTGGATTTTACCTATTCAACTTCTGAAATCCCTCATCATGTATCAGATGAATGTCTGTCTGAACTGGCTGTCTGCAGTTACAAAGCAAGAAGGCTACCTCTGAGTGTTCTTCGTATGGCTGTTCGTACAGTTTATGAACCTAATGAGTATCCTTCTACAATGCAGAGACTCTACCAATGGACCCCTGATGAATGCATTCCGGAGTTCTATTGTGATACTAGAATTTTTAAGTCAGTTCATGATGGTATGGCAGATTTGGCTGTACCTTCATGGGCAGAGAGTCCTGAAGAGTTCATTAAATTGCATCGTGATGCATTAGAAAGTAAAAGGGTTTCATTGCAACTCCATCATTGGATAGATATCACATTTGGGTACAAAATGTCAGGTGAGGCTGCTATTGCTGCCAAGAACGTTATGCTTCCTGTATCAGAACCCATGATGCCAAGATCAACAGGACGCCGGCAGCTCTTTACACGGCCACACCCCATTCGTCATGGCAATACCGGAATAACATGTCATTCTACCAATAACAATGCCAAAGTTTGTGCACATGTGAATGAATTGCAAAATGAGATCCTTTCTGAAGCTGGTTATCTGCAAGAACTAGAAGAAGCATCAAAATTTTCTGAGCATGCTAGGCATTTGAGTGCTTCTCACCATGATCCATTATATATGCTAGATAGGGAAATTTCATCTTCTAAAGGTGGAACAAAGGAGACAGTTAGCCAAGTTATGCCCAAGCTATCTCTGATAGGCAAAAATCATATAGAGCATTCGAAAATGGATCTTATTCGTCTTCTTCAGCATATAAAGGAGGAAGATGAATGTTCATCAGGATATCCAGACTTTTTGCTTTGGAGGCAGAAATTTTCTTGTTCAAAACTCATATCTGAAGATGTTGCAAGGGACATATTTTCTGTTGGTTGTATCCTATCAGAATTATATCTGTGTAGGCCACTCTTTGATTCAACCTCATTGGCAACATACTTGGAGGATGGAACCTTGCCAGGATGTTTACAGGAACTACCTCCTCATATTAGATTACTTGTTGAAGCATGCATTCAAAAAGATTGGACAAGGTATCAGACTGTGTGTGTGAATGGGCAAATTTTTGTGCACACATAAGTTGATCTGCTCAGGTGTTAGTGGAAAATTCTGTCCATGTATGCACTAGGCATTTCTACGTATCTTTATGTTAGTGGATCCACTTGTTTTTCTATCATTTTATTAAAGTGTCTATTTTGTTATACAGGAGGCCAACAGCCAAAACTCTTCTTGGATCACCTTATTTTCCAAAGACTGTAAAATCTGCCTACCTGTTTCTTGCCCCACTTCAGCTTTTGGCTAAGAATGAAACCCGCCTTCGTTATGCTGCAAATTTTGCCAAGCAGGGAGCCCTCAAGGCAATGGGCACATTTGCAGCTGAAATGTGTGCCCCTTTTTGCTTGCCACTTGTATTAGATACTGCGAATGTCACTGAATCTGAAAGGGCCTCTGTACTAGTTAAAGAATTCATAAAATGCTTAACAGCACAAGCAGTGAAAACACTAGTCTTACCAACCATCCAAAAAATCTTGCAGGCTAGTTGTAGACTTCGATGAATTTCATTAAGAATGTCGACGTTTTTTGTCCTTTTATTTTCTTTGACTTCTTACCTGTACATCTGTTTACACTTTGCAGACTACAAGTGACTCTCATTTGAAGGTTTCTCTTTTACAAGATACTTTTGTACGTAAAATATGGAATAAAGTTGGTAAACAAACATACTTGGAAACTATTCATCCCTTGGTCTTGTCAAACCTGTATATTTCTCCCCAGAAAACATCAGCCGTCTCTGCTTCTGTGCTGTTAATTGGTTCCAGTGAGGAGCTTGGTGTACCTATTACCATCCATCAGGTTTTTGCAAGAACCTTCGATTGCTATTTTTGCTGTTCTGCACAATCATACACTCTCACATGCACGTAAATGTTATCATGTTTTAGTAACCTTCAATTTTTGGATCAGACAATCTTGCCTCTGGTTCACTGCTTTGGAAAAGGACTATGTGCTGATGGAATTGATGTGCTGGTCAGAATTGGTAATCTATATTCTTTGGCTTAAGATTTTGCGATCTTTCAAACAAATTGAGACCTTGATGGCCTGCTGTTTAGTACCTATAATTGAAAAGATAAGGAGTAGATGGGCCTGTGAGTGCCGATCCAATGCGTAATCTAGAAAGGGGTAGAGGTAAGACTGATGGAGGGGTGGAAAAGGAATTAGAGGTTGGAGACACTAGTTCTGATGCATAATGATCAGGAGAGATTTTAGCATCTTGGAATCTAGAAACCTATCTTTACCTTTTTTTCATTTTATATTTTTTAATATGTTTTCCTGCTATTTAGTTTGCATTTTCTTCACTGGATCAGTTTCCCTATTCTGCCTATCATTTTATATTGGCAGAGTTGCTTTCTTGTTATTCTGGTCTAACGTCTAAGTAATATACAGAAAGCAGGGTTCCATCAGACCTTCAGCTTATTAAACCCCTTTCGTTCTTTGACTTCTCAGGTGGTGTTTTTGGTGAATCCTTTATTGTTAGACAGTTGCTGCCGATACTAAAGAACATGATTCATTACTTCATTGATGTATCATGCATGAATAAGCCGGATCCTGTCCAGAGCTGGAGTGCTTTAGCACTTCTTGATTGCATGATGACGTTAGATGGTCTTGTGGCTTTCCTCTCACAAGAAGCTATTGTGAAGGAACTGCTTGAAGTATGGTTATTCTGTATAGCTTTCAAACTGCTTGATTGACTGTCAAATGATGTGTAACAGTTGACTGCCAAATCAATTATAAATTTTCAGGATCAAAGGTGCCTATACATTGAGGTTCTTAAGCAGAAACATATGGAAATTGCGGTGCTTCAGGTTCAAACATTATATTAGTTTGTTCCATATTCATTACTTATCAAGCTCAGTTGGATCTAGTGCCGCCTTAGCTTTTTGGGTTTTCCTTTAACGGATTTCGTCACTTTGAGTAGATCATAAACCATGAAGAAATTTTCTTGTAAAATATACCTGATAGTTGTATAAGTATGCTTCTTCTTTCCTATCATTCATCTAGTCCGTTATCTAATCATTTAATTATTAACTCTTCGTGGTTATGTTGATCAGGTTGCTGCCACTACTCTGTTTTCGATTTGTCAACGGATTGGGCAAGACTTGACGGTCCTCCATATTCTACCAAAACTCAAAGAACTATTTGATGAGCTTGCTTTCTCAAAGGAAGTTGCTAAAGGTTCTGCTACTGCTGGCAGAAGCTTGAAGATTGCCAAGTCAAAAATTGTTGGGGAGTTACAAATAGAAAGTCGAATGGATCTAGTGTAAGTGCCAAATATGCTTACTAGACTAGATTTTATGCTGGTAAAATATGCTTTGCTAGCTATCTGATGTGTGAGATTGTGGAGATGAATTCTAGGGAGAGGTAATAAGAGAGAGAAGTGTGTAAGAAAAGTAGACAGGAAAAAATAAATAAATAAATAAAAGATACTTTCAAATTTCACCATTTTGGTAAAAAACAAAGTTAACACTAGTGCCATTAAAAAGTGACTCTCAAGTAGCCCAATACCAAGTAACAATACATGGGGTTAGGAAATCCTTGGGATCAAACAAAATTTAAAGGCTAAAATCATAACTAATTCAAAATGCTCATATCAAAGTCATTGAGGCTGTGTTTATGTTGTGTTACTTAGGATTCTATAGAATTTAAAATGTAAGGAATGTAAATTGCTGCAATTCACACTTGTGTGTCTATATGCGCACGCATGTGTCTATGCATATATTTGTGTGTTTGTGAATTTTTTTAGGGTTAAGTATCAATTTTGCCTCTAAAGTATGCGCTCAGGAGCAATTTTGCTCCTGAAGTTTAAAAACGTAGCAATGTTGCCTCTCCGTTAACTGCTTTAACGGTCAATGTTAGAGTTTTTAACGGAGGAACAACATTGCTACATTTTTAAACTTCAGGGGCAATATTGCTACGCCGAAAACTTTAGGGGCAAACTTACTCCTGGGCGCGTACTTTATGAGCAAAATTGATACTTAACCCTTTTTCCTTTAAAAACAAAAAAAACAAAAACAAGAAACAAGAAACTAACCCTCCAAAAATGAAAGAAAAATTCTCAAATTTCACCTATTCAGATTGAATTTCAAATTCTTATAAAATTACTCTAGGAATTTAAAAATCGGATCCCCTAAATCCAAACAAAGATCTTTCTAATGAAATTATTCAATACCCTCAAAAATTACTATTAACTTTAATCTGCCTCATCCAACTGTAAACTGAGAATATTCCTAATATATTTGTGTGTTAAATTTACTGGGAATAGGATGTTCACCCTACAATCATAGTTGATTTGATCTATTTTATCACATTAAATTTCCTTTTTCTCTTTTCATCTTTATGCATATAAAAATATGTCACATATGCAGGTTGCTTCTCTATCCTTTCTTCGCCTCTCTTCTTGGGATAGAAAAACTTCGTCAATGTTGTGCTACATGGTTGCTTCTTGAACAATTTCTTCAACGTCGTCATAATTGGAAGGTATTCTACTTTTTCCATTTTTCCATATACCCCCTCCAAGCAGAGACTTGCGAGTGCTTATTAATACGATTGTTTCTATCACATAGCATTGTACACTTTTTCTAAAACCATCATGATTCAGTGGGAATATTCAGGAGAGTCATCAAAGAGTGGTTCAGAAAATAATATTGCTCGAAGACCAATAACTGCAAGGGGAACTAAAGATGAATACAATCCGGAAAAGTTATTGCTTAATGGGGTTGGCTGGTCGATTCCACAGTCCCAAGGAAGTAGAAGTTCCAAAAACTTGATCTCCCCAAGACGATCAAATGAAGTTCATCAAAGTTCAGCCTTAGTGCATGAAGGAATGTCATATCAAATGAATCGCGAACCCTGGTTTTGGTTCCCTAGTCCAGCCACTATATGGGATGAACCTGAGTTTCTTGGGCGTGTGGGGCTTCAAAAAGATGACCTTCCCTGGAAGATTAGAGCATCTGTTATATACTCTACACGTGCACATCATGGAGCTGTGAGTTCTTTAGCTGTATGTCAAGATGAGTGTACTGTTTTCACCGCAGGTGTTGGCCAAGGGTATAAAGGAATTGTTCAGAAGTGGGAACTTAGTCGAACTAGCTGTTTATCTGGCTATTATGGCCATGAAGAGGTATGCTTCTTTTATCTCTTGATTAAAACAATATTCCTTAATGATTAGACATGCTATCCAAATCCCTATGGTATCACATTTTTTTATGACACAGTTTGCATTGAAGCACTGTCTTAATTGTATAATATAACTTGACTGGGTGGTAGGAAGTAGTGCAACAAAATACAAATAAGTCTTGTAGCCTAGAATTAGCTGCAAGTTGGCATGTCCTCATGCTTATTGTATGACTCACATGATGCTCTAGTTTTTATGATCTGTAGTAATTTGTTGATGCATTCACTAATTATTTATCTCAATTGTAGGTTGTGAACGATATTTGTGTCTTATCATCCAGTGGAAGAGTGGCATCTTGTGATGGAACCATTCATGTATGGAATAGTCAAACAGGGAAGATGGTATCAGTATTTGCTGAGACTCCAATAGATGTTACCCCCCTTTCAAGCCATATATCCTCTCTGTCAAAGATAAACAGTGACCAGGCTAATGTGCTTAATCTGAATACCTTGTCAAATGGAATATTGTCTAGCGCCTTTGATTCAAGCCTTTACACGTGTATGCATCTATTAGACTCTCCCGAAATTCTTGTAGTTGGAACTGGAAATGGATCTCTAAGGTGGAATTTGCTCTCTAGTTTGAATTCCCTTACAATCACATATGCATTGGAGATGTTTATGTGATAAAATTTTGACCTCTTGCTGTACTGTGCAGGTTCATTAATGTTGTTCGAGGTCAAAAGCTTCATATCTGGAGAGGGGAATCTAATGAATCTAGTTTCCCTTCTCTTATTTCTGCCATATGTTCCTCTAGGGCTGACAAGATGCAACCAGGTGGAGCTTCTTCTACTTTGCCATCTTTTATTGCAACGGGACTAAGTTCTGGTCATTGTAAATTATTTGACGCGAAGAGTGGAAATGTTATTACTTCATGGCGAGCTCATGATGGATATGTGACTAAGGTATGCTCTCAGGTCACAGCATTAAGGATTTACCAAATTTAATTCTGTACAGAGCTTCATTGATGTTATTATAAACTGCAGCTGGCAGCGCCTGAGGACCATCTGCTCGTTTCTAGCTCTCTTGACAAAACATTACGGGTCTGGGACTTAAGGATGTAAGCGCAATACCCTTCATGAATCTTTAGTTCATTAGTACCATATACACTGTCTCATTCTATGTTTTTCTACCATAAGTGCAAAGTTTTGACACATGCTGGTGGTCATTTTTCGATTATCGTTTCAGGAATTTTCAGTCACAGCCAGTGACTTTCAGAGGTCACTCAGATGGCATATTAAGTTTCTCCATTTGGGGCCAAGATGTTATTTCAATTTCCAAAAGTAGAATTGGACTTCTATCCTTGTCTAGATCTGCTGATGAAACAGTAAGCCTTTCTCTCTCTCTCCCCCCTCTCACTCACTTTGCATGTCAAACATTGAATTCTAACGTCATTATCTCAACATAGCTCCAAATGTCTAATTTTGCTTCTTATTTGTGCTTTCATGCATATGCACATTCTGTTCATATAAATATTTTTGGATAAATTTTGCCAGAAGCTGAATATATTCAGATCTCTGCCATTTCCTCCCAAGCCCAAATAACCTCTATAGATTCAAGGGAAGGCAATGCATATTTTCTTATATGAGTGGGAAGTCTTGCATCGGAAGGACATTGAGAAGGTCAAGACTATATTAGTGAATTAATCCCTATACCTAAAGTTGTAAGGTTGTGGATCATGATGTGGTATCATGTCTGATTGTGACTCCTTAAAAATGTGAATAGGAAGTCCTATATTTGAAGGGAATGGATTTGGTGAAAGATTAAATTGATTTTAAATTCTTGGGCCATGGAGTACCGGGTCTATGAGTATAATTCCTTGAGTAGTTCAACGAGTAAACATCCCCCTGGTGTTTCTTAAAGAAGCAATGATTTCTTTTTTAAACAAAGGCAACAAACTATTTAATCATATATCTGATGATTTTTATTCGGTGGTTGTAATGTATACTACTTGTAGTCCTAAATATAAGAGCTAGCAGCCTCAATCCACTTTACCTCTCGAATTTATAATTTTCACTCTAAAGCATCCCTATTGCATGCATTGCACATAGTGAAGGGGTTTCGATGATGGGGTGATTATAATGCATATGATTAAAAAGCTTATTTTAAGGAATTTAACATACATTTGTTACAATTGACTGACTTAACTAATTTTCTTAAGATATTCAAATTAGTTATTTAACTCTTAACTGAGCGAGGGAGCAACAAGTCATTGATGTTAAAAATCCAATCATGGGTGTGTAAAACTGTAACATAACATGGTTGGAGAATCTATTAGCATGTCAGAACTGTTAATCATAAGTTATGAATTGCCAAATTTATTAAGGTAATATGACCAGGATTTTTGTGACACAGGACGGACAACATCACATTATTCCTCAGAAACTGTACACATCAGATAATGGGTCAAAAAGCTTGTCATCATTGTCAAGTATTAGTATACTTCCATTCTCTCGTTTCTTTCTTGTTGGAACAGAAGATGGTTATCTTAGTATCTGTTGTTAGATATATAATTATTCTTCTTCTTTTATTTATTTTCAATCCATGGCTTGGGCAATGGGGAATTCTTTTTGTACATGATGAACAATACACAATATAATGTATCATTCATAGGAAATTCCTGTTAGAATATGTGTGTAGTTCCAGAAGTGTGTCTAGATTATAGTTTTCAGATGGTTTGGTTTTGTTTGTCTTGGGGTTAGATAAAAAAATTTCTGATTCAGGGTTATCATCCCAAGATGGCAGGATATGGGACCTATCAAGGTGAGATTTGAACAATTTAAAGGTTATTGGTGGTTTGATGCTGTCAGTGTTATGCTGGCATTAGAATTTATTGTAGATCTTGGCTTCTTGACATGTAACAGTCAAATTTTGATTTCAATAATATGATTTAATTTAGATCCCCTTGCCACCTTGGGATATGTTGAGAGAAAAGGTAGCACTCCCTCCTGTCTTTATTATAGGATAACATTTGGGAGTTGGTTTTGGTTCTAATTATAAGACAATATTCTAATTTTTGTCGATTCTTTTTAAAACACTGCTTCAATAATACACCTCAATTAGTACTCCATCACGTGAAAAAGCGTGTTGGGCTTTCCTGCCTAGGTCAATGTTGAGACTTGAAAGTGCCAAGGATCAATATGCATTGAGTTCGTACGAAAATAAAACATGTTGGATCTGACATACAGCCTCGAAAAGGTCGACTAGCTAATTAACTGAATTTATATGAGGGCATTTCAGGAAAATGATTAAAATTAACTAATTTAACTTATATCATTAATCTCTCTAAAATCTGTTAAATATGTTTTGTAATTAGGACTGAAGATAGTATAACACTATTTAATTATGGGGTTTAAACTTCTCATGTTGCATGAGAAGAAGATTCCTACACACACATGAAATAGTGTGACCCACATATATATATAATGCTTATTATATATATGTGGGTCTGTTCGCCTCGCAAGTGTACGAGTTTCGCAAGTAATAAAGTGATTAGTAAAGTATCGTTCCCACGAGGATTTGTTTAACAAATTGGTCAAGCAAGAGGCTAGTGAATTCCATTAAGTTGAGCTAGAACAAAGTTTTGAGTTGGAATGAGAAGTTCTAAAGACTACTTCTAAAACTTAAAATTGATAAAGGCAAGTGACTTGTGACTTCAAGAAAAATGGAGCCTAGGATTCTTCTTCCCCTTTTGCATTTCATAAAACTTGGTTAACTTCCTCTCTACTAGCATTTCAATACATATATGTGTTAGTCTAGGGTTTAAAAACACTTGAAACGCTCTCTCAAGTCAAAATCAAGTTTCTCTTCTCACTAAAATGCACAATCTCTTGCTACAATTAGTAAGAATCAATAATTAAGCAACAACCCTAATGTGACAATGCAAGGTTAGTAATTATATCTCTATTTTACCAACAAACCATCCATTTATCAAGTAAACTTTAAGACAAGCATGATTTCAATCAAGTTCTACACCTAGATTAGCTCTCTCGAGTCAAAACCCAAGTGAATAAATCATCTAAATGGAGGCCAATCACTTAGAAGCATTAAGCCAAGGTTGAAATCAACACATATATATATTTATCTACCAAAAGAGAGGAAAGTTCAGGTATTAATCCATACAAAAGGGTAAAAGAACCCTAGAATGAAAGGTTTAGCTACTCATGTTCAAATACACAGAGATTCTAAGCAAATGAACTGAATACATGAAGAAACTAAGAAGAAAGGAGAGGAAAAGAGGAAAAACCAAGGTGAAATCTCCAAAATCTCCTTTAGGATGAGCACCCAAGCCTCCAAGATTGTCCAAATCTCTCTCCCAAGCTCTTCCCTTGTGTGCCCACTTGATTCCCTAGGTCAAGAGTGTCTTTTTCGGCCTTCCCTTTAGGTTAAATAGGGTTTTTCTCTTTCTGAAGTGAAAAAACGCGTAGCTGTACTTTCAGCATTTTTTTACGACTAGCTGTGGCCAGTGGTCCACTGGCTGCGGCCAGTGACACAGAGAACAACTTGCTGCGGCCAGTTGTACACTGGCTGTGGCCAGTTGCACAGATTCTTCAAATTTTGCACTGCTTCACATCTTTTCTTTCTTTCCTTGTTTCTTGATTCTTGTGGAGCTTCAAAACTTGTCTTCACCTTCCTACAAAAGAGGAAGGAATTATCAATTCTCAATTAAATCACAAACTCTATAGGATCAAACAAGGATTTCTTTGATATTTGCCTTATACTTTGGTATGCACATTTTCCTCTATAACTTCATTTCTATGCACATTTTGAACCAAAAATAGATAAAAGGGGAGAGAAAATGTGCTGGATTGTTGTCAATTTCTAAGAGTTAACACACCCCCAAACTTAAATATTTGCTTGTCCTCAAGCAAAAACATGTATCTTCACTAAATTTCTTTAATATTTGTCATTGATGCATGAATAAGTTCATCCTCATCTATTGCTCAAAGAGTTATATAAAACAGGAAATCAACTAAATATGCACCAATGAACACTTCATAGATTTAAAACATGCTTTTCAAGAATTTCCAAATGTGAGTGTGTGAATGGAGTCAACATGTACTCCTTTTGCTCTTACCGAAGTTAAAAGCAACAATTCAAATCATATAACTCTATTCAAACAATTAATTCCAGCATTCTCTAATTTCTTCCTCTTTTCTTCTGATCCACTTCACTTGACTTAAAGATCAAAGGGACTTTTCAGCTTGTAATGGGGCTAGGGCTAAGGTTATGAAAAGAAAAGGTAAAGGATAATCAACAAATACCTCAAGATAGATGATAACCACTCAAGGAGTTCTTCCTTTTCTCATTAACCATACTCCCCCAAACTTAAACCAAATTGATCTTTTCCATATCAAGCCTTCTTGGAATTTTTTTTTGTATATATATATTTTTTTTTTGATTTTTTTTTCTTTTATATACACTTTTTTTTCCTTTTTTTTTTTGAAGCTTGATTTCTATACATTATGAACCCTTTTACTTTCTACATTCGTTTCTACTCAGTTGACACTCTGCTCATCACTATATTCCACAACCCCAATAAATCATCATCTATCTCAAAGCAAAGGAATCATGGTTTTTCACCTTGGCAAAGGTAGGAAGATGTTAGGTTTTTCAAAAAGAATCTATAATTGGTTTTTCAATAAGGCTCAAAACAAGGGTTCAAAGGGAAATAAAATCAATTAGGTAAGTTTGAAAGGCTCAACCGCATTTTATGAAGTGCCCTAATCCTTTCCTTAAATCTTATGACATAAATTAAAAGCTTTGAAGAAGTCCAAAGATTATTTTGAAATCAACAGTTTGAAACAAAAGGCATATAACCTGATTTGCCACAAAGCCCTTCAACAAAAACATCCAGAATAAAGTTAACTCTAATAGTGCTTTCTTAGTTTAAAAATTCCTGAATAACATGATTCATCACTACAATACATCCATCAATGCGCATTAAACAAAATTTCCTATCAAACATAAAAGATTGAGCAATAATTTCTATCATTGGATCATTCAAGCAACTTTGACAAATACCTAGAATTTCAGTTCATTTTAATATCCTTCACAAACAAAAATTTAAGTATGAGAAATTTCAAACATTCCAACAGTTTTCCTTTCCTTCAAAACTGTTCAAAATTTTCACTGTGCCCTCATCAAAGTATCAAAAATTTTCAGAATGAATTGCAGCAAACTTTCACCCCCAAACTTAAAACAGACAATGTCCTCATTGTCAACTAAAAGAATGAGAGAATAAAGAAGTAGCACCTGTACCTGAAGCAGCTCATATCCACAGCATTTACAAACTAACAACTATGCCTTCAGTAGACTAGCCACAACATTTTCAAAATTGCTTCTTTTACTAGCTATCAGTAGCTAGGATATTAACAAACACCGCAGGCAATTCATGGAAACAAAAAATTATCTAAACCACTCAAACTAGCCATCAGTAGCTAGGAAAGTCAGATTCACATGCTAACAAGAGTGTCAAATAACAATGGCTATCAGTAACCATCAAGAATCAGATTCAGATATCCACATCAAAAAGCTATCAAACCAGAGGAAGGTACCGGCTATAAATCATTATACACAAGTGACATGCACATCAACAACATAAAGATTGGCACAATGAAGCATAAGTAGGAGCTCTACAGTTAGCCTTCACAAGCCTATGCACAAGTCTAAATAAAACAAACAAACAAAAAACAATAAAGCACACTCAACAACAAACACATAAAACGAAAAGGGACTTATTCAACCTATCCTAAAAAGAAAAGGAAAAATCCCCCAAACTTAGGTTTCATCTAATGCCAAAACTTGCAGCTGGGATTCCAAGCCTAAACCTACTCCTTACTGCCTCTTAAAATGTCCTTTTAATTGCTCAAAATTAGGATTTCAAAGAAGGAAGATGCAGCTGATAAATCCATTTCATTGTGGTAGACCAAAGAAACCATTTTAGTTCAAGAGTGGACCAATTCAAAATCATGAGAAAAGTAAAGGGTCACAAATTTATTTTTTTTGACAAAAAAGTATGAGAACCCTAAATC
Organism: Acacia crassicarpa; assembly: GCA_034222035.1. Classification (NCBI taxonomy): domain Eukaryota; kingdom Viridiplantae; phylum Streptophyta; class Magnoliopsida; order Fabales; family Fabaceae; genus Acacia; species Acacia crassicarpa. Next base: position 20,940,775 of record JAWXYG010000012.1, read on the forward strand.
AAAACAGTTCTACATTACCACGAGAATTATCTAAGTGGCCCAAAAACTTTGCTCACAGCAAAAGCATATGAACCAAAACAGAAATTGGTTTCACGACTGCAATCATCAGAATTGCAAACTGTAACGCCTCATTTTCAATACCAAAATCTTGGCCAAAATAATGGTAACACCTCCAAATATAGGATATTCAACACTCAAACACATATTTACAATATGGCCAAAGGTAGAAATCCATTTATACAGGGCCAAAATAAATCCAATAAATAAGAGTTATTTTAAAATGCGGAAGTCTTTTAGGTTCATGGCAAATAAAATAACACAACATAAACTAAAGGAGTACAGAAGAGCCTACAAAGCTCACTCCATGGGTGCATTCCCTTGATCTCTACTAAGTTATTCACCTGAAAAATGTTAATATGGGGTGAGATTACACATCTCAGTAACTACTAAATATTTCTACCGTACACGAGCAAATAATATATGACAAAAAGATATGGGCTGATTTCAAATATATATATAGATTCCATAATTTATCATACAAAATAATTTATACTAATAGTCATCAATATAGAAGGTGTTAAAACATATATATCTCAAAAGTTCTCATCTCATGTCTTTACAGAATATTCATCATCATATCAAATTCTTGAACTGTTCAGAAATGCACTATGCAGTATGCAGCCTCCCTTATATCACCACCTCCCTTATACCGCAGACTGGAGCCATAGGCTAACACATAGTCCAATAGAAACTTATTCATTTGACTGAATTGTTCCAAGCTCACCAAAACTTAAGATACACCCGGCCAAAGGTATATAGCTTAAATCTGGACTATGGCTCCCCTCCTTTAAAATAACTAAGGAGGTGTCACATGTCCCACAACTCCAATGAAATCCCGGCCAGAGGAAAACATGGAAGATGGGGCCCTGAAACAAGTACCATCCACTGTGCACCGAGTGGTGGCATAAATCATTCTTATCATTCAAATCCCTCCTTACTCCACCCATCATAATACAACCGCCATGATGAATATGTTCACTCAAAATAATGCATTATTATACCATAAAGTTTTATACATCAATATGCGTATTTATGAATAGTGAATACTATGCGTATATGTGAATAGTAAAATACGATATATATACATGAATAGTAAAAATGAAGAGTACATACGGTATGTATACGTGAATAGTAAATACGGTATGTATACGTGAATAGTAAATACGGTATACGTGAATAGTAAAATGAATAGTAAATACGGTATACGTGAATAGTAAAATGAATAGTAAATACGATGTGAATAGTAAATATGGTATACGTGAATAGTAAATACAGTATACGTAAATAGTAACATGAATAGTAAAAATGAATAGTAAATACGGTATACGTGAATAGTAACGTACGTATAAATAGTACCTCTGCAGATTTGCAAATCAAAGTTCCCACACCAGATCTTAAAACCATAAATATTTTCTAAATATTCTTGCCAAAATAGTAAACAAACAAATTTATAATCATACATAATTCACAAGTATAAGGAAGAATATTCAGAGTTACCTGTTACTTGCTAATACCCGAATCACCAACCAGCTATTATAACTCTCAAGCAAATATCTCTCTACTCTCTCTCTCTCTCTACCTCTCTCTATAGCTCTTAGAAGTTGTGAAGAATGAAATGAAATGGAAGGTCTATTTATAGTTGGAAAATGGGTCCTTAAGTGTAATTTTCGTCTCTGGGTCGTTCTACGTAATTTTCCCCGTGACAAATTTTCAAACCTCCCGTGACTCTTCCCGTGGCTGGTTGTGGAAATAATTTTTCGTGGGTCCCACATGAATAGTAAATAATATTATATTATAATAATATAATATTATTGTTCAAATAGTAAATTACTATTACGTGGGTCCCGCTGACAAAATTTTCAAACTTCACGAGAGTTTCTGTCGGCAGAGGAGAAATAATTTGACGTGGGTCCCACATGAATAGTAAATACGTATTTTGGAATAGTAAATACCGTATTTTTAAATAGTAAATACGTATTTGTGAATAGTGAACACTATTCATATTTCACAAATTTCAAGTATTAAATACGTATTTGCGAATAACATATATATATATATATATATATTTTTAAATACGTATTTGTAAATAGTAAAAACGTATACGTGAATAGTAAATACTATTCACGGGGCCCACAAAATACTGATTTCAAATTTATTACTTTCCAAAAATAGAGCCTACTAGTCTTCCCAAAATAGGTTTATGTTCAAGATATTAGATTCAAAATTCAGGATGTTACATTTCTCCCCTCCTAAAAGAAAATTTTGTCCTCAAAATTTCGCTATAATAAGAATTCTAACCTATTTAAATAAATGAGGATAGGTTTGTCGCATGCTCTCCTCCATTTCCCAAGTAGCATCTCCGGGAGCCATTCCTTTACACACAACCTTTACAAGCTAATAGCCTTGTTCCTCAATTGCTTATCCCCCGCATCAACAATCCGCTCCGACTCAGCTTTATATATCATATTATCCCTAAGTCCTATCTCTTTCCCAAACATGCTCACCAAGCACACAACACAATTTTCGTTCATCCTGTACCCAAAGTAATATTCAGACACAGGATCCACTAGTTCCTTATTTGAGCGCTTGGTTACACTGGCCTCACAGGCCAGTTCATTCTTCCTTTCTGCTTATTTCATTGTATTACCACGACACTGGATATTCAGATCTTACAGCTTAAGAAGTTACCCTCAGGCCATAATAACCACAATATGATATAATCTGATTATTTTGCCAACCTTAAGATAAACTTTAGACATACAGGTCTAATGTTACCATGATAGGCAACAAACACAATACTAGGCACATAAGTCTTATAGCCTAGAGATACCACCATATGCAAACTAGCTCAACGGGTCTTACCGCTTCAAGCCTCTGCTCGTCTATCCTATACCCGTGCTTCCTCAATTCAAGTTTAAGAAAACACTTACTTACTAAATCTAGCTTTCACCAATGGTAAGTAATTCAAAAACAAGTACATTTGGCAAGATTCCGCAAACTAAGTATATCCACAACAGTTTCCAACCTCTTCTAGCTTGTACACCTTCCACCACAATCATAATGTAAAAGTCAATTCTTGTTCTGATTTCGCAAGGATTCATTCCATGAGACATCATAGTTTATAAATGTCGATTACAAACTGGTCTTAAATCCTGTTGTAAATATTGCGTAAAAATTTCCAAACACAGCAAGTGCATTGGTAAGTTCAAAATTCAAATACTCAGGGACTTAGCAACTATTTTAAATAGTCACCAACTCCGAATACATTCCAGGTTCCAACTTATTCTACTCAACTCATCCATGAAACACTCAATTCATTATTTCTAAAGAAAGATTCTATTATCAAGATCATTTCCTATGCTAGTTAAACAGTTGGCAATCTCTGAACACCTTATACATGTTGGTATCACATTTTGTTCCCTATTTCTCTCAAATCAATTAATACCATATTCTAATATCTCAATTTATTCAATCAATTCAGTCTCCTAAAGAATCAATACAACTGTTAAGTTGAACTGTTATATTACATTTATACTAGTAGCAACCCTTTAGATCCCCTACCAACTTTCAGATTCATCATCCTATTTCTAAAACCCCGATTATTCATACTAGATTCATCATACTCCATAGCTTATATCATTTAAGAACTATCCTCAAACTTTCCCCAAAAATGATAATTGTCAAATTACAAATCAACTCTTAGAACTTCAATATCAGCAAGACAGAGATATCATGTGTCCTCAATAATATCCATAGAACATTCATGTTTCACAATTCCTAGACTAAGATTTAAAACATTCAAATATTATTCTCACAACCTCAGCATTGTTCACATGATTCGAATTCAATCCTTAGTATCTCAAAGACATATACTAAATATCATCTGTTCCTCTCATAGTTATCTATTAATCACACCCAAATAACATACTAATATTATAACATAAATCACCGGATTTCATACTTTCTTAATTAGACACACTATCTTAACTCAGATTGAATTCAAGTCTATTTTCAAATATTCCCAGACATTAATAGTCAAGTTTACAATTTGATTCTTATAACCTCAACATCAACTGATAATTCGTGTTTCCCCAAAAATACCCATCATACTAAGATCATGATTCACAATTCCTAATCTAATTCTTGGATTATATGAAGACTATCTACAACCTCAGCAGTATTCACAAGGTTCTAATTCTACCTCAACCTGCAATATCACAAAGGCTCATTTCGTTCTTGAGTTCTATTTCAGCTTAGATTAAATTAAAGCCTATCCTCAAAATTTACTATATTCATTCTAACATCTTACTGGCATTCCTAAGGATCACCATTTCATACCTTTCCATCGATCTTCCAACATGTTTATCCAAAAACCTTAGTCTTTGAATTATCTTTGACAAATTCATAGAGTTCTTCGGATACTCGGAGAGTGAAGAATGCTCTCGGGTTAATTGGCACAACTCATCATCATTTCAAATCTTCGGATTCTCTCCGGTTCATCTAATATTATTAGGAAGTCACCCTTCCCAAGATTACTATCACCTTAGCACGCTTACGCTTAAAATCCTATTTTCAAATGTCAATTCCGACATCTTGAGTCAGCTGCACATCCAAGACAGATTTCTTAGATAAATGCGCGTATAAACGTCCAAACTTATTTTCTTGAAAACACAGCTAGCAATAAATGCCATAGCGATTTCTGTCTGCAAAGGTCTAGGAAACTGCGACCCCTAACGGTGGCTAGGGTGCACTAGGGTGCGGTGCCATAAAATTTTCCGCATAACAACAAAATCTACATGATTCTGAGCTAACGACAGATGAGAATCCGATGCTGCTTAACAAAATATAGACGTTGCTAGCCCAGCTATAAATAGAGTAAAGAAAGAGTAAATGTTTCACGTTCTCTCAAACTTCACAAAACCTCCACATATTCATTTCCTCTCCGATCGTAACCTTCACTATAACCTTCCACATTATCCTTAAACATGGCCGGTTCAAGTAACTCTATTCCAGTCTCCGATTCATTCAACCCTTTCTTTCTTGAAGCCTTACTTCATGACTATCAGACTAACATGTTGTCTGATTTGTCAAACAATGCATCATACCCTTATTCTTCTTTACTTCCCCAAAATCCCGTAAGTATGAACGTTCATTCATCTGCCTCAACGATTAACATTCCTACTCCTCCTCCAAGGATACAAGATTCTATTTTTACCACTACTAACAGAAAGGAATCTGAAGCAGGTCCATCAAGGCGACCTGTCCAAAGGTGTCGTAATGTGGCAGAACTTATGGAGTCTACGGTACCTTCTCAACCAAGGAATCCTGCTTCTACCTTGACTGAGACTACTAATCCATTTTCATGTGGTTGCTGCCATGTTCTACGAGAGATTATTCATACCAATGGACTTCAATACCATAAACTTGAAGTTCATGGGAGGATTGGTATGATATGCCACGCTGTCTTTCACCAGGACGTACAAGGAGGTTCTTCCAGTCCTCAAGTATTTGACTTTGGTAAGAAAAATTTAGAAGATGTCAAACATTTTCTAGAAAATTATTGTTTGAATCAAAATTCTTTAGGGTATGTCCTGGTGTCAGATCCCCTATCAGCCTACTATGAGGCCCTTTGTGTTGGTTTGGAATGGACTAAAAATCAAAATGAACTCCCTAATAGTTCATTTCCAACCAATACAGAAAATATATCCAATAAAGGAAAAGAGCTCATGGTTGTAAATAATAATCCTTCACTCCCCATACCTAGTAATCCATACCGATCAAGAGCTGAACAAAATATTAGAGCTGCATCAATGTCAATTAATGATCTTAGAGACTTATTCCATTTACCTCAACAAGAAGCGGCTCAACAAGTTCGTCTATGCAAAAATGTTCTAATGAAAATATGCCATAGGGGAGGAATAAAGCATTGGCCTTATGTAAAAATTCGAAGCACTATGAAGCAAATAGCTAGATTGAGAAGAACAATGTCTCCTGATGGTCCTCTCTCAAGAGCAGCCGCTCAGGAAGAAATTAATAGACTTAAACTTGAGATAGTCGAAGCTTGCGGTGGGATTGTACCAACTGTTGTTCTTGATGCTTGAAATAATATAGTCTAGCCTTCTTGCTAATGTTTGTAATCTCTTATTCTAGGATTCATAAGGATTTTCGAGTTTTCCTGCCAAACTCAACTTTATCTTATTAAATTCAAACTTAAGCCAGTTATTCTGTATAATCAAGACTATGCCCGTATTCTGTTATGGTATTGTCATCTGTTACTCATATAAATTAGCTAGGTAAGTGAAAATCTAGCGAAAATCTCTTCATACTTTTTACAACGGCAACTAATTGAATAAACATCAAATAGGGGCTTAGTCTTTCAATCACTTTCCTAGACACCAATAAAAATATTCATCCTAGAAAGTAATTTTAGGCCTACAGAATCCAATATTCAATAAATTTTCTACTTACCAACTTCCGCTACGCAGCTCTGAAATTTAATCTCAATCACATCCTCAAATCATAAATCCTCATTATCAATCACTTGAATATTTTGATTAACCCATTCTTCTCCTATCATGAATGTCACAAGAAAATTGGTAAAAAGAATCCAAAGCTATAAAGGAAAATGCACATGTTATGATATTTAATTTGCCATGACCTCAAAATTTTTATTTAGAAAACTGATAGGAAATTTACAGATTGGCCAGAACCTTTGCTCTGATACCAAAAATGTAACGCCTCATTTTCAATACCAAAATCTTGGCCAAAATAATGGTAACACCTCCAAATATAGGATATTCAACACTCAAACACATATTTACAATATGGCCAAAGGTAGAAATCCATTTATACAGGGCCAAAATAAATCCAATAAATAAGAGTTATTTTAAAATGCGGAAGTCTTTTAGGTTCATGGCAAATAAAATAACACAACATAAACTAAAGGAGTACAGAAGAGCCTACAAAGCTCACTCCATGGGTGCATTCCCTTGATCTCTACTAAGTTATTCACCTGAAAAATGTTAATATGGGGTGAGATTACACATCTCAGTAACTACTAAATATTTCTACCGTACACGAGCAAATAATATATGACAAAAAGATATGGGCTGATTTCAAATATATATATAGATTCCATAATTTATCATACAAAATAATTTATACTAATAGTCATCAATATAGAAGGTGTTAAAACATATATATCTCAAAAGTTCTCATCTCATGTCTTTACAGAATATTCATCATCATATCAAATTCTTGAACTGTTCAGAAATGCACTATGCAGTATGCAGCCTCCCTTATATCACCACCTCCCTTATACCGCAGACTGGAGCCATAGGCTAACACATAGTCCAATAGAAACTTATTCATTTGACTGAATTGTTCCAAGCTCACCAAAACTTAAGATACACCCGGCCAAAGGTATATAGCTTAAATCTGGACTATGGCTCCCCTCCTTTAAAATAACTAAGGAGGTGTCACATGTCCCACAACTCCAATGAAATCCCGGCCAGAGGAAAACATGGAAGATGGGGCCCTGAAACAAGTACCATCCACTGTGCACCGAGTGGTGGCATAAATCATTCTTATCATTCAAATCCCTCCTTACTCTACCCATCATAATACAACCGCCATGATGAATATGTTCACTCAAAATAATGCATTATTATACCATAAAGTTTTATACATCAATATGCGTATTTATGAATAGTGAATACTATGCGTATATGTGAATAGTAAAATACGATATATATACATGAATAGTAAAAATGAAGAGTACATACGGTATGTATACGTGAATAGTAAATACGGTATGTATACGTGAATAGTAAATACGGTATACGTGAATAGTAAAATGAATAGTAAATACGGTATACGTGAATAGTAAAATGAATAGTAAATACGATGTGAATAGTAAATATGGTATACGTGAATAGTAAATACAGTATACGTAAATAGTAACATGAATAGTAAAAATGAATAGTAAATACGGTATACGTGAATAGTAACGTACGTATAAATAGTACCTCTGCAGATTTGCAAATCAAAGTTCCCACACCAGATCTTAAAACCATAAATATTTTCTAAATATTCTTGCCAAAATAGTAAACAAACAAATTTATAATCATACATAATTCACAAGTATAAGGAAGAATATTCAGAGTTACCTGTTACTTGCTAATACCCGAATCACCAACCAGCTATTATAACTCTCAAGCAAATATCTCTCTACTCTCTCTCTCTCTCTACCTCTCTCTATAGCTCTTAGAAGTTGTGAAGAATGAAATGAAATGGAAGGTCTATTTATAGTTGGAAAATGGGTCCTTAAGTGTAATTTTCGTCTCTGGGTCGTTCTACGTAATTTTCCCCGTGACAAATTTTCAAACCTCCCGTGACTCTTCCCGTGGCTGGTTGTGGAAATAATTTTTCGTGGGTCCCACATGAATAGTAAATAATATTATATTATAATAATATAATATTATTGTTCAAATAGTAAATTACTATTACGTGGGTCCCGCTGACAAAATTTTCAAACTTCACGAGAGTTTCTGTCGGCAGAGGAGAAATAATTTGACGTGGGTCCCACATGAATAGTAAATACGTATTTTGGAATAGTAAATACCGTATTTTTAAATAGTAAATACGTATTTGTGAATAGTGAACACTATTCATATTTCACAAATTTCAAGTATTAAATACGTATTTGCGAATAACATATATATATATATATATATATATATATATTTTTAAATACGTATTTGTAAATAGTAAAAACGTATACGTGAATAGTAAATACTATTCACGGGGCCCACAAAATACTGATTTCAAATTTATTACTTTCCAAAAATAGAGCCTACTAGTCTTCCCAAAATAGGTTTATGTTCAAGATATTAGATTCAAAATTCAGGATGTTACACAAACAAGTAATCTCAGGGTATTGCTCATGACTACACCTCAAATGAACTTTCAAAGTCAAGCCTAGATGCCACTATGCTTCATAAGAGTGCAGAGCATTTTGAATTAAGACAAATCCCAAAAGCAACCATGTATACTCAGACTTCCACAATGATTATAGGTTAAAGACATGTTGCAACCTATAAGCTAGCTCGTCTTAATGCTTCCTCTGTCGAAACCAAAACTGTCCACTAGTATTCCAAGCCTATTCTTATTCCTCACTGCCTCTTAGTCCCACAAGTGATCTCAGATTAGTTTTCAAAATCAATGTAACAGTATAATCACTAGAAGCAAATGCTTGTGCAATTGATTCAATTAAATAAAGTTCAATAATTCTTGAATTTACAACGAAAATTCAAAAACTGGTCAAAGAATTCAAGAATTTTAGAACTTGTTCAATTGAGTCAAGCACAATGTAAAAATCATGCAGCTAATCAAGGACATGTACATCAAGCACTAGCTCACCACTGCACAAAATCTTTTCCACAGATGAAAATAGGCAGAGACTTACTCAAAGATTCTGCCAAGTATTCAAATGATTCTACAATATTAATTGTAGCTAGTGTATGCAGGCAATGTTCACAAAAATTCAAGTCAGTTTCCACGAGTTGAAAATGCATAAAGTGTGCCAATGGATCAAAAATATTATTACCACTTAATTTTATGCACAAAAGGAATCAACTATGGAAAAAGATTTCAGAACAAGTGGCAGCAAATGGACGTGCAATTTCCAAAATTTGAGCTCAATAAATCCTAAGTTCAATCCCCAAGGACAACAAGTTTCCTCATATGCTTTCATTATAGAGAGACTAAAGCAACCAATACAATATGCTAATTCTCAAATCAATACTCATCAGTTCAAGCCTCAGCTAGCATCAAAATCACAAAGCGTCATACAACTAATGCCATCAATCTTGCCTCAGATCCAACCAAACCCAACCCAGAAATAGAGAAAGGCACAAGATTTACCTCGGGAATGAAGATCACAAACAGATCAGAGACGAACAAAGCAAACAGAGACCAAGAATCACACTCTATTTCAAGATTGTGAACTCCTAATGGTGAGCAAAAAAAAAAAAGAAGAGCGAAGGCAAAAGGGGCCACTGGTCGCCGGATAAGGTAAAACCGCCGGGAGGTGCAGAGGTAGTTCCACGGACCAACAGCAGAGAAGTCGGAGAGAGGGAAGGCAGTGGTGAAAGGTGATAGGGTGGTGAACGGAGATGAGAGTTTGGGACGATTGTGGAAGAAGAGGCATGGTTTTGATGAAAGGTGCCGATGAAGGCAGGAAGTGAATAGGGGAAGGAAGAGGGTGACTGTGGTGGTGGGTGTCAACGGTGATGAAGGGAAAAAGGGCGATTGTGGAGGAAGAGCATCGAAGGTGTGGTGGCTCTCGATGGATGTAACACCTCAATTTTAATACCCAAAAACTCGGTCAAAATATTGAAAATACCTTCAAAAGAGTTCAACAATATCCAAATCTTCTTACAACATTACCATTTCGAATAAAACCTGTAATACATAATCAGAGTAAATTCCAGAAAATATTTCAGAGTTAAATACAAAACGGAAGTCTTAGGTTCATGGCAAATAAAATAACATAACATAAACTATAGGAGTACAAAAGAGCTTCCAGAGCTCACTCCATAGGTGCCTTCCCTTGCTCTCTACTAGAATAATCACCTGAAAAATGTTAATATGGGATGAGATTCCACGTCTCAGTAACTACTGAATATTTCTACCGTACACGAGCAAATAATATATGACAAAAAGATATGGGCTGATTTCAAATATATATGTAGATTCCATAATTTCTCATACAAAATAATTTATACTAATAGTCATCAATATAGAAGGTAATAAAACATATATATCTCAAAAGTTCTCTTCTCATGTCTTTACAGATTATTCATCATTATATCAAATTCTTGAACTGTTCAGAAATGCATTATGCAGTATGCACCCTCCCTTATATCACCTTCCAACCATATACCGCTGACTGGAGCCATAGGCTAACACATAGTCCAATAGAAACTCATTCATTTGACTGAATTGTTCCAAGCTCACCAAAACTTAAGATACACCCGGCCAAAGGTATAGAGCTTAAATCTGGACTATGGCTCCCCTCCTTTAAAATAACAACTAAGGAGGTGTCACATGTCCCACATCTCCAATGAAATCCCGGCCAGAGGAAAACATGGAAGATGGGGCCCTGAAAAGTACCATCCACTGTGCACCGAGTGATGGCATAAACAATTCTTATCATTCAATTCCCTCCTTACTCCACCCATCGCATTACAACCGCCATGATGAATGTATTTACTCAAAAATAATGCATTATTATACCATTATATACATTGATGTGCGTATTTATGAATAGTAAAATACTATGCGTATCTGTGAATAGTAAAATACTATGCGTATTTGTGAATAGTAAAATACGGTATATACATGAATAGTAAAATGAATAGTACATACGGTATGTATACGTGAATAGTAAAAATGAATAGTAAATACGGTGTGAATAGTAAATACGGTATACGTGAATAGTAAAATGAATAGTAAATACGGTACACGTGAATAGTAACGTATGTATAAATAGTACCTCTGCAGATTTGCAAATCAAAGTTCCCACACCAGATCTTAAAACCATAAATATTTTCTAAATATTCTTGCCAAAATAGTAAACAAACAAATTTATAATCATACATAATTCACAAGTATAAGGAAGAATATTCAGAGTTACCTGTTACTTGCTAATACCCGAATCACCAACCAGCTATTATAACTCTCAAGCAAATATCTCTACTCTCTCTCTCTCTCTACCTCTCTCTATGGCTCTTAGAAGTTGTGAAGAATGAAATGAAATGGAAGGTCTATTTATAGTTGGAAAATGGGTCTTTAAGTGTAATTTTCGTCTCTGGGTCGTTTTACGTAATTTTCCCAAAATTATAAAAAGAAACTTTCCCGTGACATTCCAGCCGCCCCCGTGAACGTTCTTTTTAAAAAATTTAATAATATTTTAATATATATTATTTTATTATTATAATATAATATTATTTAAATAATAAATTATTATTGAGTGGGTCCCGCGGCCAATTTTTTTCAAACTTCACGAGAAAGTTTGCAGAGAATTATTTTTGGCCGTGGGTCCCGCAAAATACTGATTTCAAATTTATCACTTTCTGAAAATAGAGCCTACTAGTCTTTCCAAAATAGGTTTATGTTCAAGATATTAGATTCAAAATTCAGGATGTTACATTTCTCCCCTCCTAAAAGAAAATTTTGTCCTCAAAATTTCGCTATAATAAGAATTCTAACCTATTTAAATAAATGAGGATAGGTTTGTCGCATGCTTTCCTCCGTTTCCCAAGTAGCATCTCCGGGAGTCATTCCTTTCCACTCGACCTTTACAAGTCTAATGGTCTTGTTTCTTAATCTCTTGTCCCTTGCATCAACAATCCGCTCCGGCTCGGCTTTATACGTCATGTTATCCTTGAGTTCTACCTCTTCTACTTCTATAATGTGGGAAGGATCCGGTTGGTATTTCTTCAGTTGCGATACATGAAAGACATCGTGAAGGTTCGCAAGCTGTGGAGGTAATGCAATTCTGTAAGCTACCGGTCCAACTTTCTCCAAAATCTCATAAGGACCCATAAAACGAGGCGAAAGCTTCTTTGCTCGTATTGCTCTACCAATGCCAGTCATTGGTGTGACTCTTAAGAATACATGTTCGCCCACCATGAACTCCAACGGTCGTCTTCTCTTGTCAGCATAACTCTTCTGTCGACTCTGAGCAGTGAGAAGTTTCTGTTGAATCACCTTAATCTTTTGAGTCGTCTCGTCCACAAGTTCTGGACCTATTAAAATTCGCTCATTCAATTCTGTCCAGCAAATAGGAGATCTACATTTTCTTCCATACAAAGCCTCATAAGGTGCCATCTCAATGCTGGAGTGATAACTATTGTTATATGCAAACTCCGCAAGATGAAGATGATCGTCCCAACTTCCTTTTAGTTCGATTGCACAAGCCCGCAACATGTCTTCCAGAGTTTGAATAGTCCTCTCAGTCTGCCCGTCAGTTTGAGGATGATAAGCGGTACTATAACTCATCCGAGTTCCCATAGCATTCTGCAATGCTTTCCAAAATCGTGAAGTGAATCGTGGATCACGATCAGATACGATGCTATTCGGTATCCCATGCAATCTGACAATCTCCTTCATGTAGATCTTTGCTAGTCTCTCCAATGAGTATTCTGCTGCAATTGCTAGAAAATGAGCTGACTTAGTTAACCTATCGACAATTACCCAAATGGCATTATGTCCGGATGTCGTTAGAGGAAGCCCCATGATGAAATCCATAGAGATGCTGTCCCATTTCCACTCTGGGATATCCAAATTCTTTAATAATCCAGGAGGTTTCCGATGTTCGATCTTGACTTTCTGACAAGTCAAACAACAAGTGACAAAGTCAGTCACATCTTTCTTCATGCCCCGCCACCACCAATTCCGCTTGAGATCATGATACATCTTGGTTGCTCCGGGATGGATAGTGTATTTACTCCGATGTGCCTCCTCTAGTATGAGCTTTTTTATTTCTCCATCATTAGGTATGCACACTTTTCCTTTATACCTTAATATCCCATCTCTATCGATCCCAAATTTCGATTCTTTTCCTTCTTCAATATCTTCCCTCACGTTTAATAGATACTCATCTTCGAGCTGAGCGAATTTAATCTCTTTCCAAATTGTGCTTTCAATAGTTAATGCTTCCATGGTAGCGACCAAACCTGACATTACATCAATAGATGTACTTGGTATCTCCTCGAGCAATTTATGTTCTCTGATCATCATCTGGGCTACATGGATTGTCTTTCTACTTAAGGCATCTGCTACAACGTTCGCCTTTCCTGGATGATACTTCAATTCGAAGTCGTAGTCCTTGATAAACTCCATCTATCTCCTCTGTCGCATGTTGAGCTCCTTTTGGTCGAACAGGTACTTTAGACTTTTGTGGTCACTATAAACCTCGAACTTTGAACCGTAGAGGTGGTGCCTCCAAATCTTCAGAGCAAACACTACTGCTGCCAGTTCTAAGTCGTGAGTAGGATAATTCCCTTCATGTGGCCTTAACTGTCGAGAAGCATAAGCTACTACCCTACCATTTTGCATTAATACACACCCAAGACCTTTCTTGGAAGCATCTGTGTACAAAGTAAAGGTCTGAGCAGGATCTGGAATTATAAGTACTGGTGCCGTAGTCAACTTAGTCTTCAAATTTTGGAAAGCTGCTTCACACTTTTCGTCCCATACAAATGGTTGACCCTTCCTTGTTAACTTAGTCAAAGGCATAGCTATTTGCGAAAAGCCCTTGATAAATCTCCTATAATAGCCAGCTAGACCTAGAAAACTCCTGATCTCAGTCACGGACTTTGGTCGTTCCCATTTGAGAACTGCTTCAACTTTAGTATGGTCCACTGCAACACCTTCAGCCGATACGACATGGCCTAGGAATTTTACTTCCTTCAACCAAAATTCGCACTTAGACAGTTTCGCATAGAGCTTGTGCTCCTTCAACACTTGTAGCACGATTCTAAGGTGCTCTTTATGCTCTTCTTCATCCTTAGAGTAGATAAGGATGTCGTCAATGAAAACCACTACAAATTTATCTAGATATGGTCGGAAAATTCTATTCATGTAATCCATGAATACTGCTGGAGCATTTGTTAGCCCAAATGGCATAACAAGAAATTCATAATGGCCATATCTAGTTCTGAATGCAGTTTTTGAGACATCTTTAGCTTTGACTCTCAGTTGGTGATAACCTGATCTGAGGTCGATCTTGGAGAATATGGATGCTCCCTTCAACTGATCAAGTAGATCGTCGATCCTGGGTAAAGGATATTTATTCTTTATAGTCACTTTATTCAACTGGCGATAGTCAATGCATAGTCTCAGGCTCCCATCTTTCTTCTTCACAAAGAGTACGGGCGATCCCCAAGGAGATACACTGGGTCTGATAAAACCCTTTTCTAACAATTCCTCGATCTGCCTCTTCAATTCTGCTAGTTCCGATGGAGACATTCGGTAAGGAGCTTTAGATATAGGTTCCGTTCCAGGTACGAGATCAATAGAAAATTCTACTTCTCTCTCTGGGGGTAAACCTGTCATTTCTTTCGGGAATACCTCCGGAAACTCGTTTACCACTTCGATATCTTCTATCCCTTCCTCTACTTCTGCTTGAATGGAGAAAAACACCATGTACGCAAGACAACCATGATGAACAGGCTTTTCATCTTGTACTATAGACAATAATTGTGGTCTACTATGACTCATAGAGTCATCCGCAAGAGAGATAGTCTTCCTCTTGCAGTCAAGGATGATGTCATTAGCTGACAACCAATCCATTCCTATTATTACATCGATACCCTTCGTGGGTAAACAAACAAGGTCTATATTTGAGATCCTATTATCAATCTCAATCGTACAATTTAAGCAAGCCCTAGAAGTTTTTACTGAAGCTCCCGCCGGTGTAGAAATAATCATATAATAAGGCAATTCACTCACTCTTAAATTCAATCGAGGCACACAGTCGTATGATATAAAAGAGTGTGTGGCACCAGAATCAAATAAGGCTTCTACTTCAAGACCTTGGAGTTTGAGGATACCTTTAATCAGATTTGGTGAAGCACTTGCCTCCTGATGTGATAGTGCAAACACTTTCCCTGGCACTGCAGTTCTAACATCCTTGGCTCCTCGAGGCTCCTCCTCACAAAATCTGGAAATGTGTCCTGGCTTTCCACAGTTGAAACACGTCACACATGGTCCTTGGTGTATTCTTCCACACTTGGCACACATCTGATTGTTGGCGGTGCTTGCAGCAGGAGCTGTGGATCCCCTATATGAACTCTGACCTCCACTGAAGTGACTCCTTTGAGGTCCTTTGAATTGACTCCTCAGTGGTCTGCTGAAATGACTTCTTTGGGGTCCAGTAAAATAACTCCTCGATGGTCCACCAAAGTGATTTCTGGATGGTTGGCTAAACCGCGTATTCACATTACTGAAGTTGTGACTCTGCTTCTTAGTAACTCCTCCCGTTGGTCTCATGAGGTGTGTAGATCTGGCCTGAAAACCCTTCATCTTCTCAGCTTCCTCTTCTCGTTTGTTCCTTGCTATCGTGCGCAGTTTGTCACATATTTCTTCAAAATCCCTTGTTTCATCAAGGAACGGTGATAGAGCTGTTTTTAGGTCTGGTCTAGCTTTTTCAACCAATCGAGCACTCAACCATTTAGAGTTGTTCTGTGAATATCCGCAGAATTTAGACAACTCTAAAAAGCGAGTAATAAATTCGTCTTCATGTAATTCCCCTTGCCTGAATGTGAGGAATTCAGTTTCTTTCTCTATTCTGATTGAAGGGGAAAAGTAATAATTTTCGAACTTTTCCTTAAACTCTTCCCACGTCATCTCAGCATTTCCTTTTGTTTTGGTGCTTTCCCACCATTCTTCAGCTGCTTTCTGCAACAATTGTTCAGCAACCATCACCTTTTGTTGTGAGCTAATCTCGATAACTCTGAAAATCTTTTCTACACGCTTCAGCCACTCCAGTGCTGCAATCGGATCTAGCTTCCCCTCGAACATTGGTGGAGTAAACTTCCGAAATTTTTCCCAAACCTCAGTAATAGGTAAGGGATGATACTGAGAATGAGAACCGTTACTACCTCCATCTTCAGTGCGAGAATGACTTCCTCCCCTAGATTGATGGTCAGAAGGTGTGACTTCCAGAGCCTTCTCCTTTCCTTCCTTACCACCGTGGCCTCTTCCTTTTGCTAGTTCATCCTCGTGTCTATTCACTTTCTCCCTCATCTCCAAGATGACGTCTCGTAATTCTGCCAAAAGGGCATTGTTATCCTGAGGATAGGGACCATCTTGATGCGGAGGGAGACTTCTTTGGGATGGAGCAGAGGTTGAATTAGTTCTTCGAGTTCTTGCCATTATCTCCTCCTATGATTAATACTATAAGGACACTAAACAAATAAAAATAGCTAAATAAATTCTAAATCTAACAAAGGGAAGTGCTCATGTTATGATATTTAATTTGCCACGAACTTTTTAAAAAAAATTTTAAGAAATCACTTTAGAAAATAAACAAAATTGCCATGGAACCTTTAGCTCTGATACCAAAAATGTAACACCTCAATTTTAATACCCAAAAACTCGGTCAAAATATTGAAAATACCTTCAAAAGAGTTCAACAATATCCAAATCTTCTTACAACATTACCATTTCGAATAAAACCTGTAATACATAATCAGAGTAAATTCCAGAAAATATTTCAGAGTTAAATACAAAACGGAAGTCTTAGGTTCATGGCAAATAAAATAACATAACATAAACTATAGGAGTACAAAAGAGCTTCCAGAGCTCACTCCATAGGTGCCTTCCCTTGCTCTCTACTAGAATAATCACCTGAAAAATGTTAATATGGGATGAGATTCCACGTCTCAGTAACTACTGAATATTTCTACCGTACACGAGCAAATAATATATGACAAAAAGATATGGGCTGATTTCAAATATATATGTAGATTCCATAATTTCTCATACAAAATAATTTATACTAATAGTCATCAATATAGAAGGTAATAAAACATATATATCTCAAAAGTTCTCTTCTCATGTCTTTACAGATTATTCATCATTATATCAAATTCTTGAACTGTTCAGAAATGCATTATGCAGTATGCACCCTCCCTTATATCACCTTCCAACCATATACCGCTGACTGGAGCCATAGGCTAACACATAGTCCAATAGAAACTCATTCATTTGACTGAATTGTTCCAAGCTCACCAAAACTTAAGATACACCCGGCCAAAGGTATAGAGCTTAAATCTGGACTATGGCTCCCCTCCTTTAAAATAACAACTAAGGAGGTGTCACATGTCCCACATCTCCAATGAAATCCCGGCCAGAGGAAAACATGGAAGATGGGGCCCTGAAAAGTACCATCCACTGTGCACCGAGTGATGGCATAAACAATTCTTATCATTCAATTCCCTCCTTACTCCACCCATCGCATTACAACCGCCATGATGAATGTATTTACTCAAAAATAATGCATTATTATACCATTATATACATTGATGTGCGTATTTATGAATAGTAAAATACTATGCGTATCTGTGAATAGTAAAATACTATGCGTATTTGTGAATAGTAAAATACGGTATATACATGAATAGTAAAATGAATAGTACATACGGTATGTATACGTGAATAGTAAAAATGAATAGTAAATACGGTGTGAATAGTAAATACGGTATACGTGAATAGTAAAATGAATAGTAAATACGGTACACGTGAATAGTAACGTATGTATAAATAGTACCTCTGCAGATTTGCAAATCAAAGTTCCCACACCAGATCTTAAAACCATAAATATTTTCTAAATATTCTTGCCAAAATAGTAAACAAACAAATTTATAATCATACATAATTCACAAGTATAAGGAAGAATATTCAGAGTTACCTGTTACTTGCTAATACCCGAATCACCAACCAGCTATTATAACTCTCAAGCAAATATCTCTACTCTCTCTCTCTCTCTACCTCTCTCTATGGCTCTTAGAAGTTGTGAAGAATGAAATGAAATGGAAGGTCTATTTATAGTTGGAAAATGGGTCTTTAAGTGTAATTTTCGTCTCTGGGTCGTTTTACGTAATTTTCCCAAAATTATAAAAAGAAACTTTCCCGTGACATTCCAGCCGCCCCCGTGAACGTTCTTTTTAAAAAATTTAATAATATTTTAATATATATTATTTTATTATTATAATATAATATTATTTAAATAATAAATTATTATTGAGTGGGTCCCGCGGCCAATTTTTTTCAAACTTCACGAGAAAGTTTGCAGAGAATTATTTTTGGCCGTGGGTCCCGCAAAATACTGATTTCAAATTTATCACTTTCTGAAAATAGAGCCTACTAGTCTTTCCAAAATAGGTTTATGTTCAAGATATTAGATTCAAAATTCAGGATGTTACAATGGAAGGAGAGGAAAGTGATGGGTGACGGTGAGGAATCTAAGAACACAGGAGAGGTTGACGATGGAACAAAGGGAGAAGAAGGGTGACGGTGACTAACAGAGGTGAAGAGCGATGATGATGACGGACTGAAGGAGGATTTTGGGAAATTAGAGCGATCGAATGGGGAACACGAAGGAGATTAGGGATTCAGAAGGAGGAGCCGCGGGTTGAGATGCCAGGGGTGTAGAAAGGAAGGATCAATTGATGGAATTAGGGTTTGAGGACATTGGGAAATTCCATTTGGAGATTAGGTTTTTTTTTTTTTTTTATTTGGGGATGAATGTGGTCCCAAAGGTGGGCCACATTCATTTGGGTAAAATGGGAATTATGTGAAATCATGAAGGGTAAAGTGGGAAAATGAAATTTTTTTAATTAATTAATTTTTAAAAAAAAATAAATTTTTTTTCGTTTTTTTTAATTATTATTTTTTTTTAAATTTTAAATTTTTTTTTTAATTTTAATTTTATTTTTAAAGGAGCACTGGCCACAGCCAGTGCCACACTTTCCACGGAAAGTGAACACAGAGAGCACTGGCCACGGCCAGTTGAAAACTGAACACAGAGAGCACTGGCCACGGCCAGTTGAAAACTGGCCACGAAAAGTGAACACAGAGAGCACTGGCCACAGCCAGTGGAAAACTAGCCACGGCCAGTTTTTGCTGTCAAAACAAAACAAAATCAGCAAAAGTGCAAAACACAAGAAACATTCCCAAATACCACCAAAACCACCCAAGAAGCTTTATAACAATATTTATCACCCAAATTACTCAAGATGAAACATATTAAGCCATCTAAGCCCATAAGGGCACACATACACACATATTCATAGGGCAAATCACAACACATCAAATTTTGAGCACTCAAGTCATAGTCAAAAGTGGATTTCACATAGATAGTCAACCAAATGATCACAATAGCCACAATATTACTCAAAATTTACTAGTCATCACAATGTCACCCCAGAATCATATATAAATGAGCTTAGAATCAAGTGAACTTCCCTCAAAAGCATTCCCTTTATAACTCATGACTTCTTTCTCCTTCATAAATACTCCTCTCAGCTGCAACAATCCAACTCCAAGTTGGGTAACCTTTTCTTCCTACAAAACAAAAGATCAAACATAAATCTACTAACAAGACACACACACAAATTGAAAAGATTTAGTTTAGAACTTGGGTTGCCTCCCAAGAAGCGCTTAGTTTATAGTCTTTAGCTTGACTCTTCATGGTGGTCACTCCTCATTGACTAAGTAGATAGTGGACACAAACCTATCCACATCTCCACCCCAATAATGCTTCAATCGTTGACCATTAGCCTTAAATCTTTCACCTTTCTCATTTTCCAACTCCACATCACCAAATTTAGATGCTTGAACCACAGTGAATGGACTAGACCATCGAGATTTTAGCTTTCTCGGAAATAGCTTCAACTTGCAATTATAAAGGAGGACCCTTTGACCAGGTTCAAAACTCTTGGGTGTAACTTTGCTGTCATGATCTTGCTTGGTCTTCTCCTTGTATATCCTTGCATTCTCATAAGCATTTAGGCGAAATTCATCTAACTCATTGAGTTGAAGTAACTTCTTCTTCCTCACGGCTTTAGGATCAAAATTTGGCTTTTTGATAGCCCAATAAGCTCCATGTTTCAATTCCATTGGTGAGTGGGGTGCTTTCTCAAAATAAGCATACTTGAGATGAGAAGGTAATGGCTTCGACTCTAGAACTGGAGGAACTTCAACAAGATCTTCATCAAACTTCTCAAAGCTTTTCTCACCAATCAAGAATGCCCCTAAAGGGTCTTTGATCATAGAAGCATATGATTCTTGAGGAATAACTTCATCTAATATATCTACAAAAGAACATTGAGTTGAATTGTCATGAAATTTCAAGCCCTCTTGCATGTTGAATATCACTTGCTCATCATCAACCCTCAAAGTGACCTCACCCTTCTCTACATCAATGAGAGTTCTTGCAGTGGCTAAGAATGGACGCCCAAGGATTATAGGAATTTTCCAATCAACATCACAATCAAGCACTACAAAATCTGTGGGGAAGATAAACTTGTCAACTTTAACTAGGACATCCTCAATGATTCCTCTAGGTGTAGAAATGCTACGATCAGCCAAGAGCAAAGATACCGTAGTAGGTCTTGGCTCTCCCAAGCCTAATTGGTTGAAAACAGCTAGAGGCATCAAGTTAATACTTGCACCCAAATCACAAAGAGCTTTACCATTAAAATTTGTCCCAATGTTGCAAGGGATGTAGAAGCTTCCCGGATCTTTAAGCTTAGCAGGTAACTTCCTTTGAATCACCGCACTACACTCTTCAGATAATGCCACCGTTTCAAATTCATTGAATCGTCGCTTCTTAGACAAAACATCTTTAAGAAACTTAGCATATTTAGGCATGCTCTCCAAAGCTTCAGCAAAAGGAATATTCACATGGAGTTGTTTGAACATGTTCACAAACTTTTTGAACTGAGCATCTTCCTCTTTCTTCTTGAATCTTTGAGGAAAAGGTAGTGGTGGCATAAAAGTAGTAGCGGTTGGCTTTCTCTTTTTCTCATCATTCATCTCTTGCTCTACCTTCTTTTGTTTGCCAAAATCTTGCAAACTTTCTTCAATTTGCTTTCTCTTCTTAGTGACATCTTCTTCCATTGAACTTTCTTCATCAACATCAACAATCACTTGATCATCATGCTTTGGTAGAGGAGTACTTGAGCTAGGCATATCTGGTAGCACTTTTCCGCTTCTCAAGTTAATGGCTTTGCACTCCTCTTGTCCAACTTGTTTTGGATTAGGAATGGTATCACTAGGAAGACTGCTTCTTGACATAGCATTCACTTGTGATGCTAATTGCCCCATTTGCACTTCAAGATTTTTAATAGCAGTTTCATGGAGAGAAAAAGTAGCCTTAGTTTCAACCCTTGAAGATTCCACCTCAGATAAGATTCGAGCTAGCATCTTGTCCGTTTTAGACTCCTCTTCCTTAATAGGAAGTTGCCTTGATTGCATTTGAAAACCGGGTGGACTAGGCTTAGTACCAGATGTAGACCCATGTGCTTGATTCAAACTGTTACCTTGACTCCAAGAAAAATTGGGATGAGTTCTCCAAGCACTATTGTAGGTTTGTGAATAAGGGTTGCCTTGAGGATGTTGAAACTTGCCCATGTAGTTAACAGATTCAGTGGCCATGTAAAGAGGACAATATTCAGGCATATGGACATCATGGCATTGATCACATACAATTGGTGTGGCATGAACAGAATGCACACCTTGAGAAGTTCTCTTTTGCATTTGAGACTCTAGCACATCAAAACGCTTATTCATAGCGGATAAGAGAGTTACAATTTGTGAGGAAGAGTCTTCTTTTGCATTAGGCATAGCTTGGTTAGTCCTCCTATCATTGCCTTGAGTATTGTTTGCAGACAATTGATCCAACAATCGAATCACCTCATTCACAGGAACATTCCGATATCCTCCATTAGTCATAGAATCAACCATTGCTTTAGATTGAGGATTAAGTCGAGTACAAAAGATTTGGACTACAACCCATTTGTCCACCCCATGATTAGGGCATTGCTTCATTAACATCTTGTATCTCTCCCACGCAGCATAGAGATGCTCATCTGGATGCTGTCTAAAGCTAAGAAATTCATCCCTAGCCTCCACAGATTTGTCATCAGAAAAGAATCGAGCTCTAAACTTAGCCTCAAGATCGGCCCAAGAATTGATAGATCCTTCTGGAAGATTGTTGAACCAATCCCTAGCCTTGCCTTGTAAAGAGAGAGGGAATAAACGTAGCCTCAAAACATCTTCGGGAACTCCATTCTGCTTGAAAGAATCACACACTTCCAAGAAGTACATCAAGTGCTTGTTGGCATCTTCATTGTAGAGACCATGGAACATCCCATGCATTTGAAGCAATGTTATCATAACCGGCTTGATCTCAAAGGTACGTGCTTGCATTTCCGGCATCCGAATGCAAGATTGAGGACCTTGCATATTCCGACTAGCAAAGTCATTGACGGTAGCTCTATCATATTCATCGTCCGCCATGGCTTCAGATGCAGATTCAGTCTCTCCTTCAATGAGAGGCACTTCGTCAATGAGAGGCACTCCGTCAAGTACCACTACCAATTTGTCCGGATGCAAGTTTTGCATATACTGAGATGGTACCTACAAAAGAAACAAGCAAAAGCGAGTATCAAACTAAAACAAAGTAAATAAAAGACAAAGAGAGAAAAATTGTAAACCTAACTAAAAGCTCAAGCGAAATTTACTAGCACAAGCCTAAGGTTGACCAAAGGATTTGTTTGCACAAATCCCCGGCAACGGCGCCAAGAACTTGTTCGCCTCGCAAGTGTACGAGTTTCGCAAGTAATAAAGTGATTAGTAAAGTATCGTTCCCACGAGGATTTGTTTAACAAATTGGTCAAGCAAGAGGCTAGTGAATTCCATTAAGTTGAGCTAGAACAAAGTTTTGAGTTGGAATGAGAAGTTCTAAAGACTACTTCTAAAACTTAAAATTGATAAAGGCAAGTGACTTGTGACTTCAAGAAAAATGGAGCCTAGGATTCTTCTTCCCCTTTTGCATTTCATAAAACTTGGTTAACTTCCTCTCTACTAGCATTTCAATACATATATGTGTTAGTCTAGGGTTTAAAAACACTTGAAACGCTCTCTCAAGTCAAAATCAAGTTTCTCTTCTCACTAAAATGCACAATCTCTTGCTACAATTAGTAAGAATCAATAATTAAGCAACAACCCTAATGTGACAATGCAAGGTTAGTAATTATATCTCTATTTTACCAACAAACCATCCATTTATCAAGTAAACTTCAAGACAAGCATGATTTCAATCAAGTTCTACACCTAGATTAGCTCTCTCGAGTCAAAACCCAAGTGAATAAATCATCTAAATGGAGGCCAATCACTTAGAAGCATTAAGCCAAGGTTGAAATCAACACATATATATATTTATCTACCAAAAGAGAGGAAAGTTCAAGTATTAATCCATACAAAAGGGTAAAAGAACCCTAGAATGAAAGGTTTAGCTACTCATGTTCAAATACACAGAGATTCTAAGCAAATGAACTGAATACATGAAGAAACTAAGAAGAAAGGAGAGGAAAAGAGGAAAAACCAAGGTGAAATCTCCAAAATCTCCTTTAGGATGAGCACCCAAGCCTCCAAGATTGTCCAAATCTCTCTCCCAAGCTCTTCCCTTGTGTGCCCACTTGATTCCCTAGGTCAAGAGTGTCTTTTTCGGCCTTCCCTTTAGGTTAAATAGGGTTTTTCTCTTTCTGAAGTGAAAAAACGCGTAGCTGTACTTTCAGCATTTTTTTACGACTGGCTGTGGCCAGTGGTCCACTGGCTGCGGCCAGTGACACAGAGAACAACTTGCTGCGGCCAGTTGTACACTGGCTGTGGCCAGTTGCACAGATTCTTCAAATTTTGCACTGCTTCACATCTTTTCTTTCTTTCCTTGTTTCTTGATTCTTGTGGAGCTTCAAAACTTGTCTTCACCTTCCTACAAAAGAGGAAGGAATTATCAATTCTCAATTAAATCACAAACTCTATAGGATCAAACAAGGATTTCTTTGATATTTGCCTTATACTTTGGTATGCACATTTTCCTCTATAACTTCATTTCTATGCACATTTTGAACCAAAAATAGATAAAAGGGGAGAGAAAATGTGCTGGATTGTTGTCAATTTCTAAGAGTTAACAGGGTCCCACCATTTTATGTGTGTAACATAAGAAAATATTTCTTCTACAACATGAGAAGTGTTTTTCCCTTTAATTATATATATCGTTTATATTTTTGTCCCCTGATACTTATTTTTTATTGGAAAATCACTAAGGTCCCAATAAAAGAATGTAATTATCAAAGGGTTCTATGTCAAGTTAGTAGTAAACAATAGGGTTATGCTGCCTACTTATTATTTTATATTCCTTTAGATTTTCCTCCTTTTGAATGTTTGATTTTTAATCCTACTTTGGGACTGCAGAAGATCTGTAACAAGATCTTTCATGTTTTTGTGATGGCTACTAACAAACATTCAAAGGATATATAATAAGAAAAAACCTGAGTCAAATTTTGTAGAATCATTAAGTCAGGTGTTCAGATTAGAGTTTGTCACTGTATTACTTCTTCCCCATCAACATTTAACCCTAAAGCTAACGATGATTAGCACAATTGGTTAAGGCGTCAACCTTCACCCTAAAAGGAGAAGGTTTGATACCCGTTGATCGATGTAAGGGCTTCATTGGTGGGCAATATGTAAATACCTCTGTAAACGTTCTTTGAGCCTGGAAGCATGTATTGGCCCTGATTGAGTACCAGTGTTTATCCCAATCTAAATATATATATATATATATATATATATATATATAACATTTAACCCCAAAAGGTGCATGTAAAAGAATAGGACACAAGACATAATCTGATTGGAACAATGAACCCAATAGTTCTAATGAATTTGACATACTCTCATAATTATAAGCTTAAATTAACTTTTTAAGAAAAATTAAAGAAACTAATTAAATTACTATAGAGTATTTGTATTTTCATTAAATTTTGTTCCTTAATCTCTTCAAAAATAAGTTAATCCAAGCTTATAATTAAGACCAAAAGGAATAAGTTTTTTCCTAAAGATTAATAAGAATAGAACTATATCAAATAGCTCTTTAAGGTGAGAATATGTATCTTGTAAGGTGGACATCAGAAACACGTGAGAATATGTATCTTGTAAGGTGGACATCAGAAACACGTGACAAAAATTAGGTGTATCATACCAATCTTATAATTTCTTTTTTTTTTTTTTCATATTATATGTGGGTCACTGTGGGGGAGTTAATTCGCATTGTTCCCTCATAAAACTATTATTATTACGAGTTTGATTTATAATTTATCATACGGCATTCATATGTTAACATGATCTGAAAATAACATTTATTTTATTTATATATTATCTCAGCACACTGTTTTCAGGTTTAAAAAATAATAAAGCACACAGTTTTTAACTTGCTTTAGTGAAAAGTAGATGGCTGCTACCATATTACAAAGATAATCGGTCAAACAAAAAGATATTGATTAGGAGAAACAAAATATCAAGACTTAAAATTCAAATTATTATAATATAAATATATTTTCTTGTCCTCTCTACTGTTAAAAATTTATGCCAGTGGACCAGACGGGTGGTTTAAATAATAATTAAATTTAAATATAATAAATGCAACGTACTATTTTCAAACTTTTTTAAACTGTTCCAAACAAAAATTACCACTACTCCCTTTAAACTTTAATATAAGATTCAGTTTGAGTGTTGAATGGCACATGCTACGCCCTTGTTAGAATTTTAAAATTTGAATTTAAATGTTGGATTGTGTGGATATTGGAATCAATTTTGGTACACAACCAATTAAAAATTAGATGATCTTGATTTACTATAATTTTATTTTTATAATTGTATGAATTCTTGTTTTAATACATACAAAATTTAAAATAAAAATAATCTTATAATTTTTTTTCCTTAAAGAATAATTTTCTAAATATTACCTTATTAAAAAGTAAGTTTTATATTTTTTTAAAAAAAAGAAGTTATAATTGCAAATTTTTAACTTTAATCGCTAAAATTAGTTTTTAATGATTCAGATCTTCCCATGTGTGCTTATTACTAAGCACCCAAAGTCATCGTGGATATCTAGAAATGATATTAGTTTAATAACAGACCAATTATAAACAAATCAAATTTATCTCTACTCTTATCTCATTGTTAGTTTAATACAGTATTTGTTAATTCAAAGGCCACGTGTTTGGATTACTCTTGGGATTCAACGTATTGGGATTTTTCCTCATAAACAATGTATTGGAATTCTCACTATAAAATATACTACTTCCGGTCCTAATTATAATAGCTAGTTGACTTTTTTTTTTTGGAAGAAATTAAGGAAGAAGCTAAATAAGTTACTTAATCATTTCATATGTTAGATATTCTTAGATTATATATTAGTTTATTAGTCAAACTAATAAGTTTGAAGAAAAAGATAAAAATAAAAATACTTTAAAGTAATTTAATTAGCTTTCTTAATCCGTCCAAAAAAATCAACTAGCTCTTATAATTAGGATCAGAGGGAGTATATTATAGAGGACCTTATTGGTGAGTGACCTATAAATTCTTCTATAAGTACTCTTTGAACTAAGTGGTATACTCCGGTCATAATGAGCCTCTTGAATCTAACTTATAGGGTTAAGGTACAATTTTAATATAATTAAGTTTTGAAGGGTATAAAAGTAAATATAATTTATTTGAAAATGACGTGATTTTAGTAATTCCGTTAAACTAACACAAACGTCCATTACATTTTTTTTATGTGGGACACACTTGATCTTTCTTCAACCTTATAATAGGTGTTTGAACCAATTTAATAATTATTAAAATTACACCGTTTTAAAAGATTATATGTATTATCAATACAGAGTTGGTCTATTGATATAAAATCCATTTAAATCTCTTTAAATCTCGAATTTGATTCTCATAAGAAACACATTGGAAGGAGCAGCTACAAATTTCAAACCAGATACCAGATAATAATATATAAAAAAAAATTATATCTTCTTTCTCACAATTCAAAACTAATTATGCTATATGCTTATGACGAAAAACTTTATTACTAAAGTTGTACCTAGCTCGAAAAAACTTTTAATGCCTTTTTCAAAATCTCTGAAGTTATTTTTTTCCATACCAAATCCACTAATGAGTTTCAACTTCCATCTCTAAGCTCTACAATCGAACTTTGCTTAGCAGATTTCGAGCTCTCCCAATTCTTCCAGAGCCTTCTAACAGAAAGCATAAGTGCTTCAATATATGGTTCGTTCTAAATATTTCTATTTCCCACCCTTTTATTTGATGAGTAATTGGTATATGAATATTTCATTTACTGGTGAATTTATGTTTTTTTTATTTAATTATTACTTTTTAAAAATTATAAATAAATATTTTTATATATTTTAATTACTAGTATATTATAGTATTTCATTCATGATTTGGTTTAGTAAATTTCCACCACACTTAAATCACTCACTATTAAACCACAAATTCAAATTTAATCACAATTTTGATTTTCAATCCCTTGAAAACTTGCATGCAAATTATTGTAAAAAAAAAAAAAAAAAAAAAAAACTTGCATGCAAATGAGCATAGAAGAAATTGTTAGAATATATATTAGTCGTTTTCTGAATCTGTCTTTCTTTCTGTTATAAAATAGAAGTAAAAAACAAAGAGAAAGAAAATAGGAAAAATGATTTTATAAAAATACCACTTAAACTTTAAAATTCTGTTGATAATAATAACTATAATGAGATTAATAAAAATAGTAATATAATTGATAATTTGTTTTATTGTGAAATCACTCATTTATGATTTTAAAGTTTAGTGGTATTTTCTTTAAAAAAAATTTAAGAAAAATAGAAAGAAAAGATAATAAATAACTGAGGGAAAAAAAATCTCGTTAATTTGTGAAGATTTTTCTAAAGGAAGGGCACGGAGGCATTTAAGAAAAGCCACCACAAGTATAAATATTACTATTTCTCCAGCGGCCCTTCTTCCTTCGTCACCTTCCTTTCAATCTTCTCTGCTCACTCTAAACGCGCTCTTGTTCTAGATCTTGTTTGGTTTCCATTAACGATCCTCGAAAATGCTTGCAGTTTTCGAAAAATCGGTGGCAAAGGGCCCTGACGCTCTCATCAGTCATGAATCCGGCTCCGTTTCTTCCCTGAAAGACGACTTCCTCGCTAAGCACTTCGCCTCCACACACCCTGATCCTGTCTCCGTCAATCTTGGCTCTGCTGGTCTCATGATTTATTCTATGAACAAGCAGAACCCTCTCTTTCCAAGGTTCACTTCACATTTCTGAACTTATCGCTTTTTTCTTTATTTGAAGAAAGTGAGATAATGAGCTAGTCCGTCGATTTTTGTTTTTCGTTTTATTTATGTATCATTATTAGTTCAATTTTTGCTGGATCTGGGTATGTTTGTTTTCTCTTGGAAGAGATTTTAGCAGATGAGGTTAAAATTGGAACTGGCCTGTTGGTTTCTGGATGATCGATTTGCATATTTTGGATTCTTATGATGAAAAGTAGTATGTCAATGTTTGGCTGCTTCTTTTCGCTAAACTTTTATCAATGATCTTCTAGCTTCTATGGATTAATTTATGTTCGGATATGTTTATCTTGTATGCTTATTTTGGATAAGGCATGTGTGATCGATTCCTAACCTTGCTTCTCCTTATTGAAGTTGTTTCCTGTCAATGACGTTATAATAATTTTTCTCATTGGTGTGTGTGTATTTCATAATCACTTGTCATAATTTTCTTACTGTGAATATAGTTTATGTTCTAATTTTTGGGCAATCACTCGTTATTGTAATTTTTTAAATTTGTTTTGTTCTATTTGTCTATTGGCTATCAGTCTGAAACTAATAGAATTAACATTCTCCAATCCTCAAGCATCTGTGACGCTTTTTTGCGTTTTTTTCTCTCATTAATTGTCGGTGCTCTTTATTGTCTTTTCTGTTATTGTTTCCTTTTCTGGTTTGGGGTCCTTGTCGCTTCTGGAATTTTGTCTCTTTTGACGGTCTTAACGAAAGACAGATTAAAGATTTTAACTCATGCTATACCTGGTAACTCCTTGTTGATTACCCTTGAAGAGTTTTTAAGTGCGTTATTAACTATTCTAATCCTTATTTTATTTTCCCAGCTATCAAATATAATTTTCCTTTGGCAGTATATTAGTTGCGTGAGGCATTATGTGTTCGCCATACTCTTTTCATTGTTTGTTCTCTTTGGCTGTTCGCCAGTGTCATTGTTTTTTTCTTGTTCTTGTTAGTTAATGAGGTTTTGGGTTGAAAACATTTTCAATCAGTCATTAAAGATAAATATGGATGCTTAAATATCTGCAAAAAGTTATGCATAATTAGTTTATCCTATTTATGGTTACACCTGATATTGCTTCCCTTAATCTATTCGGAAAAATTTCCCTTCTCAAATCACTAAGAGTGTGTTTGGATAACTTTCCAAAAGGACTTTCTCCAAAAGCTAACCCCATCCTTCTCACAAAAGTTACATCAACTTCCGTGCAAAAGGACTTTCATGCGTAACCAAACGTATATTAAATCTGAAATGCCCTCATCCAGTCTGATACCATGACAAATTACTTGTATATGGATTATATATATAGGGAAGGAGGGAGATAATTTTGTTAGAAACTGCTTCCTTGAAGGCTTGAACATGTTTGGTATATAACTCTTCTCTCATCTTGCCAGATTGTTTACTGTTGTGGATGACATCTTCTGCATATTTCAAGGCCACATTGCAAATGTCGCTAATCTCAAGCAACAATATGGGCTGAATAAAACAGCAAATGAGGCTATCATTGTCATAGAGGCTTACCGTACTTTGAGAGATCGTGGTCCTTATCCCATTGATCAGGTTGTGAGAGACTTCCAAGGGAAATTTGCATTTATTCTGTATGACAGTAGTTCTAAAGTGGCATTTTTGGCTGTGGTGAGTACCATTTCTTTTCTACTTTTCTCCTTCCATGCATTTCACTTTCCTCATAGTACTGTGTCTCGAGGCAGGGACTTTCTGGTATTTCCTCAATGTTTACACCAGAAAGCCTTGGAGGAGTGTAATTATATTCTTGTTGCTTTCTCCTCTGACCTGGCTTACATTAATTGCTCCTTTGCAGGATTCTGATGGGAGTGTTCCCATCTTCTGGGGAACTGATGCTGATGGAAATCTTGTTATTTCAGATGAAAAAGAGGCTGTAGTTAAGGGCTGTGGGAAATCTTTTGCCCCATTCCCTAAAGGTAATGCCATACTCACATGTGGGAGAGTAACTGACCCTCCGATTCCTGTTTCCCGTGGGACTTCATTTATAAAAATTCATATGGCTGTTGTAATGCGGGTATAAGTAAATGAAACTTGCTAGATTGATGTTGGGATGATGAGTTCATCAACTTTAGAAACAATGAAACAATAGAGACAATGATATGATGATATGGGATGTGCAACAAGTCATATCAAGTACTCCCTCTAGTCATTTTTATAAGAGCTGAAAATTTGAATTGTCTTGGCCCTTTTTATAAGAATCTAATAAGAGTTGTCTCAACAATTAATGATTTTTTCTATTTGTGCCTCTCATTAATTATATATATTGTATTAATTAAAGGGTTGGTGATTCTTATGTTCACTCTATTTAAGTATTTTTCTCTCTTACTCGCCCCCGTAAGGGCATACTTAGAAAAAATTTTATTTCAAGACATAGTTATTACTTTTAACCACTTTTTTAAACTGTGTAATTCGGTTATCTGGTTCTTATAAATAGGACCGGAGGAGTAGATTTTTTCCATTGTATCTATTTTCATACTTTCTTGTAAAGTTCCCCATGAGGTTATTACAGATTCTCACTGTCTCCATTTCTTCCATATTATCATATGCTCTCACTCATTTGGTTCCTATCTGATGCAACAAACTAACATCTGTGTTTGCAAAACTTATAGGATGCTTCTTCACATCATCTGGAGGTTTGAGGAGTTCTGAGCATCCGTTTAACGAGCTAAAGCCTATGCCACGGGTTGACAGCTCGGGTGAAGTATGTGGTGCAACTTTCAAAGTGGATCCCAATGCCAAGAAGGAAAATTCCAGCATGCCAAGAGTTGGGAGCACTGCTGACTGGTCTAACTATTGATGGAGTGCCGGTATAGGCATGTAATTTTCCCACTTGAATTTTCGTAATCTATTTCCATCATGAGAACTTCTTTAGGCCTTAGTGGGGTGCATAGCTTGTTGACGGTAATACCTCCATGAAAGCTTCAAATTGGTGCTCAAGCTGTACTGTGTACCATGAAACTAATGCTTTTCTGGGCACACAAAACATGTAATATGAATAATATGGCCTAGAATACCGGTGTTTATCCCCCCTGCATGGTAAATAATTTTCTGCCTCTGCATGGTTTCACTTTACTTCGGATATAGTTTGATCCCTACCCAGCCGTTGATGTGGTGAATGTTTTGTGGAACCGTGTGGCTCTTTAGAGTCCAATGATCGAGGAATGTTCAAATTAAGATATTTTAGCTGCTCACAAATTAACATCCACAAAGTAATGTTTTTCATAGAATAAAAAAGTAGATATTTTAAAAATAATAGACTTTGGACCATACAGGCAAAATTTGGACTTTAGTCTAGATTGTTTAAATCTCCTAGTAGCAGCACTTTCAGGCTAAGAATCCAGGACCACCATAAGCATTAAAGCAATCAAGCGATGGTTAAGATGTCAAACAGTAGAATCGGATGCCAAGGAACTCATTGAACTGTTGATTAATAATCCCCAAGCGCTTAGTACCCTCACGTCCTGGAAAATACAGGAGTTTCGAAGGAAAGAATGGGATGTGGAATTCATATATACCCACAGAGAGGCAAATCAGGTGGCGGATATTCTCCCTAAAAAAGGAATATCTCATTCTGAATTCTGGGAAATGTGCCCTGAATTCTTAAGGTTGCTGGTTTTACAGGAGAGGCTGGGATTTGATTCCCCTGTGGAATTTTCTTTTATGTTCTTTACTTAGTGTGTTTTCTTTTGTGTCAAAAAAATCAAGCGATGGTTAGGGGTATATACCCAGCATATTTTTTCTGTGACAATGCAGTTTGGCTACCTTTTTAAAATATATATGTTGATAGTATTTTTTAGAGATAGGATATTGTTACAACTTTTTTTTTTGTTACAACTAATGTTACTACCACTTTTCCACCGTTAGATCAGAATCTTAATAAGAGAGAGAAATTATATAGGTAAATGAGATTCTGATCTAACGGTGGAAAAGTGGTAGTAACATTGGTTGTAACAAAAAAAAGGTTATAACAATATCCTATCCCTTTTTTTTATGATATAAATATATTGATATTTTGGTTCTTATTTAACAACAGAAAAAAGTTGGGTTGGGTCAGGTTCCCAATATTCACGAAGCAAGATTTTAAATTCCCTGTTCATGAAAATATCATTTTTCTTTATAACACATGAAAATATCATATAAAAAAAGAAAAAAAGAAATTTCACCCTTCCCTTCTCGCCACACGTCCTTCTCCTACCTTTAAATTTCTTCTTTGTTTCTTTTATTTTCCATTGAATTTTTTATGTTCCCTTACTTACAACCATTACCAACCGAATATTTATATATAGTATATCTCCTTATCTATCTGATGCCAATCCAACTTGGCACATTTATCATCTGCTCATCTTTTAATTTTTTTTCCCTTCCCAGGTCAATCGAAAACTTGTCCAAATCACATGCTTATTTAATCTTTACTTTGACTTTATCCTCTTATTCACTTATTTCCCAAGGTTCCAATAAGTAGTTTCATCACGTAGTATTAAATCTAATCTAATCAGCATTTGTATAATTTTTTGATAGCATTATTTACTACCTTATCTATTAATTTTTTTTTTGGTTAAAAAAAATGTTTTGGAGGGGTTCGGCATCAATCCTCCACCAAGGCCAGGGCACGGCCCCGAGCTCTATGAGCACTTATTGGGGACTTACGAGATCGCCTACCAAAAGAGTCCCAACGACGGCAGAGGGGATCGAATTACCTTATCTATTAATAATATGCATATATTACCTTATCTATTAATAATATGCATATATTTATGGAATTGATATGTTAACTTTAAGCCCAAAAGCAGCTTTTTTTTTTTTTATCTTTTTTTTAAAAAAAGCCCAAGTCTGATGGAGATGAAGCATGGAGATTGATTTTGGAAGTGGAGAGGACCTAAAAGGATGCAAGTGTTTTAATGGATGGTTTGTTAACCTTTTTTTTTTTTTTTTTTTTATACAAGGCGATAGGGGAGGGGGGATTGAACCCAGGACCGGGAGGGGGAAAATTAATCACAATACCACTGCACTACTAGTAGTGCTGGTGATGGTTTGTTAACCTTGGTGAGAAGGAATAGAGCTATTATTGGTTCGGTAGGATGTTGCAACTGTGTGGTGAGCTTATTAGAAATGACGACATGGTTGGGAAGTTTTGTAAATAAACATTGGGCTTGTTTAGATTGGCGGTGGGAGCGATGACTTATTTTCTATCTGACTTTTGTAGAAGCCCGATAAAAAAAAAAGTCAGGTTGTAAATGTAATTTGTGTTTCCGTTTGGCTTTTGCAGAAGTGCATTTTTCTAAAAACTGAAGAGTGTTTGGATTATTATTTCAAAAGTCAGTTGAAATGAAAAATAACTAAAACGGGTATGAACTAACTTAATACTACACACATATATGATAAAAAATTATTAAAAAAAGTTATGAAAAATAAAATAAAATAAAATAAGAGAAAAGGGATTTTTTTTATTAAAAAAAAATCATTAAAAGTGGGCTAAATCATTACTATTGTTTGTGCTTGTTAAGTATGCCAAGCTTGGGACAAGACCAAAAGGCCCTTTGACCATCTTGGGTTAGCCAAGAGAGGTTGGGATTCATTTCCCCTGTGATGTACTCCCTTCGGTCCTAATTATAAGAGCTAGTTGACTTTTTTGGAAAAGTTAAGGAAGCTAATTAAATTACTTTAAAGTATTTTTATTTTTTTCTTCAAACTTATTAGTTTAACTAATAAACTAATATATAATCTAAAAATATTTAACATATAAAATGATTAAGTAACTTATTTAGCTTCCTTAATCTCTCAAAAGAAAATCAACTAGCTCTTATAATTAGGACCGGAGGTAGTAATACTTTGTGTTTATTTATTGGGCTCCTAGCCCTCATCTTGTTAGCCAAAAAAAAAAAAGGGCCCTTTGACCTACGACCAAACACGCTGGCCTACAAGGCTGCTGGCCTCATTTTGTTTAAAGCCTTTTTTTTTTTGGGAGCTAACCCAAACATCTCTTATCGGACTTTTTTTTTTTTTTTCACTGGAATTTGTTTCTAACGCCTAGTGAAATTTTTTTGCTTGCAACACTCTCATAACACTTGCCCAAACACAGCCACTAGAGTTGAGCCCACGTATGGGGAAGGTAATTAATGTGTAGATTGATTGGCTAATTGGTGCCTTCAAGTTGATCCTGACTTACAGCTTTCATGTGAATCGCTTAATGGTTTATGTAATTTGTTGCATACAGATGTAATGGGCTTAACTTGCCCTAGACTAGTTTCAATTTGATTGGAGGGCATTTTGCCCCATTTTTTACCAAAAAAAAAGTCAACTCTAACCTTCTTTCGTAACACATCACAGATTCACAGTTGAAAGCATTTCCCACATTAAACACGATTTAAATTCCCCTTCTTTTCAAATCCCATCATTCTCCTTCACCTTACTCATCAGTTATCTTCTTTGTTAGTTGTGGCTAACATCTTCATTCTCTCTTCCAGTGATCGCAAAGTGATTTATGTAAAGACGAGTTCATTCTTGTTTGGATTGTTGTTTTGAAACCTCAATCTGACATTTCGACTATAAATTTTTATAATTTATGAAGTAAGTATGTTAGAAAAATTTTGTCTCAACTAGTGTGAACGTGTTTATTGTGTGCAACAAAATTGACTCCATGGGCCTACGCACAAAGTAAGCCCAGTAAAGGAGTTTCAGCCCAAAGAAAGGCGGGATAATTGAAAGCTTAATAAGTTGTAGACCTTGGGTTGCAAACCTTGACTAAGTCCATGATTCCTCACAAGACGCCTACTCAAACCAACAAAGTGGAAGAAGCTCCAAGTTCCATAAATATAGGCCAGCGCCTTAGTAGCACAATGGCATGGGAGCTTGGCTCCTCTTCTCTATGTCCAGAGTTCGAACCTGCCCCCCTCCCCTATTATGTGTATAAAAAAAAAAAGTTCCATAAATATAGGGACGCCTTCGAATCTAGAAATACAGCAATGGATGTACCAAAGAGGAGGGCATAAAAGGAAGAGCGATGACACCAAGAGGACGATTGTCTTTGAACTCCCAATTGATAACATTTTACATTCTATCCATTGTATAATTCAATTCTCACTAACACTTTTTTGGTGATCCACTCCTCAATTGTCCAATTCCATTTTTGTGAGTAATTGAATACAAAAGTAACAAATTAGTTACCAATTACAAGTATAAAAAGTAAATATTATCCTAATGTCTTCTTCTAGCAACAATATGTAGACATTGGATTTGGATGGCACCAAAATTTTTGTTACTAAGAACATCATAATCAATTTAGAAAAAATGAGTCATATGATTGCTAATCATGGAATAAATTTGCCAGCATGCACTCCTTTCAAGCATCATTAGTGACAGCTTTTATCATTTGTTCCAAAAAAAAAAAAAGACAGCTTTTATTAAATTGGTTTGGTTCTAAGTTTCTCTACAAAATGAGTCATATCTTTTTTATCATGCTGACTGCTTAACATGCTTGTCTCCTATTAATAAGCATAATATGTTTGTATGTTTGTACTACTTCCTCTTCTATTTGAAGCAAATTAATGATCTACAAAACTGCTTTTTGTTTGGTTTCTTTTGGCAAAGCATGATGCCCACTTGCGACTTTGCCCCAAAAGTGTTGAAATAGTAAGGGCTACTTTGATTTGTAATTTCCAAAATAGTTTTTTGTTTTCTAAGAAAAATTAAAAAAAAAACTTGTTTGGCAATTAGTTTTTAATTAAGTGTTTATAAAAAAATAGAATTCTGTTTAAAAAAAAAACAGAACAGTTTTTATATGTTGTATTATTTTTTTACTCTGTAAAATGGTTTTTCCCTCTAAAATTGGGTAAAAAGTTGAGAACAACTCTATCTTCAAATTAAGTTTTGTTCTCTACTTCAGTGTTTGGCAATTATTTCAAATAGATTTTTATATATATTTTTTTCACAAGTATGATTGTTCTAGACCAATTATCTTATTTTTTTCTTTTCAAAACTTGCTTTTAAAAAATAACTTTTAAAACCTATTCCTTTTTTGATACAAAAATTTTAGAAAAGGGGTTGGACTCACTCACGATCCAAAGATAGAAGGAAATCTTCCTTCTTTCTAGATGATACCAATGTACCTTTATCTTAGATGATATCAATGTTGGGCAATGCGAGCCGTCAACTATCCTAAGGTGTTTAGTTAGGCACCTAGGCCTTAACTAACTACTCTCTCCTTTTAATGAAAATGTTTGACCATTTTGTTAATTGAACCCAAGACAAGGGGTAACATTTTAAAACTATTCTAAACATGTAAAAGCTAAAAACATGATCCAACAAGGCTTAATATTCTCTAAGCCTATATTTTGTTGTAAACTGTATAGTTTCATGAAATGCTTAGAATGCAATTTTTGAAGTTTGAGTAGCTGCATGAGTGAATAAATATAACATGGTGACACGTTAATAAAATTGTTAAAGGTTGAGTCCAAACATATATAGGTTGGCTTTTGTTAAGGTCCCTTCCTTACAATGAGATTTAAATAATCTAAACATGATTCTAACTTTTTTCTTAGATTTAATATTTTTAAATTTATGATTTTTAGTTGATAAATTTATATTTCTTTTTTTTTTTTTAAAAAAAAGCTAGGAGATGTTATGCACCAAAACCAATTCCATCATGTTATTACATTCACAAATACTCTTTTAATAACAACTAGTTAATTGCAACTGTTTGTTTGGGGGTTTCATTTTGGAAGGGAAGAGAGAGTTTTGGTAGTCTTTTTCCTTGATAAATACAAGGAGATGTATTATCAAAATCCTCCCTTCCTTTTCTTCCAAAATGAAACTCCCAAACAAAGCCTTAGGTGTCTCAAAAGTGTTTAAAATGGAGACATTTTTTTTTAAAAAATTATACTTACCTTGATTGTAAATTACATTGAAAAGTTATTTTTGGAGGCTCCAATTACTATTCTAAAAAACACATATGTGTTGGCAAAAAAAGTTAATTATATGATACAATTTTGTACTGATACATAATAAATCAAAATTTCAAAATTAATCATAATTACAATTAGGCTTTGAATACGCTTTACAATTACAATTAC
Organism: Acacia crassicarpa; assembly: GCA_034222035.1. Lineage (NCBI taxonomy): Eukaryota > Viridiplantae > Streptophyta > Magnoliopsida > Fabales > Fabaceae > Acacia > Acacia crassicarpa. Next base: position 20,978,896 of record JAWXYG010000012.1, read on the forward strand.
GCTTTAACTTCCAATATGCCATCTTTACAAAGATGACGGCCACTTTTGACGTTAACTATTTCTTAGTCTTTATTATAAGACATCAATTAATAATTGTCACAAATTAATAAAAATAGTTAATTTTATTAAATTTATCTTAAAATTTAAGTAATTTTTAATATTATCCTTGTTAATTGTACTAAATCTTAATATCATTTTAATTATTATTTCAACCCACCACCATATTAATTATGGACATATGAAAAAAAATATATTTAATGTTTTTTGAAAATAAATAAATACCTTATAAAAATGATTTAATATACTTTAATAGTTGATGACTCAGATAATAAGGGATAAGATGGAGCACCACGAAAGAGTAAATGATTGTCTGAACGAGGGATGTTGTCGTCTTTTCACTTTTAGCGGCCTTCGTTAGTAGTGAAAGTGTGAAACAGAAAACGCTCCCCGTAGGCTCGTTCCGAAACATGAATTTTCAAATCACTGCAATTGCCGAGTCTGCATTCTAGGGTTTCTCTGCTCACAATAGCAGAGCAAACCTACCTCAATTTTTCCCCATTCTTAATCAAAAATTTCTTATTTTTCCCACTCAATCTTTCAAATTTTCTTGCTCCCCGAACTTTTTCTTTCTTTCCTTCTTCACAAAACCTGATCCTCCCCCCCTTTTCCGTGAAGCTCGCCCATTTCCGTTCTTCTTTTCGTCGACTTCAATTTCTGCTTGCTACATGAAACTTCTTCAGTCCGAGGAAACGGCCTCTGAGGCTTGCGACTTTCCTGAGGAAACCCCAGAAGAGAAACCCCCGAGTTCTTCTGTGGTTGAAGGCAATGACCGTTGCCTTGATAATGGTGATGCGGTTCTCGATGTCTTCGGGAAAACCGTGGACTTCCCGGTATTGGAGAACGCAGAAGACTCCGTGGAGGCCTTGTATTTTTATAAGAATGTTTTCAATTTGATTCCCAAGTCTCTGGGAGGTCATGGGCGCTTGAAGACATTGAAGTTCTTCGGGAATGAGATTAATTTATTTGCCCCGGAGTTTGAAAACTTGATGGGCTTGGAGTGCTTGCAGATGAAGATATCTTCTCCCGGGATTGGTGGGTTGCCATTGCATAAGTTGAAGGGTTTGAAGGAGTTAGAATTGTCCAAAGTGCCTCCAAGACCTTCTGCTTTCCCTATATTGAGCGAGATTGCTGGTCTTAAGTCCTTGACCAAGCTATCTGTTTGCCACTTTTCTATAAGGTTGGTAATTCAATTTAGCTATTTGTTCAATAGTAATAGTAATTTTGGCTTTTGCAGCAGCTAATATATGTGTGAAATGCTTAAGAAGTTGGATGGCCTGTTTTCCCTGTTTTAAGTTTAAACAGTGCCCGTTGGGTATTGTAGCAAAAATCAGAACCTTACACATTATAACCTTTTTTCCTCCCTCTGGCCAATTTTTCCCCCCTGGAAATAATTGCACTATATGAGTGGGGATTTACATGATGGAGAGTATTGATCACTGTGCAAATTGGTGCAACTATGCTGAAAGTTGGATTGCATTTGTGGTGACTTGGTTTGATTTATCTGGTTTGATACATATTTACTTTCAGTTAGGGAGTAAATAATTGCTCCTTACCACCCGATCAGAACCGGTTATTTGATGTGCTTTTTGAGACTTCAGGCCAAGAATGAATTGATCATGATTCAAGCTCTGAGCAATTCCTATTTTAAATTGAATTCAGATGTGCACCCGGGTTTTTTTGATTGATATAATAATTAACTGATGTTGAAGAACTTTGTAACTTATGTTGACTAAATAAAATTGTCATACAACCAGTACTTATTTGGTGAGTCCTTTTTTAGTGTTCAAATGAAATTTGATTTTCAAGCTGCAACTATTTTGATTACTACTTGAAAAATCTGCTGCATTAGGATTTCAAATGGTCCATTGTCTTGGAATAGTTTTTGAGTGCTTCTTGTGATTAAAGTTGAACTTCATACTCTGCCTGGAAATTAGGAAGTATCTATATACGCCAAAATCCTTGTATCCATCATAATTTTATTTGGACACTTGATTGCTGTTCTGTTTTGGACATTAATTTGCTAATTGATAGTGTCAATATCAATTACAACCTCCTTTAACGTATTTCACAAGCCTCATGAATTGAAATTGTTACATTTTCTTTTTCATTATGTGTTTGGTTGCATCATTGACATTACTCATTTTGCTTTGTGTTTTGGCATAGATACCTTCCTCCTGAAATTGGTCTCTTAAAGAAACTAGAGTATCTTGATCTTTCATTCAATAAGATGAAGACACTGCCCTCCGAAATCAGTTATTTGAATGGCTTGATATCTTTGAAAGTTTCCAATAATAAGTTGGTGGAACTTCCATCAACTATGGCCTCTCTGTCTGGGCTGGAGAACCTGGACCTGTCAAATAATAGGTTGACTTCATTGGGGCCTCTTGAACTTGGGTCTATGCATAAACTTCAGAATTTAAATCTTCAGGTACCTAAGTACGATTTTCCCCCCATCACAGTAGGTAGTTTAACCCATACACATTTTCAGGTGCTTTTCTTTTTCTTTTTCAATTCTTTTTATTTTCTGAATATATCTTTATGGTCCTTTATATATGTAGCTTAATATGTTTGTATCTTGTATGCTTTAACCATGCCTATGTTTTAGAGCACTCAAAATAAGTGTTTCTGCGCTTTACGATACTAAGCACTTCTCACATTTGCCTCGTACATTGAAAAATCGCTTAAATTAGTTGAACCAAACAAATGTGTCCCATCTTATAATGTAAGCAATATATTTTTACTCAAATCAATGTGTTAAATTTAATATTGCATTTTAATTTGTTTTTATTGGTTATCTCGGCTTACTTGTTTAGCTATCTGTGTGCTAGTGTATGATTTGTAATACTTGTTCTGTTTTTCTTTCCTAAATATTTGGTTTAGAATTGTATAACATGGTGGCATCTGGCAGTGTTGGACATGGGAGGACACCAGAATGAAGGTGCCTCTAGGCATCCAAGGTATCGATTTTGTAGTTGTAGCTTGCCTGCCTTTGAAGCAAAACATGATGATGACTCATGGACTTTGTTTGTGCATGCATAATTATCTATACTTGTATTGTGTATGTTTGTAATGGTATAAGTTAAAAATTTGGAAGTGTGTCAGTGGAGTCTTTTCTTTTTTCCCCCTTCTGGTTATATAAATTTAACATCTTCAAATTTTTGTTGTCAAGTTCAATAAGCTGCGGAACTTACTTCAAATACCTTCATGGATTTGCTGTAACATGGAAGGAAATGACAAAGGTGACTGCAGCGATGATTTTAGTAATTCTTCTGTTGAAATGGATGTCTATGAAACTAGTTCACTGGAGACTTATGGACTACTTCCACATGGTAAGGCCTGTATATGAGCCTTTTTTCTGGGAATCACCTTTTTCTTCTGGGTGATTTGCCCTTTTTCTTCATTTCAGTTCATATATGTTGAGTCAAAATTACACACTTAATTCATTTTTACAGGATCTTGTAATAGCTCATCAAACCTATTAACTAGCGCCTCATCTAGCAGTAGATGTTTTGCAACCCAGAAATCAGGTAAAAGGTGGAAGCGGCGGCACTACTTACAGCAGAAAGCCCGTCAAGAGTGTTTAAACAACAGCAGGAAGTGGAAAGGTTTAAATAATTCACAACTGAGTGAGGAGAGGCATAGAATTTGTGAATCAGAAAACCAAGGCAGTCTTGCTCCTGAAAACTGCAGCAAAACTTGTCCATTGGACAGTGTGGGTCTGGACGATGAAGCTAAAAAGATGGTGTCAGAGGAAGCTGGAGATGACAGTGTAATTGATGATGTTAACAACGATGAAGTGGGTGTTGAAAAGCAGTTTTCTAAGGGTTGCTGTTCTAGTGAAAGGGAAGATGAAAAAGATGCTTCCTTATACCACTTGGAGAATGGACCTAGTGGGCAGGACGATGCATCAAGTTCAGAATCTTTAAAGCATATTTCCAAATCAAAGAGGTATTCAGATAGGGATCTTGATAATCCTAAACCATGTAAGTCTAGAAAACCAATTGGTGATAGCACATCATTGTCCTACAAGTACAGTAGATTATCATTTTGTGGCACCGAAGACCATCTGCCAGATGGCTTTTATGATGCTGGACGTGATCGACCATTTATGCCCCTTGAGAGTTATGAGCAAAATCAGGGTTTTGCCTCTCGTGAAGTCATCTTATTGGACAGGTTTGTTATTGTTTTTATTTCCATGTACTAATGAAATAACTTGAAGTCAACCCTTGCAAATGCAAGTGAATTATTATTTATGTACTTTTTTCCTCATAAATGTACAATCATATCACTGTAATTTTTATTCTTTTCTATATATAGATGATTCAATTTGAGATGGAGATGGCAAAATTTAAATGAAGATGAAAATATTGTAAAGAGGAAAAATGCCCGGAACTCACTGAAAGTTACAGTTTTGAAAATATTTGACTGGAAAAACCTACAATTTAAGAAAGTTATGTGGATATATGACTAGTAAAACTACCATTCTTATGTTTTGAATTAGAGAAGATTGGGTATAATTATAATTATTATTACTATTACATGAAGCATGTGCAATCTACTTTGACATGGGTATTAAAAACAATTTTTTGGGTGCAGAGTGTTATAATAATTATGCCTTCCATTTCATAATGTTTGTTTATTCTCCATCAGAGAAAGGGATGAAGAACTGGATGCAATTACACTCTCTGCTCAGTCGTTGGTTGTTTATTTGAAGCAGTTAAATGATTTTAACAAACATGGGAATCAAGCTGCTCCTGATAGCTTCCAGGTTGCTTCGCTGCTCGCACTCTTTGTATCAGATCATTTTGGGGGCAGTGATAGAGGTGCTATTGTAGAAAGGACACGAAAATTGGTTTCTGGTTCAAATTATCACAAGCCTTTTGTCTGTACATGCTCAACTGGAAGCAAGAGTGATATTAGTGCTTCCTCTATACCAGTTGTCAACAGTGTAGAGGACATTACTCTTACTAATATCTGTGAAAAATCTCTCGGGTCTATCAAAAGAAGACGAAGTTCAGTCATAGTTCCCATTGGATCTGTGCAGTTTGGTGTGTGTAGACATAGAGCTCTGCTTTTGAAGGTGACCATTGTTTCTTAAATCATATTACTATGTTGCAAGTACATTCATTTGCTGTAATTACCAGTGTTCACATATGATGACCTAATGCAATTTCTTCTTTGCAGTATTTATGTGATCGCATGGAGCCTCCAGTACCTTGTGAGCTTGTCAGGGGTTTCTTGGATTTTTCACCACATGCCTGGAACATCATCGTAGTTAACAGAGGTGATACCCAGGTTAGAATGTTAGTTGATGCATGCCGGCCCCATGATATAAGAGAAGAGGAAGACCCTGAGTTCTTTTGCAGGTACTTATTTTGTACCTTGATTAGCAATTCTTTTTCTTGAGAATTAAAACAAACCATATATAGGTGAATGTTAGTTATTCTTAATTGCTAGCTAAAGTATAGCTTTTTGATGTTGCAAAGGTTGACATTATATCTTTAGTAACTAGATATTTCAGTATCCTAGAATCTGGGTTTCTTTTTTTTTTTTTTTAGTTCCTAATGGTCTGTTTGGTATGAGGGATTTGGGTTTTCTTTTGGGCCCCCGAGGGGGGGGTGGGGGAGGATTTTTAGAAGTTAAAATTAAAAAATTTAACGAAGCGGGCTTACAAAATTTTAATAAAGAGCACATGTGTTCGCCACTTAGCTTACCGCTAGGGCACAGGTCACAAGTAATAGTATAGTGATAAAAAGAGTGTCATTCCATAAGAACTATGACGAGAGTGAGCTAATTAATGTAACTATGTTCCTAATTAGCTGGAATGAAATCATTTGAGATTGGTGAATTCAAATAAGGATTTTGATGGAAACAATAGAGTAAAGCAATGGTAATTGGAAAATTGATTCTAACTTCAAGAGAATAAAGGCTTAGGATTACTTCTTCCCCATGGTATTTCATGGAACTATGCAATTATCCACTTATGCTAGTTGAATGAGTCCATAAGCTGGTCAAAGGTTTTAAGATCATCAACCAAGCTCTCTCAAGTTAAGATTGATTTTTAATCTTCATTAAAAATATTTAATCTCTTGTTTATAATTAATGAAAACCATCTTTCCAAAACAATCCTTCATTAGACTATGCTAGGTTGTTAGATATATCTCTATTCTAACAACAAATTATCCATTTAATCCATAAACTTCAAGTCTAACATGATTTTTCTCAAGTCCTACAACTAAAATAGCTCTCTCAAGCATCATTTAATTGAAATAATTTATGTAGTGATTAAGCACAAGATAACATTAAGTATAAAGAAAAATCAGCATATATTCTCAATAACTAGCAAAAGCAAGAAAATTTAGTAGTTCCAATCAACATTAAGTATAAAGAAAAATCAGCATATATTCTCACTAACTAGCAAAAGCAAGAAAATTTAGTAGTTCCAATCCATACAATGGGCCGTAAAACTAATCCTAAATGAAAGGTTTAGCTAGTTATAATCCGAAATAAGCTCAAACTAAACATGTAACTCGTGTTCATATTTGCAAAATAAGAAGAAAAGGGAGAAGAACAAGAAAAACCAAGGAAAGTTCTCAAATCTCTTAAAAAATCTTCCTCCAAGCTCCTAATCTTCCCCAAAAGCTCTCTTCCAAGGAGTTTTTCTTTGTGCCCAGTCTCTCTTTAGTCCAGAATACTCATTTTTGGCACCTCCCCTTAGGTTAAAAAGCCTCAGATTCGTCACTTTTTCAAAATGCACTGCATCACAGTGAACGCGGACAGAAAGGTCCATTTTTGGCATGTACCAAAGCAAAAGTATCTGAGAGTATCTTCCAGCTACTTCTTTGATTTTCGTTTTGTATTTTGTTCTTTTTTTCTTCACTACCAATGATTCTTGTAAACTTCTACATCTTGTCCTCATCCTCCTACAAAGAGGAGTTTATGAGCTTTCTAATTTCTTTGATTAAATCAAAACTTCTATACATTTAGCTCAATTTTATAGTTGCCAAAGCATTTTCATCACACCACATTTTTCTTTGTATGTATCAACTTTATGCACAAATTGAGTTTAAAAAGAGCAAATATATAAGAAAAATTTGATGAAATATACGAATTTCTAGAGATTAATGTAATGAAAACTAATTAAAAAACTTCAAAAAAAAATTTGCTCCTCCCTTCCCCTCATACCAAACAAGCCCTAAGACATGCATACCACGTTACTCCATGTTTGAAATTATTAAACAGTGGCAATGGAATGAGGCAAATTTTCTTTTGTTATTCTCAAGTAGTCAGTCCTTAATATCTTTGTAGGAGAAAACTTCAAATAGTTTTATTTAAATTTCTATTGGCCTATGCAAAATGTTCACGCAGCCAGAGTATACTTTTAGGCTATGCTTGGTAGGAGGTAATGGATGGTCAGGAATGAGAATGGGTGAGGGAACGGCCTAATTTGTATGTTTGGTAGATGTTATTCCCATTCCCAAGGAGAGCTTCTCTCCCTCATTCAAGGGAATGAGCAATTCTACCATGACCCATTTTTATATATCTTAGTGCTTTAAATATGATCTACTCCCTAGCTTTTTGTGATTTTTAAATGGTGTTTGGTTCATCTCACTGCGTAAAAGAAATTGTGATCAAGGTTATCAAAATCAAATAATCTAATTCCTGCTAAGAGGGACTGAGCGGCTCCAAATCTTATCATATTGTGGAAATAAAAGTTTCGAATTTGACCTTCTATGCAAAACTGTATATAACAAGTTTACATATACTTGCAATTAATAGGTGAGGAAGCGAACTGTCATCAAGATCACCACTGATTCAAACAACCACAAATGCATTACTATTTAATAATTCATTTATAAATTATTACAATGAAAAATCACGGCTATAATTTTAAATTATCATATGTTCATAGACCCATGTAAATTAAGATGTTACATAATTAAGAAAAATGCATAACGTGGGCAAACCACTGAAGTGATTGTCTTTGGTTCTATAGTCTGAGTTGTATGAAGTCTTGCCAGGTTGTCATATGGATGAAAATTGATCCTGCGATCTAGCACTAATTCCAATAGCATGCTGAAAGTATGGACACAGACCAGTTTGCCGGCATAAAATGTAGAGTTTTATGATTCTTTGATTGCGACAAAGTTTGACATTTGTTCTATGTGAACTATAGCTGCTTTATTATATAAATAAAGCATACAATTTACTGTTTAATACAAGATTTATTGCATAAAAATAGTGTGGCTCTATATCATCAGATAGAAATGCTACTTTGAGTTGTTACTGTGCTGTGCAAGTGTTGCTTGGAAGTGTGTCTAATTCTAGGATTTCTGAAATTTATATAGGTTCTTTGTAATCTGACAACTTGTGTGTTATTCTAATTTCCAGGTATATACCTCTAAACCGAACCAAAGTTCCTCTTTCTCCTGATGGAATTCCTGGACCTGGTTGTTCATTTCCATCTCTCTCTACATGTGACGAATTTGAAAAAGCATCTTCAAGTACTTTAGTTCGGTGCAAACTTGGGTCAATTGAGGCTGCAGCAAAGGTGTGTTTCCTAAAGTCTTGTTGGGAATTTAGCTTGATCGTATCACCTACCTAGAGATTGTTCTGTTCTGGAAATCTAATTATTAGGATGCAACATGTCTTAATATGAATTTGTCACATTGTTACTTAATATGTGGTTTGGATCTGCAGTAAATGGGATGAAGTTGTGTTTTCTTATTTAAATGTTCTGATTATTTCTGTATAATGTACCTATAATACATATTTTCTGTGACATTTCAGGTGCGTACTCTGGAAGTGAAGGAGAGTTTGCCAGACAAAATAAAAAACTTTGAATATAATTGTTTGGGAGAAGTGAGAATTTTAGGTGCTCTGAAACATCCCTGTATAGTTGAAATGTATGGACACCAAATATCTCACAAGTGGACTTTTTCAGAGGATGGTAATCCTGAGCATTGTGTATTAAGGTCTGCAATTTATATGGAGTACACAGAAGGGGGCTCTTTGAGAGTAAGCTTGCTTATATTCCTTTTTTGTTATTGTTGGTAATTTCTGTAAAATGTTTTGGTAATTTTTACCCTCTATATTTCATCAGACCTATCTTGATAAGTTATCAAAAGCTGGTGAAAAGCATGTTCCAGTAGAGTTGGCTTTTTATATTGCCAAAGATGTTGCGTGTGCATTGTCAGAACTGCACTTGAAGCACATAATTCATCGCGATGTAAAAAGTGAAAACATTCTTATTGCTTTGGATAGAAAGAAAGAGGATGGCACCCCTACTGTGAAGCTGTGTGATTTTGACAGTGCAGTGCCACTAAGATCACCTTTGCATAGCTGCTGTATTGCTCATGTTGGGACACCACCTCCTTATGTATGCACTGGAACACCACGATGGATGGCTCCAGAGGTCATGCGGACTATGTATGAAGAAAATACTTATGGATTGGTAAGATCCTTTACTTGGACATCTATATGAAGAAAATACTTATGGATTGGTAAGATCCTTTACTTGGACATCTATAACCTGAACTTATTGATCTTTATTAAGCAGAGGCCATTCTAGGGTTACACTTTATATTTCTTAAATATAAGCAATTTAATTATAAGTGCAACTATCTAGGGATGAATTTTACTTCTCAGAAGAATATCCAGCTAGTTTGTGTTTGTTAATTCCTTCCTTATTTATTCTCTGATGTATGCCTGGCTAGCGTCAAATGTGAATGCATATATTGTTTGTGGGCATTAATTCCGATTATAGATGATTATAAACAACCTAAGGTTCATATTGAAAATGATTTAATCTGCTATTTTATTGGGCTGTAATTCTTCTTCCCTTGTAACAGGAAGTTGATATCTGGTCATTTGGATGCTTGCTTCTGGAGCTTCTCACACTTCGTATTCCATATTGTGGGCTGACTGATTTACAATTGCATGATATTTTACAGGTTTTGTTTACCTTCTCCATTCTCAGAAAAGCAGATGGCAATAGTGGAAAGCTGTCCTATCTTGAATGTCTAATTTTTCTCACATGATCTTTTCAGATGGGTAAACCCCCTCAGTTAACCGAAGAACTGGAGGCCCTGAGTTCACCAAAGGAGCCCACTATGATTCAATCCAGTGACGAGCCGGATAAATCAGATACCAAGGCAGACATGATGAAATTCCTTGTTGACTTGTTCCATAGGTGTGTGGAAGAAAATCCAGTGAAACGGCCTACAGCGAAAGAAATCTATGAAATGCTGCTTGAACAAACAGGCAGTCTAAAAGTACAAGATGTTGGGAAGAGTTAGTTGGTCAGTTTTAGTTGACCCTCTCCTTCTGGCAGAAGATCGCAGTCACTTAGTGTTGTATGATTAGAATAAACAATCTCAATTCTTTTCGAGAATAATTTTTCTCCCTAGTGTCTGTAATGAATAATAATCATCATATGTACCAATTCATTCCAGGATGTTAGATTCAGGCGGCTCTTTTCAAACTTTTTGAGATCTGTAAATTTTGTAGCTAGGTTCTCTTTTTAAAGCTGGTATTGTTGAGAAGTCCGGGTGGGGTATTATTTAAGCTGTCACTAGATCTGATTAATTTGTTCAAAGCCTTCCCAATTCTGGTAGGCTTGCCTTGAAAATCGCCTACAAAAAATGCTGTTGATGTTTCACTACTGGTGCTTGCAGTAGTAATCTCTTGATGAGCGCATAAATTATGTTATATTATTCATGATCTAATTTGATACTATGTTGTGGGTGTACCCTCCAATTTTGGAAGATTTTTTCTTCTTTTTTTAAAAAGGTTTGGATTGATATATTGATTTTTTTTTTTTTTAAGATTTAGATGGGTGGATATTAGTGACATGAAGTTACAAGTATCATCAAACCTGTTAATTTTTGCTTACAAAAGAGTTTTGATGCCATTCGAGTAGTAAAAAAAAAAAAAAACCCGTAATGGAGGGGGTTTATTCAATTTATATATATATATATATATAAAGTATAATTAGAATAATTCATACTCTATTTATTGAGTCATAAGCAGTGTCAACCTAAATTAATATGTAAAAGAAATTATGAACATAAAAAATGCTGCTAAGTGCTAATTAGAAAATAATCTTACAAATCTTAAGATAATCTGAATTGTTTATTAAAAAGATGACCTAAATTCTACTAAAAATATTTCATAAAAGTTAAAAATTGACACAGTAAACAATAATTTTACACAGTAAAAGATAATTGAAGGCTGCATGCTGAATTGTAATGTTTTGACATTTGACCTGCTTTCACATGCACCATTTGTGGTTGTAATAATAACCCTACTCTGCTTTAACAAAAAAGAAAAAGTCAGCCTCCTTTTATTTATTTTTTTTAAAAAAACTATTAATAACAATAACAATAAATAATAATAATAATAATAATAATAATAATAATGAATTACAAAGTGATATTCCTTCATTTTTTTAATGGAGGGTATGAAGATGCTTCCCCTATCAAATCTTGTGTGTTTCCTTTTTAGTGACCATCTCATGCAATGTTCAACACCGCCAAGACATGACAGAGAGTCAACCTTTCGTCACTTTTTTCACTAAATACTTTAATAGAAAATTTAAATACTATATAGGAATTTTTATTAATTAACGGGTTATTCTAACATTCTCATACCATTGGAATGAGTCAAATATTAATTATTATAATCAATTTTAATATAGAATTTAAAGTTATAATTGGTCATGTTCATAAGTGATAAATAGTACTCCCTCATGTTCTAATTATAAGACATAATTGACTTTTTTGGAGAAATTAAAGAAGCTAATTAAATTAATTTAGAGTATTTTTCTTTATATTTTTTTCCTTCAAAGTAATTAGTTTGACTAATAAACTAATATATAATATAAAGATATACAACATATAAAATGATTAAATAACTTATTTAGCTTCCTTAATATCTCCAAACAAAGTCAACTATATCTTATACTAGTAATTAGGACTGGAGGTAGTATGACTTATTAATAAGATTTTATGTAATCGATGAAAGACCATCAACTAGGTTTAAGTATTATGTTATAACTAAACATATAAGTACCAAATATTTTTTCTGATAAAAATAATATATCAAACATATTTACTTACAAATAATATGATCAGCCATCACACAAAAAATAATAATCAATATGATCAGCCAAAGTTTATTATAAATTATATGACTATATGGATTATTTCATAAAAAATTAACATTATATATAAAACTAAATACAATTCTTATACATTAGATAGAATTTGAGGAATAAGTGATAATATTTATAAGTTATAAACGGTTTGATTAATTATAAATTTTATTATATGCCTTAGTATATTGTTTCACTTTTTTTGTTAATGTTTTATTCCCTGGTTATGTATAATTGTAAAAAATTCAGATTTCCCTTGCTATATAATGCAGTTAGTTGCTTTGCAGCAACCTTGGACCACTCTACTGCACACAAACAGTAGTCTGCTACTGTATTTCCAACTTCTGTTGTGCTGTAATTAAGGACAGATATTATTAGATTAAATTTAGAAATTTTTTGTTTAATATTTTATAAAATATTAATAAAAAAGGCTAAATTATACAAAAATCCATAAATTTTACACCATACATATAACCTCCCCAAGCTTTAAAATTTTGCAATAAACCCCTCTAAACTTTTAAATGCGTAGATGATCTCAAACTATCGATTTTATAACCTCTTAAACTTTATTTTTATATGCATATAACTTCTTAAAACTTTGATTTTTATGCAAATAAACCTTTTCTGATTTAAATCATCTGCAAATAAATAATTGACAAAATTAATAATATGGGAGTTATCTGTATAAATGTAAAAGTTCTGGGATGCATGTTTAGTTCAAAGTTTAAAAGGTTAGAGAGGTTATTTACATATGACAAAGTTCTGGGGAGTTTTATATATTTTAAGCCAAAAACAATAAATAAATAAATAAAATGAAACAGTTAAGATTTTATCTGAATATTTTAAAAAGGTGAGAAAAACATATATGAAAGAGAATACCCAAAAAGAGTCTTTCTTTCTGCCACGTTACTCGATGAAATGTGTATTTGTGGAAGGTTTATTCTGCAAAGCAACACAGAGCCATTAATACAGCTTTTGCTTCTAGCTGCTTTAAATATCACACACTTAATTATGCAAATGGCCCTTTCATTAATTAATTGCACTGCGTGTGATAATGATATTTAAGATCCATCATATTCAACTTTGCCTTTGAATTAATTAAGCAATGTATTTTAATTCAAAATATCTGCATGCTGATACTGTATCTGATAATACCATGATTAAATCACGAGGAGACACCATCTTCAATATTGATTTTCTCCCTTTTTTGCTATATTTTATACTACAATATTATTGATTTGTTGAGTCATATGAGAGAATATATCCCATCTTAAATATTTAACATATCATTACTTACACGTATCTTTAAAAGTTAGAGTAACAACGAAACTTTCCTAACTTAACATATTGTCTAATAGGTTCTAAAATACGATATACATCTAATCATTCCTCTCATATTTAGCAGTTTTTAACTCTTCTTTCTTACTACTATTTTTAGATATGAAATATTTTTATTTTTATACGGAGTTCTATATATTTCATGCATATTATAATTCTTTGTCAAACCTTAAAGTAGAATTGATCTTAAAATATGAACTAACAGATTCTTAATACAAGACATATCAAACAATCAAATAAAAAAACTAATATAAATATGATCGTCTCACAAAATGGGTATTGTTTGGTGTCTAATATATGCTTCTTTCAATAAAGGCCTTATAGCCTAGTGGAATGAAAGATGTTGAGTAAGTGAGAGGTTACAGTTGAAATCACATTTTTACGGGAACAACTGAACTATCAAGATTGAAAATGATATTTAGCTTCTTTATTATGTGTGCTAGTGATGTTGGCTTCTCTTTATCTCCTTTTCCTTTTTACTTTCACTGTCTCCCATTATTTCTACTATGAGGACTTAGTTTGGCAGATTTTGCCTCATTTGTAGAACATTATGAGAGAGATTGAAACTGATAGGATGAACCACAGAGACAGAGGAGGGCATGCTTTGCTTTCTTGTATCTCCGAGACTGAAGCTGTCTGTGGGACATTAATGGTGGACCCTTGAGATGTGTAGAAACAGCAAGAATTTCCATTACTGGCAACAATTACAATTCTGCCACACAATCTAACTTTTTGTTTCCCAGGACAGCCTCATTATGTACTGCTAGCTGGCTTTTATATATGTGTGTGTGCAGGTGCTAGATACAGGACCACGTACATCATACAAAATGCTGCACAAGTTTTTAAATGAGAGTATATCATTCAACTTTAAGTTATTTTAAAAGGGATAGAGGAAGACTTAATGGCATTGTGTGATTCATGTAGAGTCTAGTTATTTAATATAGCATAATAGCAGTGCACGATCTATGTAGCCAACCAGAACCTTTAGTGATATGAGATTTGTGGTTGTAAAGTTTACTTCTTTTACTCTTTTTCTAAATATATACTCCCTCTTGTCCATATTAAAAGACCCCTACTATTTTTAACTTATTTTCTTAATCATTGTGAAGTAGTTAGAAGATTATTATGGACTAGAGGAGTATATTGATTTCTCATATTGGTATGGTACTTTTGATTATTTATTTTGAGGTGGTTATTGTGCTTTATGTGCAGCTAATTAATGAGAATTTTATGATTATATGACTCTAGGGCATCTACTCATCTTTTCTGTATCTATCTTCTCTTTATTTAAACAAATTAATTAGTAAATTGCTTCAGACGGGTTCAATCTCGATAACAACTTGACACCTCATAATAAGAAAAGAAAATTACGATCATGTTACGTTATTGCATGAACCACACAATCTTGATATATGCCATGTAACAAGATTTTATTGAATCAATATAGTCTTGATATGAATTAGGGTTAAGAGAGTGTTTTAGAACTTTAATACTATCTTTGATCTTAAATATAAGATAAAATTTACCGTGTAATTTATATTACAAATTTTGTCTTATATTTAAGACCGGAGAGAGTACTAAACAAGCTATATAGTGGTGGCTCAGGTGATGTGACCATTTAGAAAATTTGCTTATATTTAGGGTTCAAAATTTTTTTTTCTCATGTGTATGGAACCAGTTTGGATGGGCACCATCAAGCCAGTCCATCTAGACCGTCTAAATGGAATTTGGATGGCCTAGATTTAATATTTTTTAAGAGATGATTTTTAAATGAAAAAAATTATTTTTTAGAAAAATATTGGTTAAGAAGTTGTCTTAATTTTAGATTATGTACCAATTAAAATAATTTTTTTAAGAAAAAAAAATCTCAATTGTTCAGATCTCATCTGGACAGTCCAGATGAGCTGAGTTGGTGGTACCTATTATTAGTTCTCTATGTGTTTTTGATGATAACTGATAATTGTAAACACAAGTTGAGGTTTGTCTTTGGTAAGTTGAAAAACTTAAATAAAAAACAAACTCGAGTTTTGGTTTCACAACTCGAGTTTTGACTTGACAAAGAGTAGCTCAATTTTTATGAACTAAAGAAAACTCCAGTTTGCGTAGGCAAACTCGAGTTTTGACCTTACAGAGAGCACTTCAAGTTTTTCACATTTAGACAAACTCTAGTTTTCACCATACAGAGACTTTTTAATATTTTCTAAAGTAAGAAAAACTCTAGTTTGCGTTAGTAAACTCGAGTTTTGGGCATACAGAGAGCCTCTAATGTTTTAAGCATAAGAAAACTCCAGTTTTGGTATAAAACTCCAATTTGCACTTAACCAAAAGTTTTCTAAGTTTTTCAAAGTTTTGAGAAAACTCGAGTTTAGGTTTGCAAACTCGAGTTTTGGTTTGATAGAGAGCTGACATGTTTTTAACTACTTTGAGAAAACTCCAGTTTGTTTAGAAAACTCCAATTTTGGGGTTTTAGACTTACATTCATTTTTCATGTCAAGAGTCCAAAACTCGAGTGTCTCGAGTTTGTATTGTAAAACTCGAGTTTTGCTCCTACTAAAAAATATGGTCCAAAGCTCAAATTGCGACGTTCCTCTCTGAAAGAAGGAAATTTGAGTTAGGATTTGGAAACTCGAGTTTAGCTTTTAGTGCACAGTGACAAACTCCAGTTTTGTTGAACAAATTCGAGTTTGCATCGTTGAGTTCGAAATTCAAATCTGACGAATTTATGAAATCTTCATGTTTGATCTTAATACTTCATATCGTCACTCATTACTATTCCTAACTATGTTTAATCACTTTGTTAGTGAGTTTCAGATAATTTAGAGGACATTAAATGAAAGTTAAAAGCAAAAGCAAAAGCAAAAAGTGACGTCAGCACATTAAATGCAAAGTCCATAAAACTTGCACCCTTTTGGACAATCATTCTACACACGTTGCAAAGGGATTAATGTTTCCTTTCCTCATCCAGTAGCTACTCTTCCAACGGGTTAATATTCAAAAAGTCAACCATAAACTTCTGTGCAACTGGATTAAGCAAAGAATAGAGAGAGAAGAAGACCTAAATTCATCCTAATCCTTCCTAACATCTCCAACAGTTACATTAAGGATTACAATGGTCATTTAATGCTTTCTTGGTATAAATAGAGCTACATTCAATTCTTCTCAACAACCAATCTGCTAAAAACAAATTGCATTCAAGTTTACCAACTACTCTTTCAGTTTTTACTTGTAAAGTAACTTTTGATACATTGATCTTCAATGTTTATCTTTATCTACTTTTAGAGAGAGTTCATTGATTGTAAATCATTTATTGTGAATATCTCAAGTCTGGGGACTTGGAGATTGGGTTATTGATTACAACTTATAAGGGGGAGTAAGTTCTAGTGAGAGAATTACTCTAGAGTTACAGAGTGTGTAATCAATTGATATAGTGAAATTCTAGAGTGTCTGGGGACTGGACATAAGTCAAGTTATTGGATCGAACCAGTATAAATCCTTCGTGTCTTGCTTCTTCTTTCATACTCTGCTTAGTGTTCATAAACAGAGTAATTAGAAAAGAATTTTAAAATCCCCAATTCACCCCCTCTTAGCGATTTACTCCACTTTCACCTATCACAATTGTTTCTAGTTTCCATAAGGATAGGCACCATAACTGGTTCCATGTCTGTAATCATTAAAGTTATTATACTCTCTCCATTCCTTAATATAAGACATATTTATTTAATTTGATTCAATTTAGGAAGTTAACTAATCTAACATGTATTTTTAAAATACCTTAGTCATCTTCTTTAATTCACTCCTTAATCTTTCACTCTCCTTAATTATTGTTACGAAAGCATCAATATAGGTAAATTAGAAAAACAATTTCAAATATAAAAGATAGATCTTATATTAAAGACTAAAATAAATTTTTCACATAGGTTCTATATCAAGGACATGAAGCAGTAAGTTTAATTAAATTTCGTAGAAATTAATTAGCTCTATTCACGGATAAAACCCAGCCAAAATCTTCGTTAATTTACACTAGAACATCTCTGCTTTTATCTAGTGATTTTAAAGAAGAAATTAAAATTGATTATGCTTCTAATCATTTTTTATTTCCTCCAACTAATTAGCTAATTCATAAAGTTCAAAGAAGTGTTTGAACGCAATGCGGTCCGTAAACTTCCAATCTAATTATGACAGAAAAATCTTAATCATTTGTTTTTAATTGGGTTAAGTTGCAAATTGGCCAATAAACTATTACCTGAGGAGCATCTGACACAAACATTAATTGAGCGTATTTTAATTATCAATCAACGATTAAAAAGTGAAAATAAGTACTCAATAACAATTAAAAAAAGAAACAATTATCACAATTACGTTAAAATATGAGACATTGGGGGAGGACGGTGGCAGAGACGCTGGAGAAAAGAATGGTTATGACTTTTTGTTGGATAAGGAAAACACCAACAGAGATGGGACTCATGCGAGCAGCTACTGTGGCAGCGGTGGTTGCTACCTGTGGCATTGGAGGGATGGAACCAGGGTGCAAGGTGCGTGCCGGTTGGAAGCTGTGGATTGTTGGATTTGGTTTTGGTGTGCGATTCTCGCCCTGAAGCTGCATACAGATCTTGATGAGTTTAAGAGGGTGAGTGGAACACTCAGCAACAATGGAAGTTTTGGAGACACTGATATCACTGACACTATGACAGTCAATGGAAACAGAGACACCAAGACAGTGACGAGGTAGTTTAATGGCATTGTGTTTTTTTTTTCCCCACTTTTTAATTGTTGATTGATAATTAAGGTACCCTCAATTTATGTTTGTGCCAAATGCTCCTCGGGTAATAGTTCATTGGCCAATCTGCACTTTAACCCTTTTTAATTTAATTTGATGTCTGTCCATCGTATTATGTCATTTGTTGCTTTAAGCGTGGAACAATGAAAAGATGAATCGAAACAGAGAGAAAAAAAATATTTTGACCTTAAAATTTTGAACAGTAAGGGGATAATATTACTCCATTTGAGTATTTTTGGGGCAACTTTAGACTCAAACTTTTCAAGGCAACTTTGCCTTTGAACGGAAATTTTTGGAATAAATTTGCAACTTACCCTTACATTTTTTTTCCGGAATATAAAGGCCAAGAAAAAAGTGCAAAAAAGAGACTAATTATATATGTAACTCAAATATAACAAAAATAATTTAAAAGTTAGTTCGTATACTCCATATATAGGAGGGATGTTATATTAAGAGAAATGGCTTCATCATCTAGCTGGTGTCCCAGACGAGCTAAGACCATGTTTGCTTCCCCAGACTGATGATCAAAAATTAAAGTGACGATCCAATCAAGTATTAGGATATCCCAAACTTCTCTATACTATTGCATGTTTTTATTAATTATCATTTTTTGCACATAATTATTTTATATATAATACTTTTAGGTTATATCGGAGTATTATCAAACCCAATTAAGGATAACTTTTCAAATGATGTTTTTTCCATTAACTTGGCTTAAAACCTCGACCTTGATAAGGGGAATTGAAACTTCCACTCGGCCAGATTAATATTGACATCATTTTCACCTTGAGCATTCATTTAATCATTAATATTCTCAAGGGGAAAATTGCTCTAAGTTTTGAGTGGATAATTCCTCAATTTTAAATTTGTGCAAAAAAGGGCTTCCCATAATTTATAAGTAACATTGTCTAATGAAAAAACGTTATGTGTCAGACAATATACTCTTCTAAATGTTATTCTTTGTGTAGATATTTCCTTTAAACTTTAGGCCATCTGCACCTAAACTTGAGGTCATATATAGGTAGATTCGATACAATGTCATAACTAGGGTGAAAATAAGTTAAGCTAAGCTTTACATAATTAGACATGGGCTTACAATAGAGATTCAATGTTTGAGCCTATATATAGAATTTTTTTTAAGTCTAGGTCTGAGCCTTCAAAAAGCTTGAAGCATGTTTAAAGACTTCTTTAAAATGTAAGCCTTTGAAGTATACATCTTCAAATTCATAAATAACCATTCAAACTTATTAACAATCTTACATTATGTTTTAAAAGCATGACATCCATTCTCGTCATAATATTAAGGCTTAGTCACAAAAAGAAAAGAATGTATACTGACAAAAATTATCTGAGCAAATAGGAATAAAAAATACTAATCATCGGTTGACTAATGAGATATATTTTCTAAAATCTACTAAGTATAACAAGTAACATGTAAAACTAGATTTTACCTCTTTTACTTTTGCGACATAAATGGGACAAACTCCTACTAATATTATAATACAATATTTCACTTGGTACTAAAATAAACTCATAGCACTTGTTTTGCTTTAGTGGATGAAGCAAATCAGGGAAGAGGGAGCGAGTTAGCGTTGCCATATGAAGCGATCGAAGAGAAGAAAGGTAGGGGTGAATGATTGATGCAAAAGCAATGGTTGAGTGTTATGACTATGAGATGTGAAACTTAGAATTAAAGTTAAGTTAGGAAATTTATAAAATTATTTAGATGATATTATATATACTTATATTATAGTGTAAATTAAAAAAAAAAAGGGTTAGGCAAGTAGGCTTGTAAATTTTTTTAAAAAAAAATTAAATAAGTCAAGCATGTAGACTAGGCCTTATGAAAATAGGTTTGACCTATTTATCTAAATAGGCCCGAGCTTTAGCACGAGCCTAACCTATTTACTAAATAGGTTAGACTAAGCTTTATGTAGGTTAAGCCATAGGCCCCTAAGTAGGCCCCTCTTAGGGGCCTGGCCTATTTTCATCCCTAGTCATAATTGACTAGTTAATTAATGACATAATGTTATTTATACATATTTAAAAGCTTAAGAAGCAAGTGTCAAATAAAGTTATCTATATGTAACTCAAAATTAAGATGAATTCCTTGCAATTTAATTTTCTTTTTTTAGATAACCTTTTGGTTCCTTTTAAAACCTTTTAGAGTTAAGGGAAAATGACATAAAAAGAATTTTAAAATTGCAAAATCTCAAATCAAAAGTATTGTCTATAAAATAAGTTGTGAATTGTCTATTAAGTCTCTTAATTACCTTATCAATTCTTAGTAACAAACCTGATTTCAGATTTTACAATTTCAATTTTTTTTTTCATTTTCCCTAGAATCAAAAGTTTTTAAAGAAAAAAAACTTTTTTGTGGAAAAAGTTAGTTATGAAATAAAAAAGAGATGAGAAGAAAAAGATAGAACAATTTTATTCATTATTCATACGTGTGTACAATACATAATATATGCCTGCCATTTATTGGCATAACTTTATAACCTACAAAAAATAAGATTGCATAATCATAAGAAAATAATGGGGATAAATAATAGGAAGATGGGAGAAATAAGAGGGGGATGGACATCCATATTAATATATTTTAATATATCATTCATAACACTCCCTCTTAAATGGCTATGACTAAACATGTGCCTCAATAAAAATAAAAACACTTCAACTAAGAAAACCCAGTGGGACAAAAACTTAGTAGAAGAAAAATACATTGTTTAGTGACACACTTAATAGTGCTGCCTCATTCTATGAAGTTTGATGCCACAAACACGCTTTTTAAAGATTATCCCAATAATTGACTTAGTGAACAAATATGCTAGATTTCATTAGAACATATTTTCCAGATGCTAATTTCACTCTCTTCTGTTGATGCGGTCCATTGCATTGTCTTTGAGTTGATGAATAACTATATGATGCCAATAAGCAAATGATATATCAAGTCATAGGTGACAAACTAGATACACATAAGTTCTCTAATTACACTTAGGTATGATACTTCTAGACCAAGTATTTCTTCATCACCTTATCAAGGTCTAAAGACATGGTACTTCTAGACCAAGATTTCTCCATATGAAAACACTTTATTCTTCTTAAATCCTTTCTTTAAGTAATTCTTAAATTTAGCAAACTCGGCCTTTAGGAATTTAAGCAATTTACGCATCTCACTAGAGCCAGAAAATCGAGCCGGTCCATTTAAGCCCTAGCCCTTCAAGGATTAGACTTGAAAATTAGAGGAGCAAAATGAAATTGGCCCCGCAAGGCCGACCTTGTAGGCCTCAGGCTTAAAAGGACCGGTCCGTTAGGCCCTTTTATTTTTTATTTTTTAAATTACTTAGGCTGCCTAGACTTAAGAGTTGAGAAGTGAGAGCCCAAAAAATTTCAATCTCAGTGTCTCTTTCCTTTTATTTCTTTGAAAATCTCATTCAGTACTACTCAAAGTGAATCACAATCAAATGTCTTTGAAACTGATGATAGTGCCAGAGAAGATGATAATGATAGTCTTCATACTAATATTGCTTAGTGGTATACTTCTTATATTTTATGTGAGTTATTTGTGGACAGTAGTTTGCTTTTGACTACGAATTAGTGAATGTGTTTATTTGTTGGATGATTTGTATTGTTTGGACATTAATGTTGACAACATTTATTTAATAAATTAGAATTTTAAGTGTTGTAATTTACCAATTTTTGGGGAAAAACGGAGGAAAAATAGTTAAAATTTAGAATAGTAACTTCTAGGCCATATAGGACCGGCCCTAGCCCTGGTGCTTTTGGGTCGGGCTTTGAAAAAGATGTTTTTGTTACCCTAGGCCCTGATTCCCAATTCTACATTGCACAAGCTCTTCAGGAAGTCAAGCAATTCACAATTTTTTCAAATTCTTCAAGAGTTCTAAAGATATTTAAACTATTTAACATAAATTGTGGTGATAGTAAACTCACTTTTAGATCAATACTTGTGCAGGATGGATATTTTATATTCTTCCTTCAACAGACATTTATAGAGGCAGTAATATCACATTCACCTTGGTTGCTTCAAACCATATAAAGATCTTGATTAAATTGTTTGCTTCTAGCAACATAGATCCTTCAAAGAGTTTCATCGATCAAGTACCCAGCAACTTGAATCCTTTAAGGACTTTCATATGTCTATACATAAATCTATATATGTATTATTTGATCCTTTAGGGATTTTATAAGTATAACAATGTTCCAGATATATACTCCTAGCATTTTAAACCCATCTTAGATTCATATGTAAGTCACAGGCTATAATCATGTTCTCAAGACGCATATCATCCCAAAACGCATATTAAAGTTTCATTTACTGGGCAATAAAGCCCAAAAGTCAGGTAAGCATGCCTATCTTCATGGTAAATCGAATATCTTGAGTGGGTCCTATTCTATATGGATTAGCAAACTTACATTAGCGTCATTCTAGATCTTCTAAATTAACAAGACATAAGAAAATTTAATCCACCACAAAACATATGTTTATCAACATTGAACTTTTGCAAAAAGACACATTTATGTGATTCTAATATTGCACTTCGGGTGCTTAGAATAAAAATACACACATTCACGTTATGATATTGTATATTGTGCCTTTTGTTTTCTGTTGGCCAACTATCTTTATGTTTGTATTTCAAGATATATTTGTATACAAGATCCACATTTAATCACATGCTATTTTCGTCAAAACTGTTGTAAACAACTTCATCTTTTCATTTCCTTTTTCTTTTATAACATAACAAATTGAGATCTCTTTATTTCTTTCAAGTACCTAAACCTCTTTTGGGGTCTTTCAAACAATTATGTCTCAGTTCTTCCCTCTGTTAGCTCCTATGTTTTGATGATCACAATTTCTAAGCTATTGATTTGAATAATCCAAGATCATCTGACACTTTGCTAAAAGATTTTTAAAACTAGGTTGCTCGAGTAAAGCATTTTGAAAGCTCGAGCAACATCGAATGCAAGGCAAAAACAAACTTTTTAGGGAAGCCTTGCTCGAGCAGACCATACAATCTTGCTCGAGCAACATCGGGTTCATAGTAATCTCCCTGCTGTCTTGCCCGAGCAACCAACTTTAGATTGCCCGAGCATCATCGTGTCTAAACAGAAAGTATTTTATTTGACCTTGCTCGAGCAGAGCATGTTGCATGCTCGAACAACAACGAGCTTAATAAGAATATTTTTGAGTCTTAATGAGCCTTGCTAGAGCAGAAGGGTAAGGCTGCTCGAGCAACATCGTGTTTTCCCCATCTCATAGGCTTTGAACAAGCTTTGCCCGAGCATGATCATATCATGCTCGAGCAGGGGCAAGAGCCTCCTCAAGTAGCATCACAGATATCTTCAGTTCTTGCCTCTGTCTATGCCTTGCTTGAGCAAGCATGATGGCATGCTCGAGCAACAATGAATCAGAACTATTTTGATAAAGCTTGCCCGAGCATGATTTTATTCATGCTCGAGCACCATGCTCCAGCAGAAGCATTTTCATGCTCAAGCATCAGCGACAGAGAGCATTTTTCTGAATAATCAAAAGAAGCTTGCTCGAGCAAGCTTGGTTTGTTACTCGAGCAAAGTCATCCCTGTTTTTGAAATCTCCGCGGAAATATTAAATCTTGTTATATCATTCTATTACTTCTGATAATTACAAATTGCTATTACCAAATGCTTTTAACAAGTTTGCTTATGAGTTCTAGATTGTTTAGACACGGATTAACCGAAGATTTGAACAAAGCAAAATCGTGTGTCAGAAGCATTAAATGCAGCTACCTAAACCGGTGATAATCTCGGCAACCAACTCTGACCGAAGTAAAGTTACTCTGATATTCTATCTGTGCATTAAATGCCATTTTACAACGAGCAAAACAAAAGGAATGAAAGAGAATGTCAACTCTGCAAATCCACCTGGATCATTAAAGGCGAAAGTGAGCATCATCTTCCTAACGGCTATATTCAATAGTCACAACGGATATTATTCAAGCTTCCTCAACGATCACTAATGGCATTAACTATAAATACAAGAAGCATTGAATTCGCCAACTACTGAAACGCTGTGCAATCAATTTGAGCTTACTGTTATTCATTGTTTCAACTGTTCCATTAATATCTTCGGATAAGTTTGTACTTCAGTGTTTATCACTTTATCTACTCATGAGGAGTTACTTAAACATCTATTTCATTCTGTTTACTTAAGGTTGAGGAACCTTAAGTGAGGGAGTATCAATTACAACTTGTAAGAGGGAGTTGAGTCTGAGAGTGTGAGGACTATCCTTCGTTTACAGAGTGTGTAATTGTACGTGAACTTAGTTTTTAGTGAAAATCCCAAGGTGTGCTTGGGGACTGGATGTAGGTCTAAGAGTTCGACCGAACCAGTATAAATCGCCCTGTGTCTATTCTCTATGTTTACTTTTAATTTGTTTTACTGTGCGTACACGATGAAAAGTTTTTGTAGATCACCTATTCACCCCCCTCTAGGTAATATTACATCTTCACCCTCATCAATATGATAATCTTAATTATTTCTCCCTTGCTTTTCTTTTGAAACCACTCACTCTCTCAAGCTTCAAGCATGTCTCATTTTCAATTTGTTCTAATTGGAGTATTTTTTTAGATGAAAATTAAGATATAAGAATTCTTATTTAGGTCAGTGACTGCATTTAGCAGATATGGTAATATATTAAGAATGCAATATTTGATGAACTTGTGGTTCATATTGTTATATTTGACGATTTACATTTGATGAATTCAATGTATTCTCTTTTCCAGCTATTCATTTTCTCCCCCTCAAGTATTATTTATACAAACATATTTTTCTTAATTTCAGTTCTTCAAAAACTATATTAATGTTGTTATTAGTTCTTCATGAACCATATTAATAATATTTCCTTTTTTGTTATGTAGAGTTCTCCAAGAACTGCCTTATAGTTCTTCATGAACTACTATATATTGTTATATCTCTATGTAGTTCTTCAAGAACTGACTTCTTTGTATATTCAATACATATTTATGGAAAAAGATTATATATATACTCAATCTCCATATATCATTTGCTATGTTATGACATTTATCAGTGCTAGAAATTCCCAACAATTTGTGAATACATTAATTGGTTTTTAAGACATCTTAAGCAACATATTAGCATCATAAGGAATATTCACATAACGGTTCTTAGAAACCAATCTTCAAAAACATTTCTCAATTGCATATATGATTACTGTTCCTTTATGATCTCAACACTCAATCACATTTTGATTCACATATGATTTCAAATCAAATTTCAAGCAGCATAATTTGACCATGGCATTGACATTAAAAATTATTACTCACAATGATGATATGTTCATATACCATGATAAGTATATATATATATCCACAAATCACAAATATCTATAACAGATAAATGATTAAATTTCATGCCACAAATATTTTAATGCTTGTTTCAAGCTACGGATAATTTAATAATTCTCATTACAAAATTTGCTTTTCACAACAAATAAGAAAGTCTCAACATAACACACATCACATGGCAATTTAATAATTTTTCAACATATTTTCTTCTGCCAATTAAAATAGTTTTATTAAGGTACCCCACAAAATATTCAATATCTTAGGTATTTCCACAGTTTCAAATTTTTCAATAGAAAATATGAATCTAATGTCACCATATAATTCCCTTTGTTCTATTTAACTAAATCATAATTCCCCAAATACTGCCATACAAACGACAAAATTAATGTATTTTACAATATAATGAAGTCTCAACTGAAATAAATAATAATAATTAAAAATAATAATAACGTCCACTAAGTCTCATAATATGTGAGGGGAGGAAAACGCTTGACTCATGGGATATTCATTATCTTTGACCAAAAAATAGGATATTCATTATTTTCAATTTACTAAATTAATATTCATCAAATTCTTATTAAAACAATGAGAGATAATAGGAGATTTAGTCCATGAGGGATAATAGGAGATTTGCAAAATTCAAGGAGAGATAATAGGATATATCCTATTATCATATGTCGCCGCCGAAAGTATGACTTTCAGTGGCGACTATCATATGTCGCCGCCGAAAGTATCACTTTCAGCGGTGACAAAAACTGTCGCCGCCGAAAGTAGCGACAAAAACTGTCGCCGCCGAAAGTGATACTTTCGGCGGCGACAGTTTTTGTCGCCGCTGAAAGTGATACTTTTGGAAAGTCGCCACCAAAAGTCCTTTTTTTTTGTAGTGATATCAACACTATTGAAACCAAATTAATAAATTCCCTACACTCCCATGCATGATCATTGATTGATAATAAAGCCACCAACTTAAATAAATCCATTTAAAAATTAAGGCCAACATAAATAACGTCGTGTGTATTTTTGCTCCAGTTGAAAAGTCGTGGTGCTGGGCACTCCTGGGAGAAAAGGTTGTGTGTATTTTTGCTCCTTATCCCTAAAAATTAAGCATAAAAGTTATAACCGTCACAAACCAAAAGCCATCAACGCCTTTCATTTATGCCCGTCAATGTTCTGGCATGTTCTGGTTAATGTTCTAAAATTGACACGTACCTTGGTTATCAAATAATTAATATAATTAAATGCAAAAAAAAAAAAGATATCATGTTACATATTTAAATTAAAACTTGATAGCTTCAGTCAATTTAATTCAAAGATGAAAAAAAAACTAATATTATATAGCTTCTGGCCATTAAAAAAAAAAAATCAAAACTATGGCTTCAGGCTATTTAATAAGATAAGAAAAAAATAAAAGTTATATAGTTTTTGGCCATATAATCTCAAAATATGACGAAAAAAATTATTTGGCTCTAGCTATTAAAACATAGAAAATGTAAGTTATATGGCTTCTGGTCATTTAATAAAACAAAGGATATAACTTATAGGAAAAAACATTTCTCATGTTATAGGAGAAATATTTTCTCATGCCACATACACATAAAATGGTGGGACCCGCATATATATATAATTAGAATTATATATATATGCGGGTCCCACCATTTTATGTGTGTGTAGGAATCTTCTTTCTCTCATGCAACATGAGAAAAGTAAACCCCTAACTTATATGGCTTTGAGCCATATAATATCAAAATAAAAAGTATATGGCTTATGGCCATTTAATAAAGGGAAAAACACTTCTCATGTTGTAGGAGAAGTGTTTTCTCATGTTACACACATATAAAATGGTGAGACCCACATATATATATAGTTAGCATTATATATATATGTGTGTGTGGGTCCCACTATTTCATGTGTGTGTAGAAATCTTCTTCTTCTCATGTAATATGAGAAGTTTAAACCCCTTTAATAAAATAGAGGATAAATTTATATGGCTTATGGCTATATAATCTCAAAATAAAAAATAAAATCATATCATATGATAACGTGAGAAGAAAATAAAATGAGTCAAGAATAAAATTCAAATATTTCAACGCAAATAGAAGCTGTAATTTTGGGTCCTTCAAAACTAAATGAATTAGGTAATAAGTCATTTGGAGAAAAAGTGTATTCTCCTTCTATCCCTTAACCCAACAACACGATAATGTAAATAAATAAAAAGAAAACACATGGTATATGGATTTGATAGTAATCCTTCAAGGAGACCGCAAATATCGATGGGAACTTCAAGTTCCGTCAAAGATGGGGATATCAAGTCACCATGGACACTACTACAAAATACCTAAAAGACGACCTAAATAAGACCCAATTAACGTCCCTTTTCTACGGGATGTCTGGGAGAGTGTCGTTGCTTTTATTATATTTAGCGACCTGAAATTGTTTCAGGTCGCCTCATAATAGGCGACCTGAATACAAATCAGGTCACCTCATAAGTTGTTTTAGGTGGCCTCTTATGAGGCGACTTGAGTTGTTTCAGGTCGCCTCAGATGAGGCGACCTGAATAGCATTAAGGTCGCCTCTTATGAGGCGACCTGAATAGCATTAAGGTCGCCTCTTATGAGGCGACCTGAATACAATTCAGGTCGGCTATTATGAGGTGACCTGAAATAATTCAGGTCGCCTCTTTTATCATTGGAGGCGATCTGATTTCAATTCAAGTCGCCTCTTCTATAATAAGAGGCGACCTAAGTACAATTCAGGTCGCCTCTTATGATCATGAGGCATCCTGAATTGGTTTTCAGGACGCCTTATAGTAGTTCTTTTTTTAAAAAAAAAAAATATATGCTTGTTGTGTGTTTGGCCAATTTGCTGCAAAACTGAATGCTTCACAAAATAAGCGCATATGCAGTGAATGACAATAGATAACAATGGATGTGAAATAAGAACTTATATGTATGACTGTATGAACTTATTTGTATGTGCGTTCCATCCAAAGAAGGTGAAATGAATAATCCAGCACGGTTCAATAAGAAAATTGAACATGTAAAAGTGACTTCAACAAAAGAATATTGGCTATACATACAAGAGCATACAAGAGAATGACAATAGATGTTTTGTATATTCAGCTCAGTTCAACGAAATCAATCAAATTCACAACTTCCAACATAACCATTCAGCACAAGGATGCAAGAATAACAACAACTCCAACAGAAAACTTCAACTGCAGAGCCTAAGAAGACAAGTTCAGCAAAGTCATCTGATAATGAATTAAAGTGTAGCAGTCAGAAACTTTCAACAAATTCAAGAGCAGAAAAGAAAGAAGGTATGAACTAGATTTAGGTTACTAAAACTAAACCAAAACAACAAACAAAGCACCACTATGACAACAAATTTTTCTCACATTTGGAGGCAATTAATCTCCAAAGTTTCACAACAGCTTTCACAATTTAATGCAGCAATTAGATAGCATCAACATTCCCTTCAATTGGCAATAACACTGATATGCGACAAGAGGCAAATATATATAGCAGCAATGACTTTTGCACACAAAGCTCAATAGAATTTCAAGGTTTCAGCATACAGAATTTAGCTCAACTCTAATGCTAAAGTGAATGAGAGCCACCTAGTAATAATCACAGTACCACACAAGCAAATCAAACACCTCCCAAGCAAGAAGCACACATAAAACTTTCAGCAAATCAGTTATGATGGTATGATTCAACAAAATTCTCAAGTCTTGGTTATTGGAAAATCAAATGCAGTAGGTATAATGGCAAAATCAAACCTCATATAACAGTGATCTATTTCCAGAATTAAACAAGTGATCTGACCTCATTCCAAAATCAAACCTCATATTCACAGTAGTTAAAGTGGCAAATTCAAGAGCAGCACGAATAATTTACAGAATTAAACAAGTAGATGTCAAATTTCATACTATAACAATTCTAGAGACCGAAATCAGCACAGCTTAATAAGTTTCACATTGATAATCACCCTAACAAGTAATGACTTGACTATATATTCACAGTGAGCCATGTTCAAGAAGATATCTAGCCAACATGTCTCGAACCAAATCGATGTCATCCTGTGAGTACGGATCCTCAGTATGAAAAAACTATAAATTGGAAAACAAGGTATAATTAACAACTGAAGTACCACAACAAAAAATCTCATCATTTGAGGATCACGGAGCATTACGTACGTTTTGAAAGCCAATAGTGCATCCGACGGAAACGATAGATTGCATCCAACTGATAACGTAGTATCCGCACTCGGTGTTCCCTGGTTGTTGATGGCACTATAAATCAAAAACAAATTGTTAAAACGAAAGCTACTGTGTCTCAGAAAAAACTTGAATTGAAACTACTTACCTTCGGATAAAACCACTTCGGTCCACCCTGATCTCATGCTGGAGCAAGCTATCTATATGTCTTAAGACCCTTATCATTAAAATGGAAATTAATAGACATGAAAACAATTAATTTAAAAGAAGAATCGATGATTTAGACAAAAAATTTACTTACTCGGCAAACATATTTTTGATATCCTCGGTTGGCCTGCCACTTACGGAATTGAACCAATAACATGCATTCTTGGCGGGGCAAACTACACACAGGGTCCAATGACCACTACAACATATACATATTAATATTA
The DNA here is from genome assembly GCA_034222035.1 of Acacia crassicarpa. NCBI lineage: Eukaryota > Viridiplantae > Streptophyta > Magnoliopsida > Fabales > Fabaceae > Acacia > Acacia crassicarpa. The sequence continues at coordinate 21,009,237 of JAWXYG010000012.1, forward strand.
AACTAAGATAAGAAAGCAATTTATTCTTAAAAATCTTATATAGACAACAACAAAAAAACGTACCTTTCATGTATTGGCGCTAGATAACAAGACGATTGTCAGTCACCCATTGTTAAACCAACATAAATGGCCCTCCTGGCTAAAATACCGTGAGCAGAAGCCGTGGTTCCAGGACATAAGAATCCATATGAACCCAATCAGCCTCCCTTTTTGCATATGTCGTGGTAGACACTATGATCGAAATAAAATGATAGATGTTGTTGAATATATTAAACAAAAAAAGAGTACTGACATAATTAAAGGGTAAAAAAAAACTTACAAGATTGCAAGTTGAAGCCACTGTATATCTAAACAGTCCATATGCATAAACTCTGTCAAATCTTTCTTGTCAATATTGATCGAATATGTCTTATCTACACCGACAATGCCCATAGGCATCTGCAAGCCTATAGAGACGATGTCCTTGTAGAGCTCTCACAGCTGTGCTAAGGATGGAAATCTGTCTGCAGCTTGTTCATGCTATAAAAACATAATAAACAGATTATGAGTGGGTTAGCAATGAAAATCAAACGGGAACCTACTCATCGTCAATCAGTAATGTATTTCCTACCATTGGAGGTGTCGTCCCTATCTCAATAAGATGATGCGACCAAAGGATGAACGATGTGGTGGCAGCGCCTAGATCGGGAACCTCCTCCTCATCAATCGGGATGGCTGTCTTTTCTTCCCCCTCGCACACTTTTTAGAGTCACCCTACGTTGGTCTTGTGGAATTTGCATATTGTGATGTGTGGTTTGTTTTGGGTAAACAAGACCATCAACAAAAATACGCCGGTGTGGGTTATCCAAATATAGAGTGCAAGGTTGTCCCCCTTGTGGAGTATGAGAAGGCTCGCCAATAAGTACATCTGAAGAGTGATGAGAAGTTTCGCCAATAGGTACATCTGGAGCGTGAAAACTTTCTTTGCTGCTTGGGAAGGCTGGGGATTCCTGGTTTGTAGGTTGCGTATTTCCCTTCTCTTGTATCATAGCCCTCATTTCACTCCGTAGTTATGTCATAACCTCATCTACGAGGGACGCTCGAATTTTGGCTACAAGCTGAGGGCTAGGGTTATCATCGTCATGCGAACAACGGGAATGCCGTCCAAAATATTTCGTGACACTAACTCCCCTCGAACAGCATCAAGGTAATCGGGCTTCCCAATCGCCGTGGACAAAATGTCCATCCGTGTACCCGGCATGAATGAACCTTGGTTGCTCTGCTGCTCAAGCGCATCCTGTATCATAGGATTTTTCATAAATAGTAACTAATTAAACTCTAAAAATATGAAACAACTGAGGCTATTTAATACTTACAATCTTTGAAGCAACCTCAGCCACATCTTCATTTATGTATTTCTCGCCCTTCATTCTCACAACTATATTTTTTGTGGCGAGGAGGATGCTCAGGGGCCTGGATAACAATGGAAGGATCAGATTGAGCAGCTTCCTTCATTCTCTGCAACTCTTCTTCCATCATCTTCCGTTCAAGCTTTTTATAGACACCTCTAGACATGCAATGCGGATACTTATTTCTCGTTTGCCTCTCTTTATTGGCTTGACTTTTTTCCTGTGACACAAAAACAAATAAAACTGAGCCTACGATGTCAAATAGATTCAACTAAAAGATAAGATATGAAAGAAATTTTACAAGAAATTCATAATCTTAGCGTGATGCCACAAACTCCCTCCAGTCCTCTGGAGAAATATAATCATAGTCCTGACATGGATCCTTGTCCCTCTTTGCCTCTCGAATATACTTTTTAGTGAGCTTATTCTTAAAGTCTTTCCAACGTAGATGAACCTCGCCCATCCAATGGTTGTGCATGGCCTTATTGTTAGGCACATCATACGTTTGCTGCAAGGTAAAAGAGAAGATATGAAAGAAATCAAGTAATAAAACTAAAGATACAAATGCAGAAGATATCAAAAGTGAGATACCAAAAGTTGTGCCCAAATCAACTCCTTCATTTTAGGAGGAACCAACTTCCAATGAGAGAAACAATGCGAACTTTGCTTTGAGCCAGATAGCCTACGTGGTTAATGAAATTGTCTTCCTCTGGACCAATTGGATTCATATTGGCATCGAACTCTACATGTAGCCTCTTTTTCTGACTGTCACGACGTGCAATTAACGCACCCATATGTGTGCTACCTCTACCCTTACTCCTCACCGGTACATCATTCCCACTATCACCCGATGACTTGTCAGAGCTAGACATATTCATGTTCATCAAAGACAAATCAATAATGTTAGATAGGGTTATTATTAAATAATAAACAATAGAATAAAATGAACTAACATGTTAAACTAGCACAAAAATAACATGGGACTTTTTCATAACTTAAGATCTTACTTTATATGGTTTCCCATATTCCTTCAGAATGATCCTTTCTTGGAGCATATTCTTCATCATCTATCGATTCTACTTCACGTGTTGTAGGTGGATTTATTGTGAAAGGGAGTGTATCATCCAGGTTCAAGGATTCTTCACCATATGTCTGTTTTTTACTTTGAAGTACAATGGACATTATCTTATTTGCAGGGTCTGTAACATAAAACACTTGTTTCGCCTGGCTTGCTAGAATGAATGGCTCGTTTCTATGACCAAATCTTTGAAGATCAACTGAGACAAATCCAAATTTAGGATCTATTACAACAACATTATTGTTAATCCACTTACATTTAAATAAAGCAACTTTGAACTTGGTGTAGCTCATCTCCCATATTTCTTCAATAACTCCATAATAGGCCATTGATGCTAACACCGGGTTTTTGTCTTTCGAACTCGAAAAGTGCATGGATTCAGCTTCTCAACCATCACCCCACAGTTTTGCACAGAACTTCTGTCATCTTGGTCTTTTGTGTAGAAAGAATATCCGTTTATATCATAACCTATCCAAGTGATGACCTGATAAGAAGGCCCCTAGGCTAACCACTCGATTGTAGTCGACACACCGGTCTCGTGCAATACCTTCTCCTCGAACCACTTTATGAATGTCTTCTTTTGCTCGTTAGCTATCTGCATGTCATTCTTCCTTGGATTCATATTCTTCAAACTCTTTCTGTGTTCATCAATGTATGGTTGAACTTCTTCCATATTATTCAAGATGTACATGTGTGCTTGCAACACCTATACACAAAGCATATTCTTCAGTTTAATTCCTTGAGTTCCCCCACTTATCCCCTTATCATGCTAAGATTGTAACGTCGCCTCTGATAGATAATCTTTGCAAAAGTCCATAGCCTCTTCAACTACATATCTCTCAACTATTGAGGCTTCCGGTCGATAAGGATTTTTAGAATACCCTTTTAAGATCTTCATGTATCGCTTGAAAGGAAACATCCACCTTCGGTAAACTGGACCGCAGAGCCTTACCTCCCTTACCAAGTGCACTATCAGGTGCACCATTATATCAAAAAATGCAGGAGGAAAATGCATCTCTAGTTGGGACAAAATAATATAACCCTCATTTTCCAATTCATCCAACTTTTCAATGTCAATGACTTTGTTACAGATAGCATTAAAGAAAATATTCAATTTTGTTATAGTGGTCCGCACTTCATCTTTCATAATGCCTTTAATAGCTACTGGTAATAATTGTTGCATCAACACATGATAATCATGGGACTTCATTCCCACTAACTTCAAATCGTCCATTGAAACACACCTTCTCAAATTTGAACAATATCCTTGTGGAACCTTAATGTCATATAAACACCCACACAAACTTTTTTTCTCCGCTTTTGAGAGTGTATGAGCTGCTGGCTCCATGTATGCCCTCTTACCATCTTCCATTACTCGTGGATGTGACTGTTCTCTTATTCCCATATCAACCAGGTCGAGTCTCGCACTAATTCCATCCTTAGTCTTCCCTGGTATGTGCAAAAGAGTACTGACAAGGCTATCACAAACATTTTTTTCCACATGCATCACATCAAGACTGTGTCTCACATTAAGACTACGCCAATATGGAAGATCAAAGAAAATTGATCTCTTCTTCCATATATTCTTCTCACCGCAATCCTTTGCTGCTTACCCAATATGACATTGATATCTTTCACCCGACTATAGACATTCCTCTCCGGTAAGCCGTTAAAACGCTTTCTTAACTTACGATATGGGTGGAACCGATCAAGAAACCTCTTGTGACCGAGGTAGACCGTTTTTTTTTGCCGTGCTTTAGTTGATGGAAGTTTGTATCTGCTTCACATATTGAACATGCTTTATGCCCATTCACACTGTACCCAAACAAATTTCCGTATGCAGGAAAGTCGTTGATCGTGGTAAAAATCATTGCACGCAACTTGAAGGACTCCTTCTTATATGCATCAAACACATCTACGCCTTCCTCCCACAACTTCTTCAAATCCTCAACCAAAGGCACCAAGTACACATCGATATTGTTCTCAGGCTGTTTTGGTCCAGAAAGCATCACATACTTGCGTTTCTACATAGCTAGGGAGGTAAGTTGTATATTACAAGGAGAACCGGCCATGCACTATGGGTGCTGCTAAGAGTTCGATACGGATTGAAGCCATCTATACAAAGCCCTAGCCGAAGGTTTCTTGGCTCACTGCCAAATTGAGGGAACATTTCATCTATTTTCTTCCATTGTAGAGAGTCAGCCGGGTGCCCTAGATATTTTCCATCGGATATTCTCTCATCAGAATGCCATATCAACTTCTTTGCTGTTGCTTCACTAATAAACAGACGCTTAAATTGAGGAATTATGGGAAGATACCACAATGCTTTCAAAGGTTGCCTTTTTTTTTTTTTTTGTGATCTCCAGAGCCACCACCTTTCTTCACTTTGTATCATGAAGCTTTACACTTTGGACAATTACTAAGGCCTTCATACTCATTTCTGTACAATATGCAGTCATTAGGGCAACTTTGTATCTTTTCGTACTCCATACCCATCGTGGACAAGCTTTTCTTGGCCTCATACATACGATTTGGAAGTACATTATTGTCTAGCAACATATCACACAACAATTCAAGCAGCGACGTGAAACTGCTATCAGTCCACCCACATGTAGCCTTTAAGTTGACCAAATGTAAGGTCCCAGTCAACCGTGTATACTTAGTACAATCAGGGAACAAATGTGTCTTTGCATCACTCCGCACGCTATCATATTCATGCGGTTGTGCAAAAGATTCGACCTCAACATCATGAATCAATCTCTCCATTCCATCGTCATCTACCTCAACTTCATTTTCGTGGGACGCACTAGTAGTTACCTCCTCACCATGCCATATCCACGTTGTGTATCGAAGGTTTATTCCATCACAAATTAGGTGATCCCTTATATCAACAATATCCCTTTGAATTCCATTTAAACAATTAACACATGGACAATAATACATCCCATTTTTTGTAGCCACATTCCTTCTAGCAAATTCAATAAACTCATCCACCCCATTCTCATACTCTTCACTAGTTCTCAACGTATTTATCCAACTATGACCCATTTTATTACCACCTACGACATTTCCAACAACAGTCAAGTTCATAACAATTTCAAGTACGACATGCTTTCTTTTAAGAAAATTTCGGCAGCATTTCCCTTTAAAAGTAAGACATCCCAAAATTTCAATAACAACCAATTTCAACTTAATTCAACAAAACTTACTAACTAAAGCAATTCAGAACAATATCAACTATTACATCCAACAATTTCATCAACTAACAGAACATTGGAATTATTCCTACTGACATATACTTCAATGGTAATGGAAATGGTAAACCATGAAGCCATCACTTTTTTAATCAAGTTCACGTAGTTCATATGGTTAATAATAAAGGAAAGACCAAAAAAAAAAATCATGGACTGGATTAAAAACACTTAAACCAATAATGGTAAACCATGAAGCCATAAGACAAAAGTGTTGTTCTCTTTCAAGAAGAAGGTATCATATAAGGACAATATATGTGTGTGTGCATAAAATGAAAGCAACTGACCTAATTTGGGAGCGCAACCATTTGCCTCAAACCTTTGACCAAGATTTCTCAGCAGGTAGTCAAAAAAGACGAAGATGACTATCCTTTAATCTCTTCCCGTCTATATCTGCATTATAACAATACAAAATTATAACATACGAAATCACATAATTAATCTCAAAATCAACAATATTCCACAAACATAAGGGTCTGTTTGGTTCAATTGCCACCCTTTGGTGATGCAATTGAGTGCAATACAATAATGATTACCATTAATATGTTTGCTTAGTACAAAGATGTGAAGAAATTATTATTTTTTATTTATAAGAATTATTGAAGGTTCAAATGCTCCGCAAAGAAATCTTCATTGGTAGGTACACCAGAGTGTCTCCTTCAATGAAATATGATGCTCAGAAGCATAACAATAATGCAAACTATGTACCGTAGCAACTAGAGATGACAACAAAGGGGAAAAAAGGTGAAAGAAATCAATTCAAGTTTTATCTGACTTTAAGTGGCTATAACTTGTCTTAGACTTCTTACTACAACTAACAACTATTAACTATTTGTGTATTTACTATTATATCCGATCATTAATATAAGATTGAGTCCGTACTGTAAGTTACACCATGAGCTAGATCTTTTATATTAAGAATTGAGGGTGTATTATATTTTATTCTAAATGCACATTAAGTAATAATCATAAATGTAATAACCATAAATATGGATAATCATAAACAGCTTTGTGATTTGTAAGCATGCCAACATCAAAACATTCAGAAGCCAAAAAATAGTTTATTAATAAGCTTGTAAAGAACTAGTGGATTTCCTTCTTATTAACAAGAGTAATTTAAATTTAAATTTTTATCTTCAATTATAACAAGGATCTATATGTTTTCTATTTTTTACGGCCCCAAATACGTATGTGTTTACGCTCTCTTTTTAATAGTTGTCATGTCCGGTGCAACTTTCTGGTTTTTGGTTCCAATGATTTAGCAAGTTCTTGCTCTTTCCATCATCATGTCAAATTTGAGTATTTTATTGTCCAATCTAATTGGATGTAGTTACATCAAAAGTGTTTTTTTGCATTTACTTAGACTCAAACTAGATCTTTCATGTTTAAGCGGTTAAAGCTCTTTCTACTAATATCAACTTTTGTGGGTCACTCTTGAAACTTACTAGCCAACTTGGTGGAAAGTTTTAAATGCATTAAAAATTAAAAGAATATAGACAAGAAATGAAAATAAAATGAAAGTACATAGGGCACAACAATAATGGTTCCATGAAGTATTCTGCTATGAGGTGGCGTAATTGAAAGTTCAAGCTGCTCTATCAAAAATAGATAAGTATGGCCAGCAATCTTATCTACCTCACCATCCAAAGCAAATATCTGTTTACTTATATAATGGGCCATGAATCTCTTGAAACTATATGAAGACAAATGTCAGAAACACATGCTCTACACATCCTAAGTGCATAGAACTGAAAAACTTTGATTAACTTAAATATCAAATAAACCATCTAAAGCTCTAATTTTTTGGGAAGCAAATGAGCATTTGATTCCGACAGAAGACATCACAGAAACAAACACATTCTGCCTGAGTAATTGCAAGTAGGAGCCTAATTCTACTTATTCTATTATGAGCATTGTAAAACAATAGCAAGGGCAGATGTATAGATAATGGTCAATAATATTTTTGTTCCGGACAAACACAATTAAGGCGCCATATATACATGTGGAAGTGAGATTCACTGAAGCATTTTGTCAAACAGTTATCAGATAACTCAGTCTTCATAATATCAAAGTGGCTTTGCAATGCTAAATCATTACAAGAGATTAGAAAAATGCTACCTCCATGATAAACCTCGAGGAATAGGCCTAGGCCATCTTTGAGCTTGATCAGCAAGAGGAAAATTCTTAGCAAGAGCCACTTGCCAAAACCATTCACGGCAAAAAAGATCGCCCCAATGCTTTTTAACACAAGAAATCTGGGGCCACTCTTTGACAGGGACTCTAATAAAAATTTCTAACAGCAAATGATCAGCAGCCTTCCAAATAGATTTTCGCTCGACAAAGAATTGGCTCCATCACAGAGGAGAAGGTGGGCTGGACGTGGCGGAAACAGAGGTCGAAAACCGACGGACGCTGAGAAGAGAGAAGACGGAGGAGACGACGGGCTGTCGCGACTGAGTCGATAGGGTTCGCCGGCGATGAGGGAAGATGGGGAAATAGCGTAGATATGAACAGGGTTTTTGACAGCAACGAGGGAAGCAGAGAGGGAACTTCGAAAATAAAAGGGTTGGACGTTCACAGGTTGGAAAAATAAGGGTTTAGTTTTAGATTTGAGGCGACTTGAATGGGCTTCAGGTCGCCCAAAATCAAATATAGGCGACCTGAATATGTATCAGGTCGCCTATTTTTGAAAATAGGCAATCTGATTGTTGTTCAGGTCGCCTATTTTTGAATAAAATGGGGGCCATTTTTCATTATATTAAAAAAAATAGAAAATTTTCACAAATAGGCGACCTGAAAATTGTATCAGGTCACCTATTTTTGTAAATTGGCGACCTGATTATTGTTTAGGTCGCCTATTTTTTAAAATAGGCGACCTGAACAATATCAGGTCGCCAATTTTTAACAATTTTTTTTTAAAAAAAAAAAACCCCATGTCCCTTCAATGCTCCGTCTCTAGTTTATGGCTTTTTTTCTTTTTATAATTGGGACATATATAGGCGACCTGAAATTTGCTTCAGGTCGCCTATTTTTGAAAATTGGTGACCTGAACAATATCAGGTCGCCAATGTCTAACAATTGGCGACCTGAAATATTTATCAGGTCGCCAATTTTTAAAAATGGGCGACCTGAAATATGTATCAGGTCGCTAATTTTCCCACTAAACATAACATGGCGCGCAAACAAAAAATTCTCCCATATTTCCCTCTGGCGCCAAAGTTTTTGGCAGATTTCAGGCGTCTTGAGTCATTATCAGGTCGCCAAAAATGATTTTTATTCCAAGAAAAAGTAAATACCATGGCGCCAAACAAAAAATTCTCATATTTCTCATGGCGGGAAGCAATTAAAGCGTCCTGAAAAAAATTTAGAACGTCAAAAATTAATTTTACAAGTCCTAAACAATAATTCAAAACGTTGACGGCTCATTTTCCTTGTATATAATTACAAGATTGTCATTGGCCTCATTTTTTACTACCTATTTCTTATTTAGGATGTTTTTCAGGGTAGTAATATCAAATTTTTGTAATAGTGGGATGTATAAAAATATCGATTAGAACTATCATTTTCATTAAAGATAGTAACATTAGGCCTTCAAAGAGAGAAAATATATCAATTGGAACTTCAAGTCCCATTGAAAACAGTGACTTCAAGTAATATATGGGAACAAAAGGGGAAAAAAATAGTGGAAGAGGAGAAAATAAAATCGTAACAATTAAAAAGATATTAAAATATCATACCCTGACTAGAGCAGCGCGATAACATGTTCTGAAATAAAAGAGAGATGAGAAGAAAAAGAGAGAACAATTTTGTTCATTATTCAGATGTGTGTACACAATACATAACATATGTCTTTTATTTATAAGTATAACTCTATAACCTACAGTAAATAAGGTTACATAATCATAGGAAAATGATGTGAAGAAATAATACAAAGATGACAGAAATAATAAGCAGAGGGACATCCATATTAACATATTTTAATATATTATTCTTAACAATTTATCCCCTAGCTCGGTAACATTCTTATATAACCAAAAAAGAAATTAGTTCAAATGAAATTTTGTTATAATTCCTCGCAAACGAAATTGTTTTCTTCACAGTATTATCATAAACAAAACAATGAAAACTAAATATTATATTGAAAATCTAGCAAAAGAATTATGGAAAAGTTGCACATGTGGCACAAAAGAATGAAATCACATTTTATGTGAAAGGAATTGAATCATTAGGAAAAGATACTAATCACCCACTGCCATAGGTTTCTCACTTTTTTCCTACTCAAAATCCACAAATTAAAATATACAAATAAATAGCCGCCACCCCCACATATTAAAGCATCCACATTCTATAATATGTATACTATATTTATATAATACCAATGGAATATGCTTACCAATATCTGATGAACAAGTTACAATATTTGACGCATACAAATGCACGTGGCTTCCTAGTATATAAAGGCTCCTCCTCCATATTTAAGCCAGGGATTGGCCATTAAAAGGCGAACAAATCCATCCTCTAATAAATTTTAATTTAATAATATATTTAAGGAATTAATATCATTTGTTGTACTTCCAATCTTAAATGCAAGAATTAGATAAATAACTTATAAACCATTAATTTGTGTGCGTAAGCGCGGGCAATTAATAGGGATAGTTTGAGGAATAAGTTTTGAATTTAGCCAACAAAGTAGATTGAGATATTATATTTAAAACCCAAATAAACTCTCAACTAGCTCCTAGATTTAGTACCAGAGGGAGTACTAAATAAAACTAACTTATTTTAAACTTCTAACAAAATGATTTGATACAATAGAAACCATTAAATCAACATGAATGCACAAAATTATTTCGATAGAATTTGTTCTAACACAATGGCCTTCACAGAATTTAAAAATCCCATTAAAAAGTACTGCTTTAATAATTTTCCCCCCTTAGATGGGGAAATATAGAATATAAACCATTCAATGAATCTATCATCATTGAGGGACATAAATATTATAGTATTTTGTGAATATTATAATGTTTTGTGAGTATATAATAATATGTGGGGGAATATAACCAGCAAAGCTAGAAACCAAATATGCAATCATCTTTATATAGGTATTAAAAACCTTTATATAGGTATTATTAACCTATGATGTTCCATCCAATATGAGATAATTATATTTAGGTCAAAAATGATTGGCCTACTTGCGTAATCATAATATCTTTAAGATAGCTTCAGTAGATTAATTTCAAAATGTAAATTCTATCTCCAATCTTTACTCATTTGAGAAATAAATAAAATTAGTTAACTTAATTAATTATATATAATAAATATGTATAGATTTATCTATAATACCATCTTTCACTTCGTGCATTAAAATTATCCCTTAATAGAAACCACTATATTCAATCAGTAGGGATATTTTAGGGGAAAAAATATAAATTTAGGAGTTAAAGTGGTAGCGGGTCTTATATTTGGGACTAAAGTAAATCCTCCATTTAGCTTATATATTTATGATTTAGGACTAGAGGGAGTACATAAATAAATTAAAGTGCAATTTAAAGGATTCAAAAAATAAAAACACTTAATCTTCATGTACTTAATTAAATTAATATTTTCTTCTTGTGCACATATATTTTTTTTATTTAAGACAGTCATGTCCGAGGAATAGTTGGAAAATAAGGCGCAATAATTGGTACGCAAAAAAGTATTTTCTCAAAAGGAAATGATAGATGCATCTAAAAAAGAAATGTGATATGTGCATTTGAGCATTTTTCATTTTCTCTTTAGAAAACATCTTTCTTTCTTTTCTTTTCTTTTTTTTTTTTTTGAAATTAAAGAAACACACACTAACAACTTGAGATTACAAGTGGATCGAACCCGTGACCTTCCATTAATAGGATAATTTTCATTCCACTAGGTTATAAAGTCATTGACTTAGAAAACATCAATGTATACACCAAACATTGTATAAATGTGGGCAAAACTTCTAACATAAGTGAACTTTAATTTATCACGTTGTGAGATATTAACCTTTTATGCTAGGTCCAGGTTTAATTGATAAATTAATTTTTCTTAAAACATTAGGAGAGATGAGTTTGATGAACCCTTGGAATCTACCTATACCCTACCATATCTTTAGTTCTTAAGCTAACTTCAATGACTTTTAGTTAAATTAATACAATGATCCTTTAATTTAAGATTATAAATCGATAAAACAACTTATCATTGTCGTAGATGTAAGCTTAAAGAATCAAATTGAGACTAGAAATAAAAGCATAGAATTAAAATATTAACCTCAACATTTTTTTTCCAACATGAACTTGATCCTTCACCAGGATTATAAAAGTAAAAATATCCGAGTGCACCAGATTGCATTGATCCGAGAAAATGTTTTTGATGGTAGCACCAAAGAAGAACGCTCAGAGAATATATTCTATTATGCTAAAAAAAGTAAGCATAACTCAGCAATGATATAATATTTCTAATTCCACCCTCCCTGCCTTCCAGAAAGAGAGAAAATATTAAACTTGGTACCAAAGGATACAGTAAAAAGGTAAATGAGATCTGAAAAAAATTGGCAAAGTAATTATAATATGCGATTTTTAAAAGATAGAAAATATATAAATGTGCTTTAGTTGTATGGAGCTACAAGCTCTAACTTTAAGTATAGAAGGAGAAAAAGAGAATTCCAGAAAGCATTAACTTTGTAACAAACAAGTCATTTTCCTAATCACAAGTATCAAATTTTTCCAGGAAGTGGTATTTGTGCAGCTGGCACCTACCACATGCAGCAGAAGCAGGATTTCAAAATATGGCACACTTTCACTATATGGGATCGCTTATCAATGTAAAGCAAAAAATCATATATATATATCAAGAAACAAACATCTTCAATATTATTAACTTGGGTAATTATGATGCCAAAGGAATCTTAGATCTGAGAATACTTAATTATACTCCTTGTGATCCTAAATGAAAGAGCTTGTAGGGAGGTCAACTTTAATACTAAATGTAAAACCCCAATATTTTTCGTCTCTCAAATTTGAAATTTTTTTCCTGGAACTCTCTTATTGTTTGTATATATTAAAAAGTTTTTTTTTTTTTTATAAAGGAGTGTTTTTCAATTCAAATGGTTTAAAGGAGTACATAAGGGAAACTAACATAAACTTTTTTTATAAAAAACCAACTTACCTAATTTTTGTTCATCTATGCAAATTAGTTACCTAACTCCTATATTTAAAATAGAAAGGAGCCAGATATATATTTATAAATTACCCATTAACCTGTTTTTAATATTGATAATAGGATTCTTTAAACCCATACATTATAGTTTATGATTAGCATGACTACCAACTAGTTGAGCCTTTATGGGTAGAATCATATGCTTATTTTATTATCGAGTTAATTTCTCACTTGTAGAACTTCTTAATTAGTCACATATATACCTACTAGGTGTACAATGATGAATGAATCAGATGGTATCATAATATATTTTAATGAAGTTATATATTATCAAGAATCTATTCATTTATCAATCATTTTCCATGCATGTGATTTTTGAGATAATATGTCATACCATATTACAAATTAAAATCATGGGTATATAATAAAAGGTACACATCTAATATAGTGAGATAATACTAACCTGAGGAATAAGGAAAAGAGAGAGCAAGATAGAGAAAGAGACATATTGATTTTGTTTGGTGGTTGAGATACTTTTGCTTCTTCCATGTAATGTGAGGTGTGAGGGAGGTAATGCAATTGCCTATGTAGCCATGCAAAAATGGTCCCCTCTCTTATTTTCACCCTTTCCTCTGGCTCATGCTTACTCCTTTAATTTCCCTTCTCTCTCTCTCTATCACACACAGACATATATCTATAGAGAGAGAGAGAGAGAGAGAGAGAGAATTAGGGTCCCCCACATAGTTGGGACCCAGCCCAAAAGCGATTAATGCTCTTACAGTATATATAGAAAATTTCACTATCCCTATGTCTGCAAAACTGCATGGTGTAGTGTTGGCGTGATAATATTCAATTTTTTTATTTTCATCACTGCTAGCTAGAGGGACCACACTTTAATGTTATTTTACCTCTTTTGATTAATTGTTTTTAAATTTTAATAATTCCATCCAATATTCCATTACTTATAGTATAGATGGATAGATAGAGAGAGGGAGGGAGGGAGGGAGATTAGTTGAGAACCTGTGTGCATAGTTTAACAGCTTTCACAACCTATCCTCGAAGTCTCTGCTATATATATTGGTGCTCTTCCGTTCTTTCTTCTTCATCCAACAAAACCCTAGCAAAAGAGAGAGATAGTAATTAGGGCTTTTTTCTCAGTCTCTCTGTCTGTGATGAGATCTGATGTGGTGTCCCTCAGCAGTTGTTGTCATCGTGCACCAACAGCGGTTGAAGCTGCCAGCATGATCTTAACTTCCTTCCTTCGTTGAGGAAAGATCAGATCATGTGGCAGTTTCACCTGTCGCTGGCCGCATGAATCTTAAAAACAAAACAAAACAAAACAAAAAACCCTAATTCCTCCATTAAATTCTTCTTCTTCTGATCTAGTTAGGGTTTCTGTTCTTTTTCTCTTTTAGCTTTCTTTTTCATTCTTGGTCTGCTTAATTGTTCAATAACTTGATAGTTGTGCTTGTGCTACTCTCTTTGCATTTTGTTTCAATCTTATCTTTTTCTTGATGATAAAAGATTATATATATATATATATACACACACACATACATATACACACACCCATATAAATCTATATGTGTGTGTGTTTATATTTTGTTCTTTGACATGAGCTTAATGAATTGAAGGCAAGGAATCTTATCTGGAAATATAGGGTTTTCAAAGACAGGAACTTTGTGCGGCTCGGTGCAGATCATTAAATATTCCAAGATCCAATTCTTGCTTTGGTGATTGAGCCCTATCCCCTTAGCATTGGAATTACCGTACAGTTATTTTTGTGGATTTTCTTTTTTCTTCTTTTCAGATGAATATTTGTCCTCTTATGTATGCAGTGTTATTACCTTCTTGTACACCTCTGAGCACTTTAATTACTACTAATAAACTAAACAACTCCTTCATTATAAACACTTAAAAATCACATTTTAATCCTTGTTATTCTCTGCTTTAGGGTTTGTTTGTTTGTTAATTATCTCGCAGAGTTCTTGAACACTTGTTCAAAATTTCCCCAAAAGATTTCGAGATTCACATATATGTGACCATATATTGATTACTCTGTTCGTTCTTAATTAGCTGATTGATTAAGATACTCCCCCTAATAATTAACACAAGTTTATATATATGTCTTGTTGGCTGAAATCACTGCAAAGCATCATGAAAATTTGTGTCTTTTTTATATATATGTGACATCACATATATATGAGTTTAGAGTGACTTCTATGTTTGCCTTTCTCCTATGTTTGTTCGTATGTAGAGGATGATCATGAAAGTAGTAAGATATGGCAAGTACTTTGAGATATTGAGAATCTACACTATGACTTCATCAATGGAATGCTTCATATTTGTCCCATTCTGACCATCTTCTTCTTCAGAGATCAGCCTATGTATCTTGGATCTCTTGTACATTATTACTTGTTGGTTTGGGTTTTTGGAATTTGAATCATGTATGATTTATAAGAAAATCTCTTATTTTTAGTGCTTAAGTCATTACTGCAAATATAATTTATATATACACTGCTGAATCTTGCATGAATCTATGTACTCATCATAGAATTTCCTTGTCAATATATCAATGATATTTGGTTGGGACTTGAATCTATTACGAAGGACAAGTTCATTGAAATAATAATCATCGTCATGATCTGCAGAATTCTGACAAGTGTACTACTAGCTGGCTACCTAGCTCATCATGTTCTTATGCATGTGTATATATTTATGTCTCTATCATGATACTATTATCCTCTAGGATTTTAATCTCTTTTTCTCTCTTTCATTAGTGTCCAGATTGGTTCTCCAGGGTTGTTCTTAGAGGACTTTAATCAAAGGTCTCTTAGTTTGGTAAAGATTCCAACATAGCTTTAATCAAAAGAAATGTAATTAAAGCTCACGGGTTTTTATATTCTCCCAAAATTTTCCTTGCATTGTGCACCCATATGTCAATTATTCTTCCCTGATAGATGACCTTTTATGTGTACTTATATTTAATAATTATCAACCACCATAGATGCATACAATTTCTACTATACACTTATTGATTTCTGAGAATTATGCCAGTAGTACTGATCATGATGTGAGCTTGCTTTAATTTTGTATTGGCTGTAAAAGAATCTTTTGATGTATATGCTATAAATGAACCTTATCATACCAGTCTTTATGGTCTTTCTTAATAAGGCAACACTTCAATTTTATCTGCACTAAATGCGTCTCAAAATATGGTTTTGGTTAAAGATATTCGGTTGAGGTATATTAATGAACTAATGATATATATATAGCATATAAAATATATATCTTAATCTGTTATTCAAGATTTGCATATAGCTACTGATTTCTTATGGTAATTTATGATGGTTAATGAAGCATATATATGTTTTCGCTATCAGAACAAGCATATAATTAACTTGCAACGTCTCATAGATCTGAATTTGTGGTTTAACTAATTGGCTTAAAGAGAATAGAGAAGAAAAGGGAATGACAGGTTCAATATTATAAACTTTAATTCTGATCCACCTTAATCAAATATATATCTGATATATATTTACATTCATTCATTAATAACTATTGAGTTTTATATGCAAGGAGATAATCATTTGTTTAATTCATTTCTCTTTAGGTGATTACAGTTCTGCATCACATGCTTGGCGATTAATTGATAGATTAAATCATGTGGGTGTAACCGTGTAAGCTCACTTGTGATTTTTACAAATCATTAATATATGTCTATACAAACAAACTGTAAATTTTGTCTCAATGGAATAGGGCAAAAATTCCTAGTTCACACACACATATTTAAAAGACAAATATGATATCAGATGGTCACGTGAAGGCACAAAAACTTTGTCTTGTTTGGTCTCTTAAGTACAACAATTTTTTGACCGAAGCCTTTCACTACTCTCTCACTCTCTTAAAAATATTTTTTAAAAAAATTTGGAAAAAAAAAAGGAAACCTTTCTTTATTTCAGACACAAGTAAAACTAACTCAATAATAGTTCCTTCAAGACTTGAAATTTAAATTCACAAATTTAAAGCTAAACTAGTCCACAAATCGCTTAAAGTAACTGTTAAGCCACTTTGAAATAATTGAAACTTGTAACTCAGATTTGATCCATGGCCCAGGAAACCATATAATATATGAGAGATTGAATTAATCAGCTGGTACCTTCAAATTTTCAGAGGTAAATAATTGAGTTGATTTATTAGGCATGCTTGCATTTTTTAAAAATGAAAACATATCCATTATATTATTTTTTCATTTTTTCATACAAATATGGATTTTATTTTTTATCTTCTCACTTGTTCTTATTTATGCATAATATTTTTTGTCGTACCAAATAACATACATACTTACCTAAGATTGACGCAGGTAAAATTAAAAAAGAAGCAATTATTAATTACCTTAATTTAGTTATTACCTCTATGTACCTCAAGAAATATTTATTTGCCAAGTTTTCAACTACTTAAAGGCTGATGGAATCATGCAAATTCAAGATACATTATAGTAATTAACTGAACTTGATAACTGTTATAGGATATATGTTTCAGTTGTATACAACCTTTTTTTTTATGAAATTAATATTTAATAGATATGTTTTGACCCGGTTTTATTAAACTCTGATTTATTAAGTTCTATTGATGGCAAACCATAGAGGTTGGGTCAAGTAAAAGGGGCGAATCTTCCATAATATGATAAATTAAGGTTTAAATTCTCACTGAAAGAAGTACAAACATCTAGTAACCAAGTGCTCGACCAATATATCTTCCCATAAAAGGATACATGTGCCTACTGGAATATGGTTAAGTAATAAATTGCAAGCATCCAATATAGATGTAACATCCCAATTTTCTAAAGTGTTTTTAAAATAGTTTGATTAGAGTAGAGCATTGGAGCAATTTAAAATACTGAGTAACTAATAAATCTGTGATATAATATTGTCTGTGGCGTATCTTAATAATATCAATACATTTATCTGAGTATTAAAAATCCTAACTACGTATCAATATAAGTACACCTTCAAAATAAACTTTATCCGGTCCTCACGCGCGCTGTTTACCCTTGTCTCTTATCTTCAGTCCTTGGTCCTCCAGACCCTGAAGCTATAGTAAGGGCTGAGGTTCAATTACCATTGAACCTTAGGTAACGGTTAACCTCATGCTTATGTAACAGTTATGTTTCATGACATTACAGGAATAATCAACATAAAAAAAACTCATAACAGATTTGTCTGGATAACGGCACACAGCCACTGCATATGTCCGTTATCACTAGTCTGCACTATTCACCAGTGTCACGGTGTACATCCGTGTCCTCAGCGCTAGGAAAACTCAACGGTATTATCAAGACCATAAATCGTATATAACTGTATGTGTATGAACAATTTTTTAAAGCAGAGTCTCAGACTATGAATACATCTATCACATATAAGTATACCATAAGCATCAAAGTTAGTGTTACAGTACTCGTCCGTACCTTAATTGATGATATCGGTACGTTGCTGGTCGGACGGTGGTCACGGTTATCCTATAATGGTAATATCGCATTTATTAATTCACTAATAATATTTTAATAGATATTTTAGTCATAAATGACCATTTTCTCTTGGTGGAATTATTTTTCAGCATATTTTCCTTATGTTTGAAAAAAAAACGCTAGTGCGGCATTTCTGGACAGATTTTTCGCCTAACTTTGAAAAATCATAACTCATTCTAGAAAAATCGAAACGAGGATCCATAGAATTTCCTGGAATCCTCAGGATGTCTACTTCTGAGTAAAGATAATCGATTTTTCCCAGATTAGACGAAACACTCCCAGTTTTTAAGTTTTGAGCCTCTGCCTAGAATTTTTCCAGAAATTCGTAGCCTAACTTTGAGAATTTTTATCTCACTATACAGAGCTCATTTTAACATGTTCTTGGCAGATTTGAATAGTCCTATATGTCTACTTTAACCATGAATTTTCCCAGAATTTTATGACTATATTTTCAATATGAAATTCTGGCGTTTTCATGGCTGGTTCCAGAAATTCCGAAACCGATGAAATTTCGCCAAAACTTCGTTACTTTGATATTTCTCTTCCAGAAATTTTTCTATATAACCTCCCTCATCATTTTTTTGAAATAAATCCAATTTTGTCCATAAAAACATGTACATAAAATTATTCTAGAATATTTAAGATCTACACTACTTCTATCTAAGAATTTAAGAACTAAAACTTAAAGAACTTAAAGCTAGAGCTAGAGAACTTACCAAGAACCTTGCTACTCCTTCAAGAAGCTCTTCACACTCTTCCTTACTCTCTCAAATATGGTTAATACCTTGTGAATTGGTGAAGAACAATGAAGACCTCAACCCCCTATTTACAATAAAAATCCATGGCACTATTCACAACTTTCCATCTTGAATATCCACCATTATTGGATCTAGGTTAATTTGGAGCTTCAATCCTAGCCTTACAAGTCCCCAAAACCGTCCCCCCTCTTCTCTCTCCTTCATCCTCTTCCATTTCCATTAATTATCATATCCCAAGTACCATATCCTCTTCCAAAAGGTGTTTCCAAATTATCCCATGTGATGGTAAATTCTTTGGCTTTCTCTTCAAGTTAAAATTCCCTACCTCTTCCATTCTTTGCTTTCCGCTAGATAGAATCACTAGATAAGAATTTATTTGGGTATCCTAATGAAGTTTTATTCACATTTTCTCATTGGTTTTGAAATCTTGGGATTTATGGCTTCATTTAGAGACATCAAACACTCATTTTCTCATTTGGAAACAAACCTCAAAAGTTGAGGAAATGACTTTGGTATAACCAATGTCAAGCTTGAATTATGCTTGTTAATAATCACTTCTTATATTTGATTTATGATTAATGGATCTCAAGATACAATTTATTTTGTATAGATTTCCCTTTGCTTAAGTCTTGAGTTAGCCCCATTGATTAATCTAATTAATTTATGCACAATTTTCCTATTGGAGGATACCTTGACTTTTCCCCCCACTCACAATCCTCACAACATTCTCTCTCTCTCACACACACACATGCACAAATTCCCCCCTTGCATGCGCCACACACACACACACTTGCACCCCTCTTGTTTTCCCCCCACTACCCTATCCTCTTCCATCATATTAATGAGCCCCAATTGCTTTTTATCCTCTTCCATTTACTTTCCTCCTTTGTTGACTTAAAATTCCCCCATGTGTTTGATTCAAATAATATCTAGATATTATGAGCTTAATTTCCTCCCATTGGTTCTTCTATTTTCACATGGATTAAGCTTTATTAGAATTAATTAGAGTCATTAGATTAGTTTTATGAGGGTAAATCTTGGCCCTTAGATCATAGTTGAAATTGTTGACTTTTCAAAGCTTGATTAAAATTTGATTAGCATCTTAATTCAATGCTTAATTGTCCCTTGGTTATTGTATTATTGGTTCTTAGAGTGATTTATGATTGTTGATAATCCATTTTATGCTAATCTAATCCCCTCATTGGTCCTTGATTTTTAATTTAGCTTAACACACCTCTAATTGATGACTATTAACATTAATTGCAAATAATTATCTAAATATTCCATTAGTGTAATTTTAATTGCTCATTGGTTGTTGGTAATTGCCTATTAATTGTTCCAGGTGTTTTGATAATTCTTCATGGCCTTTTATAAACTAAGTTTTAATTATAGGGTATTAGAGGATTTAGCCTTTTTAACAAATTATGAAAATTGGTGCTTTGATTAATTATGAAGGCTTGTACAATTATTTAATTTAGTGAAGATTTAGTTGGTCATTAATTGTTATTGATTTCTCCAAATTTATTTAAGTATTTTCATGACACTTTCTTGCTCTTTTTGATTCTTCATGATCCATAGCTTATTATGGTATTTATGGTATTTTATGATGCCTAACAACATTTATTAAATCATTGGTTACCTTAATCCTAAGGAAAAATTTTCTAAAAAATAGAATAAACATATCTCAAAATTTGAGACTACATATTTACCTATTTTAAATAGGCATTTTCTATCAAAATATAGTGGCTATGCTAAATAGGATTTTTAGGGTATTACAATAGACCCTTCCTAAAATCTATATCTTCTATAATACTCGTAGTAATGTCGTTAAAAGACCTTTTCGTGAGCGGCCGTTTTTGGAGAAAATAGTTATGTTTATATTAAGGGTAAATGAGCAATTTAACACATGTTCTTTTCCCCCAGGAGCGCTTAGCACCATGAGCTTTTTTCTAGACCAAAAATACACATGTGGTTACGTTTTGGGAGCGCCTAGCACCACGGCCGTTAGTTGACCAAACGGTCAATGTTAACTTGGATGGAAGTGAACAGTAACTCAGGTAAAATTACCTTTTTGCCCTTAGTTTAGGTGAAATTACCCTTTTGCCCTTAGTTTGAAATATTTAACAAAAAAACTAAAATCCCCCCCAGCCGGTGGGCCCCACCACCGGCCAAGGTAATGGAACTTTGAGATTGTGTTATTGATTACAGCTTGTAAGGGGAAGTAAATCCTAGTGAGAGGATTACTTCAAGTACAGAGTTTGTAATCATTTGAAGAGTTAGTGAAAAACCCAAAGAGTCTGGGGACTGGATGTAGGTCAAGAGGTTAGACTGAACCAGTATAAATCTCTTGTATCAATAACTCTCTCTATCTCAACTTTGTTATACTCTGTTTTGTGAGTTAGTTTTAGAGATATTTGGAAAAGTTTTTAAATCATCCAATTCACCCCTCCCCCTTCTTAGGTGATATTCTTGTTTTCATTATTAGGGATATTAATGATCGCAAGGATACTAGGCTATTGTTGCTTGGGTTATTAGGAAGTGGACGATCACTAAAAAGACCTCACCTTTTAATAAATGCAAAGTCGGCATAATTTTGGCCAATGAGGCGGTTTGTGATTCACGCTTATTTTAACTCCCTAATCCTTAGTTTGTGGGGATTACAACTGTTTTCTATTATATTTTATTCAAAAAATTTACATTTATGATTTAACGTAGAATCCTTATTATTACATTTGGAAATTTGATTAAGAAATATTAGCGCTATGGAGAACTAGAAAAAGATCGTATTAACAAGCAATACATTTAGGCCTTTCCGTATAAAAAATTTACAGGTCATTTAAAAAAAATTATTATAAAATAATTACATTTTTTATTTTGATTATAAATAAGTATTTCTTATTGTGCATACTGTTAGGATCCGTACACGCAACGGATTAAAATTTCTTACGAATCCCGTTCTAAGAATCACTCATGTGGGTTTAAATCAGAGTTAAGGAACCCGAATCATACCTTATATTGAACTCGTCCGCGTCTCGTTCTCTTTGAACAGGTGGGCTACCTTCTCGATCAGCAGAAAATGACTCTTAAAATCGGCTTCCTCTACCGATATCCATACAAACAATCCTCGAACACGGCTACGGCAGCGTGCTAGCGCCTCTTGTGTGTCTTTCTCAATTTTTCACTCTAGAGTTTCTCGCGGCTTTCTGTAATACGCTCGACTAAAACTCCGTAGGTTTTTCTAAACCCGATAGGCGTATTATATAATCAAAATTAATCCTCATTAATTTTGAAGTTCAAATTTTGAATATGGATAATATATTAATTAAATCTATCTCATAGATCTAATCTAATATATTAAAAGTAAGATTTGAAATCCAAATCTTGAATTTAGATCAAATCTAAATTAAAAGCCTTTTGATTTAACTTATCTTTATAAATTAAATCCGAGAAATGATATCTATCTATTTAATTAAATCTGAGATTCTATATCTCAATTTAATATTAAACAGATATACGATATCTTTATTCGAAATTAAATGAGATGTAATATCTCTATTTGTTTCAGATATTTAATTTATCAAATAAATTAAATACAAAACAAATATCATATATATAATATTATAATCTCCATTAATAATATATATATATTAATTTTGAATTTTATATATATATATATATATATATATATATATATATATATTTATCCTAGATTAAATTCAGTATTCATTTAATCTCAAATTAATCTGAGATTCAATGAATTTGGACACGTTTACCCGTGTTGGATAATTCTTGTGTGCGACCCTGCAAGCCCATATGTGATTAGCAGTGGGCCAAGACTATATCAGCCCACAAGTCGCAAGCGGCCTCTAGCAAGACATTGCGACTACTCAATTCATATAGGGATCGATAACACGATACTACCTATCGTACAACCATGTCACTTCCCTTTTGTCACGCGATAATTTGGTCAAGGATGAGGCATGGATAATGTCAACTTCCTGTTCTTGACCACTACTTTCTCAATTCTCGAGTAGTCTAAAAGGTGAAATGGAAACTCTTTTCCATCACAGTATGGCCATACATTTCTTAGACTCACTCATCGAGGGGCCCAGTATTATCTCTCTACAAATGTGAGGGACAAATTCCATCTTGACCATTCACATTCCTCCGCATGAAAACCATTGATCCCGATCTCAGCCTTTATCATCACCCGGTCAAAGGTGACTTTTGACTAGGTCAAAGGTCAGTGACTCATCATGTAGGAATCCATGATGATCTCAGGTCATAGGGTGTTGTGACGTGGTTATATATGAGATAAGCTTATGACTTATACCATGCAACTTTCTCATAGTAGGTCAGTCCAGCACCTTGTACTCTTACAAGTGCCTATGACTTTGATTCGTATCTCCATACCCCATTAAAGTCATACTAGTCTTTAGTCATCTTCGCTCCCGCGTAGATGACCGACCAGGGACATTTAGGATAATCTATAGGATATATCCAGGGATACAGTTATCAATACAAATATGCAAACGAAAATGATAACTAAAGAGAATACTTTAAATAACTTAAATATTCAAAGTACAACGAATTGCCCTTAGGGCATAATTTCCAACACATACAATGTAAAAAGCCCAGCCATAAACACTAAATTACATAATAAATATTACATATCTATAAACTATCCCTCCCTGTTTGCAGTAAATTTGGATTCTCAAAATGCTATATAAGAACTTCCTCGTACGGGTAGCAATACTTGTTCTTTACTGAAAACTATGGGAAGTTAGGAATCACTACCTTTTTTTCCAATGATACATAAACGTTCGTTTTACAGTTGATCATACTTTAAAGAATTTCTCTCTTTTAAGATTGATTTTGTAAATTATCCTTCACAATGACTATTATATTTATACAGCACTTTAAAAGATATGTATAAACAGCCTCTCTATTGGCATGATAAGATTGTGCGCTGAGCCATCCTTTATATTCCGATCCGGTCCCAATTATAAGTGAAGATGGAAATAAGCTAAGCTTTAGCAAAGTAAGTCTAAGCTGCGACTGAGATTCAAAGTTTGAGCTTGGACCTGAACCTAAGCCTCTATATAGGATTTTTTTTTAGACCTCAATCTGAGCCTTCAAAAAGTCTTACAAGGCCTAAAACCTCTTTAAAGACCTACTTAAAATGTATGTCTATAAATAGACTTAAAGCCTATATATGCATCTAAGTTCATATATAATCCATTAAAACTAAGAGTCTAGGATTCATTCCCACATGCAAATATAAGAGTTGGGTAAGGAAAAAGAAAAGACCACCTAATGGCAATAGTTGTCTGAGCAAGTGAAAGAAGAAAAATCAATCATATATTGACTAAGGAGATATATTTTCTAAAATCATCTAAGCACAACAATTGGCTTATAAAAGTAGATTTTACTTCTTTTGCTTTTCTTATATAAACTGGGACAAACTCCTCCTAATGGGATTATTATATTTCATTTAGGCATCAGTAAAATAAACTTATTGCAATTGTTGCAGCAAATGACACAAAATCAAAGGAGAGGGAGTGAGCTAGCATTGCCATCTTGAGCAATCAAAGAAAAGAAAAGTAAATGTGATCAATTGATGAATGAAAAAGTTGAGTTAATGGGTAACTCATGAAATATTAAACTTAGAATTAATTTAATAATTTTATAATAATTTACAAAATTAATTTATATAATTATGTATAATAGTATTTTAAAAAAAAAAACTAAAAAGGCTATGCCTAGGCTAGGTCTTATAAAAATAGGCATGGCCTATTTTGAAAGGAGAAATATCACCCAAGAGAGGGGTGAATTGGGTGATTTAAAAATTTTTCGATTTACCTCTGAAATTCACACATAGAACAGAGGAGAGAAAGAGAATGGTTGACATAATAGATTTATACTGGTTCGGTCTAAACTCTTAACCTACGTCCAGTCCCCAGACTCTCTGGATATTTCACTATCTCTTTCAACTTGATTATACACTTTGTAAATTTTGAGTAATCCTCTCTCTAGGATTCACTCCTCCTTACAAGAGGTGTGTTGTATAGTTGTAATCTTTCTCATGAAATTAAAATTGTCCAACACTTCGTAGATTTGAGAACATTGCAAATAACACAACTAGGTGGAGAAGTGATAAGCATAGGAGTATAAAAGGGAGAATTGTATGAAAAATCTTGCCAGTTGCAAATATCCAAGAGGTATTGAAAGGAGCCTCGAAATTCTTGAATAACTTATTCTAGATGTGCATGCAACCTCTGTGAATAGCTGCATTTCTGTCAATCCATGAGTTTTAGTACAATCATGATCCTCTAAAGCATTGTCAAATCACCGTCACAAAATAGCTGAGAGAGAGTTTGAAGAAGCTATTTGAAAACCGTGATAATGTTGGTAGAGTGAAGAGAAAGGGCACCAAACCAAAGGCTGAATATAGGGGCATGTAACTATAAAAATAATGGTCATTTGTCTCCTCTAGGACGCGCTCATAGTAATTGTAAGAATTGGAGAAGTGATTTATAATAATGATCATTTATCTCTTCTAGAAGGTGCATGAAAAAGTAAGTGTGTGTCTACATATAATGAGATTAACTTTAAAAAAATTAATGTGAAAATAATCTAGAAAAAACTTGTTGCAAAAATTTACAACAAATTTTGCCACCTTGTAAAATATTCATCCAAAATCTATTACAAAATATTATATGGTAATATATATCTTCTATAATACTCGTAATATAACCAGATTGTCAAACTTACGAGTTTAAGTAAACTCGTAATAATGAGGTAAACTTGTATCATGAACTCGAATCATAAACTCGTAAGAGTTTTCTTTTTCATTAAATATGTATTAATAGTATATAATTAAATATTAAATATAAAAAATAACAACAATTTAATTTAAATATTTTTTAAATCCAAATAATTAAAATTTAATCCCATCAACATTCATAATTTATTATATTTAACAAAGAAATTTCTATAAAATTTACATTTAAATCCCTTGGGCATGATCAAATCAAAGAAGTTAACACAAGTTTAAGGATAAGTAGACACGGTTTTGTAAGCTAAAAACGTAAAAGCGATAAACTCAGTATATAAACTCGTGAGTTTAACTGAATTTACAACAATCACGGGTTTACCAGTGACTCAACTCAATTTTGTAAGACAAAAACGTAAAAACGTTAAACTCGGAGAGTCAACTCACGAGTTTGACAACAATGCATAGTAAAGTCATTAAAAATCATTCCATCAACGACCATTTTTGAAGAAAATAATTATATGTGTTTGTATTAACGCCATTAGTATATTCTGTTTACTTTGACACTAATAAATATCAATATTTATGACTCTCTTTTGACTATCGTAATTATTTATCACTCTCTGTATAACTCAATATCAATATTTAATATACATAAATTATTAGTCAACCCTCATGATTTAAGGAGTTATCATAATAATAATTTAGCCCATAAGTCAATGAGTTATCATTATCATAATTCAAACCAAATCAACAAGAAGCTTAATTTCCAAGAAATATAATTGGCCACATGATTATAGTAATGCTTATATATTATAACGTCATTAATGTATCCCATTTTATGTTCTCCATTCTTCTTGTTTGTGATCTCAATTCTTCATCCTCAATATCTATCATGGCAAGTCGCCCTTATGAACTCATTAAAGATATTAATGACCGGAAGATGGACGATGACTTAAAAGACGTTAGTCACCTCTTGATGTATGGAAAGTCGGCATGAGTTTAGCTAATAAGGAGGTTTGTGATTCATGCCTATTTGATTATTGAATTTTGGGCTTTATGCACTCCCCATGTTATGACAGGCGTATTCTTCATGATGGGCCATAGGACTGATTATTGTTAGGCTTAGAGTCAATGGGAGCAACATCAAATACCCATTTTGATTATTAACAAGTTGATCAATTTACAACCCCCTGCTGGATCCCAATCAGACACAATCATCTGGCGTAATTCTCCTTATGGGATTTTTACAGTAAAATCAGCATATAAATTCTTATCTGTACCAGACACCTATGAGTCATCCTCAGGAAGGTGGAGATTTTGGAGCTGGAACGTGCCTGAAAAAGTTAAGTTTTTTATTTGGCAAGTAACCCATGAGAGATTAATGACTAATTCCCTGAGAGTGAAAGTTGGGCTTTCAAATATGAGGGAGTGTGTACAGGGTTGTTCGAGTGAGGAAACAATATTGCATATCTTGAGAGATTGTGAGAGAGCAAAAAATGTGTGGAGGGAATTCCTTAATCCTAATAAATATACTGTGTTTTTTTCATATGATTTGCAGGAATGACTTCGGTGGAATGCAACAAGAAATCTAGGCAAGCCTTCTTTTCAAAAGTGGACATGGACCAAAATATTTGCACATGTTTGCTGGTTATTGTGGAAAGCAATATGTGTTCAGTTGTTTGAAGGTAAATCAGCTACTCCAAAGGAGGTGTTTCATCAATGCCAACATCTCTTAAGGGAAGAAGTTGTGGCTGGGAGATGGAAGCATCAGTTGCTCGAGGAGACAACAAGAACAGAGGCCAAATGGATGAAGCCAAATCCTAGATATGTTCGACGGGATGTGGATGCGTCAATAAGAGAGCATAACCAGGCAGCTGTTGGAGGCTTGATTAGAGATGACAATGGAAGTTGGGTCACATGCTTTATGAAGAATATTGGGATCTATCCAGTGGCAATCGCAGAGGTATTGGCCATTAAGACGGGTCTTGAGGTTTGTCAACTTCATAAATTCCCAAGAATATAGGTTTTCTCTGATTCTTTGGAGGCGTTAAATATTTTGTTGAGAGATAGTATGTTGCAGCATCCTTTTAAAGCTGAAATAGAGGCCACACGCCAATTATTGTATGCAGATTGGTAGGTTGTTTTGTCCCACGCAAATAGGGAGATTATTGAATGCACAGATATTTTGGCCAAAGAAGCACATGCAGAAGATTTGCAATTACGGATTATCCCGGTGGTACACCCAAGATGTAAAACTAGGTTCATACTTGACCAAATGTTTGTGGGGGATGAATTTAGTTCTTTGTCTTAGGTGGTGTGTATTTTGAATTTATAAGCTTACGCTTGCCACTTGTATTTTTTTAAAAAAAAATAGTATGGGCATTTTGCAATTTTCTAAGGGGAAGATATTTTGCAATGGTTTACATACTCAAAATTAAAGGTAATTAGTTAAAAAAATGATTTAGTTGATGGTACCACGTATTGTGATTGAGTATTTGATTATATATTCATTTATTTGCCATTTCATTTATTTCTTGGGTCTTTTTAGTAGAAACATGCCTCAAGTTCCTTGATAACATATATAGGCCAAAAAAGTTCAAAACGATGATGACCTTCTAATATTTCAATCGTCAGAATCTTTAACCACTCCTTTAAAGAGAAAGGAGAGAGACGACACTTCATTGGCTGTTTTGGGGATGTGAGATTTTCGAATGCATCATTTTAGTAGTCTAGTTTTAAGTATAACTTTACTTTTAATTGTGTTCGATGTTTTCATGTTATATTAGGCTATACTTATATAGCATGATATCTGCCTTTTAGCTAGACATGCCTATTTAAGTTTGATTTTATAAATTTTTTCCACTTATGAATATTCTTTTGCCAGAATATATACACTGAGCTAATCATGTACAAACTAACACCGTATTTATTTAATTAAACAATATGATGCTAAAATCATTACGACCCCTTAATTAGTTTGTGGCAATTTATCATTTTGACTTCGAACTATGATAACTCCTTGACTTGAGAAGATAACAAAATTTTTACATGTTACTTTCTTGAGTGAGATCAACAATTTAATTTCAAATCACTTAAAATTATTGACAACTCTAAATTATAATAACTCTTTGAGCCTTGGTTCATGGGATTAAATCTCATTCTTTTAAAATCACTCTAACATTTAATTAGAGTCTTAATTATGTCAAATTAAAGGAATGATATGATGTGCCAATGAGATCTACCTATAAAAATAAGAAGCAACAAACCCTCAATTAGTTTGTAACAATGTATCGAAACAGTTTATAATTTTGAATTTGAATTGTTATCTAGCTTTAAAGATTTCATTGAGAAATAGTAGCAATAAATAAGATCATATTGACAATATTAAATTATTCGTTCATTTAATCTGAAAAATTCTTTCTTACACATTAGGCCAAAAAACCGATTCACAGATGATGAGGTGACTTTTTATCCGTTAAGTGCAACATTTGCAGTTTGAACCCCTTATAAACAATGCTCACCCTTAATTATAGTGACTCCTTGATGCTTGATTTTTGGGATATAAATTTAATTTGTATCAATTATATTTATGGGAAAAATCCCCAATTAAATATATTTCCCAGGAAAGTAAACATTTAAGATTGAATCATTGATTTAATTACTTTGGCGATTTCATTGAGAAATAGAGGGTGGAGGAGTAATAATATACATGAGTTTTGCCTCAGAGAGCGTTCAGCACCATGAATTGTTTTCTAGAATATAAATATACACGTGGTTACCTTATAGGAGCAAAAGTCACACACTTCCTTCATAAAGTGGATGTTGACATTAGGCTTTATTGACCGTTAGTGTTGACGTGAATGATGAATTGGAGAGGGGAAAAAAAAAAGCCAGATGTGAAGAAAAAATGATGAATAGGATGGTGACGGTGCAGACTGGGGGGGGGGGGGGGAGATGCTGAATTGGATGAAATCCAGGTAGATTTCGATTTGAATCGTGAGGTGGGATTCCCAGCACTATGATCCCAAGCCCTTCTAGCCGAATCCAAACTCAACCTCCTTATCTCTTAACCACTGTTCTTCAATGGCGAACCTTCCTTCGACTTCACCTTCCCAGCAACACCGACCATTTTCTTCACTCCATTCTTGCTTCCTTTCTTGGGTTTTCTGAAATCGAGACTTGAAGCAATAGTAAGGGAGTCACTTGAGTTCAAATCTACAGGATTTCCAACACAGGGCCTTCTGTTCGGAATAGGTTTCAAGCCGGAAAGAACAAGAACAGGGGAAGCAGAATCAAGGTCGAAGCGAGTAACGTAAACGAACTGACCCAGTTGGATCTTGTTGCTGTAAATCAAATCCACGTCCTTGTCGGAAATGGAAACATACGCGGAGTGCTTGGAGTCGGAGACTTCAAGGAAGTACCCTCTGCTCTGGCATGGATCATCCCCTCTGGTGAAACAGGGCACAATCTCAATCACACGTGGATTTGATTTGTTTTTAGGTTTTTAGGGTTTTTTCCCCCAATTTTTTAAAGTCTGCACCTTCACCATCCTATTAAGCATTTTTTTCCCCATTTGGCTGTCTCTCTCCAATTCATCATCCACGTCAGCATTAACGGTCAACAAAGCCTAATTAACGGTCAACATCCACTTTCTGAAGGAAGTGTGACTTTTGCTCCTATAAGGTAACCACGTGTGTATTTTTGCTCCAGAAAAAAGCTCGTGGTGGTAGGCACTCCCTGAGGCAAAGCTCATGTAGATTATTGTTCCTACAACCAAAAATAAAAGTAATGAGAAGTGGAAAATTAAAGGATCATATTTATAAGGGTAAAAGAGCAAAAATACACATGTGCTTTACTCTCAGGAGCGCTCAGCACCATATACTTTTTTCGAGAGCAAAAATACACATGTGGTTACATTTTAGGAGCAAAAATCACACCACCGTCAAAATTTAACTTAACGGTGTATTTGCAACAGAAAATGTCATATTTACAACAACATTTAAACACCTGGATTTTGAACATAGAAAGGTTATTTACAAAAGAAAAAAGCTAAATTTACAATAGGAAATACTGTATTTACAACAAAATTTAAAATCTAACCATATTTTACAACAAAAAAGGTCATATTTACAATAACATTTAAACACCTGAATTTTGAACATAGAAAAGTCATTTACAATAGAAAAGGCTAGATTTATGACAGGAAGTATTGTATTTACAATAAAATTTAAAATCTGGTCATTTACAATAGAAAAAGTTATATTTACAACAGGCTAGATTTACAACAGAAAGTGTTGTATTTACAACAAAATTTTAACGGTGGTGTGATTTTTGCTCCTAAAATGTAACTACATGTGTATTTTTGCTCCCAAAAAAAACATATGGTGCTGGGTGCTCCCGAGAATAAAGCACATGTGTATTTTTGCTCCTTAACCCTATTTCACTACTAGAAAAATGTAAATTTGCGACGGATTTTGCGACGGATTTTTTTCCGTCGCAAATTTAGGGGATTTTGCGACGGAATTTCAAATCCGTCGCAAAACCAAGGATTTTGCGACAGAATTTGAATTCCGTCGCAAAAAGCAAGGTTTTTGCGACGGAATTGTATTTCCGTCGCAAAATTGGTTTTTCGGTTTTGTGACGGGATTGAATTTCCGTCGCAAAATCGCTTTTTTGGTTTTGCGACGGAATATTGTTTCTGTCGCAAAATATTGCTTTTTGCGACGGAAATGTAATTCCGTCGCAAATCAGTGGCAAAAAGGGCCTTCAATTCCCCCTATTTTGCGACAGAACTCAATTCCGTCGCAAAAAAAATTTTCTTTTTGCGACGGAATTTTATTTCCGTCGCAAAAAGCGCGATTTTATCTTTCTTTATTTCATTTGGATTGTTGCGCAGTGGTGAGGAAAAAAAAACGAAGCTTCCCGATTTTGGAAAATCCTTCAGCTCCAGCGATGCAACCCTAACCCGCCGTTCCTGTCCGTTCGTCCTCGCCGTCGAAGCTTAGTGGTGGCCGCCGGCATCTTTTCGGTTTGAAGTTCGTCTCTTCTGCTGTTGGGTATTTCTGTTCTGTTCCGCTGAAATTCTCGGCCGCCGGTTTTGATTATGGTTGTGCCGTTTGATTTTAGGGTTGAAAGATATCTTCGTCTCTGCTGGATGGCTCTAGGAATCGGCTAGTTTGGAGGTTGTTTTGGGTGGATGTGGATTTGAGAAGGAAGGGCCTGCAAGGTTGGTTTCTGGTCTGATCTGTTATCTTTATTGTGTTCTTGATTTTCCTTGCCGTTAGTTGTGTATAGGCCGAATTCATGGGTTGGTGAGTTTTTAACTTCAATTAGCTAATCGTCTTGCCGGGTTGGTGCCTAGAGTAAAGGATTTGGTGCCTGGAGGAGAAGGAATAAATTGTTTGGAAACCATAAGGGGGAGGAAAAGGCGTAGCATAAGTTTTCAGGTCTATCTTCTTCCATTTGATCTCTTTCAATTGCATTTCGATTTGATATATAGTTCTTTCTGGAGCCAAAATGATTGAATGTATTTGTTCTGGCTCATAGATCTTTTGACCAAAGACTACAGCTCCGATCAGAAAGTCTACATCTCCACCTACAGTAGCGCTGGAGTGGTAAGGACTTCGCAATCTGCTTCTTCCTTATGTAGTTCAAATCTGATTCTTACCTTATAGTCATTCTTCCAATAAATAAAGAGGAAAAAAAAACGGATTATTAAAATCAAAATTTGGTTTTAATTTGTTTTATTTTTTTGCTAGGATTTGGCGCTTTGGAGGTGATCTGTCTCAGAGGTTTTATTTTAATTTGTTCTGATTTGTACTCTGTGGAACCTTTTTTTTTTTTTGTTATATGTTAAATTTCTGTATAATAATAATCTTGGTAGTTAGAGATATTTTAGGATCTAATCGGATTATGGAATTTGAATTTTGTAATTGCATTTCTATAGAATTTTGTAATTTAAATTCCTAGATATTAGGATTTGCCTTTTATAATTCTTAGATATTAGGATCTGCCTTTTATAATCCTAGATATTAGGTATACAATTTGAATTTTATAATTGCTTTTCTGTTTTATAATTCTTAGATATTAGGATCGGCCTAAACGATAAGTAGATTATAGAATTTGATTTTGTAATTGGTTTTCTGTTTTATAATTCGGCCTAAACTGATCAGTAGAGTATAATCCTATATGAAAATTCATGATAGGAATAAAAAATTTAAATTTTTTTAAAATTTAAAATTAGTCACTAATCTTTAAAAAAATGAAAATTAGAATCTTTAAGAAAAAGAAAAATAAATATTTTTTAAGCAAATCAAAATAAAAAAATAAAAAAAATTATTTTTTTTTTAAAAATCCGAAATTTGCGACGAATTAAACTTCCGTCGCAAATCCTCTGAATTTGCGACGGATTAAATTCCGTCGCAACTCCTCTGGATTTGCGACGGATTAAATTTCCGTCGCAAATCTAGAAAATTTGCGACGGAACTTTATTCCGTCGCAAATTTGCGACGGAATGTTTATTCCGTTGCAAATTTCGAAATTTGCAACAGATTTTTAGTGTCCGTCGCAAATTCCGTCGCAAAACGTGTTTTGCAACGGAAATGCCCTATTTTGCGACGGAAAAATTCCGTCGCAAAATCTGATTTTTTTTGCAATGTTTATAATGTTAAATTGTAGGCTAAAAGATACTTTCGGTCTTTTAAGTTTATATGAGATATACTTTTAATCTCTTAACTTTATAAAGTATACTTTTGGTCCTAAAATTCTAACATCGTTAATATTGCTAACGGAAAACGTAACTCAAGTAATAACGGTGTAAACTTAAATGATGATTGTGTACTTAAATGTTATTAAACTTAAATTTAAAATATGGGTAAATTGAAGAACCTATAAAATTTGTGTATTTAAATGCTATTAGTCATCACTTGAGTTTATCGCGTCAGCGTTTTCCGTTAGCAATATTAACGGTGTTAGAATTTTAGGACTAAAAGTATACTTTATAAAGATAAGGGACCAAAAGTATGCCATATATACTAAAAATATACTTTAGCCTAAATTGTATATTGATTTAATCTAACACATTCTTTCTTGTAAATTAAGTAGAAAAAAGAGATTCTCAGATGATTAGGTGGATTCGTGGGGACTAAAAAATTTTTCTATTATATTTTATTGGAAAAATACACATTTAAATATATATTTTTGGTCAAATACACATTTATGATTTAATGCAAAATCTTTTTTTTTTTTGGATAATAATTGGGGCTTAATTGCCCATTACTTCACTAAAAAAAAAAAACCAGAATTTAGGTATGGGTACACAACTCCCACAGTGTCCTTGAACAATAAATCTACCACCCCTGCTGGAAGAGAATCTAAAATAGTAAAATCATCATTACAAATAAAGCTATGCTTGGCTAACCAATCTGCCACAGCGTTACCTTCTCGAAGAATGTGAGAAAAACAAATTTGTAGCTCATTGCTTCTGTCTCATAGCCATGCATTCAGAGTTCTGTCTCTAGTCTTTCCTTGGATCCAAGCATCCTGAATCATGTGTAAAGTCATCGCTAAGTCTCCTTCTACAATGATCTTGTTGAATCCCAAGCCTTGTGTCAATCTAAGACCCTGTACGAACCCCCAAATCTCAGCAGCCAAAGCCTGAAATCGTCCTCACTTCCTACCGAACCCACAAATCCAGCTACCATCACTCCTCCTCAATATCCCTCCACAGCCTGCCAAGCTTGGACATCCCTTAGCAACACCATCAAAATTTAGTTTCACCTACCCCTCTTCCGGGAAATTCCATTTAATTTCCCTTGGTTTCTTTACCAGCCCAAGGTCATCAAATCTGGTTAGCGAGGTGACACACTCTCTAACATAACTCTGAATAATAAACTCAGAACGATTAGGCATGTTGAAACCTTCTTCAAATAATAATTTGTTCCTCCATCCCCAAATCATCCAATTGCACACCGAAAATACCATACTCCATTCTTCTCCAATTTGCAGATCATTTAGAAGCCAACAATCCTTGTGCTCTATAAAAAAATTGTGGACGTACCTTAAGCACCTTTAAGGCCATCCATCTCCGACGAGATTGCGGACAGCTTCTCAATACATGGTCAAGTTCCTCAACTCCTCCACCACACCTGCTACAAGTAGGTATACCTCCGAGGATACGTGCTCTTCTAGTGGCCGTGAGTAGCCGATCATGTGCTGCCAACCACAAAAACACCTGAATCCTTCTTGTGGTTTTCACCTTCCAAATGGCCCCTAGCTCCATGTTCACATCTCTTCTCAACTGCAGATACACTTGAGATACTGAATACCTATTTCCATGTCCCCCTCTCCACACCACTACATTGTCTCCATCCTCGGGACATGGTGGGGGAATTGCTTTTAATAGTTGAGTAACCTCTAGCAGTAGCACCCCTTCAAGCCATGCCCAGTTCCAATTCCCTTCTCTGTTTAGAGTTTGACTCACAGTGAGAGTTGGATTTAACATTCCCAACTCCCCTACAAAATAGTTCCCCAATTTATCCACCCCATTCAACCATCTATCCTCCTAAAATTTCAAGCTCCTACCATCCCTCACTTCCCATCCAATACCCTTAATGACTTCAGGCCATAATCTCGCAACATTTTTCCATAATTGTGAATCATGTTGCTTCGCACTACACTCAGCTAACCAATTAGCATCCCTTCCATATGTAGCTTTCAGAATTATAAAATCCTTTAGAATTGGCTAATAAGTTCCATACAATTTTCCCTACTAGAGCATCATTCATCCCTTTCAATCTACTTATACCTACACCTCCTTCCTCCTTAGGCCTACACAGTCCTTCCCAGCTAATGGGATGTAATTTCTTCTTCTCCCCATTTGAACCCCATATGAAATTCCTTTGGATTCTTTTGATCTCATCACAAACTTTCCCTAGAATATTTTCGTGTTGCATTTGGAAGTTTATAACCTGTGATGTTACTAATTGAACTAACGTGATCCTTCCTGCTAGGAACAAGGATTGAGTTTTCCATCCACTAAGTTTCCTTTGTACTTTGTCAATCAAACATTGAAATTTAGCTCTGGAATTGCGGCCTTGAGTGATATGTGCCCCTAAATACCTTCCCAACTCCTCCTTGCATTGAAACTCTCCCATCCCAAAAATGATGCTTTGTTTGTCTCTACGAACATTCTTCGAGAAAAAAATAGAAGTCTTACTTGGGTTGATTTTCTACCC
Source organism: Acacia crassicarpa (assembly GCA_034222035.1). Lineage (NCBI taxonomy): Eukaryota > Viridiplantae > Streptophyta > Magnoliopsida > Fabales > Fabaceae > Acacia > Acacia crassicarpa. Next base: position 21,045,425 of record JAWXYG010000012.1, read on the forward strand.
TGAAACCTCCCCAAATAGATCCAAACATGCTAGCACATTTCCCATTTGTTCCTCACTAGCTTCACAGAACAACAACAGGTCATCCGCAAATAGGAGATGTGATATGCATACATTAGATCTTCCAACCCTAACGGGTTTCCATCTTCTATCCTTAACTGAATCCGCAATAATATGAGATAATTTCTCCATAGCAAGAACAAATAGATAAGGCAATAGGGGGTCACCTTGTCTAAGCCCTCTAGTTGGCTTAAATTCCTCTTTTCTGCTCCCATTCCACAATATACACATTCTTACCGAATACACGCAATGTTTAATCATATTGACTATATTCTCTGGTAAATCAATCTCTTCCAATACTTTCATTAAGAACCCCAAACTTAGCCTATGGTAGGTTTTCTCAAGATAAATTTTAATAACCATATAACCTTTCTTGCTACTCATCCTTTGCATTATATGGGCAATCTCCTTGGCAATGATAATGTTCTCTTGGATGTTACGTCCTGGCACAAAGCTAACCTGAAAAGGTGACACAAGACTATCTATAACATCTTTTAATCTACGCACTAATATCTTTGTCAAACCTTTGTATAGCACATTACAAAGAGCAATTGGTCTGAAATGAGTAACATGCTCTGGGTTCTCCACCTTTAGTACCAAGACTAGGAGAGTTTTATTCAGCTCTACAATCCCTTCTGATCTATCCCATAACCTTCTAATCAACTCATACACTTCTTGTCCTACCACATCCCAGTTTCTTTGATAAAATACCGCCGGAATCCCATCTCCCCCTGGCGCCTTGAATCCTCCCATCTCAAAGAAAGCACTTCTAATCTCCTCATTCTCCAACCTCCTTCCTATTCTTCTCATGTCTTCCCTTCTCACTACTCCCCAACCTTGTTTGGTCAAATGCCATCCTCTGTTCATATTTTCCTCCAAGAACAAAGAATCATAAAAGGTCGGGAACATGTTGCCAATTAGATTCTCTTCCTACACCCAAACACCCTCATTATTTTTAAGGCTTTTTACCTTATTCCTCCTTCTGCGAATCATTGTCATATTATGGTAATACCTCGTATTTCTGTCCCCCTGGCTAATCCATAATCCTCTTGACTTCTAGAACCACAGTAACTCTTCTTGTTTGAATACATTCACCAATTCTTCTTCCAGTTCTTTCTCAAAATTCATGAGGAAGGGATTACTAAAGCGGTCTGCACATCGTTGAATCCCCTCCAGCCTCCTGTATAAGCCTCTTATTATGTACCGTATGTGACCAAACACTTCTTTACTCCACACCCCAAGGTTCTCCTTCAATACCCTTATGTTCCCACACACATCTCCTCCTCTCACCCAATTCTGCAGAAGAAAATTCTTGAAATCGCTACGCTTAAGCCATGCTGCCTCAATTCAGAAAGGTCTCGCTCATCTTATATCTGATTCAGGACAAGTATTGATGATTAAGCGATGGTGATCTGAACTTACCCTTACGCCTGCCTTTACCATTGAATTCGGAAACAATTCCTGCCACCTCATATTGCATAAGCACCGGTCTAACCTCTTAAAAACACGATCATGTACACTCCATTTAGGTCCTCTCCAAGTGAAAAAAGGCCCTTGTGCACCCAAATCAATGAGTCTGATTCCTTCAATCCAGTCACAAAATCGTCTACATCTTCCCTCGTTAACCCTACCTCCCCCTTTTTGCTTCACACAAGTATTTATTTCATTCCAATCCCTAGCTAGTAACCACGGATCAGTCATAGTAGTGGCCAAATAGTCCACAGTTCAAGCATAAAGTATGCAAACTCTCGTACTCCACCTGTTTAAGGACTCCATCCACCATATAATGGGGGACTAATGGCTTCGTTAGATCCAATTCAATGCACACTCTAGCAAATTTGTTACGCCCCCTACTAGCAAAATCCCTTATTTTATTACCTTTGGCAATTGGATTAAGAAATAATAGTGCTACGGAGAACTCGAAAAGATCCTATTAACAATATTAATTTTTTTTATATAATTAACAATATTAAATTGTTTGTTGTATTAATCAAAAAGGTAAACTCTTCCAAGTTGGGCCGAAAATCAAGAGATTCTGAGTTGAATAACAAAAGGGATATTAATTCTGAGATGAGAGGATTTTATAACCGCTGTTAATTGATAAACTAAACTAAACTCATGGAGAGAAAAATATCTTCACCAATTATTTTTTGGGTGGAATTAACATTTTATTATTGATTTTACATTTGATATTGATTGAGAATAGAATAAACATATATTGCTACCAGCCTTGAATACTAAAAGAAAAGCACCTATACCTAACAAGATCAAGTGAATACTCCAAAATGTAGTTATTTTATTTCTATCTTTCCATCCATAACCAAAGAATGGAAAAGATTCTTCAAGAGTCTCAGGACCTAGAAGTGCATGATAAATACTGCCAAAGCAATACTACAGCAGAAATTAAGTGAAGCACTCCAGACACAGTATGGAAAGGTGTGTATAACTTCCCTAACAAGACCACCCCCCCCCCCCCCAACCTAGAGTAGCTAGATGGTGAAGAAAGATTAAGCCTTGTTCAACATGGGGCTTCTCTAGTATAAAATGAGCTACTTCAAATAGGTTCATTGCTTCAGCCCAGAATACAATTAATCCGGTATAGGCTACATTAGCCCCTAGTAGTTTTACCAAATAAATTGATAAGCCGGGCATTCCTGCGCCACAAGCGAAATCGGTAGTTTCTTGGTCACGACTAATTAAAGCTAAAGTTTCTTATGTAGTATTTTGAGCTTCAGAAGCTTCTGTAAGCAAAAGAAGATATGTTATGGATTGAAAATATTTTTTTGGTAGAATATTGATTTAAAGCATTCCTTTATGAGATATATATTATTTATTATATGTCTTATCTCGTTGCTAATGTGAGGACCTTATTGGTGGTCGATTTCTAAGTACCTTTATAAGCGTTCTTCAAGTCCAAAGGCATGTTCTAGCCCTAGTAAGCCCCCAAAACCCAACTCACCTAAAGTTTTCTATATACCGAAAAAATAAAAACAACTCCTTATATATTAATAAATTGAAGCAAACGTCATTAAAGGGTAATATACTTTTGGAACCTTTTGTTTGGCGAATTCTCGCCCAACCCAATAACTTTTATTTGTTTATGTATATTTCTTTACTTCTATCCCAACCATTAATTCTGTGAGCCATTATAAGAACCAAACGACCCTAGGCCTAGAAATTCGGTAAGAACCTAGGATTTTTTTGGCCCCTTTTTTATGCTTGTTTTTTTTTGTTGGTTACTTATATAATTATTTCAAGTATTAAGCCACTACCCATTAGTTTAGATTATCAACAACTTAAATTCCTTTTACTTTTGAGTATGCACTTCTAGTTGTCTAATAAGATATATTTTTAAAAAGAAGGAAAAAGTTGTCATACTTTTTACACGTAAAAGTAACAAATGGAGTAGGAATTTTGTTAGATTTATATACCTTTAGTACAATTATTGATATTTTATATAGAAAAAATTGACCAATTTAAATATTCTTTAAAGTGAGTTTTGAATCACAAATTTTCACGTTAACTTAGCAAATATTACCCTTTTATTAATTATGCTAATTTCCTGCAATAACCTCCCATTTTCCTATTACTAACTATAGTCCCTCTGGTTTTAAATGTAAGACAAAATTGACTTTTTTAGATAGATTAAGGAAACTAATTAAATTACATTAAAATATTTATATTTGTTATTTTTTCTCCAAACTATTTTGTCTAACTTATATTATAAATTAATATATAATCTAAGGATAAACAATATATGATATAATTAAGTAACTTATTTAGCTTTCTTAATCTCTCCAAAAAAAAAAGTCAACTATATATTATATTTAGGATCGGAGAGAGTATAATATTAAGGCCAAGAGAAGCCACAAGAGCACAAGATTATAGATATTAGTTGTAGCTTGTGATCACATACTATACATACATACGTATGTATGTTTTTTTTTTTTTTATAAACATCGTCCACATATATGTTTTCAATTACCAAAAAAAAACTTAAAATCAAGTGAAACAAATATGATTCTCTTAAATAAGGTGAAAATTTCTAACCTTTTGAATGGAGAAAAAAATCATATTGAAAAAGTTATTCCTAATTAAACCCAACACTATTTGAATGAGACTTTGTAAGTATCAAATAATAGTAGGAAAAATATACAACGCACGATAAAATCAAATCACAGATGGAGCTACCACTGTTAGGAAGGTTGTCCTTGCCATTGTAGAACCTAAATTCGAATTAGTCAAAATCGAAGATTCTGATGAACCGGATGGGATACCAAAAAATTAATACTCTCTTCACTTCTTATTATAAGACTATTTTCTATGGCGCTTAATATGATATCATTTTTTTCTTTGAAGCCATAAATTTTTAAGTACTTGATATTATCTAACTAAATATTCTCATTCCCGGGGATTATTAAAATTGCTCCATTTAACTAAACATTGCGTTGGTAGTCTTATGGCATGTTACGTTGAGCATGTCAACAAGACCCAACACAAAATTATCTGTTGTTGGTTCTTGTGTTAAAAGAGGTCCCTGAGTATATGCTCGTTATGGTCCATATATATAACAACCTTCTAACTATTTCACCGGGATTAAGAAAAATAGTTAAAAGTAGTTGATATCATTAGAATGATAATATTACTACTTTCCAATATTATTCTCCAATTAAAATGAACCTATCTTAATTACCTTTATTGTCTTTCTCATACAATATCTCTCTACTCTATACTCTCTCATGTCATTAACAAGTGACATATTTACCCAATTGATTAGATTAATATGAAGTTAGTTAATATGATATATAATTTCTAAAAGACCTTAATTATCTACCTTAATTCTCTCATTTCCCATCTTAATGGATTATTGTTGAAGGAAGAGATAAATCACGAAACAATTAATAAATATGAAAAATATGTCTTATATTCAAAACCAATGTTAACTTCCCGAATAGATCCTATATTAAGGATCTGATAGAGTGATTAATAAGGTATTTGTAGAAAAGAAGAATTAAATGTTATTGACTTTTTGCTTAGGGTCTTATTTTTAGGAGAGTAAAACACTTCTAGAATGTGTCATATAATAAAGACTAGAAGAAAGATTAGTTAAGATGTGAATTTGGGCTAGTAAAAGGATCACGAGGAGGATTGGGCTCACACATGAGCCATAACAATATGTGTGAGCCCAATCACAAAACAATATGATACTAGTATTTTAAAAAATAAAAAATAAAAATCTACCAAAAAAATATAACAATATGATACTAGTATGAAAAATAGACTTTTGGGCCAATGAATAATAGCATAGTTGACTAAGGCGTCGGCCTTCATTGATGGGTGATTTGTAAGTACCTCTGTAAATGCTCTTTGAGCCTGGAGATGTGCTCTGACTCTAGTAAATTACCGGTGTCTACCTCCACTTAACTTTATTATATCCAAAAAAAAAAAGACTTTTGGCATCCCAATTTTAAAAGAGACGCCAAAATCTTTCACAGAATTACAAAAATATCACTACCTTCATTTTTCACGTCCCTTTTTTAAAAATGATGTCTTTTAGAAAAGTAAAATCTACTACAAGTCAACACAATTGATTCACCTATATACCCACTACCTAAAAAAGCCAGTGCTTGCTACTACAAGTTCAGTGCATACCGCTCAGGAATTTTTGAGCTCATCTCTTTCTCGTTCTTCTATTTTTATTGCCTCGCATCGGTTTACTTGTAAGAAGAGTTCATTTAATCATGAAGAGTTGTCAAACTTTACTGTACAGTGAAATAACTCTGAAGAACAATGTTCTCATTTGTAACTTGAACCACATACTAACATTATTGTACATGACTAGATAGCAAAGCAATTTTCCTATTGTAATAACTCAAACTAGTGTTTGGGCATACCGATTTCCAAGTATTTGGTGGACTTGGATTTGATCTCATACTCTTATGCGCAGTTTGGCATGAGAGATTTGGAAGGGGTGGGAAAATTTGTATAAATTAATTTTTTTAAAAATTAGAAATATAGGGTTATATAATTTTAATAAAGAAAAATTAAAAAATTTAACACAATTTCTCTAAATTTGTAAATCCAACCCATAGAAAGATTCACTCTCCTTCCTTCATCTCCAAATCCCTCACGCCAAACAACCTTGATTAGGGCCCTATAAATCCTCTCTCATATGTGCCAACTTGCATTTTCTATATTAAGTCATTTTAACATTCAACTACTTTAAGATAAAGTTGATTTTATTTAATCTAATTTATTTTAAAGTATTTATATTTATCATTTTTTGTTCAAACTATTTTATCCAACTTATAAAATGATATACTTCTATAATCTAAAAATATACAACATATAATCTGATTAAGTCACTTATTTAACTTCCTCAATGTCTCCAAAAAAAAAAAAAGGTCAATTATGTCTTATATTTAGAAAATCAGACTGTTAAATCTAAATACCAAGTACCACCTGTTCTATTTTGGCTTCTAACCCAAAAACACAAATCAAATTTGATGAAAATTATATGTATTCACATCGAATAAAAGGAAAGTAAACACTCAGGCTAAGTGAAATAGCAATCGAACATATCCAAACAGAAGCTTAACCGTAAATCACCAAATTTCAATCATAAAACGCAATCCAAGCAAGATGCGATATATAATAATCCCTTAAAATGATATAAACAAACATTTTGAAATAAGGACTTAGGGATTTATACTATATCGTTTTTCAATTCTAACTTAAGTATTTTCTTCATCTTTTTTTAACAACAATGAAGAACTTGGGGATTTTCAATTAAGTTTATAAATTTATTAGAGTATATTCATATTTCTTTCAGGATTTGAAATTTAAATCTTAGTACGATCTTTGATGGATATTAATTATCGAGAACACCTAGTTGTCCATTACACTTTCATATGTGATGTTGTTTGGAGTTTATGATTCATCTCTCCCCTCAATTATCTGGGTTATCCAATGTAATTATGTAACTCTTGGATCAAATGTTTTTCTTTATGTGGACGCTGTTACAAATTTTTCAAGGAAAATCAGATACTTTTTCCCAACACAATGCCCCACGGAGACAAACATGCATTTTAATAACTTCATCATGTTATTATTCTCTCTTGTTGTATTGATAGTATCACTATCATTACCTGATATGCATATTGGTGTCCACTCTTGTCAAAGATAGACTATGAAATGCTTGACCATCTAATAACTCATCTATAAAGATTTTGAGGAAAATTTTTCTACAATATAGATATGATTCATAGAATAATAAGCTTTACATCATCAACGCCTACTTTTAACAACATCTCTATGACTGATGTGGCCGGAAGAGCGCCTATGGTTAGCACCTCTAAGCTAAACTAAACCTATCATCAGTTGCATGCTTCCCATGTTCCAGCCAAATTACTTGATTGATTCCTATGAATCCTAAACTAAGCCCTCTTGAACTGTAATCATAGATTTGTTGTGAGAATACTTAGGTTGCAGCTATGTGTTTAAGCCCACGAAATATTGTACAGGTGATGTGAGTCCAAGGGGGTACTACACCATTTGCATTTCATGGTTGCTGCCAACTTCCTCTATCTCTATCAATCTAACCCTTTTTTTTCTGGCTCCTCTGCTATCTAACAATAGAACATTACCTTCTTCACGTTTTCTTTCAAGGCTGGCAACGGCCGGACCCCAAATTCTCCAGCTGCTCGCGATGCTTTGGAACCATGACCCATGCTACCCCCACCGGTAGAGCCATTCTCTTGCATGTCTGGCTCCATGTAAAACCGGGCACGAAATGCTGCTAGATGAGCATAATATGCCGGAGGAACTGCACGAGGAAAATTCAGAGTCATATATTTTCTTGTACAGGATCACAGGGACAAAACTTTGACCACGACATCATCTTGAAGTGAAGAAACCTATTCACGGCTGATCCAGGTAGTTAGATAGGAGAATGGTTAAGCACATTATGCATTTTCCTTCCCTCCTCTGCTGAGCAAAAGCTTGTTCATCAGCTAACAACGTATTCCGGCCTCTTTCCGGAAAAGCTAATTTCAGGTAGGTTAAAATTTAAAATTACCCAGTCTTAAGGGAGTTAGGACTAACTTTAAGATATGTCCGGATTGAGGAAAACCAAAAGAGAAGCGAAGGAAAGGTTTGATTTACTTCAGGGAGGGAGGTACTTTTCTTCCATTATATTCATTCCAAATATAACCATAAGAATCTCACACCAAAGAGCAAAAATTAAAATCTAAATAGTAATTTCATGTGCTTACCAACAGATACAGAACGTGTACACCTAGCATATGTATAACATAGATTGTTTGTTAAAGACTGAATTCCATCTGCTGTAAAGTTGTTTTCATCCCAAAGGACGTGATAATGAGCTGGCCGGCTAGTCCCCTGCATGACAATGGTAAGACATTTAAAATTACTGTTTATTTAATGATTGCTGCAAGTTAGACATTTAAATTTTACGCTCTGTAGCAGCTACATTCTTTACCAAGTTATAAAATAAAGGAATCCCGTGAGGGTCAGGACAACCTAGTGAGTTAACACATGGTTGAAGGAAATGTTGAAACATGCTAATGGATTAACATATATGCAAGCCTCCGTCACTCAATCTAGAGCCATCACCAAATATTACAAATTCTCATGGAGTGGAATATATAAATGGTCAAACTCATGTTATGAAAACAAATATACCACCTCTTGTATGGATCAATGGACAACGAGATTAGGATCAAGAGGCTACAAACAAGGATGTCCTACTCACAACTATTGCCTAAAAGACAATACAAGTTGCAGGGGCAAGAGGTCTTTGATAACAAGTAAAATACGAATGTTTTACTCTTAATGTTGCTTTGGCTCCACACATCAGCTTCAGAATCTACACTAAATGATTGCAGTTTAAGGTGGGTTGTAGAGCTTTCCTCAAACCATAGAATAAAAAGGTAGGATAGCATTCCACCTTATACTTGTAGTTCTCTCACCCTGAGCTTTCCTCAAACCATAGAATAAAAAGGTAGGATAGCATTCCACCTTATACTTGTAGTTCTCTCACCCTCCATCTAATGTTTTGATATGTGTTAACAATGATGTCAGGTTTCTTTAAAGAACAAAACTTAGATCAAGTTACTTATATTAAATAGGTCAGACTCATAGGTGAATTTACAAGTGCACATAAGCATTCTAACAACTAACAATAGCAAAATAACAAGTGTCCATATTTCATAGGTGAATTTACATGTGCACATAGCATTTTAACAAACAATAGCAAATCAATGTCCATAAGAAAATTTACAAATACTGATTTATATTTATAAGAACCGTGTACAAAAATTTAAAAAATTTTACGAAGGTGGATTTATAAGCTGTGCATACGATTTAACAACTAACAATAGCAAAATAATAAGTGTTATTGTGGAACTCGATATAATAGATATAAACAATTTGACCTAAGTTTTATTCTTCTTTTAACTATCAGTACTTTCAATCAAATATTCCATCAATGAAGTAACTTGTTTGGAGAAAAACAAAAATACCTGAATACCAGCATGACTGCAAAGATAAAAATCAAATTCTGTTGGATGACAGATTTTAGAATCAACAACGGTTCCTGAAATGAGATAAGTGAAAGAAAAGTCAATCCCGTGAGTTCAGCATTTATAAACATGATGAAAATATATTAAAAAATCTGTGTACCTAAGAATTTTAGGAACGGCCAAAATTTACCTGGCAATATATTCCCACTTCTATCTGTACTGCTCTTGTCTCTGTGGTTGTTTGCAAACAACCTAGTGTGATGTCTTTTTTGTACCACAATAAAAGTAACTGGAGGCTGATAGTTTGGCTCCAAGGAAGCACAAGCCTGTATAGGAATAGCCTTTTAGAACACGTCTTGTCTATTAAAAGATTTCATGTATAACGAGAGCCAGCAGTCATTCTCACCTTCCGGATTGCATCTAACTCATAAAGCAGAACTTGATAAAATTGCCCTTCACTTACACCATCCCTGTTCCAAATTCATTATGGTTATAAAAGTAACTATTGTGCTATATATATTAAAAAGCATTATCAAACTGGAGCACGTGTATGCAAATTTTTGTACAGATTTCAATGGAACTCACCCAATAAACTACACTAAGCATGGATCTACCATCCCCAAGAAAGAAATTTATAACACCATTACCAATCTGATTGACTCAACAGCTAGTAATGATTGCATTTCTCAGGTGGGCATAAACATCTGGATACATGCATAAGATTATAATGTATCTTTAAAGGCTTGCATAAATGGATACATTTGACACATTGAATGATGCTGATAAGGACATGTTCACTCTGAGGTGTGCAAATTATAGTACACTCAAAAAAAAAAAAAAGTTCTTATTCAAACCCAACATTTTACGAGGGTTTGCATTATCAATTAACCATTATACGAGCAAACCAACAAGCATAATTCAAACTAATTTTCAGACATTTATTACATCAAAGATGCAAACCTGTAAAATATAATCCTTAGTGGCTTCTGTCCAGTTGCCTTTCTAAAGGAGATCAACAAGTCTCTGCACAAGGAGACATGAAAACAAAAAATTGAGACCTAAAGCAAGGAATTCATCAAAAAAGCCCAATGTGGCATTCAAAACGTGATGTGAAAATCATTAAGTATTGCTTACCGGATCATGCCACCGCTAACCGTGCCACGAACAGGATCATGCCAAGTTTTGTACAAATCTTGAATGAGTTCTTGTCTGTGAGCTTGAGCACACACTAAACCAGCATATTTAGTCACTTCAGGCCAGTCTTGGGAAGCTACTACCTAGAAATTGCATAACAGATATTGGTCACTGAAATCCTCAATAATCATTGTAATGGAGGAGGAGAATAGAGATAAATAGATTCAGTAAACATACAGCTGCAATTGAGGGACTGGAATCTTCTCCATTTTCAGGGTGGGTAACATCTGCTCCAAATATTATGGTTGGAATGTCACTAACCAATGGTATTCTGCAGCTTATAGCATCAAGGAGAACAGTGTTTCTACCCCCCATCTGCATAAAGAAAAAGGTAAAATATCATCACGGGTCTAGGTCCTATAAAAGCATAGACAAAAGTGGGTTTATCAATGCACTATTACTGAAATCACAAAAAGACCAGACTACATATTTAGAAGGTTGTATGACGATCAATAGAAATCCATAACAGACTTCTAACAAATTATATACTGAGAACATTCACGAACATGTGATAAGATGGACACAAACCTTAACATTAATCTTCAGAGACACATTAGCCAGATACTGTTTAGTGATCTTAAAGACGTGCTTTGTCAGGCAGCATTGAGAAATTAAACCAAGATCAGTTTCACAAATTCGCTTGAGATCACCTGAAAAGAAAAGATATTTAAATGGAAATTCATAATTTGAGCATTATATGTCATCTGTCAAATGAAACAGCAATCATATATATTATCAATTTCAAGTAACTGACTTACCATAAAGAGAGCCATTGTTGTCAGGCAATATTGCTAATAGAAGCTCTAACTCCTTTCCCTTGGTTTTGTTCATCGAAACATGATAAACGTGCTTAAGAGCTTTCTCCACTTGCTCAGGCTTGGCATTATATATTGGGATAACAGGCTCTGGACTAAATTCCTGCCAGAACAGCCATATTAATTAAAAAAAAGATTCCATTCCGTTCCTTTGCTACAAACAAAATAAGAACTGAACAGATAGAAAATTACCATGCCAGATACTTCACACATCTGAGCAAGTTCACTACAAAAACTGCGAGCAACACTATCTTGCACATTTCGTGAAAAATTTATGCATGCCCACCGGCTAACGGTCATGCCATTGATCATTTTCTGCCATCCATGTATCAAGTGTCAAAACAAATAGTATTTAGAGCTATCACCAAAAATTTTCGCAAATAGCTTAAGAAATTTGCAACCAACATTAAATAGAATCAAAGCCATTTCATGAAATAAAGGTATGAAGAATTATTTAGTATTAACATCACTCCCCTATTTGCCTTTTCTCCCTCTTAATGTTTTTGGAATATGAATGGTAATTACTCTATAGAAAGTAACAATAATAAGTAATAAAGTCGTCACATTTGGAAAAGTCATTTCCTGCAAGTGCTAGTAATATAATATGAATGACGAAGACACTCTAAGTAGTGACACTGATCTACATATTTATAGATCTATCTATGGTATATAGATCTATAAAATGCCACACTATTTATAAGCCATGAACAATGCAGCACACTTCATACTGCATACAAATCAAAAAGGCCCACAATCTAATGAGTAATAAAGTCTTGGAGCATTTAAATGGGGCGGCAGTCAGTGTAGACTCTTTCTACCAGTTCCCTGGGTGTCTTTGTAGATGATCATAAAATCATGCTTTTTGACTCGTGATTAAAAAAAAGTGTCAACTATAAAGAGTTAAACCCAGTCTAAATCTCATATGCTAATAGGTCCTTCCTAACAATATTATGTTGGCTGTCAACAACAGAAAAGAAACATAGTTTGGCTTTTCTCCTCTCAACTGATTGTGAACATGTGAATTGTGAAGTCAATGTCTACCTTGTTCATCATATTCCACTGACCAACTTGGGGTAAACAGTTCTTTTCTTTCCCAGTGTCATGATATTTCAACTGCAAACAGAGCCGCAAATCATCAATTAACAATGTGAAAAAGATAATATTAAATGTTTCAGTTTATAACAAACAATATCTTTTGAAGAAGGGCGCATTACCCATGGGGCCGGAAGAATTCTTGCTTCAACAGAAGCTAATTTTTCACTGATCTTAATCCCAAACTCCTTTGCATAAGGATCTTGATCAAAAGCATTATGTTGGATGGTCTGCTTGTAAAAAAAACCAAAAAGATAGAATTAACATTAACATCCAACTTCACCATTAAGCTTCCTTGATATCATCATGTAATGTCATTTTTTTCAACATTGGTAATAGTAACTGTCATTTTATTACATGCATGTCATAATCATTATGATTAAACCATTAAAACCAACATTCCAGCGATTGTGTTACTTTGTTTAAACTTTTATTCCACCTTTATAGAAATAATACGCATATTTTGACTGGAAGACTTTATTTTTCTCCGCAATGCATTAATACAATATTAGCATTCAAAATTCGTGAGGTTAGCCATTAAGGCATCCTCATAAAGAAATTGTTCAGTTCGTAGAGGGGCTTTCATATATTATCGAACCTTACAAAAGAATTAAGAGCATGTTTCACTAAAGAATCAGCATTAGCAAATGTCATCTCTCTATACATTCTGAATAACAGTCAATGAATCCTGGCTTCGTAGCTCTTTAATGCATTTAATTGCTACTGGACTTGGAATTATTATTGGCTAAATTTAATCACTTAGATCCTTCTTCACTAACGACTGCCCAATCAAGTACTATTACATTATATTTTAAAAATAAAAAAAGGGCAAAAAGCTCAATGATGAATACCCGCAAAATGTCATTTTCACGATCACGGGGTCTCTGACAAGTGACTTTCAGCAAAGCAGTAATTTGCTTCTCGTTCAACCTTTTTGTATACCGTTGCCCCTCAACAATTTTGCATGCCTGCAAAACCAGAAGCACATAGGATTTTACAAATTTGTCAATAAAGAATGTAGCCACTTCAAATACCAGGAGCTTTCTTTACCTCCATAGGCAAATAGTTCGCCTTCTTTTGGTTTCCCACTTGAAGGCAAGGTAGGTGAGTATATTGAATAGTGAAACCATACATCTCTTGGAAGTACTCAACTACTGATTTCATAGTTGAGTTGTCATCAACAGGAAACCTGAATTTATATATCTCCGTTAAAGATAAAACTTGCCGGTACCATTAGAACTTATGTAGGTTAACGGCAAAAAGAAAAGGAACGTACACAAGTTCTCTTGTTGGTTGAGATGTCAACCCTGAAACACGATATTTCCTTCGTACACTCCCTCTGTGTGTTACTTCAACTTTAACTCCTCGAAGGGCTTTCTTAATCTGTTAGATATCTTAAAGCAGCTCTGTAAACTGTTCAATATTATGTAAACTGAAAATTGAAAAATTAAGCACGAGTCCTTTGTCCTTATAGACTAGGTACCTTTACACGATCAGCATCTGACAATGGCCTTGACAACACATCTTTTCCCAACAGCTGACCAACAAATTCCACCACAGGAAGAGGCTCAATAAACGCAGCTGAGGCCATATCTACAATATTCAAGAACATAGTAAGAACAAGTAAAATGAGAATTGAACTAAGTTTAGATGGTCAATAAATAATAACACATATCTACATTGTGCATTCATTAGATAATCGACCAATCAATAATAACATACCAATATTGAGGGAAAGGCCCATCTGAGTAGGCCTTATGCTCTGGTAAAATCCACACCAAGATTCCAATCCCTCTCCAAGCCTTTGAGGTGTTCTAATATTGGGTGAAAAGAAGGATCTCCCAACGGGGCAAAACCTTTAGAAAATGCAGCCTTTGTGAGATTGAAAATAAGTAGAATATCATTCAATCATAATTCAAGAAGACGAAGAATTCAGAAACTTGTGACTGTTGCTACCTCTTGGTCGATAGCTCTCTTAGTACAATGTCAAGAATCTGAAGTGCCTCCTGTGGAGCATCAGCACGCTTACCAGCTAAAAACTGGCCCAAGTGATGCAAGTTTGCCCGAGCAACAAACTTAATCACCACTTTGTATTCTCTTTCCCTTCTGAAAAAGGTCCATGTGACAATAGAAATTGAAATTCGTTTAACCGCATATCAAACTAAGTAATCATGCAAGTGGGGAGGGGAGAGAGGGAAAAGAATAAGACATGTAAGTGAAAGTGCTAGAAAATTGCCAAGTGATGATGGACCGTAAATTCTTACTTGGGACCATTAACTCCATCGTCTTCATCTACAAGCTTAATTTTAAACTCTCTCCAAGCAAAGGGAAGCTCTCCTGCTGTGTACAGACCTTTTCTGCCATCATATGCAGGGAGCCTCATCCCCAAGTCAGAATCTTTGTACAGTCTCACAAGTTCCGCCATGATGGTCCTGTTTACTGTTCTAGACGACACTTCTGGGGTAATAGTGACCTGTACGATACAGTAAACACAGACGGTATTATTATAGCAACGAGGAAACCATAAGAATAAATCCTCAGAAGCCAAATTGAAGGACTCGTAAATGGCTTTACAATAATAGCGCAGAGCAACAACCAAAAAAAAAAAACCAGATACACATTCAATTGCCATATTCAATTGAATAGCACACATAAGAGGAAAAATCACAGGATGACTTAAATACCATCATTAAGGGTCATATGCCGAAATCTCAATTAATATTTTTACAGTAGAAAGCTGCTAACTTACATCATACTGGTTCAAGTCCTTGTCCGGTAACTCTGCAAAGAAATGGTTAGCCTTCACTATGCATTTTGTCCCAACTTGTCCGTATCCAGGCCTAGGAGCGAAGCTCAAAGATTTACTTGAGGTAGGGAACCCCATCACAACATCACAAGAGTTGCTGTTGCCGCCATTTTCAACAAAAGGCCCATTTACAGTACTTGATACCAGAATCTGACCCGGGTTTTCTGATAGCGGTTTATTAGCCACAGTGCAGGGTCGACAAGCAGGCCGCATCGGAACATCGCCTTGATCGGACTTTCGGCCCCCCCGGCTCCTTCTTCTTCCTCTGTTCTTAGCCGAAGGTGGAGTTTGGCTCTGGCTATTATGGGATTTGGCGTTGTGAGGTTCTTGAGGTGGTGGTGGTGGACCTTTGCCATTTTGGACCGTTTTGGGTGCTTTCTTCGCCGGATTTATGGAGTTCTGCAAGTGGGTTTTGATCACAAGATGCTGCTCCGAGCTCTCTTTCATTTGCGTCACCGGCATGTTGGCTGGCTTCTACAATGATGACGCTAATGGATACACAAAAGCACACTCGTCGAAGGTGACAAATGCCAATTGCACAGAAGCACTTTCTCGTTCAGTTTTCTACTTTCAACTTGTATCCGTCTCACAGTACCGTTGCTTTAGCTGAGAGAACAAGAAAAACCAAATATAGAAAATTGCAGGTCAGCAAAATGAGCAGTAATAACAGTAAATTGCGAAAGGAAGGACCTAACGATGAGAGTGCTCAATCGTTCGACACGCTAAGTTAAAGGCTAAAAGGTGAGGAGCCAAAAATTGTTGAAGATTACAAGCCTTACTATTTTCTTGCAAAAACTGTGTCTTAACTATTCACTAGTACGCAAAAACAGAACAACGAAAAAAGAGGGCTCGACCAAAGCCGGGAAGACGCGAACAGAAGCTACCGAAAATCGCAGAGGAAGAAGAAAAGGCAACGTAAAACAAACTTCGACTACATTTTCTTGTGAGCTTTGCGCAAAATCTCAAAACCAGCGGATATAAAACCCCAATGTGAAATTATGGGTACATAATGAGCTATTCGACACGAAACATTACAAGCAGTAGAGACAAAATGACCGGAAACGAGAAAAACCATTTGGATTCTTCGGCTAGCAAGCCAATTACTATGAATCAGAAGGATAAGAAGTGGTAATAAAATGTCTTATTAGGCAAATGAAAATCCAGAGGAAAAAAAATAACCCAGAAGACAAAACCAGTAACCGTAGGCCTGTCCCCTAACAAAAGAACGAAAATCGCAGGGAGGGAGAACAAATGAGGCGCGGATAAAAACACACGGGAAAAAAACATGAGAACAAAGAATTGATCACGAAGACAGATTTGAAACCAACAGGACAGCCTCCCAATGTGAATAAAACAGCCAGAAGAAAACAAAAACCAGGAACAATATCCCAGGAGGAAGAAGGAATGAACATTGAAAAGGGCAGCAAAAATCACTATCTGGAAGATTTGCAGGGAGCAAGGAAAAAAATTTAATGCTGCCGCTACTGCTATATCGCAAATTGCTCTATTAAATGCCGTAAAGTCTTAAACTAGTCAAAAGCTAAACACACCAAAAAAAAAAAAACGAATGTCAGTTCTCACCAACCAAACAAACAGTACAACAACACCGCGAGTGTGAATGAAGAAGCAAATAGTGAAACAACAAAAACTCACCCTATTTGAAAAACAGAGAGGATTCAGATTTGTTCGAAGAAGAAGAAGAAGGAAGAAAGGGAAGAAGAAGGGAGGGAGAGGGTGAGAAAAGAGAGATGATGATGATGATGAATCTTATACACGCATGCAAGTGCTTTTGGTGTTTTCTTTATCACGTGTAAAAGCTTGTGAGGTCCTGCTATTTGCTTTTAAATTACCTTCACACAGATACAAACCTTCTCTCTCTTGCTTGCTCTTTATCGTTCTCTCTCATCAGATCGCGCAGCCTCGGGGACGTACCATGAGCGAAAAAAGAAAATCTAAAATATTACCGTGGGCGAAGCAGAGAGAGAGAGAGAGAGAGAGAGTGTAGTGATGGATGAGAGGGGTAATGAGTCCAAAAGAGCTACTGAGTATTTATAAAAGCAATCATACAAGGAAGAAGAATAATTCGAACTTGCAGTTCCCTAGCTTGCAGGCTTCTCTCCTATTTTCTGTTCTCTCTCTCTCTCCCTCCAAAAATTTTCTCCCCATTTTCTCTCCTCCCTATGTAAAATGTCCCAATATTTTCTTTTTGGAGTGAAAGAAAAGTGGTGCAAAGAAAAGAGGGGAAAATATTTTTTAAATATTTTTATAAGTTTTCTATTTTAATATTTTTTTTCCTCCTTTTTTTTTTTGGCTCAGATTTTCCTCCTATTTTTCAGTCACTTTTCTTACCATCTAAACATAACATTAAATAAAATAAAATCTGGTTAAAAATAACACAAAATGTTTTGACAACTTAAATATAAAATCTCAACATTGAGTTTGTGTAAATACAGAAAAAGCATAGCTTTAAAAGAGTTATTTCAATTGAGTCATGCTAAAATTGACTCAGACATAGAGACATATATGAAAATCTAGTTAAAATTTCTCACTTAATGATATTAATACTGCCTCATGTGGTTTTTATAAAATATAAATAACTAAATTATGTAATTAAAGACAATTACATATGTAATATATATATATATATATATATATATACTATTTTTTAAAAATACCATTCTTTATGAAGTGAATAGATAATTGATGTAATGAAACTAAACAATGGATTAAAAAGAAAAAAAAATATTAACGATATGCCATTGGTTTCTTTTTATAAATAAAAACTGGGCATTTTCTTAAAAGAATTCTCTTTTAAGTATGAAAGTACAAAATTAAAAATGGAGTAGTTCTTAGATATTTTCTCTGTGCACGGCACTGAATACTTTTTTTTTTTTTTTTGGCCCAGGACACTGAATCCAAATTCATTAAAAAAAAAAAATCCAAATCTGTAATCAATTGTGCTGCATTGAATGAATCACAGATAAGCTCAGACTAATAAATTTACATAGATGTTTCTATTCTTATATCTCTCTTGATCCAATGGACAGAAATAAATCACTCTTTTTTAGGGAATTAATCTACCGCAGAAGGTTAACGTTATTTTCAAATTTCAATGCTGATGACCCTTTGAATGGGGTATTATTACGGTAGAATGCATAATAAAGAAAGCGCTAAATTATAAATAAGCTCCATAAATTTTAGATTACTGGCGTATAACTCCTTAACATTTTAAAATTATTTAGCCTCCTAGACATTTCATTTTTTTAATTATTAACCCTTTGTTGTTAAATGTTCATTATCTTTTTAACGAAAAATGTCATATTAGATTATGAAATGACATATGTCATCTTATGTAAATTACTAATTTTATAAGAATCACGTGAATTTTAAACAGTTATAGAGAATCCCTTGAACTTTGATCAATTACAAATAACCCTTGACATTTTAAAATTTAATTTTAACTCCTTTAAATTTAATTTTAAATTTTAAAACAGTTACTTTGATGGCATTTTTATTCCATCAATATTCAATTATAAAGAAAATAAGTAAATTCTGAGGGGAAAAAAAAAAGAAAATAAGTAAATATTATGCAAATGGTGACTTTTTTGATGTTTTTTTAAATATTATTCTTTTGGTTTTTGTAACAAGAAAACTATTTTAATTGACAAATGAGAGTAAAAAAAAAAACTTAATAAATTTATTAAAATGATAAAAGTAACAACATGAGGTTTAATATTCTAAATCAAAATTTTAAGGAAGTTAAATTTAAATTTTAAAATGTCAATGGGATATTTGTAACTAATTAAAATTTAAGGGGATTATCTACAATTGTTCAAAGTTTAGAGGATTTTATGAAATTACTAACTTCAGGAAAACCCTCTAAATTTTGAACTGATGCAAAGAATCCCTTAAAGTTTGATCAATTACAAATAAGTCTCTAACATTTTAAAATTTAAATTTAACTCCCTTAAAATTACAAATAACCATCTATAACTGATTAAAGTTCAAGGGGATTATCTAAAAAATTTAAAAGCTTAAGAAGTTTTATAAAATTAATAATTTATACAAGATGTCATATAAGATACCACGTACTATCTCATAATCTGAAGTGGCAATTTTTCATTAAAATGATAATAGTAACTTAACGGCAAAGAGGTTAATATTAAAAAAAATGAAATGTCGGAAGTTAAAATTAAATTTTTAAATATTAAGGGATTATATACAACTAATCCAAAGTTCAGAGGTTTTTGTTTAATTTAGCCAAAAGTAAAAACTGAAAATTTGGTAATCATATTGAAAATTTTGAAACGCCTAAAAACAGCCAATTTTTCATCTCAGACAAGTGGTCTATACTCGAGTTTCGTTCTCTGTTTTTATATATAAAAGAAATCTTCGCTGAGAAGGATTTATCTTTCAGTTTCTATAAAACTAACCTTTATAAAAAGTTTCAGTTTCAATGGCATGAAACTCTCGAGTCTATAACCTAATTTTAAAGTGAAATAAAGAAAAAGATCATATTTTTTAAAAAAATAAAATAGTATATTATTTGTACCTTATAAATAATTTATGTAATAGCCAATTTATAAATGTGTGGGGGTTATATCATTGTTTATCTTTATAATTTGGTCAAATTTTGATTTTAGTACGTTTATTTTTAATGGTGTTAGCTAAAGTTAATGTCTTTAAACTTAAATGAAATTCATATGAAATTATAGGGATAAAAATCATGATTTAAAATTAATTAACCAAAATTAAAATTCAATCAAATCGTAAGAACTAAGAATTATATTAATCATATATATATATATATATATTTTTTTATTTATTTATTTATTTATTAATGCTGATGACACCATATTTTTTTAATGTGTATGAGTTTTTGTTTACAAGCCCCAAAAAATTTATTGTTTAAATATACTTAAGTACACGGGTGCAACTTATTTTCATAGCAACATATGATGTGTAAATGTTTTTTATTTAACACATAATTAAAAATTGGTTATACCTGGCTAAAACAAAAATAAATTTTATTAGAGAAAAATTTCTTAACAATTTTTTTATTTAAAAAAAAAACAAAAAAAAAAAGTGGAAAGTTTTGGTGGAGGTGACTGTGGTCTCTGCGTCTGCCCATCCAGTTAAGCACCGATTTGCTTTGGTAAGCCTCGTAACGGTCGATTCAATGGACCTTGAGCTTCTGGGACCCACATTCCCTCCCTCCCTCGTGTTAACTTCTTTTTTTTTTGAAAAAAAAAATCTTAAAAGTTAAAAAACAAAAACAAAACGCCTTCGAGTATTTTTGGACTACAGCTATGATTGAGTACTTCGCGGTCCTTTGCCTTATGATGGGGACCTTGACGGGACCCACACTGTTGAGGGGATCATGACACAAAGTGGGGTCATGATCATGAACCTTGGCTTTTGTAGTGTGGGGTGCGGCTTACTCTAATCATTGGATTATGGGATAGGGGACAAGGACATTTCCCCCCCCCCCCCCTTAAATATAGAAAGGACACTATTTGGATAATTTTTTTTTTTTGGATGAAATGGATAAAATCTGTATTTAGGGAACAAAGTAAATTATAATGAGAGTTGAGGCTTTCTAATTAGGAGATTTCAATATAAAATTGGTCTAACAGTGTAAAGTCTCACTAAATCCATTCTAGTCTCAAGTTTAAGTCTCATATGAGATATTTGTGTTAAAAGTTTGGGTCAAGAATTCCATAATTAAAATATTATGATACTTGGATATTTGTTCATAGGATTTAGAAAAGGCGTAGATACCAATTGATAGTATTAAAAAAAAAATATAACCAAGAGATGTCTAAAATGTAGCTTATCACAATGATTTGTTTGGGATATTGATGGGCAATCGGACTTATGGAAAATCCGATTGGGTAAAAATCAAATTGTTTTTAAAAACCACATCAAGGTCAATAAAATCATTAAAATTGAGTTAGAGCAATGTGAAAACCAAGCAGGAAAGAAAGGGGGAGAGGCAAGAAGTCAAGTTTCACAAAATGCCTTTTGTTTTTTGTTCAAAAGATTCATAAATAGCTGAAATTGTAAATGATCACGAATTGGACTTGGACCATAATGGGACCCCACAAAAAAAAAATGATGTCAAAGGTGGAAAAATCAACAAGACATGATCAAAGGGCAATCAATTGTAAATTGGAAGATAGTGATTGGGAAATGAGGTGTGAGGATCATTACTTGTTGACTCAAAAAAAACCCCACAAAAAAACACAATATACACATATTATTGGCTTTGTATGAATGCTAGAGATCATTGAGTAAAGTGGAGTCACTATTGATGTTATAATTCTAATCTTTAATAAATATGTACTTTATTTTTAAGGTATGCTTCTTTTCATTAATGTATAATTAGAATTATAAAGAGATCATTAGAATCTGTTTAACATAATCATGTTTGACTATACTTTTGTTTTGAACTACTAAAAAGTAGAGCATGGCTCCTCCATTTGGCATTTGACATAATTACTATATTAAAGTATGTTACGAAGGGTATAATAGCAATAATTATTAAATTACTATTTCTCTCCATTCTAAATATAAAAGTTATATAACTAATTTGTATGTATATATTAAGAAAATTTGTTAAGTTAATTACTTGTAAAAGATGTGTGTTTGTTTCCCTAAAATAGCTTATAAGTCATTTGTATTAAAAACTACTCACTTGATAAATAAATTTTAAAAAAAACTCTTTAATATTTATAAGGGAAAAACATTTCTCATGTTGTAGGAGAAATGTTTTCTCATGCCACACACACATAAAATGATGGGACCCGCATATATATATATCTCACCATTTTATGTGTGTGTAGGAATCTTCTTTCTCTCATGTAATACGAGAAAAGTAAACCCCTATTTATAATCAATGGCGATAATTTAAAAACAATTATTAATTTGGAAAATAAAATATATTGAAATTTTATATTTAGGGTCAAAGTTAGCCCTCCAATTAACTACCATATCAAGGATAGGGTGTATGCTTTCATATGGGTTCACATTCTTGCTCATCCAAAAGATGAGCATGTAATACTCATCCCTCTAATTTTAGGGTGGAGACCATTTTTTTTAAATGTATTTTTATCTATTTGGATAAATTGTATGTTGCAGCCTAAAATATTTTTTACATTCAGTATCTTAAATTAATTAATTTCTAATCCAACATTCAGAAATATTTTTCATGTAACACTAGTATCCTGAAATATTTTTTCAATAGCACACGATATATGAAAATATTTGTTTAACACCTAGTATTTTAAGTTAATTATTTTTAGTACATGGAGTTTTTTTTTTAAAAAAAAAAACCTTTTATTTGGAGATGAGCACTACATACTCATTTTTTTTAATGAGCATGGAATGTGGATTCCTTTTATATACCTTGTATCTAGTACTATTAGTTGGAGTGTTCAAAAAAGTACTATTAGTTGGGAGTACTTCTCTAACAATGCTTTTTTGCATTTATAAAGTGTAATCTATCAATCTTTACAAAGAATGCATTCCTATATTTGCAGGCAAAAAAATAAAAGTAAATTTTTTTCATATAAATTTTTATTCTATAATTTATTGAAATTTGGAGAGTCCCAAGAGAAATAAGAAGATTGATGAAAGTACATGAGCTCGCATGTTTGACCCCAACAAACCAAACAACACATATGCATGAGGACTTTAGGGACTAGAGGCCATAATAGTGGCAGGACCACTCTCCTTCTCATAGACTCTCTAAATCCTAAGGAATGAAGCACAAGAACATTTAAAAAAAAAAAAAAAAACCATCCCTTTTAACATTGAAAGAATACAATGAACATAAAAAAAACTTGGATTTAGGCTTAAATATAGATTTAAACAAAGAAGCAAGGCCTAAAACACAAACTTGATGATGGCCTTTAAGTGCATGCTCACAAGATTCCACAAAAACAATGAATGCACCAAATCATTACCTCCACACACACACAAAAGAACATACACACACATGTGTTGTGGGTGTGTGTGTAGAGAGAGAAAGAGAGGAGGAGAGAGAGAGATAGAGAGAGGGATTGTGTTGATTAAATTAAGGAAGCATGGGGATGTTTTGGAGGGGCATAGTGGAAATTCCCAAGTTTCACCCAAAAAGATGAAAGTGGATGGGGATTAGATTAGGGACAAGAAGGGAATAGATGGATGGGCAGGGTTTGTTTGTTTGGGCTTAGGGATTTGCTAATCTCTCTGCTTCCTCCAGCATTCCCTTATTACTTTATTCAATTTTTTTTTCTTTTAGTGGAATCCGGAATAGTGGACTCCATAACTGAATAGTAGACTGACTATAGGGTGGCATCTTTGAGAACCACACACCCACATATTTAAAGGCTTTTACTCGTTACAAACCCATATCCATATAAATAGTAAGCTATACCTCTCGTTTTAGGTTCAACTGATGAAAGAGTTAGACACTCTCATTAAAAGGAAGAATGTTTGATCTTAGAGTTGGTCAAAGGGTTGGGGAAGACATCTTAAGAGTCTACGAAATAACGGTAACATAGGCTAAAATAGAGGCATATATACTCTTAGTTCTGTAAATGAGCTCCAAGCATCTTACTCTTGAATTGTGGATGAACCCAACCCCTCTTCTAAAACTTCTATATTAAAAAAAAAAAAAAGTAAGCTGTAGGTTAATGTTGGTACTTATGATATGTTTGAGAAAATGTGTCTAATTTTAAGTTGAAAGATGTTAAATCTTTTCAAATTTATTTAAGAAACAAAATTGTGTCAATTATTTTATATTAAGAAAAAATTTAGGTGAATTGAATATTAGGATTATCAATGTCAAAACATGCCTTAAGGTTTTTAAAACAACACTTATAAATGTATTTACATGTATAAAATTAAGGTTTCAAAAAGGAAGCTTGGGCCTTTAAATTACAGTCAGACTCATAATAGTGTTTTTTTTTTTTCAGATTTAAAATGTAAATTTATCTTAAAAGTTTTGGTTTGGGAATAATGCTGCTGTAAACTTTTTTAGGCCCAATATTGCTAAGAAAGCATTAAAATGAAGCAATGTTGCACCTTATTGTCAGGAAGCTAATAGTTAACATCAATTTTTTAATTATCAACGTTAGTTTTTTAACGATCTATGATAACATTGTTATGTCTTAAAACTTCTGTAGCGACATTGAATCTGAAAGAATTTTTCCAGACAACATTACTTTGGAAGAAGATTCTCTCGTGATCTTTTTTCTCATTATCTCTTATGAGCCATCCGGACAATTGATTGAGAAGGTAAGAGAAAAATTAAAGTAATATTGTGACATTTTAAATTGATTTGACCGACATAATTTAGAGATTATAATGGATAATAAGAGAAACCTGACTCTATTGCTTCCTAGTGAAAATTCTCGAGACAAATTTTGACCTAAACCCTTTTTTTAATGGTATAACATATAGATATGGGAATTAAACAATTAAAATAAAGAATCGTGACATAGTAGGAATTCAATTAATTTTCGCGCACATTAGGGAGGGGATGATAGTTGGGAGTGGTGTAGAAGGGTGGGAGTTCCAAAGCAAAGGAAGAATAAGGGAAAAGTGGGGAATGTGGTGGGGCCCACCAAACACCACATCCCAATATGCCACACACTGCTCCATTGCTAATGCTTGCCTGCTTTCTGCCGATGACTCCACCCTCGCAATGTAAGGTCTTGCTATAATTACTTAAATCTAACAACTGTAGCACAGTTGACATTCAACTAAATTTTTTAAGTATTTACAGGTTAGTTCTCTCACAGTGTATCTGAATGAAGACGGTTTTTTTTTTTTAATAAGAAAGAAGGCTAACAGCCAAGATTACAAACGAAAGTTAAAACAAAGGGGAGACATTCCCAGACTATCATGATCAACCCAAGACCTTAAATGATATGGACAATCATCTAGGATTGTTGATCTAGAAAGATCCATCTTAACTAAAGCATCAGCAATCCGATTAATCTCTCTATGCACATGATTAAAACTTACCTGCCAATCCTTACCCATCATCTCCCTAATCAGCTCCAAGAGAAGATCTCAAGATTGATAGTTGTCATCTAGAATTCTTCCAATCAAATCCTGAGCATTTGACTCAATAATACAAATGAAAGTTAAAACAAAAAGGAGACATTCTCAGACTATCATGATCAACCCAAGACCTTTAAAAAGGGTTTTATGGTCATAACTAAAGATTCTTTAAGAAGTTTACAGTGTAAAGGGGTTGATTATAACTACCATTGGATATTCTAAGCCCACAAAAAATAGTTAAAATCATTAGCTAAGTGTTCTTCCTAATGAAAGAGATCTTTATTGTTTAAGTAGAAGGTCTTAAGATTGATGATGTTTGAATACAAAAAATATTTTTGAAAGAGCCAACTCTAATAAAATTTGATAATGTTTAAATCTGACCAAATTATAAAAAAGTAGAACTTGCAACCTCTCTCTTTTAAGAGAATTTCATGATACAATAGGCTACTAAAAATTTAAAATATACTATCTTCGCTCTTTAATGTAAGAGCTAATTAATTAAATTTGGAAGATTAAATAAACTAAATAAATTATTTAATTATAACATATATGATATGATCTCTCTAAAATACTTATTTGTATCATTAGATCAAATTTTATTTCTAAACTAGCTCTTATATTTATAATTAGAGATAGCACTTCCTCTAATTCTTAATATAAGAGTCATATAACTAATTTATGAATATTGAAAAAAAAAGCTAAATTAGTTATTTACTAAAAATAGGTGTTAGTTTTTGCAAATACACATTTAATTACATGTGTATTTTACTAACCCTAATGAAAACCACCTACGATACAGTGGATACCTTAGAGAAAAATTATTAATATATGAGATCAAGTGAATTAAAATCTTATATTTAGCTCTAAAATAAGTCCCTTATCTAGTTCCTATATTTTGGGACATGATATATAGTAATTAAACAAAGAGTAGAATTCTACTAACATGGATATTGTATTAATATTAATATTATTTTGCTTAGATTATTTTTATATTAATTGAAAAATCGTTATTAGAATAACATATAGGGATAGAATATTATCACTACCAATTTTATGTCATTATCAAGTCACTACTACTTTTTCGCCGTTAAATCAGAATCTCAATAGGAGAGAGAAATGATAAAGGTAGATGAGATTCTGATCTAACAGTGAAAAAATGGTAGTGACTTGGTAGTGATATAAAATTGGTAATGGCAATATCCTATCTCTAATATATATTCTAAAATATATAAGAATAATTGATATATATATATATATATATATATATATATATATATATATATATATATAAACTAATGTATATTTGTTCAACAACAAAATTTCTTAGCTGTCGAACTCGTGCATGGATGGAGTGTGAAGCTCCGAGATTAAACCCTGACTTTTATTTGTTTTTGGGACCAAGAATCTCTTTTTGTTGGTAGCAGAAAATTCCTTTGCACTCATACTAATGAGAGTTTGTTTGACTAAGATTCAAATTCTAACCTCTCTTTTTTATGAATTAAATAAAAAAGCATTTTGAAGTTATTCCATATTCACTTGCCATTTTGTGACACTTTGAGATATACCTAAAAAAAGTCGACCCCTCAACTCACTTGAAAGGCATCATTTTAACTTGAAGTGTCTCCAATAATACCAAGTTGATGCGCATTTCAAGTTAATCATTATCCAAAATACTATACACACACACACACACACATAGTAGGGTGTCTGCCATGAATATCGTCCTACATATCGAAGAAGCATCATTTCATGTAGTGGGGCATATCTAGAAAGGACACTAGCTGCTTATGATATCTCTCTTCTGCCATTTTAGTTTTGAAAATTATGGTTTTCTCATATGATGATTGTATATAAGATTTTGCTAGATTCTCCTGCACAATTGCCTCGACTGGTTCTATATTCAGTTCTCTTAAATATATTCAGACCAATTGTTTTGCAGTTATTATTCTTTCAATAACGCAGTATTAGTTTTTTTTTTTTTTTTTTTGGCCAAAACAAGTCATAACGCAGTATTAGTTAAGTTCAGGTTTTGTGTATGGAAAAAAAAAAAGGTAGTATGACAAGATTTTTGGACCCATGTGCTTGCATCTTCCTCAGTTCGAATAGTTGAGATCCAATGTAATTTTAAAATGGTGAAGGTGCAAATTTAAGAATAAACGATTTCATTATAAATAGCTATGAGAACTATCTAATTTTGGATATAAAAGTAGGCATAACCTCTAAAAGATTATGAAATATTTCAATATACCCGCTTGGGTCAAAATGAAATTAAGTTTTTATCAGTGAAAAGACAATAATACCCTTATTTTATTTTTTCATAAGAGTATTTACAAAATAAATATAGACATTCATACGACAAATAAAGATATTTACAAGACAAATATGTGAATGACCAATTTTGTTTTTTTTTAACTCCTTGGACATTCACATGTTTTTTTTGTAAATGTCTTTATTTGTCTTAAAAATGGCCATATATATTATCTAAATACTCTTATAAAAAAGGGTATTATTGTCTTTTTATTGTAAAACTTAATTTTATTTTGATCTGGGGGCACCATGAAGTTTTTGAATATTTTTATAGATAATTGAAATAAAATCGTTTCCACGGGATATAAGTGATATTTTTCCAATAAAAAAATAATAAAATAATGGACAAAAGACTAGTGGGATCTACAATACAAAAAGTAACCAAAGTTAAATCTCCTTAACACCATTGTTATATTTACTCCAAATAAATTGTTTATGTGTACTTTTATGCCTCAAAACAGATCATTCTTATTGGTGTTCATAAAGAAATTGTTCATTGCTAAATTGCATTTTGGTCCTTTTTCAAACAAGTAGATATTACCAGAATTGAGTTTAAATCTTATAATTATAAATAAATATAATTGATTTCTTAGTCTAGAATTAACTGGGGCCTAATGCAATCCATTCTTTTTTTATCAACAATGGTTTAATCTAATTTTAAGAATAAAATTTTATTGGAGAATTAGACTTAATAGATACAAGCAAATGAACCCAAGTTTTATCCTTTTATTTATCAGTTAGGCATGTTAAATTTCTTAGGAAATAACTTCCATTTAATATGTTATATTTAAATTTTCTATTTTATTTATTAATTCTTATTTGAATATAATATATACAGATTTATATATTTAGCTACGTTACTCATTCACTTAGGACTATTTTAATTTAACTAAAAAATATTCCACTCTAATTCTTATTATAAGTCCACTATTTTATTTTAAATTTTATTTATTTATTCGTATTTGAATATAATATATAAAGATTAATATATTTATATTAATTTAGGTCAATGATTCACTTAAGACTATTTTAATTTAACTAAATTATATGCCATTCTAATTTTTGTTTTAAGTCCACTATGGAAGAAATTGTTGATCCTAAATTTAAGCCCTCTTAAAAAGAGTTATGAATTACTGCTTTCCAATTTTTTTCCTATTAAATTCTCGTTGAAAAAGAAGAAGAGAGATATGAGAATGATTTGTAAATGTATCGAGAAAAACCTTTTTTATGAGGGTAAACTTAATTTTTATTTTTAAATCAATTTCAGATGTGCCATTTTTTAATATGTGAAAACCATTTAAAATGAGCCTGTAATGAATATATGGGTGTAGGTACTTTCTCTGGTCTTTATTATAAGGTACCAACTAACTATTCTCACAAATTAATAAAAACAATTAAAGTCAATAAAATTGTTCTAGAATTTAAGTAATTTCCAATATTACCTTTACTAGTTACACTAAACTCTAATATTATATTAATTATTACTCTCAGAAAGTACCCTTATTAATTATAAGCATACATAGAAACAAATAATTAATGTTTTTTTGGAACAAGAAAAACGTCTTATAAAAAGAACCAAACAAACTTGCGAGTTAGTGTCTTATAATAAAGACTAGAGGAAGTATTATGGATACATAAAAATATCAACACATAATAAATTAGATTTATTGAGTAGATGACAAGTGTTGATGTTGGAATTGGAATATACTAAGAAAGACAAGTGGGGATTAGTCACTTGCACGTGAGCGTGTGTGAGTGTGTGAAGGTTATGGTTAAAAGAATTAAAAAAAAATTTTAAAAAAAATAAGTAATTATTGTTTATGAAATTCTCCCCATGATGAAGCAGGATTGGCCATCCCACATAACACATGCACCACATAGAGTCTTATTAAATTATTTAATCTTTTTATAATCATGTTGATTAATTAAATAATTAATTTTAAGTAATTTATTAGTTAATTAATTTACTATTTTATTATGATTGTATGGATTTGTCATTTGTGTCTGCCAATGCACGCCTGGAATCCCACATCATGATGGGTCTCTTTGGCCAGTGTATTCTTGTAATCGCCGGTTAATTAATTTATTTAAGGTTCTATTATTAATTAAGTCTCTAACAATGACTCTCATAGTATGCTCTTTTTTTAAAAAAAAAATAAAATAAAAATCAAACTCAGTGCCCTATTTAGTGATATTTAATTTAATCTCTCGTTAAATTTGATTTTATCTAATCTAATTGGAGATAACTCTGTAATGTTATTTTTTTCATTCACAATACTATTCAAAAGAAATTTAATTTCTTTAATTTAACTCAACTAGTACAATTAATATTTGGGTTAAATACCATTTTTGCCTCTGAAATACGCGCTCAGGAGCAATTTTGCCCATTAATTTTTTGGTAGAGCAATGTTGCCCCTAAAGTATCAAAATAGAGCAATGTTGCCTCTCCGTTAGAAACCCTAACGGTCAACGTTAGGGTTTCTAACAGAGGGGCAACATTGCTCCCTTTTGATACTTTAGGAGCAATATTGTTTCACTGAGACGTAGCAATGCTACCCCTCCGTTAGAAACCGTAATGGTCAACTAACGGTCAACGTTAAGGTTTCTAACGGAGGGGCAATATCGCTCCGTTTTGATACTTCAGGAGCAACATTGCTCCGCCGAAAACTTAAGAGGTAAATTTGCTTTTGGGCGCGTACTTCAAAGACAAAAATAGTATTTAACCTTTAATATTAATATGATTCTTTATAAATATGTTATCTGAGAGGGACAAACAGATATTTTTAATGAACACACTTTTATGTCGCTAAGCACTATGAATACAAGAATAGGTGCAAGTTGCCAGGTTCCTTGGAGATTCAAAAGCTGAATTTTATTTTTTCGTTGTTTGACACATCAATTAAAATTTGTTCATAAACAATGAGTTGTATTGAGTTAAAATTTTAAGGTTAAATTACAACCGACTCAAAATTATAAGGATAAAAGTGATTTTTTTTCTAGAACTTCATGAAATATAACCTTTTTTTTTTTAAATTTCATTTAACACCCTCCATTTATACCAATGAATTGCCATATCCTTAACTGTTAAGCTTCAAATAATTGATTTGTTTTTATCAAAGAAACAATTAATATTAGTTGAGAACAATAAATAAATAAATATATATATATATATTTTCTAACTATGCTCTTAGATGATAAGTGGGAGAGATAATAAATATAACAAATACAGTTAATGGATAAAGTTGAAAGAAGTATAATAAATGTGTTGAGAAACTTAAAATGAAGTTTAATTATATTTTTGAGCACACCTATTTACAAATTTAAAGTTTACATTTTGAGAAAGAGAGAGTATAAATTAAAATTATCTAATCAAATCATAAGGACCCAATTTAACCAAAATAAATTATAACGACCTCATTTAAAATTAAGGAGCACTAATTTTTTTAGTAATTGCCAATAAATTATATATGCTGATAATAGAACTCAAAGTCTCAAACTCTAGGACTCTACATATGCGACGTACATATATAAAAATACTGATTTAGATTAGCGGTAAAAACTGTTTTTTTTTTTCTAATATATAATAAGTTTATGAGAGAAGTTTTGTCTCGACTTACATAAACGTCTTTTTCTAATATCAATTCAATCTGGCTTGAGTTTAGATCTTTGAAGAAGCAAGGCAAGAATTAAATGATAAAAGTCCAAGAAAAGATATCAATCAAAATGAATCAGAATCAAAAGATTAAAGATTGAAGCAAGCCACTGAGATTGAAAAGAGGGTTTGGTTGAATATCACATCAGGATTCCCAAGAAAAATTTTTTAAAAAAAATTGTAGGGTTTTTGGATTGAATTTTGCAGGAACATGTTCCGAACTGAGAAATGGAGCAAAGCTGCAAGAAGCAGGAGTAGGAGTGGCATCACTATCAGACCTTTTGCTTTTAATTTTTGCTTGTGTCAGTTGTATTTTTCCCATAATTAGTTTCTCATTTTCCAGTTTGGTCAAAAATCTTGTCCCTCCTTTTCCTTCCCTGCAATTTCTCCACTGTCACTTCGTTTTAGGGCAAAATCAATTTTGAATTTTTTATAATATTTTTAAATTTAAAGGATAGGAATTATAAGAGAGATCGATCACACAATCTTCTACCACTCTGGTCTTATTTATAAGTCCAGTTTGACCAAATCTCACATACCAAGGAAAGGTAACTATCTCAATGATTATGGAACAAATTTCCAACTTTACCCTCATTTATGAATGGGTACCTTTTAAAATTTATTGTCAAATCTCTCTCATCTTTTTCTTTTTCCAACATGGCTAGCCAATCTCTCTCATCATCATTATTATAGGCAAAATTGTCACAATCTCATTTATTTAGTCAAAATAGACTTATAAAAAGAACAAATTTTTTTGATCAAATTGGATTTATAAATAAGATTAGAGTGGTATTTCATTATTTAATTTCAGCGGTTCATAATTATGGCTTGAATATAATGATCCTAGAGCATATAAACATATTGAAATATTTATTGTCCAATTTTTAATTATTTTCTTAAAAACAATTAAGGTCAATCATTTTAATTTTTATAACATGAAAAAAATATTTTTTACTATCAGTAAAAAAAACAATTTGATTAACTTAATTTAAATATTTTCACATTATAAGAAAGTAATATTTTTTTTTTTGGAAAAAACTTAGAAAAATCAACAAATCAACATCGACACGTTTTCAAACATGTTAAATATTTTCTCAATATCTCATGCGCTCATTTTAAATATGATATGATAGTCTCTGCTATAAAATTTAGATTTTTCCCCATAACTTGTGCACTCATTTTACTTATATAGTGTTTCACAAAAAAAAAAAAAAAAAAAAGGTAACGATTTCACACTCTAAAGTTTATATTTAAAAAATGGGTTAATACAATTTTTCGTTTTTCAACTTTGTTTTCATTTTGATTTTGTTTATTCAAGTTTTATATTATGGGTTTTGGTTTTTCAAGGGAAAAATTGTCCAAGTTTTTATTTAATTATAAGGATTTATCTTTTAAATTGAATGAAATTTGAGGCATGAAAACCTCTGGTTTAAAAATGAAAAGAACAAAACCAAAATGAGAATAAATTTAAATGATCAAATAATATATTAACTCTTAAAAATTGTTACCGAAGTTTGATATGTTTTTTAACTTAAAAATTACTAATACTCTACAGGATTTTGTATACAGACAGTATAAGTCCTCAAATTCAAGCCCTTTTAGTTAATAAAAATTTTAAAACAGAAACTCCAGTAGTCGAATACAAGTCCTTATTTTAAATAAAATTTTTAAATGAGGACTTTTCAACTTTTTTCTCTAAAAAAATTTTCATCGTTTTCAACCAAGCATGACCTTTCATTCTCATTCCCTCACCCCAATTAACAAAATGATGGGTTAAAAGCTAATTTTGCCTAAAATTTATTATAGAGGGGTAATTTTATTTTGAAAGTGTCAAATTTAGAGCAATTTTTCGTAACCTTCATTCCAATTAAATTTGAATGTTAGTTGGCAACATATTTTGAACTGACAGTTTATGTGTTGTCCATGTTATTTTTATTAAAATCCAAATTTGCTACGATTTAGAAATTTTTGGAGCAACATTGTTTTTAAATGAAAACTTTTTCAGACAAATTTGTGCTTCACAAAAATGATGTGAGCAACATATGGTTTGTCAATTTAACATATTTGGTTAATTAAAGGTTATACTTAGCTAAGATAAGATAACGGCAAATGTAAAATTGCTTTAGATTTAACATTTTCGAAGCAAAATTGCCTTTAAAAATGGGAAAAGCACCAAAATAAGATTTTTTTTTTCAAAAAAAATACTTAATTAAAGTACATTAGAAACTTTTTATCAGAGTAATGCTCACATCACTAATGGCGTAAAAGGAGTTCACACCACCTAATGGCGTGAACCTGTTCCACTCCACGCCACTAGGTGGCGTGAACAATCAGACCCACTCAATTGCGGGCCTGATTCCATTAAAAAAAAAATAATTAAATGTCAGTGGCGTGAACCTTCTTCACGCTACTGACACTTTTGTGTCAGAAAGTGTTAGTGGCGTGAACCCTATTTACGCTACTAGTGACGTAAACTGTCTTTACGTCACCAACTACATTAATTTATCAAAATATTTTCATTATGCCTTAATTAGGTAACTTTTTTGAAAAAAGAATATTATTTTGGTGCTTTTCCCTTTAAAAATCTTTCAAGGAAAAGCTTTCCTTCTCCAACAACTTTCGAAATAAAATTGGTCTTTAACCCACTAGGAATATTAAAACAAACATAACTAATGTTAATAATTAAATTAAATCAAGTGAAACAGAGAATTGTGGGAAAGAGCAGAATAGTACAAAACATAAGAGGCAAGAATATTCACAATGCTGATGAAGGATGATATAGAGAGAGAGAAGCAGATGCTGTTTCAGTGTTTGTTTGGCTCCCAACTTTGAGCCAAGACAGCTGATGTCAGTCGCAGACACTACTCAGCCAAACACGACACTATCCTACACCTACCTTTCATCATTCATTCAAAAAAGCAAACTTGACCCCTCCATTTTTTTTTAGGAAAAAGATATATAAATAGCATGTGATGTTTTATAGGATTGGGAGGTGATATGAGATCAAATTAGGATTTTAAAGTGTTTGATGATTTTATCATAATATTCTTTATTTTTTTTTTTAATAAAAAAGAAAAGTACACCCCGCTGGAGATCGGTTGCCAGAGCTCATAAGCTAACCGCTGGAAATGGGTATTTCATTTGAACCAAAAATCAAACCATTGATTTAAATCTAAAAACAAGAAGTCAAACAAAAAATTCAACCTTGCAATCCAAGATCAACTAATACAAGTCAGAATCGAATTAAAGGAAATAAGAAAGAAATCGAACTCACACTAGATGGGACTTCAAAGTCATACTAAAAAGCAACCAAATTGAAGCCACACTTGTTCCTTCTTCTTCTTAAGGTTCAACACATATTTTGAAAGGTCAGAACTATATATGGTGGCAATCTTTTTGATAAGATGGGTTGAACTTATTGTGACACATAGGATTTTGAAATTCCTCTTCAAGTATTAATAGAACTCTTTGTCATTTGCAAGTATTAATAGAACTTTCTGAATTTGGAAGTTCATAGGGTATTTATTCCTTTTTTTTTAATCATTTTATTAATAAAAGCTCCTCTGGGGGCATTTTCGTCCTTCCAATATCTTTGTCATCAAGCTGTCCCGCCTGTTTGGGCCCCACACTAATCCTAAACACCCCCTGGGCTCTGAGTATTTTGATGTGGGCCATATATACAATCCTCTTTCCGTTCTGTAATCTGGGCTCCCACTCCATGCCTTGTTGGCAATTCTAAGATCCTCTTCAAGCTTAAGCTTAAATTTAAAATTTATTTATTTATTTTTTTAAAAATGGAAAGCTAAAAAAATGGTCAAATCTAAAAAAAAAATCGATGAAAACAATATATGTTGTTAAATAAAGAAGAAATATTGTGAGGTGAGAAGAGTATTTGAAAGTTTTGAAATGTAGAGAAATATATGTATAAAGAATACAGAGATGCACATGGCAGTTTTGGCATGAAAAAGCAATAATGAAGAAGAAGAGGTTGATATATAAAAGATGGGAACTACCTCTCGTCCTTGGGTTCAACTGGCGCGGGGTCGGTCTTCCTCACCTTTAGAGAGGGGGTTTGATCCCTACGTTGGTCAAGACGCTGGGAGAGTCATTCTAGGGGTCTAGGAAGCAGTGGTAACGCTGGTAAAGGTGGAGGCATGTGTACTTTCTGGCCAGGATCCCCTGTGGACTGAGCTCCAAGCACCCTTCCCTCAGACTGTGGGTGAGCCCAACCCTTTTGCTAAAATTTTGTTATAAAAATAAATAAATAAAAGATAGGAACCCTACAAATAAAATAAAATAAAATAAAGAAAAAAGAGAGAGAGAGAAAGGGATAGAAAGATGATTTTCGTAAAAAGTGCAAGAAAGTATAGAAAGGGAGAGAAATTATAGGGAGGGAGGGAGGGGTTTGATTCATTCACTTTATTGTAACAAGGGATTTTATTGGAGAAAACAAAAGTCTCTTTTTTATATCTTAAAAGAGAAAAGAAAATTATTAAAAAAACAATACAAAACAAAATGCTTTAGGAATGATGGGACCAATGAGTCGGTTGGTGAAAGCTATGTTTATTTGTTGCAAGATTAAAGGCGATCAACTTCTTGTCCTTCACTTTGACTGCCCCTCTCCCCCTTCTTCTCCAGTCCCAACATGCATGCACCTCAATTTCGATTTTGTAGTCCCTAATACTAAACATAGGAATTACATAATTAATTTCTAAAGTTTAAGAAATTAGTTCAATTATTTTTCTGGTATAAGTGGAAACTTTACCACCAGATATCCGACGTTATTTCTGGACTTGGCCTTCTCTACTGGGCTTAGTTCGGGCTCGGAGAGCTAAAGTGTGTCATTTAACAAGTTATATCCTCTTTAGATAAGTGCATTTTCTAATATTTGAACTTATATTTTGATCTTTATAGGGTTATATGATTTAGAGGTGTTCATGAAGTTTGAATGCTTGCAATGCCCACCTGAGCCTAAAAAAGGAAATACCTAGCTAGGCCTTAAAAAATCAGCCTATAAATCATTTGAGCATTTTCGAGCTAGGCCAAATACCAGGTACAGTTGTGCACCGAGCAAGGTATGCTGCCTTGCCCGCAATATATATATAATAATATTTAATATAAATAATATATATATTATGTATATAATGAATAAATATATTTTCTATTTACTTAGAAAATATGCAAATTTTTCATAAACATATTTATGAAGTTGGTAAATTGAGTTTTGGAGAAATAAATTATTATTAAATAATATCTATTGAATTACTTTATTTTATTAGCCCATGAATTGAATATAAACAATAAAAATATAAAAAAGAACTATTGTATGGAACAAGTTTTTGAAATATCAAACTATATTTTTTTTTCTTTTTTGGATGCTTATTCATTTTTTAATTTTAGGGTAATTTTCAGGCATGGAAACCTGCTTTGGCAGAAATTACTTAGGCTTTTACTAGATAGGGCTAAGAATCGGGTAAGGCATCGGGAAAGGGTCATGCCCTATCCATGCACACCCCTAATACCACTTACCATCTTGACCAATCATTTGTTGGTAGTTAATTAATTATTTGTAAAAAGATTCCTTTTTTTTTTTGAAATACCCTTTTCTCATTATTTGTATTTGAAAACTGACAAAAATATTCTTAATATGTACAATCAATAGAAAAAATTCAGAAGTAAAATTATAAATTTGGAAGATCGTAGATTGAAGTCTTACGAACCAAACCGAAATATTAGCTCTTGAAGTACCCTTTTTAGTTATGGATTGCCACAAGAGTTTTTGTTTCATTTCCTTATTCTTGACCATTTGTACTAACCCAACTATGCAATGTCACTCACTTTTTTCACAAGCTACTATTGCTTTAGATCACTCATGCCTATGACTCCTTTTTGCCACTTTTCTTTCAATACCTAGAGAAAAAGTGGGAAAAAGGTTGTATTATCATGCAATTGGAGGGATAAGTATAAATGTTAAGAGTCTTGGGGAAAAATAAAATAAATTTAAAGTTCTTAGACTAGGATGTGTTTGTTTCCTAGTTAGTAACATGCTTTTGTGACTTTCAAGATAATCCTCATTTCACATTACTTTTGATAACGGGTCTCAATTTTTATCCTTTACCCTTTGTTGATCCGCATGATTATCAATTTAGTCCTATCACTTAAAAAGTCGTCATTAAATCTTTAAAATAATTTTTTTAATGTAAACTCTATCATTATTACTTCTAATTTTCTTAAATATATAAATTTTTTGACCAATTTTTAAATATTTAGCTTAATAATATGTATTTAGCATTTTTTAAAAAAAAATCATAAGAAAGTAAGAGTTAGAAATTATATTTGTTTAATGTCTACCCCACCTAAACTTTTTTATATATAAAAAAAAGAAATTATATTTGTTTTTAATGAAACCACTATTATTGAAACTACCCTTGAAAAAAAAATATATTTTATAATTAAAGTGTCATATTAAAAATATTATTTATAATATCAAAGTCTTATTTCATTAGGTGAAATTGCCTACATTTATCTTACAACTCCATTGTGTTTTATATAAAATTAATCCATATGAGAGGTAAGCTACTTTTTTTCCCCAACAGAAGGAAGCTAACCGAGAGCTTGGTTCTTAATTTCTTATTACACATATCAAGTTACCAACAATTAAAAATTTGCTATATCCATTTTTAATAACTATAAAATTGATATTTAATTTATACAAGCCAAAAACAGAAGGGAGGATAATTGGCCCCAAAAATGGTAGCAAAAAATTATGACGTGCTTTTAGAAAAAAGAAAAGAAAAAAAGGGGGAAAATCTGACAACACAAAGTAAAGTGTACAAGAGGCTGTAAAAGTGAAACTCTGAAGAATCACCTTTTTCTTTTTTCTTTTTTAACATAATTGATAATTAGAGACAAGTTTGCACTTTGCAGAGTTTAATATAAGCCATGTACCTTATTTTTTTAGTTGGTAAATGAAATTAAAGTTTAAACATTTCTCACATAAAAGCTGCACTTTGTCATTTTTTTGTGTTGAGTAACTCTTAGTATGATATTGCATGTTCATCTTTTTCGTACACACATTTTTATTGGGAATTTGGATTTTTAACTTTAATAATCCACAACATCGTCAAATTATGATTTATTTTTAAAATTTACGACATTTTATTAGGTTTTAATAACTTTCATTTTCTCAGAAAAATTCGCATTATGACTATTCACAAGTTTTATCGAGGGACTCACAAAATTTCATTAGGTTTTAACAATTAATAAATTTTTTTATGCAAAAACAAAAATTGTTAAACCTAATGAAATGTCGTGAATTCTTCAATAAAACTTGTAAATGAATTGATAGTTTGATTTATTTTATTTTTTTGGTTTTGGGAAAACAAAGTTGTGAAAACCTAATAAAATATCATAAGTTCCTTAATAAAATTTGTGAATGACTTGATAGTGTGAATTTTTTTTTCTTCGAAAACAAAAAGTTGTTAAAACCTAATGAAATGTTGTGAAATCTTTAACAAAACTTGTGAAATAAATTAATAGTTTGATTTTTTTTTTCCTGGAAATCAAAAATTGTTAAAACCTAAAGACATGTTATAAATTTCTTAACAAAATTTGTGAATGACCTGATTGATTGAATTTCTTATTTTGTAAATGAAGTCATTAAAACTTAATGAAATGTCAGAATTCCTTAACAAAATTTATAAAATGACTTGAGTTAAAGATCAAAAGTTCACACACACACACATTTGTTTGCATATATTGTATTGAAAGTTAATGATGGCCTAATAGCCACCATCCTTTTTGGGCAAATCGAGTGGTGGAACTCCAACCCCACCACTTTGGGAATATTAATTCCCGATCAAATATTTTTGCTCCAATCGTCGATGGGGGAGGTTGCCAGTGGCCAGTTGGTGGGGTAATATATATTTTTAACAAAAATACATGTAAGGGAGATTTAGCCATTTTCTTTTAATTTCAAAAAGACAAATCAGGTACTAATATCTTTCTGGGATTATGAATATTCAAAACACCTTTTGGTCTTTGATCATCTTTAAACACTTTATAAGAGATTTTTCTTTCTTTATGTTTTCGGAAGTTATATTTAGCTCACATGATTTTTTTTTTCAAAATAATAGACAGCCTTTTAATTACCTTTTATTTCAATTAAGTTTAGTAACTACTATTATAGATCTTACTACAAGAGCTACTTAATTAATTTGAGTCAATTAAGAAAGTTAGATAAATTATTTAATTATACTCCTTTGGTCATAAACTCCTAATTATATGAGCTAGTTAAGAGGTTAGTTTTTATTCTAGATATAAGGCCTTTATCTACTTTATCTCAAATATTTATCATTTTCCCCAAAATTGATTTACTTAGCCCATAAACTAATATATAATAGGGTTAAGGTGCTAAAATAACATTCAACTTTTTATTAAAAGTATAATAGTAACTATAAACTTTTAAAATTAGGGTAAAACTGTTAAACTAACCTAACAAACTTCCATATATTACAAAGGGGAAAATTAATCTTTTGGTCATTGAAATTTTGATTCACTTATAACTTAGTCATTGGAGTTTGACTAGGTATAACTCAATCATTGAATTTTTGACTTGCTTGCGACCCAGTCCTTAATATTTATGAGTCATCTTATATGGCAAAAAATGTTAAAAATAGTAAAATACAGGTAAAAATTGCGTAGATGGATTTTGTCGCTAGGAACTCGAATCCTCCTCCACCTCTATTTTCTAGAAATCTTGTTGGGCATCCGTGACATCCATGATAGATCCTTTAGAAGCTCTTTTCAAGTATAATGTGAGATCAATTTCTTACATTAAAGGACTTCAAAATTATGAGCATCATAAGGCCATTTATTATTTATCATTTAAAAGTTAAAAAATCTTTTTTTTTTCCACAATGGCGGTTTCTCTCATACTAGGATACTTTATTAGAGTTAAAAGTATTATAAATGGCTTCAACCTTTTCTCCATTATGAGTCGACAGAGTCGTTCACTGCCCTCTAGTACTTCAAAAGGATTTGTTATGGATGTCATGGGTTCCAAGTGTGGTTTTTGGAAAACTAGGGTAGAGAAAGATGTGAGTTGGTGGGGATGAGGACACTGTTTTTTAACTTTTAATTTATGTAAAATTTACATAAGCAATTTTTAACATTTTTGCCATATAGAAGACTCAGAGAAACATCAGAGATTGAGTTGTAAGTGAGTGAAAAATTCAAGATTTGAGTTATGAATGAGTAAAAATTTCAAGGATCAAAAGATTAATTTTCCCCAATGTAATACATGAAAGTTAGTTGAGTTTAACGGTTTTACCCTACATTTGAAAATATATAGTTACTTATGCTCCAAAAAATAGTTTACAGTTATTGTTGCACTTTTAATAAAAGTTGAAGATTATTTTAGTACCTTAACTCTATATAATATAATGTTATACATAAACATCCTAGGGAGATAAGTAGTTTGTTTAACTTCTTTTATCTACTTGAATTATTTAAGTAGCTCTTATATTAAGAATTAAAAGAGTAACAAATATGACTTGATCTTCCTATAATACTCATCTATAACATTATATTATCTATTACTCCGTAGTTTTTAAGTTAAGTAAATTAGTTTTAAGAAATAAAAAATATTTAGGATAAAAATCAATCTCTTAATTAACTCATATAATTAATTAAGGAGGGTTGTACGTATTTTTCATTGTATATGTTTAATCGCATCAAGATGTTTGTCAGTAGTCAATTTCGTTTCATCTTTTAGTAGTTACTAGTTAGTGAAGTTATTTTTAATGATCACTTCACAATAAGTTCAATAAATCATTTATTTGAAAAAATAAATGCTAATATCAATATAATCAATACTAATTTTCGTAATTTATGAATAACAAAACTCATTTTGAACATCATAAAAATATATCAGACACATCTAGTTGATATTCAAAAGAAAAGAAATGATGAATATCTTTAATATATATACATTATGTACATGGTACTCCTTTGATATTAAATATAAGGGTCAGTTAATTGGTTTGCTTTGATATTAAATATAAAAGCCCAATTCACTTTGCCTTCTAAAAATTTATGGGTAAAGGAGTAATTTTACACATGAACTTTATCTTAGGGAGCGCTCAGCACTACGAACTTTTTTCTAGAGCAAAAGTACACACGAAGTTACGTTTTGGGAGCAAAATACCACGGACCGTTAGTT
The DNA here is from genome assembly GCA_034222035.1 of Acacia crassicarpa. Taxonomy (NCBI): domain Eukaryota; kingdom Viridiplantae; phylum Streptophyta; class Magnoliopsida; order Fabales; family Fabaceae; genus Acacia; species Acacia crassicarpa. The sequence continues at coordinate 21,087,165 of JAWXYG010000012.1, forward strand.
GACAAGACATTGATCGTTAACTTGGATGGAGTGAATAATAACGCATGTGAAATTACCATTTTGTCATTAGTTTTAAATAAATATAAAAAAAACTAAAATTCCCCCTCGGCGGTGGGCCTCACCATCGCCGGCGACCGCCACCGGCAGCTACTGCCGCCGCCAACCACCATGGCCACCGGTGGCAGTGGTTGCCGGCGGCGGGGTGGCTGATGGTGGGGCCCACCGGGGGTATTTTAGTTTTTTTTAAAAAAATTTAAAACTAAGGGTAAAAGAGTAATTTCACCGACATTACTGTTCACTCCATCTAAATTGATGGTCAACTAACGGCCCATGGTATTTTTGCTTTTAAAACGTAACTTCGTGTGTACTTTTGCTCCGAAAAAAGTTCATGGTGCTAGGCGTTCCCTGAGACAAAGTTCATATGTAAAATTGTTCCTTTACCCAAAATTTAAATTTCTAATAATGTGAGTGAACAATACATATAGTGGCATGATTACTATTGATTAGTCACCAAGGGTTTTGCAGTTTATGATTAATGAGAAAAATGAAAGATGATGATTTAGTTTGCTTTCTTCCTCATGATGCACTTATTGTGTATTCACAGTATCCTTATATTATTTATTATTATTGCGCCAATAAATAATAATATCCGATTTTTGCATAATTGCTTTCGTAAATATTTTAGTTTCTTTTATCATTCATAGTCAGAAAAAACAACTCCAATTTTCTGAAAAAGTTACTCACAGAGTAATAATTCAATTAGTCAGGCAAAATAAATAAAAGAATAATCATGAGGAAGAATCCAGCTCTTGTATATCAAAATTCTCTTGATCATAATGAGAAAGGTGTCGATTTTTCAATAATCATGAGGAAGAATCTAGCTCGTGTATATCAAAATTCTCTTGATCATAATGAGAAAGGTGTCGATTTTTCGTAATAAAAGTTAGTGACACAACCTAGCTCTCGTTGGTAATGTTGATATACATATATATATATATATATATATATTGCATATTTGGTAATTGGGTAAACTTATCGGACTTATGAGATATATATATATATATATATATATATATATATGGGAAAAACACTTCTGATATTGTAGAAGAAGTGTTTTCTCATGTTACACACACATAAAATGGTGTTACCCACACACACACACACATATATAATTAATATTACATATATATGTGGATCCCACTATTTCATGTGTGTACGAATTTTTTTTTTCTCATGCAACATGAGAAATTTAAGTCCCTATATATATATATATATATATTAGTGTTTGGTTGATGAGTTGTTCCAATTGGAATTATTGATCAAAAGTTACTTATTTAAAAAGTTATTTTGGGGATCTTTTTAAAAGTTACTTATGGACTTATAATGTTATTTTTTTTAGTATTGTTCAATATCCAGATGTATATTTTTAGTACAATTCAGTATCCTAAAAAATATTTTAGGATACTGATTGGTAATAAAAATAATTTTTTTAAGATCATAAAATAATTTTTCAAGATCATTAATTATTTTTTAGTACCGTTCAGTATTTTAAAGTATATTTTTAGTTCCATTAGTATCTAAAAAATATTTCAGATTGGCTATAAGTTTAAATCACAAAAGCTACTGATACCTACTATCACGATATAATTTTTATTCAATCTCACTTTTCCATAAGTGAGATTGACTATAAGTCTTTTTTTTTTTTTCACTGATATCCCAAACAAACCCTGTGGTCTCGAATGAGCTTCTTTTCTAGCTTAAGTAAAAGAAAATAGAAAAAAAAAATCCTAAAATCTTCAATCATTACTTGTGTTTCACTCCACTCTTACCCTTTGAACTGGTTTTGGATGGCCAAAATTCGGTTTGGTGCATATGATATCGTTCTCTTTCTCATATGCCCCCTCAAAATCTTATATCTACTTTTAAATAAATAGAATGAATTAGATTTAATATTATTTTTATAAACATAAATAGATAAATTTCAACTATTAAAATTCTATTGATACAGTTCATAACTATGATACAAAAAAAAAAAAAAAAATTCTAAATTATTACAAAATTTAAAAAAAATATTAAATATGAATAATCCATTTTTTAATCTTAGACGATGATAACATACAAGGAAAAAAGAAGAAGGAAAAGTCTGCTTTTAGTTTTGTCATGCCCTTCTAATGTATTTTATAATTCCAACTTTCTCTATTTTCTTACCATTAGATTCTCTAAAGATGCATTATAATCATATCTTGCAGTTACAAAATGCTGTGTACTTTTATATGTTTTATGTTTTTTAAACACCATAAAAACAATATAGTTTTGATTTTTTAAAAAAATTGTAAAAAAATGCAAAATAACGTCATTACAAGATACATTAGAATGTCTCTAAGTTTATGTAAAAGTCATTGATTAGAAAACGAAATTGAGAACTTGAGGCATTAGGAATTAGAGGGAGGTATGCTAGATACCCCATATACCTAAAACTCAAGAATTTCTTGAATATTTCAATTCACATAATGCGTACGCAAAACTATGTATTTCTAAAAAAATAAATAAATATTTTCACGCAGTGTCCTAAAAACATTCCTAATTATGCAAAGTGTTGCTGGGAGCCTGGGACAGTTATGCTCAAATTTGAACCATGTCTAAAGAGATAAATGGCATTGCCAATCTTAAATGGGCTTTACAATACATCAGCCCAATCAACTGCATATGCAAACTATGTTAAATGGGCTTACTCCGAACCAGTTTTCTGTCTCTCCAAGTTAAGTGTTTGGGATTAAATTTGATTGATGCAAACTATGGAACAGTTATGCTCAAATTTGGGTTGATCGTGAGTGTTTGGGATTAAATTCCCCTTATGTGTAATTGCTTATTTGTAATGTAGGCTTCTAGCCATCCCCTTTTAGCAAAAAAAAAAAAAGTTAAGTGAGCTCAAGAGAAAGATATATGAGCTTACTCTAAAACCAGTTTACCCTCTCTGCCTCTCCAAAGGATAGGCAAGAAGAGCTCATCTCATCTAGATGATCTAGATTTAATTTTTCTTAGGGTGAATGTGCAAAAATAGTAATAATGTTTTGCACTTTGATCATCCAACATAGTTAGCATTTGATTGATGCAAACGTTATCATAAACAAATTTTCAGGGAGCAAAATTGAGAATGTTGTTAACTTGCCGTTACGTCCGTCACTTTTCTCTCGGGTGCCACGGCACAACATCGGGAGTGCCACGACACTACCATTTCCCTCACTTTTCATAACTAGTCTAAATAAAATGTAGATCTTGTTATTTGTTTGTTTGCTTGTTCGTATATTTACATTACTAGAGAAAATGCCATTAAGTGTGCCACATTTAGAATTCTATAGGTGGATACGGTTTAAAAATTATGATCGTTGACATTTTTGTAAATATTGATATAACTTTAACTGGTTGCATATCCTCATGTTCTACATAATATTTTCTAGATCGGTCATTATTTAATGTGATCTCGATAAGTATTAAATATATGAAAATTTTCAAAATTTGATTCTTCTTAGACTGGTCTCACTCAACCAACTGGCTTCAATATCCTTATAGAGATTGTCATTTCTTTACAACTGGTTTTAAATGTTTCAAAGTTTCCTCGGCTTCCAATGTAAACTTTTCAATGTGTCTCTTCGAAATTTGAAGCCACTTCAATTCGATCAATTAATGTACTCTTCAACCGTCTTAACTATTTAAACTCCTCAGTCCTTTCATTTCTCCAAATTAAAATTGTCTTTCACGCTCTCTCTTCTCGATGTCATTGGCATCAAGCAGGGGCGGACCCAGGAATTTTAATGACAGGGGGCGAAAATAAAAAAGACTACTCTTTTTGATCCTAATTATATGACAAAGTTTGTTGTGTAAGATGGAGGTAGTATATCATAATTAATCTAATGTTAAATAAGATCTGGATCCTCTTAATAATAATCTAGCATAATAATTGTGACGAAATTCCCCAATAAGCTGCAGTACTTTTGAATCATGACTAGTTAAAAAAGAAAAAATTGAACAAAATATTCCAATAAGTAATTAAAAGGTTAACTTTAAACATCATCTTTTATATATACTTGCTACTTTAGTGGCAAACTTACCGGCAATTTATCTACACAGACTACAACACAAAAAACCAGACATGTACCATTATTCTTGGCATCCCCCATTCCTCATATATATATATATATATATATATACAAAAAATTTGGGGGGGGGGGGGGGGGCGGGGGCCCACCCTAGCCCCCCACGTGGCTTCGCTATTGACATCAAGTATAAATAACGTTGATCGAGAGAGGAGACCATACTAAAAAATTTAAACCGTCTCAATGTCAACATTCAAATTTTCATATATTTAATGCTTATTGAGACCATTTTTGCGGAGTTAGTTGTATTAATATTTACAAAATATGCCACCGGTTATAGTTTTTAAATCATTTTCACCTATAGAGGTCTAAATGTGATGGTTTTAAAGGCATTTTCCTAGTAGTGTAAATATACCAACTAGCAAACAAACAAAACAAGATCTGCATTTTATTTAGACCGGTTATGAAAAGTGAGGGAAATGGTGGTATAGTGTCATGGCACTCTTACTATTGTGCCGTAGCATTTGAGAGCAAAATGACGAATTGTAACAACAAGTTAGTGGCGTTCTCTATTTTTCTCCTTCAAAAATTATTTATGACCACGTTATTTGCACCCATCAAATGTTAATTTTTTGGATGATCAAAGTGCAAAACAATATTACTCCCCCCATTCTAATTATCAGACAACATTTGAGAGTTGGTTTTGGTCCTAATTATAGGACAATATTCTATTATTTGCCAATTTCTTCATAAAAATACCCCTTTTGATATTTTCTCAATAATAATTTAATAATGCACCAATATATTTTATAAAATAAGTAATGCTTGTAACTTATTAATACCACATACACCTTAATTCTACTGTTTTTTAATAAAATAATTTTAAGCAATTTTTATCATATTTTTCCTATACAATTTTAGCAATGATGGTTCTGACTTGATACATGAATTATGGAGTATGTCATAGGATGGTGATATATGAAATTATGAAGTTTAAGCCGAAACATAAGTTCTTTATTTATAATAGAATGCACAATTCAGATATGAATGAGAGATTATATAAAATCAACAAGATAATTGAAGTGCAAAATATAAATAAGGTCATTTTAGGAAAATGAGTGAAATTAATTAATTTAATTTATATCCTTAATCTCTCTAAAATTAGTTAAATATGTCTTTGCGCATTTACCCTTTTTCTTAACTGGTAATTTTTAATGAAAAAAAAAAATCATTTTTTGAAAAAAATACTAGTTAAGATATTACATTTATTTTAGATTCTTCACTCATTAAAACTTTCTTTTTAGAAAAAATAAAAAATAAATTTGGACTGTCCAGAGATGGATGAGCTCTTCCTACCTATCCAAGGGATAGATTGATTGAATTCACATCCCCTGCACATCCAAAAGATGAGCTAGGAATGTTTATTGCCAAAATGTGTGTGTGTGTGTGGTTTTTTTTAAAAAAATTTCATTAATTTTTTTATTTGTTGAAAATAAGTTGTATTTAGCTGTAGGAAGTGTGTTTTAGTAATACCAATTATATCAGATTAATTAATTTTTAGTGCATTGAGCACCATAGAGTTTTTTTTTCCACTTAGTGAATGCCGCTGACAAAATATTCTAGAGTGCTGGATGCACTAAAAATTAATTAATTAAATTAATATGAGATACTGTGTGCTACTAAAAAAATATTTTAAGATATTAGGTGCTACTGGAAAAATATTTTTGGATGCTAGATATACTAGAAATTAATTACTTTAGAATAATAAGTGCCAAAAATATTTTAGGACGCAACATACAATTTAATCTAAGAAAATAAAAATATATAAAAAACATTAAGAAATGGGTTTGCTCACATTTTGAGGGATGTGCATGTCTTGCTCATAGATATGCTGAGCAGGGCATGCGCACCCCCAAAGGATGACCATGGAAATTGGTTCCGGCTTACTCCTCTTAAAAATGGAGGGATTTTTTTAACTAGAAAATCAAAGGAGTTTTGTGTCATATTATATATATATATATATATATATATATATATATATATATATAATGTTTGTATGTGTATTTCAAAATATACATAAAATATAACTAAGAATAATTTTTTTAATTAAATATTATAAAGACATAAACAAATATTTTTATTTTTTTAAGAAGCTTGACATGCTTTACATAGTCCTGTACTGAAAACAAAATGATTTAATTTTCAAGTTGGAATATGTTAAATACCCTTTTCTTTTGATTTGAAACGTAACTATTTTCTAATTCATGAGTCCTTGGTCGTTTTTGTTGTAGCATTATTTCTATCTTCACTCCTTATGTTGTATGTATTTATGGTGGTAATAATTTTGTTGGTGTATATCACAATCGGCTACCCACTCATCTGATGTCTTCGGGTGCTTTATTATCTTTCTGGTCTGTTATCTTAGTTTCTTTCTGGAATATGCTATAATCATTTAGATTTCTTCCTTGATCAGTGAGACTTGTCAATTTTTTCCCCCCTCTGAACATGATATAATAGCAGCACAATCCACACATTCACAATTCATGAGGATGTTGTGTCTCTTTTAAATTTTAATCAACCAAACTTTTATATAATCCATTTCATCCGTGACTAGCTTTGTGCTTTAACTTCGACTTACGTTACCCATTCATTTTAATGTTGTGTAACAATAAAGGATTAATAAACAAATTCTATTCATTTTGTACACTTTATTATTATTATTATTATTATTTTTTGCTAAATAAAATTTTACGTGAAATAGACATTGGTAACTCACCAGCGTCAGGGCATACTTCCCTTACATAGGTATTTACAAATCGCTCATCAAACGAAGGCCTCACATAGTATTTGTCTATCGATAAGGTTTGGGCTTTCTCTGTGATATATGAATTGGCTGTCCCAAATAAACCAGCCATCCATCCAAACCTGTACTACATCTCTTTCACGATCCTTGAATCAAAAAGCGTAAAAAGGTTTTGGGTGGAAGGTTTATTAGGCTGTAAGTTTTGTACTCTTATATAATCAACCTCATTAAGTAGTTATTTCATTGGGAAAATGGTTAAGTAGCAAATCTGTCACGAAAGCACACGCATAGGAGCAATGTCACCCAGAATTGGAATCTTTTACGACTCCTTTAAATTGGGTAGTAGGGTGTACTGAGTACAGACTAAGATCAATGCAAGACTATGAAGAATCAATGTTGTAATGTTGCCCTCCTCATTAATAACATAGCATTGTTGCCCTTTGTAGTAAGCCCATGTACAACAATAATAAGAATATTAAAGTAATTGACAACTCGTTTTATTGAGAAATCATCTATTTGAGATTTTGAAGTTTAAGTAATATTTTCTTAAGGTTTTTCTTATTTTATTTTGGCACGTGGTTATTCCATCCATGTTTAAAATTAGTGGCTAATATTGTGGAATTAAGGTTTCTATGCCATGAAAAAATGTACAACCTCAACTTTAGCTTTGACAAACATGTTTCCCAATGTCCTATAAACAACACTTTTATATAGTTGCATTCAACATTATTTGCATGAAAGCATAAAGAACATGACATTTTTCATGGTTTGTACATTTCTTTCTTTTATTTTTAGATATTAGTATCCGATATTTGGTTTGGGGTTTTTAGATACAAGAATTTCTTTAAAAATTTGAACTTTAGACATAGATATTTATCAGTACCTTCGGAGTCAAGAATTGTAATTAGTGGGTGAAATAATAGAACCTAGGTGTTTATGAAATTACATTTCAACCTCAAAAATTTTATTATTTTTATTTTAGTCCCTCCCTGAAACTTTAAGTGGGGATTAATGTGAAATATTGAATTGTTTTGAGACTGAAATATAATTTCCTAAACATCTAGGTTCTATTCTATAATTTTAGGGAGCCACCCCTAACCCCCTAACTCCCCCTTTACCATTAAATCATTTCTATGTTGGTGTGATTTGTACATTTATAATGTCCAACACCTTTAGTTGTTTTCAACATTTGCATGAAAGCATATAAAAGATGACATTTTTCACGATTTATTCATTTATTACCTCCCACATGTTTACGTACTATTAAAATAAGAAAATAAAAGCATTACCTTTAAAAAAAAAAGAAAAAGAGTAATCTTTGTCCTTTTTATTCTAATTCTTTTCACCCATCCAGGCGGTTTTGAAATAAAATGTGATAGAATATATTAATATAACTAATTAAATGTGGTAGCATTAGATTCATTTTTTCCCAAAGATATTATTCCGCTATACCATTACAATTTTAATTGGGGGTTTTTCTTCATTAATTGTGGTTCTTAAACTATCCAAAACTAAAGGTGTGCAATTATTTCAATGGTGTTAAAAAAAAAGTTATTTCAATGGGAATTTGAATATTGGTTTGTCATATTAGGAGGAATTAATCTTTTTCATTAGACCTAATCATGTTGATATTTACACTCTTTTTTTTTTTTATATAAAAAAGTTTAGGTGAGGATAGACACCGGTACTCCATCAAGGTCAGGGCATGCTTCCAAGCTCAAAGAGCGCTTACAGAGGCATTTATAGATCGCCCACCAATAAGGCCTCACATTGACCAGTGAGAATCGAATCTCTTCCCTTTTGGGGTGAAGGTTGACACACCTTAGCCAACTGTACCAATTCTCAATGACTATTTACGCTCTTTTTTTTTTTTGATATAAGAATTTTAGGAAAGGGGTTGGGCTCACCCACAGTCCAAGGGCAGGGCGCTTGGAGCCCAGTCCACAGGGGATACTGGCCAGAGAGTACATATGCCTCCACTTCTACCAGCGTTACCACTGCTTCCTTAGACCCCTAGGATGCCTCCCTCAACACCTTGACCAACGCAGGGATCGAACCCCTTCCTTAAGGTGAAGAAGACCGACCCCCACACCAGTTAAACCCAAGATCGAGGGGTATTTACGCTCCATTTTAAATCATCCAAAAGGTTATAAATGTCACTTGTACAGGTTGGGCCAAGCTTAAATGGGCTTATGATATTTCGGCCCAACACACTACATATACAAACTAGGTTAACTTGTGTATATGGGCTTACTCCACTTTGAAAATCGTTTTTTTAACTTAAAAATCAAAGGAACTACCAACGGGTTGAGTTTGGCAGAATTAGCTAGTCATCTAAGGGAAGAAATTAAATTTTCTCATATCAGATTTATTAAGATATATATGTAAAGTTAAATTATTCAAAATATTGGTTAAATATATTTGAAAATAATTTTTTAATATTTTTAATAATTAAACATCACATAAACATTCAGATGTTTACTGTTTTTTTTTTCTCCCTTTTAAAAAGGTTTTGACAACAAAACTATTTAATTTTCATGTTTTGAATATCTTAAATACCTTTTCTTTTGGCAGGAAACATAGCTATTTCCATTAAAAGTAAAACAGAACAAACAACTAACAAATTGTTGGTCAAAGTGGTAAGTGGCCCCTTCTCGTAAGGTGAAGAATACAAATTCAAATCCTATGAAGCATATTTGTTTGGAGAAAGGAAAACCCTTTGTGCTTTAAGCTTCGAAAGGGAAAACTCTTCATAGTATTAAAAAAACCAAACAAAACCTTTGGCCAATTAAAAGTGGAACCAGTTAGGTAGGAGAGCTCTTCTAGATCTGGACAGTTCAGATTTGATTTGTACGGTCTAGATTTAATTTTTTTTAACTATCAATTTTTAAATAAAAAAAATCATTTTTTAAAAAATATGTTAGTTAAAAAATTATCTTTATTTTAGATTCTTTACATATTAAAATAATTATTTTTTAAAAATAAAAAGTAAAAAAGATTAAATCTGAATTATCCAGATCCATTTGGAGGGTTCAGATCCCATCTAGATGGTTCAGATGGGAAGAAGTTCCCCTTCCCATCCTTAGGATGGGCAGGGAAACTGACTCCATTAAAAGTAATTTAAAAATTTAGATAAATAAATAAACTGATCAAAATTCATGTCCTATTGGCACAATTTTATAAGAAGTGGGTATGTATCATAAACACACACACATAAATGTATGTATCTGTGTGAGTAAAAGGGGTTGTTTGGTGAAAATAAAAATAAATTGAAAAAACAAATATTTCTATCTTTGGACCCTTTTCCTGAAAAATAGTGACTGCCTACATCCCAAGCAGCTTTAAAACTTTCAAACAATAGTTGATTGTATTTGTGGATCTTAATATAAAATATATTTATCTAATTTAATTAGATTAAAAAAGTTAGTTGAGTTAATTAATAATGAGGATAGGTTATTCTGCCTGCTCTTATTTTACTTGCCTATCTCTCTTAATACCGTTAGATTATAATCTCATCAAATGACGGAGATTTAAGGGATAAAATAATCCTTTTTACCTCTCCTTCTCTTCCATGGCCTCCCTCCCTTTCTCTCTCCTCTGGTGGCATGAATGAGCACATCCTTGCAAAAATATCTTCTGAAGAGCAGTTTGAAAATCTCTTCTTTCTTGAACCTCCACAAGCAAGTCTCCGCCTCTTCCTCCACTGATTTCGGCATTAGATTCTCAAATCTCTGCTAGGCTTCGGTTAACTCCAACGTTCTGATTGCGTAGAAACAGCCTGGAAACAAGAATTTAAATTTTGACAGATCAAGTTTTGTGAATTTTTAATGTTTTAAAAAAAACTACTTCTGTGAATTATTAGGGTGAATCCAGCCCAAAATCATTTGTTGAATACTTAATAAATCTAAAAATTTTGAGCCATCAACATTTCTAGTCCAAAGTTTGACCCGGTAGAAACAAAATGCTATGGAATCTGTGAAGTCCGAACCAATCGATTGGCTCTGTGCGTTAATTTTTGCTCTATTTACAGCACAATGAGGCCAACTTTTTTTTAGGGTTTCGCTTGTTGCTCTGCCTTGCACGACCACTAATTCAATTCCTCATCTTAAGGTTTGTTGAGATCTAGTTGTTTCTTGATCTAGTAGCAAGCATCAATCGAGCCATAGGGTGCGTTAGGATTCTGAGTTTGGGGAATCACAAATCCACCCTAGCCTTCTGTTAACTTCAACGTTTTGATTGCTTACAAATAAATTAATCAAGAAAGTTCTAACAAAATGCCTTGATCGATGCATTGCAAGTGGTCTCTGTTGATGTCCATTTCTCTTTAGTGCTGTTTGGTTCATTTTAATGTTATATAACATTAAAGTATTTCTTGAAAATAATCAAATAAATTATATTAATTCTTGGCACGTTTTATATGTAAATAATTTTCTGAAAATGATGGTGGATAGCCTCCACTTATCCCATTGACAATGGAACTGGCGTGAGCCAAAGAGCTCACAGACAAATAATGATCGTGCTAAAACTGAATATTTTATTTGGTCCTTATTATAAGGCACCAACTAACAATTCACACAAAATAATAAAAACAATGAAAGTTAGTAAAGTTGTCATAAAATTTAAGTAATTTTCAATATTATCTCTACTAGTTGCACTAAACTCTAATATTATATTATAACTACTCTCATCCATTACACTTATTAATTATAGGCATACATGGAAAAAAAAACAATTAATGCTCTTTGAAAACAAGCAAGTGTCTTATAAAAAGGATTAAATACACTTATTAGTTGGTGTTTTATAATAAGGATCAGATGGAGTATTTCATTGAGAGGAAATAAAATATTAATATACACACTATGGGCTCACCGACTCATGCAGCCCACTATTTATACCCACCATCTGATAAAAACCTCAACTGCTTACTTGTAACGGCTTTTTTCCCCCCTATTTGTCACTTTTTAAATAAATAATTATCATTTTGCCACTCTTTTCAAAATATTTCCCATTGTGCCACATTTAGTCGACCAAACCGTGATTTAATCGACTAAAAATCACGGAACCTTTTTTTTGAATGTCCCAGTGTGGCCCAGGTTTATTTATAAAAAAACCATGACATTTAGTCGACTAACCCGAGTGGGTTAGTCGACTAAATGTCGGCAGTAGGGTTTTTTAAAAATCCCCAGTCGCGGCTTAAAAACCCTAATAGACTAAAAATCGCCTCAAACCTCTCCCCTCTCTGTTTTTCCAACTAAATCGTTGCTGAATCCGTTAGTGGGTTGCGGAGGAAACTTCCACCTAGTGGCATTTGCGTCGTAATCGGTATGTTTTCATCTACATTTTGTGATTTCCACGGTAGTTTTTGCATTAATGCCAAATCATTTGCTTGTTCCCGTTTTGTGCTTGCATAGGCTGGTTTATTGGCTGGTTTGTTGGGTTTTTGTGATTGATTTGGTGTTTCTATATGATAAGAGACAGAGTATGACGCAAATGTGGGTTTAAAAAACTTCCCTATCGCCATTTAGTCGACTAAACCATCTGGTTTAGTCGACTAAATCAGTGAGTCAGTCAAAAGAAGCAACTCCCCGAGATTTAGTCGACTAAACCAGGTGGTTTAGTCGACTAAACAAGGCACATTGGGATTAAATTGCCACTTTTTGTGGTTTTTTTGTTAAGATTTGTTCTTTAAACTGTCTCAGACCCATTGTCTTCTAAAGATTATGTTGTGTTTTACTTGTAGGTCTTTATTGTCATCATGCGTCGTAGAGAAGGTCCTTCAAACACCGGCAATGAGAGTGGGAGACGGATTAAGCACCAAGCGACCCGCGGGGCATCATCCTCTAGGACACATCAGGCATGGGAGGCTGAGCCTGTTGTTGACCTCCGGTTCGGTTATCTGTTTAACAATGATGTAGCAGAGCATACACGATTCCTGGAAAATTTTGCTACCAGACCGATTATCAAGCCAAAGTCATTAGACATGGCATTCTTTGCCGAGGAAGGATTTGATATAGTGCCTATTTTGGAGAATTCCCACTTGACAGTGATGGTGAAGATGAGTTGTGCCTATTGCCTATTCAGAGGTTATGGTGAGAGCTTTCTACCATAACCTGAGCTACATAAATGGTGATTTGATGTCTCGCGTCTGTGAGATTGACATAGTGATGAGGCTCCCATCTGGGCAACTATACTGGGATTTGATTTTGATGAAGAGGATAGATACATGTATGATGGGGAAAACAATGTAGCCATTGAGGGATTTAACCGAGATGCGGCTGTGCAGGAGGCAAGGAGGCTAGGAGTTCATAGAGCTATACTTATTGTGGGCCATCTGACTGTTAGTTCCCGTATCCTCTTCTACGTGATGACCCACATATTGTTCCCTCGTCAATACAATCATTCGAGGGTGGCAGAGGGTGACATCCCTGTTATGTGGGCTGTTCATCATGCCATTCCGGTGAATTGGAGGCACTACATTTGCTGCCTGATGTATAAGGCCAAACAAAAGAGTACAGCTCCACTCCCATATGTGTACCTGGTTCAGAAGATATTGGAGCATTTTCGTGTTCCTATGCACACTGAGCAGATGGTGAGCCAGAAGACGTGGAATTCGAGGTTTGGATAGCGGCTATTGGAGCAGTGCAAGATTGTCAATGTGGCCGATGGTGTGTGGCAATACACTGGTGTCGATGAGGATGCACCTGATGCTGATGTTGGCCCGGATCCACCCATTGTTCCTCCTGAGGTCCATGAGGATGTACCTAAGGTTCATATGGAGGACTTTGTTGAGCCGGACGGTGGATTCTCCGTTCGTGATCTCATGCAAGCCATCAATGCTAGCAGGGAACAGATGTCCTGGATAGAAGCCAATCAGAAGAAGAGGTGGCAGACAGAGGATGAAAGGTGGAAGATAGAGGATGAAAGGTGGGCATGGACGCAGGGTCGGATTAAGGGGATAGAGGATACGATTGCTAAGTTTCGGACTGGACGCCCAGTGTCGGAAGATGAGGAAGACAAGGATTCCGAGACACCTGAAGATGCAGATTAGATGTAGAGATTTTATGTTTGACGTTTGTGCTTTGAATTTAGTTGTTTAATGTACGGTGGATTCACTTGATGTTTTATTGTTTGTCCGCTGAAACTTAGTGAATTTGATCTGGAACTGGTACTTTTTTTTTGTAATGAAGGTTGATGCTTTCAATTTAGATGATGAATGATGATGCTTTCATTTTAGGCTTGCTGAGTTTATTGTTTTATGTATGGTGGATTCCCTTGCAGGGTACACTTGATGTTTTATTGGTTGATTTGGACTTATGCCTCTGGAATTCATTTAGTCAACTAAATCAGTTGATTTAGTCGACTAAACCAGTTCCAGAGGCACACTCACGTGCCTCTGGACCTTATTTAGTCGACTAAATCAACTAATTTTGTCGACTAGGTGAGTTCCAGAGGCAAAGGAATGTGCCTCTGGAACTGGTTTAGTCGACTAAATCAACTGATTTAGTCGACTAAATGAGAGCCAGAGGCACACTCCCCTTTGTATTTATGTTGGTTGCTTGCACTAAATCATTACCAACTCATTTTCATCTGTCAATGTGACTTTGGAAAGGTGTTTTTGGCAACAATTAAGGGTGATACATAGGTTTGGTCTACTAAAAAGTCATGACAAAAAAAAGTCATCATACACTGAATACAAAACACGTGACATAGAATTCAAGCTGGTCTAATCCTCGTTGGACATGTGCGGCTATTATGACCGGCTTGGTGGCAAGTCCGACAAATGTAACGACTGCTTGAGGGTTGAGACTCCACCCAATCCATCTCATTCTGTATCCTTGTAGCATCTATGACACACTCTATGTGTTCATCATCACATATATTGTTACTAATGTAGTATACACTATCCTTACCCACTACAGTTTCCACTTTGGAAATTACCCGATGAATGCATTGGCTGCCATGTAGCCCCAATTTTTGGTGAATTCTTTCTTTGAACTCGTTGTATGTAGTTCCCCGTTTGATTTTCATCATTTTCGTTTTTCCTTCAAATTGAACACCATCAGAACCTTCAAAATGCCTCCCACTATCGTAGATTACAATAACGTGCGTGTTTGAACTTGAACTCATCCTTTAAACATCAATTTGTGAGCTGCAAAAGGGAATGTTTCAGCTAACAAACAAAAAAGAAAAGCCGAACAAAATGAAACTACAACGATTACACAACAATAATACCTTGAACAAGGTGGAATGGGATTAAACTTTGATGGGTCTCACTAAAACTGAGAAAATAGAGAGCATTGGGGGGGGGGGGGGAAGGGTTGCTATAGGATAAGAGCTCCATTATGACGCAAAGGGGTTTAAAAGAAACTCTCCTGCCGACATTTAGTCGACTAACCCAAGTGGGTTAGTCGACTAAATATGTTTAGTCGACTAACCCACTTGGATTCGTCGACTAAATGACTGGGACATAAAAAAAAAAAATTCCACGATTTTTAGTCGACTAAATGACGGTTTAGTCGACTAAATGTGGCACATTGGGAAATATTTTGAAAAGAGTGGCAAAATGGTGATTATTTATTTAAAAAGTGGCAAATAGGGAAAAAAGCCTACTTGTAACACAATGTAAAATTCTTATTAAAAAAAAAAAACACAATGTAAAATGTGAGAGGTTATTCTGCCTACTCTTATTTTGCCTATCTTTGTCTACCACTCTCACTACTATTAGATTGTAATCTCATCTAACGGTAAAGATTTGAGAGATAAAATAAAACTTTTACTCCTTCCTCTTTCCCACTGCTTGCCTCCCACCCTCCCTCTCAGATCTATGATACCGCAGCAGACAAATTTTTCTCATTTCATCAGCTCAGACTTGATCCATGATGCAGAAGTAGACAAATTTTTCTCATTTTGCCTACCTTTGGTGCATCTTCTTGATTTTCCGAATCATCAAAATGACGTACCCATAAAAATCATCTTTTTCCTAATTACGACCTCGTCGTTCTAGGTCAGACCATCCATTTACTGTATACTTGGGGTCAGAAAGACACAAGAGGATCAAATCTGTTTGGAAGACATGTAACATCAAACAAGTCAATGTACTGATTGTTATTTTTACATGATTTTGATTTTGAATGAGTTAATTTTAATAGGTTTTAAGTCAAATACGATCGATTTGGTCTGTGTATATAAGAATATGATTTTCTTTTCTTTCCGATGGTTTAAGACTACCCACTTACTAGATATTTCACTTTAGTTTTAGCTTTGTAGAGTTCATTTTCAGTGGTAATGGTGTTGTTCATACGTGCTGACGAAATGAGAAAAATTTGTGCCCGAGTAGAGGGGGTGGGAGGCGGAAAGAGGAAGAGGTAAAGGGGTTTATTTTATCTCTTAAATTTTCACCGTTGGATGAGATTATAATCTAATGGTATTGATAGAAGTAGGCAAAGGTAGGTAAAATAAGAGTAGGCAGAATAACATATCCTGTGTAAAATACCCTTAATGAATTACATACATGAATACTTTGTTTCCCTATTTCTAACCCTCCCCAAGTTTGGGGTTAAAAATGTCTATAGTCCCTTGTACAATAAATTAGGAACAAGTGAGGATGTTTGCCCTTTGATTCTTCAATCTTTGTTACTGCTTTCTTTGACAAAATGACAATCAATTTTAATGTGTTTTGCTTTTTTAAGGTTTTTGATTGAACAAGCTATCCAAACAAACTTGCGTTTAGTTATTTTATTTACCACTCGCATTAAGTGGTTATTCCATTGGTTTGAAATGACTAGCTAGAAATGTGGAATTATGTAGAAGTACAAAACTTTAATGGACATGTTTCCAAGAACATCTATACAACACTTTTTGTTGTGTTCAAACATTTGTCTGAAACCATATAAATCATGACATTTTCATGATTTGCCCATTGCTTATATGCACACCACCTTTAGTTGCGTTCAAAATTTGCATCAAACCATATAAAGCATGACATTGTTCATGATTTTTGCACATTACTAATGTACAACACCTTCAGTTGCATTCAACATTTGTACATGAAACCATATAAAGCATGATTTGCACATTCCTCGTATGTATAACACCTTTAGCTGCGTTCAACATTTGCATGAAACTATAAGAACGCATTCGGTTTGCAGAAAATTTGGGGCGGGAAAGGGAAAATCAAATTTTCCCACCGGTGGTGAATGTTTGGTTTGCATTTTTTCAGTTGAAAATGGTTTCCTGCTGGAACCAATTTTCAGCTATATAATTGAAAATGGGTTCCCACAAAAAATGGTGGGAACCAATTTTTTGGCATTTAGGAAAAAGGTTAAGGATGCAAAAGCCTTTGTATGTGATTGTCAATATGACATTAAGTGTTTAAGATAGGGGCAAAAATATCATTTGACTTATTTTCTTATCTCATTTTCTTCAAACCAAATAAAATTTTTTCATATTAACATATTTTCTTTTTTTAGTTTAAACCAAACACTTTTGTGATAAAATATTTTCAATTCTTTTCCTTTTCATTCCATTCATTTCTATTCTGTTTCTTTTCAACCATTTCTTTGAACCAAACTGGCTTTAAAGCATAATACTTTCATAATTTGTACATTCTTAGGTATACCAACTATAATTTGAACATTTGCAAGAAACCATATCAAATATGACATTTTTCATTATTTGTACATTCCTTACATTTTGCCTTCTTGAATGTTGCATCACAGTAACTTTTAAATTTGTTAATCCCAACAATATATTATTAATGACATATTTGGGATATCCCTTTCCTTCGTTTTTTTAAAAGGGAGACATTAGTAAATCAAACCATTAAAATAAGAAAAATGAAAACATCACATTTAAAAGTAATCTGATTCTTTATCCTTTGTATGTGCTCTTCTTGGATTCTCACCTTCCTTTCCCCCTTCATTCACCAAGATTTTTAAAGTTTTGGCTTCCGTTTGAGAGTTTGTCTACATTATTTCTTTGTATTTGAATCTTTTTTTTTTTCCTCTCATTCATTTGTGGCTTTTTCTCCCTCCAAATTTGTAGGCTCTACTAGCCCAAGTTTAATCTTTGAAGTTATGACATGAAATTTATATTTAAAAAACAACAACAAAAAGCATTTACTCTAGAAGTAAAGTATTAATTTATGACTTTATTTTTTTGATACTTAATTTATAACTTTATGATTAAAGAAGACATATTCAATATGAATTCCTCATTCCCTTCCACTTACTTCATTAATGGCACTCTCTGTGCTTCATTATGAGAGTTCGAATTCAATACAATGTGATGCAGATGAAGGATTTAAATACTTCCTCCGATCCACAATATAAGCCTTAGTCTACAGTATATGTCACATGGAGAGTAATGAATACTTCTTTCTCAATTTTTTTCCCTAGGCAGATAATGCTTAAATGTGTGTGTGTTTTTTTTTGGGAAAATTACTTACAGGTCCCAAGGAACAGGATTATTTACACTCAGGTCCCTTCAATTCATGAAATTACACAGAAGTCTCTGTCCCAAGGGACTTCTGTGTAATTATTTCACATGAGTAAAAGACCTTATTGCCCTTCTACTTCTTCCTTCTCCTCTCTCTCTCATCTCCAACCTTCTCTTTCCACTCTCTGCGCCATTCGAACCTTTTTTCTTTGGTACTCAGGTTCTTCTTTTTCTTTCCACTGACCAAGCTCATCGGCAAGAGGTGGATGGAGATGGAAGGAAGGAAGATCCCAGCTCTATCTCTCCCGCGGCGCCCTACGGTGGTGAATAGTGGTTGAGAGAGAAGGCGTGGTCACCGGCGATGGTGGATGAAGAGTGGAAAGTCGACAGAGGAAGGTAGAGGTTCAGATCGAAGGAAAGAAGAAGATCTTCGGGGCGCCGCGAGGAGAGTCAGCACAAATCTAAAACTGGGCTTCACTGCCGACAAGTTTCGGCACCATCCATCATTGTCAACCTCCCTCTGATTTTCCAATGAACACCGAGAGCGCCGGGAGCTTCAGCATCAAAACCGCCGAAGACCCTCTTTGTTCTTCCAGAGCACCTTCATCGGCCTTCTCTTGGAACTTCTGGCGAGTTCCTTTGCTGTTAGGAAATAGAGGTCGGGAAATCTGCAAAAGTATGTAAAAGTTGTTGTAAATATGTTCATTTTCTGTTGTTATTACATGCATTTATTGTTGTAACTAGCCTCTGGAAGTGATAGGCGAATTATGGTTAATTTATGCATTTTGTGTTGTTATTCGCTTCTGGAACTCAGAAATCACAAATTCAAGGTTTTCAGAAGTGTGGTTAATTTATGCATTTTGTGTTGTTAATTTATACATTTTGTGTTGTTATTCGCCTCTAGAACTCAGAAATCACAAATTCAAGGTTTTCAGAAGTTGTGGTTAATTTATGCATTTTGTGTTGTTAATCGCTTCTGCAACTCAGAAATCACAAATTCAAGGTTTTCAGAAGTTGTGGTTAATTTATGCATTTTGTGTTGTTAATTTATGCATTTTGTGTTGTTAATCGCCTCTGCAACTAAGAAATCACAAATTCAAGGTTTTCAAAAGTTGTGGTTAATTTATGCATTTTGTGTTGTTATTCGCCTCTGGAACTCAGAAATCACAAATTCAAGGTTTTCAGAAGTTGTAATTAATTTATACATTTTGTGTTGTTAATTTATGCATTTTGTGTTGTTAATCGCCTCTGCAACTCAAAAATCACAAATTCAAGGTTTTCAGAAGTTATGGTTAATTTATGCATTTTGTGTTATTAATTTATGCATTTTGTGTTGTTATTCGCCTCTGGAACTTAGAAATCACAAATTCAAGTAGAAGGGCAATAAGGTCTTTTACTCCTATGAAATAATTACACAGAAGTCCCTTGGGACTTCTTTGTAATTTCATGAATTGAAGGGACCTGAGTGTAAATAATCCTGTTCCTTGGGACCTGTGAGTAATTTTCCCTTTTTTTTTGGGATATGTTCTCCCACATCTGAAACATAATTTAATATAGGTAAAATTGAAAAAAATTTTAATGTTAGGCATATTTAATGAATTCATTATCATTTCTTAGTTTTGAGGATTTAGTTGAAGCACCTTATATTATGGACTGAAGGGAGTAATAATTTTGGAGGAAGATAATTTCAAATTGTATTCTAATTAATTTGATTAAGAAATTACAAGTGGCATATATAAAGAGGATGTTTAAGCTTCAATGAAAAATAAAAAAAGATGCTTGAGGAAGTTATGAATTTTTAAAATTGGACCATAAAAATGAATAATAACAAAATGATAAAAGTTAAAATTTTTATTTGCGTTTCAATCTGCAATTCCCTTAAATCATAGTGCTTCTAGATGCGTACTAATATATATATATAAAAAAATAGATAAATAAATAAACGGACCAAATTTCATATCCTAGTCTAGTTGGTACTATTTTGTATGAAGTAAACAAAAATAAAGTAGATTTAAAAAAATGAAGATTTCTTTGGGTCCTTTTCCTGAAAAATAAAGTGGCCGCCTGCTTCCCAAACCGTCAGTGTCATTTTTCTCAGGCAGCTTTAAAAGTCTCTGACAATTTTTGATAGTAATGTTTTTGCTGCTCAAACAAATGAACAAAAATCAGTAACTAATCTAAAAACATAAACTAATTTTCATGTAATGTAGCATCCAGAGCAAAAAAAAAAGGAAGTTCAACTGATGACAATTCATCATACCATGTCAGTCACGGATGGGGAGATTTTTCTCAATGCCATATCAAAATGCCTGAACTTGATAGTCGATGCATTGCAAGTGCTCTCTGTTGATGTCCATTTCTCTTCAGCTGCAGCCTCTGCTGCTTCATTCATCTGCATGTTAATCAAAGTCAACAAACTCCCCACATTCTTTCCCAAATTTTTCTTAGGGCGCATATGTGCAAGAACATGTCCATCACCATGAACGCGTGTATTTATGTGCGCATGTATATGATGGACTCACATGCAATGATGATGAGAAGAAAGGCATGGAGGCTTTTAAGAAATCATTTCATGTCAAGCTTTTGGCGGGGGATGAGATGAACATAAAATTGCAGACATACCAATGCAGCAAGATCAGCACCGCTGAGGTTTTCACAAGCTTCCATTCTTCCAATGGCACACAAATCCACAGTGTCATCAATTGGCTTCTTTCTTGCAAGTGCTTTCAAGATCAAGCCTCGCTCATCTGCGCTAGGAAGAGGAACATAAAGGAGTTTACCAAGCCGACCGGGCCGAAGGAGAGCGCGGTCCATCACCTCAGGTCTGCAAAAGAGAAACTTCAACACTTAATTGGTACAGAATTATTAGGTGTAGGGATAGAAAGGAAAATGATGAAAATAATGTTTTTTCACTGGAAAAATGGCAAAAGAGAGAGACACAGAGGTAAATTAAACCATTAATGTAAAAACCAAAAAACATTACATTGTGCTTTCATTTTCCTATTCCTTTTTTGTTCCCCAATCAAATCGGGTTTAAAGGAAATGAGATGGAATATACTCCTTCGTTGCTTAATATAATATATATTTACCTAATTTGATTAGATTAAGAAAGTTTGTTCAGTTAGTTAAAATAACATGTATTTTCTGAAATATCTTAGTCGCATTCCTTAATTCCCTATTTCCCTCCTCTCCTTAATTATTGTTGAGGGAGCATTAATAGGGTACATTAGAAAAAAATTGACGAAAACGAAAGCTTTGTCTTATATTTAAGACCAAAATCAACCTCTCAAATATGTTTTATATTAAGGACCGGAGGTAGCTTTAACTAATTAGATATGGTGGACAAGTTACCTGTTTGTAGCACCAATAACAAATACACCTTGCCTTTGCTCGGCACCATCTAATTCAATAAGTAACTGCAATTGCAAATAATTGTCAATTTAATATCCATGCTGAAATTAAGATTTTCCCTTATAATATGCCAGCATTGAATTCATTTTTTTTTTCTAGAAATCTAAGAAATTTTACCCAAAAAAAAGAAATTATATGACCTGGTTCAATAGTCGTTCAACAACCCATCCACCTTCTTTACCTCTTCTGGTTGTCAAAGCATCCACCTGCAGATGATTCCAAACATAGCAAAGTATGAGCCTTACAAATTGCAGATAAACTAAAAGGTTTACTTTTTCTGAAACAAATTCAGTTTAATTAGTAAACAAATAATATATTCTCTTTCTAGGACAAGAAGAAAACTAATAAAGGATAAATACACAAGCCTTCTGCACTTTTGGCTGGCTGAGTAGGGTATAGAGTATAATTGTCAAGCACAAATATAGAGAGAGAAGACAACAAAAAGGCCTGCAATTGTAGTAGTGCAGTGTAATTCTTCAAAGTAAAACAGAGAAGTTTTGTCATTTGAATTTGAATGGTTGGTAGTAAATGTAAAGCTATCCTCTAGTGCACTCTTGGAGTGATAGAGGTGCTTTTCCCGATCCGAACCATATCTTTTTTCTTTACCAAATTTTTCCAATATTTTTTGTTTTAAGAGATGCGGAATGCAGAACAAAGACAGACTTTCTAACAGCTGACTTCAGAAATAAATGGTTTAAATTAAAAAAATTTAAAATCCAGACCACTCAGAGTTGAAATGTTTCTCTATTGCTCCCCTCAGAAGAACAGAAACTGAGTTTGTGATAAAAAAAATATTCAAAGGTGAGAGTTAAAAACCTCATCAAAGAAAATAATGCAGGGTGAACATGTCCTTGCACGACTAAACAACGTTCTTACTGCTAGCTCACTTTCTCCAACGTATTTATTTAAGAGTTCAGGGCCCTGTCACAAAACCAGTTAAAACAATTCATCAAGATCCTTTATTTCAGACAGAGGAGAATCCTGTAGAACTCAATTACTAAACCAGAACTGACGAGATAGTAGTACTGTAGTCCGACAGACCTTGATATGAATAAAATTAGCTCCTGCCTCATAGGCAACAGCTTTGGCTATCAGCGTTTTACCACACCCTGGTGGTCCATAAAGCAAAAATCCTGTCTCATGATTCACCCCAAATTCCTGAAAAAATATGATTGCAAGAAATTAACCATCCCGTGAAATGAGCAGCCTACAATGAATTCCATGAAATAGCATGCCATGAACAAAAAGAAATTCACACACTATTAGATTAGTAACATAAAGTTCTGAAAGAGAAAAAGAACGAAAATGTGAATCATTGAGCAGTAAATCAGTAATACAGTCGGTGTTTTATAAACACTATTACTTGGTTATGGAAGCTCATATCATAGCAAATAACTAGTTGTCCCAAGGTCTTAGGGTGGAAAAGACAGACAAAGCTATATCATCCTAAATGGGGGGGAAGTACATAAACCATTTTTCCTATATTCAAATCTGCTTAACTCATAAATCTATTTTAACTTGTCAATGCAGCAATTTAATAAAATGGTTTCAGTTAAAAACTACCTCATAAGCCTCTGGATATTTTATGCGCCTAACTATATAACGCTCAAACTCTTGTCTTAGATGATCAAGCCCACCGATATCTTCCCATTTTACATTAGGAATGGAAGAAAATCCTTCTCTTCTTGATGAAGGTTGCACCAATTTAACTGCTTCCTGCAAAAATAGCCAGATGAATATAATGGTTTCCATATTCTTTACAGATATATCACAAAGGAAAATCTTTCTGAACATCATTGGTTAATTCATTGAAATTAGAAAAAAAGATCATTGGCATGGAAAATCTTAAATAAAATTATACTGATCAAACAAATGAAATAATGTTCACAACCACAACCAAATAGGAACATGACACGAAGGCTAGTGCAAGAATCCAAACTATAACAATTGGTGTGAACAAATAGATTTAATAATATGGGATATAAATATAGAGGCATAAAACCATTGAGGCATTTAGAAAGGTGCCAAATAAGAATATAAATATAACACACCTCAAAATCAGACATTTTGATGACAAGCTCATCCATCTCTTCAGCTGACCAAGGTTGCCTCCACCATTCTTCAGAACACTCATGTAAAAGATCTTGGGATAACTCAAATTTCCTTTCAACCATAATTCTTCTCATTGATAGGTTACCTGCCTTGTTAACCAGATCTACCAAATCTGCTCCAACAAAACCTGGTGTAGACCTGGCTATTTTCCTAAGATCAAAGGAGCCCTCAAGCTTTAGATTGGAAATAAGCACAGATAGGATCTCCTCCCTGCCACATTCATCAGGACAACCAAGAACAATTTCACGATCAAACCGCCCAGGCCTCCTTAGGGCAGGGTCGATAGCATCAGGCCTATTTGTAGCTCCAATAACAAGAATATAGCCACGATGGGTATCAGAACTTCCTGAACTATCAGCTGGTTGAAGAAGCCTATTTGATTGATCCATTGAAGTCATTAATTGTGTCACAATTCGTTTCTCCATCTCGCGCTGTAAATTCTCTCTTTTTGAAGCAATTGCATCAATCTCATCAATAAAGACAATTGATGGGGCAGTCCTGTATGCTTTAGAGAAAAGCTCTCTAATAATTTCTTCTGATGCTCCTAAAGAATTTATACGCGAAATTATTAGTTAAAAGAATCAAAGAAATTTAGGTCTAATGAATGTAATACCATATTTAATTATGTTGTATGTTATTTAATCATACTAATCGTAAATATTATTTGGGTTTATTTCAAACACGTTATTATTTAAAAAAGTGTAAAAATTGATAAAAACATTCACTTTAGTCTTACGCATAATATTTTTGAAAAACGAACATATGTCGAGGTACTTCCATTGGATTCAAGAGATTCATGAAAAGAGGTTGTAATACAATCAAAGGAGTTTTCTTTTTCTTTTTGGTTTTGTTTTTCCAAAACCAATTCTCAAAACAAATTTTACCAAGCAAGTTTTTCTGTTTTCTCACCTCTAAAACTGTTTTCAAATCAATATTACCAAATAGATATCTTTTTGGTGATGAAAAACAGGCCGCAAAAACAAAATGTCCACAGAAAAGATTGCAGTAGTGACATTCATACCTGAAACTCCAGAAACTACCTCTGTAGCTGATATCTCATAGAAAGGAAAACCAGTCTCATTAGCTATAGCACGAGCCAGTGTAGTTTTCCCACATCCTGGTGGTCCATGCAACAAAATCCCAGCTATTGGCCTCACACCTAACCTTCTTGGCAACTGTGGATGATAAAGTGGCACAATTACTTCCATCTTCAACTCCTCCAGTACCTCCTTCATTCCACCCAAATCTTTGAATCTAAGGCCACCCTTCCCCTTAACCTCAAAATCACCATTGCCATTTGAAAACGAACCCTTCAATTGCCTTTTGGATTCCAAATCCGATCTCATCCCACCTTTAGTCCCATTCAGAACATCAATTTTAGTTGCCTTTCTATTATTGGACACCTCTAATTCTACATTTTTCTCTTCCATTGTAGATGTGACTTTCTTTGGTTCTGAATATGAAGCCCGCAGCATTGACTTCATCAAGTCAACAGCTGGCTCCATTTTCTCCCCATAAATTGCATCCTCTGATGTGGACACAGCCCCATCTTCACCTTCACTCTCTTTAGATTCCAATGAAAATGATGGACTAGAAGTTGAAGCAGAAGAGGTTGATGTATGACCTTGATCCCTCTGTAACTTTCTGAGGTGTAAATTCTCCAGTTTTTGTAACTTCTCTTCACTCTCATCAATTTTAGTGCACTTCTTTCGAGATGCACTCCAACCCTCTTCACTGTCCTTGTCATCCTCTGAGGTGTCATCCTTAAATATGGAAGTACCATGCTTTTTGTTCGATTGCTTGTTCCCACACTTAAATGACTCCAAAGCTTCTTGAACAGATCGAGTCAAAATTTGCTGCTTAGCTCGACGATAATCAGGGTAATTTGAGCGCAGATGGCTCACAATTTCATCAAGAGTTGAATACCTGGATTTGCAAGACTCAACACGACGGCAAAGAATTATATGATTTCTACGCATGTTCACGGCTTTGTTAAGCGCCTCCTCACCCCTCTTTAATTGTTTCTCAAATCTACCTCTAAAACCAATCTGTTGAAGAAATCATTATTAACTGCAATCAGTGTACATAATGATCCACATTTCATTGGTTTGACCACAATTGAATTGATGGAAATAATATATAGATTAAATTCTCTAATAATAAATAACAAGAACTGAATTTTATAAATTTTATAAGTTCACATGTGGCTTAATATTCAAATCCAAACATCATATCTGCTACAACATCTAAAATCACATTTTGAACTTGGAGTAGTCACCATTTCTATATTTGTGGGGAGAGAATTTGATTCTAACATCAAGAAAGTGTAAGCAAGAATTTTGACTATCTAAGAATATAACTCAAGCAAGATAGTAAACTAAAATATCGATTGACAAAAAGGTACTATATAGTGCACTTTGAGTAGGAAATTTTCAGGCCCCTCCTCTGGCCATTTGAGCACATAGATGGAGATCAATGAATGGCACAACAGGAGGGAGAGGTTCCAAATGCTTCATGGTCTAGTTTTATTTGAAATGTGCTAACGGGTTCATACTTGATAAAACCCTCATCCTAATCCAAGGAAAATCTTAACTTTCAACTCTAAGAACCCTCTGTCCTCATTGCCAAAGAAAACATGGTATTGAATTAAACATTAACTTCTATATTTACTTTTCTTTTCAGTTTCAACTACATTACTCAGTTGCATTTAACTGAATTTTTTAATAAGAATTCTGAAAGTTAACTTGGCCAGATTTTGACATGATTCATAAATCACACCTATATTTTATTTAACTTATCACTGTTTTCTACTTCTCCTCAAAAGTAAATAACAATGTAAGAACCAGCTGGGATCAACTCCATCCATACAATAGAAATAAAACAGTTTGAATATCAATTTTTATATAATAACGTCTATAAACTAGAAAATATCACCAAAAATGCTTGCCCCATCATAAAGCGACAAGCAAATTATAGAAGAGGACGGAGCTCACCTGTACTGGACGTGGAAGAATAGGACGATAAGGAGGCTTAAGATATTGCTTGAAGAGAGGGGATGCAATGAAATCAGGCAGATGGCACTACTCAAAAAAAGTGAAGCTCCACGAAATCATGCAGAACGGAAGGGAGGGTCTGGGGCAAGGAGCAGAGTGAAGAACGGAAGCGCAGAAAAGGAATTTGCCGTCATTAGACGCAGGGTTTCATGCGTTTCAACAAGGGCTGTGATTAAATTTGATCATTACTACGATATAAAAGTAAAAAATTTCTCAAACTTTCAAAAACGAAAATTCTTAAAGGTAAAAAAAAAAAAAAAAGATAGGATATTGTCATTACTAGGGGTGAGCATGAAGCCCAGGAGCCCAGTGCGCCCGCCCAAACCCAGTAAAAAATCGCCCTGCCCAGCCCAGGAAAAAAAAAGCCCAAAAAAAACTGAGCACAATCGGGCTGGGCATTTTTGTGGGCGGGGCCGGGTATCGGGCAAAGTATGCCGCCCTGCCCATTTGGCCCTACCCAGTATGTATATATAATTATATTTGATATAAATATTTTTTATATAATAGTTAATGTACTTATATTATATATTTACTAAAATTCTAATATATCCATTGAGTATTTGACCATTAGTTCATTATATTACTAATAATACTTTGCATTTAATAGACTATGGATGTTTTTTTAATTTTTCACGTATGTATATTTGACTATTTGTTGAGACATATGATAGTCTTTTTAATTTCCAGACTCAAGTTGTAGAATTATTTTAAATATTTTAAAGCGTATAATTTATAATTATATATTACATTTGAAGTTTACAATATTGCTTATCTTTATTAAAACTATTTTTTCACATAGGATGTGGTAAGGTATCACCATTTGGGCAAGAGAAGCCCGCCCTGCCCAGCCTATTATTACCTAACCCAAAAATGTTAGGGCTTCTATCGGACAGGGCTGGGCATCGGGCTGCATTTTACTGCCCAATGATCTTTTGGGCAGGGCATTGGGCAAGGGTCTCGCCCTGCCCTGCCCTGCCCATGCCCACCCTTAGTCATTACCAATTTTATGTCACTACCACTTTTTCACCGTTAGATCAAAATTTGAATAGAAGAGAGAAATGATAAAGGTATATGAGATTCTGATCTAAAGGTGAAAAGTGGTAGTAGTGACTTGGTAGTGACATAAAATTGGTAGTGACAATATCCTATAAAAAAAATAATGAAAAGTCTTAAATTCTCATTCACATTATTTATTTTTATTTATGCTTTAATAGCTTGATAAGTAAATAGACGGACCTAGAAATTTTATTGATGGGAGCAAACATAAAAAATATTTTATCATAAATTAAAGTACTTAAAATACGATAAAAACCTAATATATAAAAAATTGAAAAAAATCTATTACAAAAATTATGATTGCTTCATTTGACTCTTACCCTGCATTTTTTCATATTGTTGAACACTTGAATTCATCTATAATTGAATCTGTGCTAAAATTCAAAACTTGTCCAAAATTCTAACCTTAAAATATTCTCTAACCATTATAAAAGTAGTACCATTATAAAGACAAAATCATATATAATAAAGTTCATGAAGAAATTTTAATGAAAAAAAAAGTGAATTTTAGTATCTTATTGATTTTTAAAATGTATTGTAAACTGTTGAAAATAATGGTGGGTGAGTGGTAAAGGAGTTTTTGGAAAAGAGCAAAACGTTGGGATATATTAAAGGTTGGGACACCACCTTTTTATTTATTTTTTAATATATATGAAAGCAAGTAAGATGCCATATGTAATGTTTATATTTTAGTTAAGATATATACATATATGAAGGGG
This sequence comes from Acacia crassicarpa, assembly GCA_034222035.1. Classification (NCBI taxonomy): domain Eukaryota; kingdom Viridiplantae; phylum Streptophyta; class Magnoliopsida; order Fabales; family Fabaceae; genus Acacia; species Acacia crassicarpa. The sequence goes on from JAWXYG010000012.1 coordinate 21,115,849, forward strand.
TTTAAACTTGTCATGTTGCATGAAAAGAAGAAGATTTCTACACATACATGAAATGATGGGACCCACATATATATATTGTTCTGGTGTAGAACACAGATGTCCAGCCTTGAGCTGGTGCTTCGATGTTAGATCATAGTTGCTCTGCCTGAGTATCTATGGAAGAGATAATCAAGGGAACGTGGGATCACTGTGCACAATATAGGCTCTCGCCAAAGGGGGGTGGTTTGTGTGCATAGTGTGACTGAATGTAAAGGGTGATGAGTTAGAACGTGTGCACCTTTGGATTAGGCCTCTATATTTATAGAGTCTACCGTGGTTAGGATATCTCGACTCTACATGATCCTTGGCGCGAGTATATAGGGGAGTATCCCGCTTAGATATCGGACTGGATGCTCTTATATTGTTGTCAGATAGGATCTCCCTACCTTTTAGATGTGTGCTGATATCTGACATATTCTCGGATGGGCCCTCCTGGCATTGGGCCTTAATACAGGTCCGTAATAGTTGCCCCCCAGCTCGGTAGTTCAGGCTGCTGAGATGTACTTTGCCCCCGGATTTTGTCAAGGTCCTTTGTACTGCCGAGCTGGCTTACGTGTGACGTGGCCGTTAAAGCGGCTTACTTCAAATATCTAAGGTTTTGTCTCAAATATCCTGAGTTGTTTTGTTGTCAACGTCGTTTCGAGGCGATGCGCCTTGGGTCTGTCATAACACGTGTTCATCCGAGGCGATGTCATGGAGCGTGTAGGTCCGAGGTGTTGAGCGTGACCTCGGCTTTGCAGGTCTAGTCAGCCGTGCAAGGGTTCGGCGACGTTGGTTGGTCGCCAATGGTTTTGTGCGCTTCTGAGGTGGAAACCCTTCCACATTCGCCATCATTACCCCTTTACACCTGGCTTACCAGGATTGGGGAGAGGTTATAACCGTCACGCCTAGCCACGTACCGATTTTTGTGCGGATTCAATGCCTGCCATACGTCACGTCAATGTTCAAGGCAAAAAGACTCCTTTATCCTGATGTTTCGATCTCCCATAGCTTTATGAACGTTCATTTTTCCATTTATTCATATTTCCCTCCATTTCTCACAAACGAAGTTCTACTTTTTCTCTCTAGTTCCCTTGTTCATCTTCGCCTTCCCGTGCAACCGTCGTTCCTGCTTGTCTGCAGATTTACAACTCTGTACTTCTTCAATCTTTATCGACCCATGTATAGATTTCCTCTCCTATTATTCTCCTGTTGTGGATTTGAAGTTTTAGTTTTCTTATATAGATTTTCGTGCGCATTGTCGGGGCTTTCCCTTGGGTAGGCTTCATAGGATTCTCTGGGTTAGTTCTTGAGTCCTGGTTTCCCTTCTGGTGTGCCCTTATACACGACAATACCTTTGTCCAACCTTCCCCATTGTTTCCCCCTCCTTACCCAACCTTTGTTGTCTCTCTAGGTCTTCAGTCTCGGTGACGATGGATAGGATTAACCACTTACCCTCATTGAACCAGTCACTGACTCCTGAGGAAGAAGAAACCTTGCGTGCCCGTTTTCCCCATGCAAGTTATTGGATCTTCGGTTCACCCCTTACTGAGGAGCAAAGGTCGGCTGCTGCACTTCAAGGTGGATCCGGTCAACGGAGCGGTAGGGAGTCTCGACCTATCACGGTTAGGATTCAAACCACCGATCCTACCCGTGTGGGGCCATGTGGAGAAGTTCGGGCCGAGGCTGAGGCTTTATTGGTTTAGCCTCTTAACATCTATGATAAATGGAAAAAAAAAAAGTTGAGTATAATAAATGGGAAAAAAAACAAATGATGAAATCTAAACTGTTTATATTTCAATCCAACGATTGAGATTGAGAAGAGGATCGGAAGTGAATGGAAAGGGAAGAGGATGGGAGCCAAATTCGATGAAGATATGACCACTCAATACTTATAGAAGAAGCAAGTAGTGAGCACGTGGGGGGAGATCATATAGATTTTTTTTTTTAATTATTCCCTTCAACATTTTCCCAACGTGCTGGACAAGAGGAATTATATGGGAAATAAGATAACTTTCTCTAATATTTTTTTTGAAGTGTTGGACGTGTGAGGAAGAAGAGCTTTCATGAAATATGTGGAATTATTTAGAGAAGTATGGGGCAAAAAGGTAATTTATCATAACACAAGATTTGAGCATTTTAAGAGGGGCAACTTCCCCCTTATTTGGTTGCCTATTCAGTTGAAGGAAAGATAGAAAAAAAGAGAGAAAATAAGTGCTTCCATACAAGAGAGTAAGAGGAAGCTCAAGTTGAAGAAGAAGGTTAAAACTAAAGTAAGAGCTTTGACTATGGAACGCTAAACCACCTCCTTCTACTTCTTTTCATGTGATTAAGATATTTAAAGATCATCATTCTCCTTGGTGTTTTAAGGTATAGTCCAAAAAATCAAGGAGGAAGGTTCAAGGAGTAAGTGTGGCAAGGGTACTAAGAGCTATCAAGTAAGTTACTTTTAAACATTTTAACCATTTTTCTTGGGTTGTTTGAGTTAGAAAATGTCTATCACCATGAGCATGTTTGTATATTTGGTTGGGTAGCTAATGAAAAGAAGGAACAAAGGTCTAAAGTTAAGGTCTATGGTTTAAAATGAAAGAATAAACCTAGTACAAGGAAGATATAAAGTTAGAATGAATTTTGGTATTTTGTTGATTAAATAATAATTTTCGTGCAACTAATTTTTCTTGATGATATGAGTTGATTTTGGTATTTTTTCGGGTTCTAAAGTGTTTAAAATGAGATTTTGTATAAGGATGAACTTGGATCAAAATTTTGGAACCCTAAATGGAAGTGTAAAAAACGTTGGGGGTTGATTGGAGAAATTCCTGTGGAGCCAGTCAGAGTTTTCATGATTTTTGACTTAGTAAATGGATTTTAAAAATTATGAAATTTTACAGGGAGAGAATTTGGTATATAATTCGTATTTTTCTGCATTTTGTGCTAAGAGAAATAAATGTTTCAAAATAGCCCCTGAAAACTGGGAATTATTTTGGATAGCAGAGGTATTTTGGGCTATGGATGAATTTTCGACTTGTTCTGGCTCAAATAAGTATTTTTGGTTGAAAATAGACATATTAAGGGTCATTTGGGCTTTGGAATCAACCCAAAATGATTTTTCTAGATTTAATTATGAATTTTTAAAGTTGAGCCTTTATTTCTGCAAATTTTAGAATAAGGACGAAAATTAAGAGAATATAGGCCCCATATCAAATTCCTTAATAAGAAAAGGAATTTCATAAAAATGGACCTATGAATTGGGCTTATTTTAAATTATCAAAGAAAATATTTATTGAGGGGGGATTAATTTTATTTATGTTTTATTATTATTTTAGGTTTAATTGTAATCTTTTGCACCAAAGAAATTATTTTTAGTTGTAGTCAACTATTAGGTAATAACCTTAATCTTCAAATACTCTGTGTGACTTGTGTATTGCATACATTCGGTTATCATTTATTTTCTAAGCACTATGGAACCGGAACATACTGTGTGCATAAACGGGCCTTGTTGTGTGTCATGCTCGGCAGTCTGTTCTATGTGCTATTAGGACTACTGCAGTCTATGTTGTATGCTATTAGGACTGCTAGTTCCGAATTGGTTGTATGCCTTGCTGTGTACATGATACTGAATGAGATGTGGTTTGAATAATTTTTATTCATGGTTTGCTTACATGCTTTATTATACATTTTATATGAAAATTAACGGTTATTCTGGAATTCAAATTTTGAATCCTAGCCCCTTTTAAGCCATCTGGCAGTTCATCGAGACCAGAGAAGGGGATAGAGGTAAGCTCTGGAGCTAGAGTAGTGTGGAGGTGGACATTGGTGACTGTCATTTTTGGATATTTATTTTGGTTACCAAATGATTGTACTATTTTATTTAGGTCGGTTAGGCACCATTATTCGGATGACTGTAAATATGATCCCTTCGGGGAAATATTTACCTTTCCATAATTTTTATCAGTATGTTATTGTCCAAACCGATGCATGCTCTGCTACTTATACTTTGATGTGTGACATAAATTAATTTGGGAATAAAAGTTAAAATTAAATAAAATTAAAGAATCGCACTACTCGCCACTTGAAAGAGCGAGACCGATAGGTGTGTAACACACCACAAAGCAAGAAATAGCTCCAAAAGCTCACTAAGGAACCTGCCAACCCTCACGCATGGAGGAGAAGAGACTATCACAGGAGGAGAGCTAAAAATTTTTGTAGGACAACTTTATTAATTTTAACTGTTTTTATTGTTTTGCGAGAATTGTTAGTTGGTGTCTTATAATAAAGACAAGAGGAAATTTAATAGTATTGAACTTGTGGTGTTAAAGTTGACCTCCTTTCCTTTCATTTATTGATTTTGCTTCCTAGGGAGTCATTTGCATCAAGCATTGGAACACAGTATGAGCAATGACAAGGTTAAGTATGATGACATAACCATATCTCAGACGATGACTCCTGTGACGGCTGCATCAAAGAGAAAGTACATTGCAATGAGTGACTCCTGTGACGGTTGCATCAAAGAGAAAGTACATTGAATGAGTGACTCCTGTGACGGCTGCATCAAAGAGAAAGTACATTGCAATGAGTGACTCCTGTGACGGTTGCATCAAAGAGAAAGTAAATTGCAATGAGTGGAATAGTTGAAGTTGATCATATTGGGCTATTCGAACTATCAATTCCTAGCTTTAGTACCACCTGACCTGTCAAGAACATCAAACAAGAAAAATAAGTGATGCTCTTTCCTTCAAAGTGTCTTCCGTATTTGAATTCTTCGTTGAATCAGTCAGTTTGTAGGTCTTAGCTGCTCACTTCAAATTTTTGAATTCTGAAAGTGTTCATGGATTGCTTCAAGATTGTTAAAATCAGAATCGGTCGGAATATTGGTCAAGAAAACTGGTACTAACTCGGAATCAAATAGAATAGAAAGTCAAAATTTTAGAGTTATTAATATAAAATTATTTTAAAAAAATTTGATTTTTTTTAAAGAGTTATAGTACAACATTATTTATAATTAACGATATAGGATGATGAGATAGACAGCTATATCATGATTTATTGGAGAATGTGTAATTTGCTTTTTGAAAATTGAAAAACATTCCGCGTCTTTCCGTTACCAATTTTATATGATTTTTGATAAAAAAAAATACAATGAAAAATTCGTTTGAGGGCCTCTACTGAGCAATTAATTCTAGAAAAGGCCCATAAAATCTGAAAATACGGAAAAAGGCCCTGAAATTCTGACAATACCCAAAAAGGCCCAAAGATTCTGACGGAGTTGTTAATGGGGCTGATATAGTTGTTAGTGGGGAGCTGATATAGTTGTTAACCGGGCTGATTTAGTTGTTTAAAAAAAAATTAACAACTAAATCAGCCCGGTTAACAACTATATCAGCCCCCGTTAACAACTATATCAGCTCCCCATTAACAACTATATCAGCCCCTGTCAGAATCTTTAGGTCTTTTTGGATATTGTCAGAATTTCAAGGCATTTTTCCGTATTTTCAGATTTTGTGGGCCTTTTCTAGAATTAATTATCCAATAGGGGCCCTCAAACAAATTTTCCCAAAATACAATCCCAAAAACCTATTGTTTCTCTCTTTGTTTGGTCAAATCTCAAATCTACAGAAAGGTGTATAGTCAAATCTATGTCCTTTAACCAATGTAATCTCCTACGACTTCCTACTCTCTCTCTCTTAGGGATCGAATCTCTGCATAGATAGAACCTATCAAATTCCTCAACCCAGAAAATTCTCATGGAAAAATGTTGAGGTTAGAACTATACCAAGCTTTTCTCTCTTTGATCCCCCAGTAGCAACTTCACCAATATGAACAGTTTCAAACCCTTGATCTTGTCCTCCTTCAACATGAACAGGGGCCGCCGCCAACCTCCCCCTTGTTCAAGTTACAGTTTGAGTCTTCGATCTGTCTCACTCTGATGACTTCCTTCACATTTGCTGCAACTTTACTCGGCTTCTTCTATTTTCTTCTCGTTCTCTTCTTCTATCATCATCGATTCAATGTTTTCTTGCTCCTCTCTACTATGTCCATCATCTTCAAGCTTTCCTTCTTCCCAAGTTAGCTTGGCAGTTCATGCCGGTTCTCTCTGGGTCACCCCGAGTAGGCCGAGTCAAATCTAGGTAAGGGGTGACCTCGGTTTCTTACTCTTTAATACTTATCAACACTGCAATACATTATAACTTGTCTAGAAAAAAATTATTTAGACAGTGTGAAAGCGTGACTAATGTTGAGTTGTATCAATGAGGGCGGTTGCCAACATAATAATGATGGTTCTGGAGGATGAAGAACAAGATTATTATCTTGAAGCTGAACAAAGCTTCTCCATATCCTCATAATAACCAACGAGAGATCTATAGGTTTAATGAAATTCAAATCCAAGATAGCCTGGTTCCTCCATTTTCATAGAATCCATATAAAGACTCCGCAGTACATGTCCCCACTTATCAAGACCATCAATTCTAATACTCCATATCTTTTTTATGTTATGTTTGGATGGCAAGAAAAGTGAGGGGAAAATACGAGGAGGAAGGGACACAAAAAAGGAAATCTTTTAAAAATGATTTTAAAAAATTACATTTTTTAGAGTTTTCTCTCTTAGTTTTCTTTCTCTCATCATTTACTCTCTATCCAAATATAAGGTCAAGATTCAAAGCAGAGTAATCTCTCGAAGAAGCTTAGAAAAATTGTGATAGATAACTAGGTTAGATAATGTACGGTAAAGCAAATTCTTCAATTTAGGTGGAAGTGAAGGTCAACAAATAATTAGGGGTAGTGGAATTGCTGTAATGTACGGTTGCTCTAAACGGGCTTAAATTTTCTTAGCCCAAGCTAATTCATATACGGATATGGGTTTCATATATGGGTTTGATTTATTTTGAAAATGAAAGGGCCGAGTAACCTTCCATACAACTTCTTTAATTTTTCATATATTTTTATTTTAAGATATATAATCAAATTTAAGATAAGGTAAAGGGGCAAAATTACACATGTGTTTTGCCTCTGGGAACGCCCAGCACCACGTGATTTTTTTAGGTCCAAAAATACACATATGTTTTCAAAAAAGGTGCAAAACTACCACAGCCGTTAGATTACATTAACTGACGTTAGTGACTAGGGAAAAATACTAAAATGCCCCTTAACTAAAAGAAAAAAAAACTGAAGAATGACAAGAACGAAGAACAAAGACTGTATCATTGAATCTTGAGAATCAGCTGCTAATCTCAAAGCCGTCGTCGGGATCAAGTGCTGGACAACAAAAATGATTTTGCACAACTAGATTTAAAACCCAAAACCAGATTCAAAACGAAAATACCAAATTCAAAAAGAAACAGAAAACGGTGCTACAGAGGCAATGAATCATCATCTGGAAAACCCAAAACCAGATTCAAAACGACAATAGCATATTCAAAACCCAAAACCAGATTCAAAACGAAAATACCAAATTCAAAGAGAAACAGAAAACGGTGCTACAGAGGCAATGAATCATCATCTGGAAAACCCAAAACCAGATTTAAAACCCAAAACCAGATTCAAGAAAAGCTACAGAGGAAGTGACTCATCATCTGGAAAACGAAAAAGCATGTTTTTTTTAGTAACAAAAAAATCGAAAGAAGGCCCAACCTCGACACCACCAGTTCCGCCGCCGGCGACATCGTGCATCCCTGAGAGGAGAAGAGCTCCACCAACACTGGTCCCCCCGCCCTTCTCCGCTCTTGAATCCCATTCCCGACCACGGCCATCTTTGTCATTACTCTCATACAGCGTCGAAAGGTCTCGTTTGAAGATTGGGAAAACAGGGCCCACGTCAAGGAAGACACTGTCGGCAGCTTGGAGGGGTCGGTGGCGATGGTGGGGCAGCAGAGGAATCACACGGCCAAAGAATGTGCCAAGATCAGAGAGAATGAGGATTAAGAAATAGAGAGAGAAATGGGTTGAAATGAAAGAATTGGGGAAAAGAAGCGGCCATTGGAAAACGAGATGCTGTGTGCGAATGGAAGGGAAGAATGGAATTTCTTAATGGAATTGAAGGTGGGGCTGTGGGTGCGTGGCAGCTGGTTGAATTGAATGGGAGAAGAAATGATGAATTTTGGAGGTTATGGTCAAATAGCAGAAGTGCAGAAGCGCATGATCAGAGAGAGGGGAAAGTGAAGGGTATTAAGGTCAATTTAATGATTTAGGTATTTTTATTATTTTAAATTGTGCGGCCCCACATGAAAAAAGTAACGTCTGTCAATGTAATGTAACGGTTGTGGTAGTTTTACACCCTTTTTGAAAACACATGTATATTTTTGAACTTAAAAAAATCACGTGGTGTTGAACGCTTCTCGAGGCAAAACACATGTGTATTTTTGCCCCACAACCCTTTAAGATATGTTTAAATTGTATTATATTCCTCCACATTGAGAAGCGGTGTTTGATGAGGGTTGATAGGTTGTAGTTTTTCTTTTTTTTTAAAAAAGAATTATTTGTAGGATTATGGATGTAAGTCATGTAACTCTTTTTTGAGTTAATGGTGTTCAGCTTGTCATGCCAAAAATCTATAATATATATATATATATTTTTTTTTTTTGGTTTTAAGGGACAACTTTGTTATAAAAGTTTTCACAAAGGAGTAATTATTTTCGAGAAGTTTTTCAAGGGGTAATTTTGTGACAGCCGTTATTCTTGTTAATTTTAACCGTTAGTTAATCAAATCTTTTCGAATCTATCCGAATCTAAATTAGATGACAATCTTAGTAATTTTCTTAATAAAATATATCATTATGGTCTTATTTATAAGTCACATTTTGACCAAATCACTTATACCAAGGAGAGGTAGTTAGCTCAATAATTATGAGGTAAATTTTCAACTTTATTCATCTCTCTCTATTTTCATTGGTACAAAAGTTTTCACTGAGGAGCAATTATTTCCGAGAAGTTTTTCAAGGGATAATTTTGTGACAGCCGTTATTCCTGTTAATTTTAACCGTTAGTTGATCAAATCTATTCGAATCTATCCGAATCTGAATTAGATGACAATCTTAGTAATTTTCTTAATAAAATATATCATTCTGGTCTTATTTATAAGTCACATTTTGATCAAATCACACATACCAAGGAGAGGTAGTTAGCTCAATGATTATGAGGTGAATTTTCAACTCTTTCATCTCTCTCTATTTTTATTGGTACAATTAATATGGGCAAAATTGTCACAATCTCATTTATTTGATCAAAGGAGACTTATAAATAGGACCAATTTTTTTGGTCAAAAGGGACTTATAAATAAGATCAGAGTGGTACTACTGTAGTACTCAACTTTTTATACATCGTTATTTTCTTAAAAAAATAATAATAATAACGTGAGCATAAGGATGTCTCTTTACAAGAATTATTAAAAAACTATATTTTTTTAATGAAAATCATGAAAGATTAATCTATTATAAATATCGTAAAGATAATTTTAGCAATACAAGTTGCGTTTTGTTGTTATTTGTGACTAGTTGGGAATTTTTTTTGTTCGAAGATTAATTGGAAATTAAGAAAAGATAATGGAGTGTGATTGGACATTAAATATTTCAATCAACATACGGTTAATGGTAGTCCAAAGCAAGTCCCACTATCCAATATTATTATCAGAAGAGCCTACTCCTTTGTGTTAATCACATATGGTAACTCAGGTGAAAACAATTATATATACTAATATACTAGTAGTATGTATTAATTATGTAAGATATATATTTTATAATTAAAGCTAAACAGAAGCACATAGAAATCCTCCATCAGAGTAACAACGGAAGACATCGAATACTTTTCTCTATTGTGACATGATTTTAAGTAGAAATTCACAAAATTCACGTTGGATCGAGAATATATATAATTGAAATAAGAGAAGATAGACTATTTACTACTACAAAATCAAATCCTCAATGTATGACGGTTATTATCAACCATAAATCATAGTTCTAAACCCTGTATAAGAGAATATAGACTATTTTTTTTTATCCAGTAACTTGTCCACTTTCTTGTTCAAAGAGTGAACGAGAGTGATAAGTTCCTTTAAGTACCGATCCATACATCCTTACTCTCGTAGGTAAAACTGAACTATATAATGGAGCTTATAGGTTGCTTGGATGAACCCTTCAATACTTGTTGTTAAAAGGAGTTCATCATTCGATTTTCCCCATTTGATGAATCAGAAGTTTTCTTGCTTTTGTCTATGATTTTGGTGAAGAACAAAAACCTACAATACCTATAAGAAGTTGAAATAAAAGTAGAGAAGTGGAGTTCAATTTTCAAACGTTTATAGAGAGAGGGTTTCGTGGATCCTTGAGTCATTATATTTTATAAATGGTGATGGTTGTATTTTAATAACCATTATGAATTTGAAATAGTGTTCTGATAAGTGACGAGTTTGTCTTAATAAACATTATTTATTTGACATTTTTTAATAAAATTTAATGCGTGTATGGTTGCACATATATCAACCACCATATTGCATGAAAAAGAGTTAAAATAGATTAATTTAATTAGAGATTTATGAAAAAGTATTTTAAATAGGAGTAGTTAGGGAAAAAGTAGTTGGGAAAGATAAATCGTTTGAAAGTGTTACATGATAGTTGTTTCTTAATAAACCTAATATTTCTCACTCATACTTGACGGTCAATTATTGTTATGACCGTTATGTTTTTATTTTTACTAATATTATGATGGAATATGAATCATTTATAAATGTAATATGATGATTCATATTTGTCATCACTACATAAATGAAGGTTGTTAATTATAATAATTTTTTTTGTGTTTTCGCGAATTCCGTCTCACAATATATGACGATGTGCCAAATTAACTATTAATTTTTTGTGTTATATATTCTTGTATGACATTTATCTCAATATACGTAATGTTTATTCATTATAATTATTATTTATTAAGTATTATATATACTCGAATCTAAAGTAGTTGTTGCGCAGGCATAGCGATAGCAACTAGAGGTAGTTGTCACTAGCCTCGGGGAGGAAAAGCAAACTACTAAACCGCACTCAGAAAATTTTATTATTTAATTATGATCACTGAAATATTTTATGATAAGACAAAACATGTAGTTAGATGATGGGACTGAAAATGATATTTGTTTTTATATTGTATTTAGACCATAGAAATGATTTTCAATCCAATAGAATTAAGAGAGAGAGAGAATGGAGATTTAAAAAAAAAATGAAAAGACCATTTTAACATTGTGATTAAATCATAAACCAAGGGCATGTTTCACTTTTCAGCTTTGGTTCTAAAATCTACTCCCTCCTTTTTTTAATATAAAATGTAATTGATTTTTTTTTGGAAAGATTAATGAAACTAGATAAATGATTTAATTATCATATCTGTTGTGTATCATTAGATTATATATTATTTTATAAGTCACAAAAATTAGTTTGAAAGAAAAATGATAAATACTCCTTTCGGTCCTAATTATAAGACATATTTAACCATTTTTGGGAGATTAAGGAAATGAGTTAAATTAGTTAATTTTACTCATTTTCCTAAAACTAATTTTGGGGAGTATTTGTTAGGTACAATTCTCCTGTTAAAATTTAGCATATGAATTTTTCTTAATAATAAAGATTCACATTGATAAAATTTTAAGATTCTATTAGACCATTATCAATACCAAAAATCACACATGACTATTGTTTTTTCATATATCCCTCCTTAACTTCACTTTGGTACTAAAAAAAAACACTTTACTCCTTAATTGTATTTGTTGCATTATAATTTATTGTCTCTTTCACTTATCCTCTTTACAAATAAAGGCATCGTTGAAAAAAATAACATATTTATTGTTTTCTTAACTAATTTTAACTGTTTTAATTATAAACACAAATGAATTATTTGAAACTTATAATTAGAGACGTAGGGAGTATATTCTCTTTCATCTTTTATTTTTACTTATTCCCTTTGTCTCACTTATGATCTTTGTAAAATAGAAGGTATTTTGGATAGGATATTGTTACTATCATTTTTTGTTACTACCAATGTTACTATCACTTTTCTACCGTTAGATTAGAATCTTAATAGGAGAGAAAAATTATAAAGGTAGATGAGATTCTGATCTAACGGTGAAAAAATGGTAGTAACAATATCCCATCCCTTTAAAAAAACTACATTTTTAGACATTTACCGTCTATGACTAATTTTAACTGATTTTTAATATATATATATATATATATATATAAAATCCAGTTATTTATAACTTTTAACCAAAAGTGATATATGCATAATGAAAGTCATTTGCACATAGCTAAATGTATATATATTGTACATAGTTAATGAAAAGTTGTATATCCTAAAATTAAGTTGTACTTGCTTAAGAACAATTATCCTTAAATATTTTTGGATAATTTATTTTGGGGTTAAGGAGCATTGTCACCAACAAACTATGGGGTCAGGAGCAACCAGCACAACAAACTATTTTTTGGTCCAAAAATGCAAATAAACTAATGAAAATACTAAATTGGCACAATACCGTTTTTTCTAGGTAACGTCCGTTTGCCATTTTTTATTTGGGGAAATTGAGTGAAAATAAAATGCCACGTGAGCCACTTAACTCAGCTGAAGTGGATCAAAAACACGACATCATCGAAAGAATGAAGGGAGCAACCGAGCATTTGTGCAATTAGGGCTCTGAATATTTGGGGAAAAAAGGAGATTCGAAGGAGAGAGTTGAAGGAGAGTCGAAGGTGTCGCGAATGCCGTCGGACCTGGTTTGAGAGAAAGTGGTGATCATCGTCGCTGCTGGTGAGGAATAAATTGAGAGATTGTTCGACGGGAACCTCGTCCATGATGATCATCGCGTTTGAGGACGGTTAGACGACAATGGTGCACAGAATGATATTATTGACATTCGTCTAGGGTTTTCGGTGTTCTGAACTGGACAGGTAAGTTTCCACTTCTCTCAAGAGACCAGATAACCTAATGGAAATTTCTCTTAGTTTTCTTTGGAAATTTGAGGTCAGCGATATCATTTCGTTTAGGGTTTCGTTTATCCCCCTTTTAATGATGGATTTCTTTGATTTTTTGTTCTTGCTTTGGGTTGTAATTAAAGTTCTTTCTCAAAAGAAGAGTTATTTTGGCTGTCTTATTAGAGTTTGAAATCAATGCATTGATTACGTACATTATTGTAGCTCAAAGACAGGTGGGAGAGACTTACCTGAACGAGAAGAGTTCTAGATCTCACCAAATTATTAGACTGGTTCGCGCCTCTGTCTTTTCTGGTTAAAAACTATGCTTTAGGTTTTTCTTACTTGCATCTTAAGGATAGATTTGTAAACTTGCAGACAATTGAAAGTTCTGCCTGAGAATTCTTGGGTAAAGGCAACTGTGCCACACTCTCAGCTTCTGTGGTATGCTTACATTCTCTTCATCCATGATGGTTCTTGTAGATTTCAGATATATTAAGAGTGTTTTATTTCTATGCAGAATTTTGTTGATTTGGCAGGGAGTGAGCGTGCATCTCAAGCACTATCAACTGGTACGAGATTGAAAGAAGGTTGTCATATAAATCGGAGTTTACTTACTCTTGGAACTGTCATTCGTAAGCTTTGGTTGTCTACCTCTTCCTTAGTTTGTGATATCTGCTTTAATTTCTCAGTCTGTTGTTGGTGAAACCTCTGGTGATTAAGTTGTTTTGAGTGTTAAAGAAATAGAGAGTATTCTTTATACTCTGACGAATCAAATATGTCTTTCCATTAGAAAACATAATTGATAGAGCCACTATTTTCCTTTTTTAGAGGACTATTCATATGTTTTTGTTGGCCTAATATGATTGAACGCAGGAAGGGAAGACAAGGACACATCAATTATGCTCCTTTTTTAAACTCCATTCTTAATGCCTTATTTTCTGAACAAGAATTCTGAGGCCATGATTTGACTGATGTATCATTGTATCATTGTATGGCCTCGTTCGAGACACATGATTTTGACTAATGCACATTTAGTGAGAATAACCAATCTGTTTATTGTTACTATGAAGGGAATTTCCTTTTCTCAAAATACAAATTTTTGCATTTTGCAGTCACTGCCCTGTTATTCTTGAATTGTGAATTGTTGTTGGATTTCCTGATCATCCCCATAGAGGTTTGCAAATCCTCCCTCTGTTTTTCCTTATATGTGTTCTTACCTACTCTGTTATTTTTTTCCAACATTTGTTCTTAACTCTAACAAATTTTGTTCTATGAGATTCTGATTTTTCCCTTCTTCTTCTTCTCTTTGTTTTCTTCTCTCTGCATGATTTGAGGTAGATGGTGAGGAAAGGGAAAGATGATGAGGTAGATGATTATATAGAATTTGAAAATATTCCTGGAGCTGATGATTATATAGAATTTTTAGGTGAGGTAGATGATGAATTTGAAAATATTCCAGCAACTGATGATTATGTTCAAGATTTAGGTGAGGTAAATGACATAAGTCAACTTGGTAAGGATGATGAAGATAACTCTGATAGTCATGACGATACCTTTATGGAAAATTCAGAGTCAGGGTCAGAATGTTCTGATAGTGAAGAGAGTTTAGTTGATGATTATGAAATAAATGAAGACCCCGAGGATAGATCTACGGATGAGGATGAGGGAAATTTTAATATGGCTCTACAAGAGTGGGATAGTAGAAGGGAGTTGGATGGCTCCGCAAAAAGGGCCTCCTTCACATTGGGTATGACATTCTTGGATAGAGGTGAGTTGAGGAGGGCCATTGATAACTACGCTATTGAGAAGGGTGTGAATGTAAAAGTAGTTAAAAGTGAGAAAAAGATGGTCATTGCCACTTGTGAAGAGGGTTGCCCATTTAGGTTGTATGCAGGTTTAGATAGTGCTGGTATTGGGTACATGGTGAAATCGCTGAACCATGAGCACATGTGTGCTAGGGTTTATAAGAATCAACGGGCAAGTGCGAGGTGGGTAGCTGAATACTTCAAGGATAAAGTCCAAGATAATCCTCAATACAGTGTAACTGAGATGAAGAAGGAGATTGAGCGTGATTTGAAACTATTTGTCAGTAGATATAAGTGCAAGAGGGCTAAAAGGATGATAATGGAGGTCATGGATGGTAGTTTTGCAGATGAGTATGCCAAGTTAGAAGCTTATTGCAATGAGCTGAAACGATCAAATCCGGGATCCGATGTTAGTGTGGAGTTAAGTGGCGAAGCTTTAGAACAAGGAAGGAGGGTATTTAGAAGAATGTACGTCTGTTTTAATGCATCTAAGGTATGTATGTTCCCTATATTCTCTTATTTCTCCCTTTACATGTTGCTGTCTGTTAGTGCCTTTTCTGTCAAAGAAAGTGAATTTGCTGTCTGTTTGGGGAATTATTTGTTGGCTGTTAGGGGAATTAATTCTGGTCTGTTAAGGGTTTTATTTGTTGGCTGTTAGAGGAATTAATTGTGGTATGTTAGGGGAATTAATTGTGATCTGTTAGGGGAATTAATTGTCATCTGTTAGGGGAATAACTTGCTGTCTTTTGTTGCATTTGCTGTCTGTAGGAGAGTATATAGGGAATAAATTGCTGTCTGTTAATTGTGATCAGTTTATACATAACATGTTAATTGTGGTCTGTTTTATGTCATTAAACTATTAGGTCGGGTGGAAAGTAGGTTGCAGGCCATTTATTGGCCTAGATGGAACTTTTTTGAAAGGGAAGGCTAGGAGTGTTGTTATCAATTGTTATTGATTGCCAGGTTGCTATATGTGTATTTTGTTACCAATTGTAGTTAAAAATTCAGGTAGTGACATAAATATAACTAGTAAACAGGACATACATCTGTTTCTTTTGTTCTTCTACTTGATTAGTGGGCGTATTTTTTTTTTTTTTTGCAATGTTACTAAAAGTGGCTTTGTTTTGTTCAAAAAATGGAAAAAAAAAAAACAAGGCATAGGTGACTGACTTTCACAATTTGCAGATTTTATAATGTTACTCTAAACATTGGCTAGCCACCAAAACTTTCTCTGGCAATTGTTGACAATTATATAAGTGACTAACTTTTCTCTTCTGGAAGACAAGAATATAATGTGCACTAGAGGAATACATTAATTTAACCAATACTGATTGGAAGGCTACCAAACTAGGGTTGAACCTAGACAAACAAAAATGCCCTCAAGTGAGAATATTGCATCAACAAGCACTTTTCTATTCCTAACCTCCCACAGCTTCCAACGGGATATATTGCATACTACACCTACATAAGTACCTAATTTAAACCACAAAGAAATTACATATACCAATTACATTTTCAGATACAATACAGACAACCACAAACATGCCAAAAATAACAATGCCATTGCTACTTTGAACTTGTTTTCCCCTTTCTTAAGTTCCCCGTCATATAACTCATTTCTTCGTTTAAGCTTCCTCAATTCACCATATATTGTATCAATCTCTTCACCAAGTCTCTGCCCATATTTTGCTCTTCGGAGATTGCAATTTTCATCGTATAATTTGTCAATGTCGTCTAAAAGCTCCTTGATCACGGTATTTGCCCTCTCTCCAAACTCATCATCATGCCAAGCAAAGAATCCACACGCCCCATCCTGTGTTCACAAATTCGGTCAGATGAAACACAGAACACAGAACACAAAACACAAGATCCACAGTGTGGTTAATGGAGACATACAAATTGGGAAATAAAGACAAGTGTTATTTTGGTCTATTGGTTTTCAATTATTTCTTATTTTACAAAAATATTATATTTGGAGGAAATCAACTTTGCATACATTTTAGGCCACCCAATAATGTCGGGCATAAAATTAAAAATACTTCCCACACATTAACTGCAAATATTAAAACAAGTGACAACGCTCTTTTAATCAGGTCTAAGAAAACAATAAAGACAACTCCCACATGATGCTAACAGTAAAATAAAGAGATGAAATGAGATTAAAGCACTTCCACACCCAGTAACATCCGGAGACAAATCCATCTTTAGTTCAACACCCAAAGATAAAATCAAACAACTCCATGCAATTCCAGAAATTAAAGAAGTGCAGTTATACTAAAATGACCAGATGGGCAAAGCAATTCATGCATGAATTGTGATGTAATTAACAGTGTTGTGGCTTGAGAAGCCAACGTAAAATATGTAAAACTAAACTTGCTGCAATCATAGTTCTCTCATCTAGCATGTGTCTTAGGCGCACCAGATAGGATGAAGATAACCTAACGGAAATAAATGGATATTTGAGGGATGTCGATGTCATCATCATCATCATCATCCTCACAGGCCACAACAGCATCCAAGTAATCAATATTACACAAGACAATTGAATGTTGGCATTCTTTGCTTCAGTATTTTTTTATAAACTCTTTCTCATCTGATATAGCAGTCAATATCCTCCTCACAACTGATATATCAAAATGGCAATCAATATAGCAATCAACATCCTCCTTTGAATGTTTGATATTTTTTAAAAAACTCTTTCTCATCTGATATAGCAATCAACATACCACAACCGACAGACCGCCGAGAGAATGTATCAATCAATATCCTATATAGCAATTCTAAAGTAACCAATTGGATAATTCAATGAAATATCAAAATGGCAATTCAGCTAACTTTTTTTTCCCACTTCCCACCACCGACAGACCGACGAGATAATGGACTGACCCAAATATAAACAAACACTCAGAGAGACAAATGAACAAAGAAGAAGCAAGGGATCAAAAGTCATAGAACTTTCGACCTCAGTTGCTTACCTGGTTGTATAATGGGCAGCCATAGAACCTTCGACCTGGGTTGCCGTCAGTCCATGCCGTCCATCTCGACGCCACCATTCTGTGATTGCAATACCTCATCGGAGGTTCATAGTCCTCCTTGCGACTCGGTTGTCGAAGCAACACCACTCTCCGCCTGCATCTTCCACTCGATGATGAAGCCGATGATGCCATTCAAGACCGCTTTCCCGTCGACGGTGATTGGGTTGCAGTGACCGATGATGCCGATTCTGTGATTGCAGTGACGATGCTTTTCCCAAATATTCAGAGCCCTAATTGCACAAATGCTCGGTTGCTCCCTTCATTCTTTCGATGATGTCGTGTTTTTGATCCACTTCAGCTGAGTTAAGTGGCTCACGTGGCATTTTATTTTCACTCAATTTCCCCAAATAAAAAATGGCAAACGGACGTTACCTAGAAAAAACGGTATTGTGCCAATTTAGTATTTTCATTAGTTTATTTGCATTTTTGGACCAAAAAATAGTTTGTTGTGCTGGTTGCTCCTGACCCCATAGTTTGTTGGCGACAATGCTCCTTAACCCTTTATTTTGTAATGAAGAGTTTTTTCAATTTTTCAAGACCAAAACGATAAAACAAAAACAAAACGTGAAGAAAAATAGAAGTATGTGGCTGCATATTTTTTACACATACTGTTTTAATTTGATTAATTTTTGTCCCCCACATACGAGTGCCCATTACATGCCCAATAAGTACATGCTTCTTATGTGCTCATACCTCTAGCCCAATAAGTACATGCTTCTTATGTGCTCATACCTCTATTAGAGGTATGAGCATATTTTTTTTAAAATTTTTTATATATTGTATTTATTTAGATTTAAATTATATGTTGCTTTCTGAATTTTTTTTTTGCACCCAGTATCTCAAATTAATTAGCTTCCAGTTACAGACAGATATTTCTGAATGCAGGACTGGAAGCTAATTAATTTAAGATACTGGGTGCAAAAAAAAATTCAGAAAGTAACATATAATTTAAATCTAAATAAATACAATATATAAAAAAAATTTAAAAAGATTTAAAAAAAAAACCTCTAATAGAGATATGAACACATAAGAAGCATGTAATTATTGGACATGTAATGTGCATTCCTCACATACCTATACATCCAAGACATAACAAGTAAAGGGTGTTTTGGCTAACAATTAAAGAACCCAGATTATTTTTAGGTATAGACATCCTTTTATTGAAGGTTTTTTTTTTTTGCTACTCACCCGATTCACTAGGGCTTTACCTTAACTAGTCCGGATCCGATCCGTGATGTGCACTTGGCTATGGTGGGAGAGTCTCCTAGTGGAGGTTTTTTGCATTCAAAAGGCTCGAACCCAAGACCTTGCTTAAGCGAAATAAGCCGCTTACCACTTGAGCCAACTATTTAAGGTATTGTCAAACATTAAATGTGGGTACATTTTCCAACAAAAATTTGAATATTAGTTCATCATGTTGTAAAGGGCTAGTCATTTTTGTTAGACCGAACCCCATTGGTTCCAAGCAGGAATGTACCTTAATTAATACAAGGAGAGGCCATGCATGGCCCCTTTTTAAATTTAATATAATATTATAAATTTGAACATTTTTAAAATATTATATAATCATAAAATTTTTTAATTAGTTAATAAGTATACATTTAACCCCCAAAATAGTTATCATCCTAAGGTCCACCACTGATTTCAAACCCTAATTAGCTTAACAATGAAGTCTTATTAATATTATTTTGCCTTTTCATAATGATAATAAATTAATAATAATAATAAGCTTAACCATAAAGTCGAATGGAAAGACAAGCAAGAGTGGCGTGTTTTGTCTGATAGAAAAGACGTGGAAATTTTTGATAAAATGAATGTAGCCGGAAATCAGGCAATGTTCAGTTTTTGACCATTTGGATGTGGATGTGGATGAGGCCCTCTCTTTTCCGCGTTGGTGTCTGATGACCAAGCATCGCAAAATAATCCTATCGTGCTTTCTCTCAGGCTAAATAATATCCTTAAATAAGAAATTTATTTTAATTATAATATAAAACCATGGTTTGTGAAATCGGACCGGCCGTGAAATCGGTCTAGTTTGGTGTAAAACCGGATTGACCCGGTGAAACCAGTGTAAACCGTCCAGGTTACAAGGATCAACCCGATTCCAGTAATTTTTTTTTTAAAAGGCAATTTGACAAATATATCTGAATATGTTACAAGTATTAAAGTACACGGTTATTTTACTACTGATCTAAAGTATTAAAATGATATATATTATGTAAAATTTAGGTTGATGTGATGAGAAATTAATTATTTTTCAATTTTTTTATACCTCACCGGTCTAGCCCGGGTTGACTTCGGGTTGACTCCAGTCTGACCCACTAACCCTGAACCCAGTATCCCGGCTAGTTCAGTCACCAGTCAGGGTTTCAAAACCTTGTATAAAACTGTAATCTACATTGTCTTCTAAATTTATATTCCTTATGTCCTAATTATATGAGTTAGTGATGACCTCTATCTATTTTATTCATGTTCTTTATCATTGTTTTCAAATTAATTTATCTAACTTTTAGAATTATATATAATATAGAGTATTATAGTATAGAAACGTATTTTAGGGAAATCATGTCATAGTTGTTATAATTAAGTCATTTATTTAGTCTTTTTTTTAACCTATCACAAAGAGAGTAATTTATTTATCAAATGATATTTTTTCTATTGATTGCACATATTAAAATGACTTATATTAAATGATAATTGATCAAATAAAAATTATTTAAGAGTGTATATGAGGACAATCAACATATTTTTTCTTCAAAAATAAATAATTTAACCTATTTTTTAACATGTACAAATTAGCTATCAAACTTTTATATTGGAGTAGGGGGACTAATGGAGGTTGAATCTAACGGAAGGGATTAGTCCCTTATAATGTGATGAACTAAGGTTCGAATTCCCGTAAAGAGAAATGTCCATATATAGTATCTAAAGTGCTTTAAATAAAATTAACTTCAATAAGAAGTTACTTATACTCCCAAAAAAAAAAAAACTAAGGGGTAAATTTTTTCTTTTTGGCTCAAGCCCTTTTTGAAGTCACTATCATGCATATTTAATTTCAGTTAACCTCATTTTCCCACCGGAAGCACCAATAATTTTGCCGTCCATGTCCATCCTTATCAGTTTTTCATTCCTTTTTTTTAACTTAACCATAAAAAATAAAAACTTCAATCCTCATCGTCTGAAAATTAAATAAAAAAGAGAGAGTAGGTATTGTCTTAGAGAAAAAGACGATGACTAATCGGCGAAAATGAAACAGGACGGAAAACTGGGGATGTTCACTTTTGGGACCACGTGGATTATGTAATTTATTTTTGGCTTAAATTACATAAAAGGTCCCTAAAACTTGACACAGTACAATGTATGGTTAACTACTTTAACGTTTAAAGCTTAATAATAAACTCTTTAAACTTTCAAATCTATCCACATAGATACTTAAAATCTTAAATAGAGAAAAATTTGTCATTGGTGTAATTATTTGAGTTTTGCTCATAAGTGACAAATAAGAGCCCGTAAAGTTGGATTCCAAATGAGTTAGACATGATAT
Organism: Acacia crassicarpa; assembly: GCA_034222035.1. Lineage (NCBI taxonomy): Eukaryota > Viridiplantae > Streptophyta > Magnoliopsida > Fabales > Fabaceae > Acacia > Acacia crassicarpa. Next base: position 21,137,195 of record JAWXYG010000012.1, read on the forward strand.
ATACAGTTAGATAGGGAGAAAATAGTCTTTATTGTAATCATTTGAAATTAGTTCAGATATAATGTGTAAGAGTGTGTATGAATCCAAACAAATAAAACTCTTCTTTTATACTTATCTGAAATATCTTTAAAACACATCTAAAAGGTTTTTTTTTTTTTAAAAAAAAACTAGCCTCTATTGTAATTATTTGAGGTTAATTGGAATATATGATTGGATGTGGTGAATAGGGATTAACGATGTAAAAAATTTTAATATATCAAAAAAAAAATTATGGTAAATTGTCAGTTGCATACCCTTAATCCTATTGTAATAAAATTGACAAAATTATAATGTAAAAAAGGGTTTTAAGACCGGACAAAAGAGGCTCGTAAGATCGGGCGGGCGACCGGTCTTGTTCCAGCTGGTATTAAAAATCTACATATAAGACCGGACATTGACCGGTCTTAAAGAAAATCTTTTAGACCGGACATTTAAAACATTGGGTCTTAAAAATTGCACCAAATGAACCTGAAATAGTTTTTGTTCGGTCCTGAAACTCAACTTTTAAGACCAGCCAAAAAGTAGGCCGCTCTTAAAATATCGGAATTTTAAGACCGGACAAAACACATACGGTCTAAAAAATAGCGGCTTCTAAGACCAGAGGACTAATTATACGCGGTCTTAAAAGACTGACTTTCAAGACTGGATGATAATTACCTCCGGTCTTAAATATTTAAATTTAAGACCGAACGTATAAATATAACATAACGGTCTTAAAAGACCAACTTTTAAGACCGGCTTAATATGACTTTTAAGACCGGACATATAATTACATCCGGTCTTAAAAGTTAAACATATAAGACCGGCTTCTTTATTTCCAGTCTAAATTTTCCTGAATTTTTCCCTATTGTTGTTCCTGCTACTATATATATATACACAAATCCACTACCCAATCCAGCACATGAACAATTATTTGAATAAATTGAATTGGAAAAATGATACAAATATTTATTCACCATGAGTTATTTGGCCTCTTAATTAATGATTATACTATGTCTACAACACCTAAATTAATTCATACAATAAGATAACTTACTTACAAATACAATAAGTTACAAATATAACATACATGCGCCCAAAATAATATTCATCACGCCTTCATCTGATTCCCACTCAACAACGTAACATCCTCTTTTATAACATGCCCCTTTGGATCGGATCCTGCCACAAAAATAAAACAAGGAACAAACTTCATAGTCAAAGACATTTTATGAACATAGAAGGAATAAATGTTATAGTTAAAGACTTAAGGTTTTCAAAGAAATCTGCATATATATGAATATTACCTTATGAATTGACTCTTTTATAAAGTGATATCTTCCCATATCCCTTCTTGATGATCACTTCTTATGTCGGGTTTATTATCCGCTTCATCTTCTTCGTTCATGTCCGGTAGACCCCTTGAAAAAGGAGTACTCTCAGGAATACCATAATTTGAATTCATTTCCTCATCAATATCAAGGACCTTCTTTTCTTGGAGAGCTACAAACCACATTTTATTTTCTTGATCGGTGATATAGAACACTTGTATCGCTTGGTCTCCCATAATAAGAGGTTCATCTCCAAAACATCTACCATTGACATCGACTAATGTAAATCCTAGCCAATCGATCCGAACACCATTATTGACATTAACCCACTTGCATTTGAAAATGAGAAATCTAATTTTCACATAGTCCACCTCCCATATCTCTTCAATAACCTCATAATATGACATGACTGCCAATAAAGGGCTCTTGTCTTTCGAATTGGAGAAGTGCATAGATTCAGCCTCTAACATAACACCACTGTTCTGCACTGTGCTCCTATCATCTAGGGACTTCATGTAAAATATATAACCATTGATCACATACGAATTCCAATTTATGACATCAACCTCAGGACCACGTACTAACCATTTGAGGATATTAGAAACACATTCCTCCCCCTCGACCTTTTGTTTGAACCAGTGTGCAAAAGTTTTGTTATGCTCCTTAATCAACCTTTGTTCAGTCATTCGAGGATTTTCTTTCCTCATAGCTTCTTTATGTGCAGCTATGCTGGCTTGAACTTCATCAACATTATTCAAGATGTATAAGTGGACTTGTGACAATTCATCAGGATCCACAGTCTTTACTGAAGCCCCTCGCCTACCCCCTTCAGCATGCTAACGTTTTGGAAGCCCAATATGTCTTACTTTGGCCAAATAATTTTGACAAAATTCTATGGCTTCTTCAGAAACATATTTCTGAACAATCAATGCTTCTGGCTGGTATGCATTCTTCACGTACCCTTTAAGGAATTTCATAAATCTTTCAATTGGGTACATCCACCATAAATGGATAGGGCCGCACAACTTTATCTCCCTCACTAGATGAACAATTAGATGAACCATGATGTCAAAAAATGTAGGAACAAAAAGCTTCTCAATGTGGCACAAGATAAAATATCCTTCATTCTCCAATTCATTCAACTTTTCAATCTCGAAAACTTTACCACAAACCGCATTGAAGAAGACACACAGTCTGGTCAAAACGACCTGAAGATCATATTCGGTGATGCCTCGAATAGCTATTGGGAGTAGCTGTTGCATCAAAACATGACAATCATGTGATTTTTGGCCTACTAATTTCAAGTCCTTCATCGATACAAGCCTTTTAAAATTTGAAGAATACCCAGAGGGAACTTTTGTGCCATGTAAACACTCACAAAAACTTCGTTTCTCATCCTTAGACAAAGTATGAGAAGCCGGGGAACAATAAGTTCTCTTCCCATACGGCCTTGGATGTAACTCTTTACGTATTCCCATTGCTTGCAAATCCAATCTTGTCTTCACACCATCCTTGGAACTGCCTTGTATGTTGAAAAGCGTGCCAACAATACTATCACATACGTTTTTCTCCACATGCATGACATCGATATAGTGTCTCATATCAAGATTGCGCCAATAGGGAAGATCAAAGAATACAGATCTCTTTTTCCATATATTTGTATCTTTTCTACTCTTGGCTGTTTTACCGAAAATGACATTGATATTTTTCACCTTCTCATAAACTTGCTCCCCAGTCAATGGCACTGGAGCATCTTCATATTCTTGGCCACCAAAGAAGGCTTTCTTTAATCGACGGAAGGCACGAGCATCAGGAGTAAGAGCACCCCTACGAGCGGTTCTCTTGTATCTAACCATGGTTTGAGCAATTGGCGCAAAGAGGTATGAAGAGTTTATTAATAAAGGCAGAGCTAGAGGTAGTTTGGAGTTACGAGGTAGTGCAGAGTTAATAAAGAGTGTTAAGGACAGAGAGGTATGATGATTGAGGAGTTAATAAAGGTAAAGAGCAGACGAATGGTCTACTTTACGAGCGAGTTTTATAAATATTATTTATTTTTTAAATGAATTAATTTTAAGACCGACCTTTTATCATTTTTCCGGTCCTAAAAGTATATTATTTATATTTTTAAACGATTAAATTACTTTTAAGACCGATCTTTTACCATTTTTCTGGTCCTAAAATTCATTTAATTTCGTAAAAAATATCAGTTTTAAGAACGGATCTTTTACAATATCAGGTATTAAAAGTTCATTGTTTCGAATTCCAATAGTAGAGTCGTATCCTTACACTCTATCAGAGGATCTCTTCGGCTTCCAGATAAACTTCCCAACTAGGCGTCTCCTCGTATTCTAATGAACTATGCGTCTGCTCATTAAAGGTTCCGGCGTTTCACTTCGGATGGGTTCTCTATTTAAACCCGTTGTTACTTTACTTTCTTTACATTCTTCATCATCACTTCTACAATGGCTACTCCACCACCCCAAGGTCCTCCACCACCACCAGGTCCTCCTTTTCCTCCTCCCGCTGGGTTTAACAATCCGTACCCTCCTCCGCTGCCTGCGAACCCGACCACCAAACAGCTGCTGCACCACCTCCTGGTCCACGTCGATCATATAGATTGACGACAGAGCCAGCTTTTTCAGGTCTACAATGCCGTCAACAACAAGATCAACGCGATACTCGACGCCCAGGACGTTGAGTACAATCCGTTTGATGACGACGTCACCGACCTCTCCGACGACTCCCTCCCCTCCGACAACGAAGGGGAGGAGTAAATATTTTTATGTTTTTTTTATCATGTACTGCGCTGCCCCCCACGGGGCAGCATTAAAAAATCTGTAATAAATTTGTTACTTTCCTATTTTGATTGCCTTTGTCTTCTCATTACATTCTTTCTTTTTCCGACAAGGAGGAAAAAAACAAAACCTTGTCCTCGTGTGTATGATCAACATTAAAAACCCGCACATTAAAAAATCCAACGATATATAGTTAAGATCCAACAAAAAATTCTTTCTTTTTCCGACAAGAAGGAAAAAAACAAAACATTGTCCTCGTGTGTATGATCAACATTAAAAACTCGCACATTAAAAAATCTAACAATATACAGATCAGACCAACAAAACAAAAAAGATCGTTTACCTTATTCAAATAAAAACAAACACAGTGACAATTCTTCTCAAGGTTGGACCGTCGTTGTCCTCGGTGTTACCTCGCATGATTAGAAACAAAGTGTCCTTTTCAATATCTCCCATCTTTTTCTGACAAAAAGAAAAGGGACAAAGAAAAGGGAAACTGATAATCTAAATCAGGAGAGGTAACATCGACTACAATGAAGGACCTAGCTTGATCAGAACGCCAGAACATCGGTTGCCTTGAACCCTAATTAATTTGTCCGAAAAGCGAGTAAACTCTATTTAAAGGAAGACTATTAGGAGCGAACGGTAAAAGGAGATACGGTCCTAAAAATCTCGAATACTTTTAGGACCGTCATTTTACAATATACGGTCCTAAAAGTCTCACCAATATTTAGTTGAATACTTTTAGGACCGTCATTTTAAAATATGCGGTCCTAAAAGTCTCATATTATTTAGACCGAATACTTTTAGGACCGCATATTTTAAAATGACGGTCCTAAAAGTCTTATATTATTTAGACCGAATACTTTTAGGACCGGAAGTTTAAAATGTGCCGTCCTAAAAGTCGCGAACTCTTACTTATTTACAACTTTCTGAACCTCAAATTTCAAGCACTAAATAGCTATATCCATCATCCAATTTCAGAAACCCAAAATGGACACAAGAAAATTGTTCGAGAGATTAAACAAATTTATCTATTGAATTTTACATTGCCTGTGTATATATACAAATGAATTGTTCGAAAAAATAATCAAATTTACATAAGATTATTGTTGCTACAGGATATTTACAAATGAATATCATTAATTATTGTCCTGACTCTAAGATCAGGTCATACACATATTCACAAAACAAATTGCAGATGTGCTTGAGTTCAGCATCTGAAAAGGGGGCAGGGTAGTGAAACATCTGTAACATCAAAGACAGAAACTGAATTAACTTGCGTCCATATTTCATATGTAACATTAAGCCAGAAACTGAATTAACTTGCGTGCATAATATGTAACATCAAATATTTACCTTTGAAAATAATTTAGTATTTCCTTTAGTGATAATATCATACATGTGTTTCATGACGTACTGGCCACATAAGTTGGACTCCTTTGGTTGCCAACTGGTCTAAAAAGAACAAGAAATATATATAAGTAATATTATATCTTAGTGACCAAGTTCACAGAGGCAGTGTGCCAAGTGTACAAATATTGTACCAACCTCTGGTCTGAGCCATTTAGGCTCTTTGGCCTTATAAGAACGCCTTTTGAGTGCGTCGATCTGGAAGGTCCTCATGGCACTATCATCAAAAATGCATATTTATCAATGTTCAATGAAAATTCACAGCACAGATTTCAGACAAGAGAATCAAAATAACATGCTTACTCGTTGATGGTCTGCGTCAACGACGGCAGTGGCTCGGTTTTAGTGGAGCATAAGAAGATAACTTTATTTTCTTCCATGCACATGATGACCAACTGCCAGTGGCGGCTGAAAATTCACAGCAATAAAGTATACTCAGTGATATATATATATATATATATATATATATATATATATATATGTAGCAGAATTAAGTGAATTGTAAACAAGATTTGTGATATGTACCTGTGGAAGAATGGCAAAAAGTACACCTTTCTTCTCACATTACACAACCTCATTGATATGTACTCTTGTCTTTCCTCCATGGTTGTTTGACTTGAATACACAGGGCACAAGAATCCAAAATCGTTGCTCCTGCCCTTATTCTCCAATTTTTGATGCAAGAACCTATAATAATTGTAACATCCCAAAAATTTACTTAACATAATAAGTAATTAAGGGTTCATTAACAACTAAGTAATGCCCATTATTGAATTAAAATATGCAAATGTAAATCAGAGTATGCAGTATGAGCCCTAACGTGGCATTATACAATCATCCCACATAAACCATAAAGACAGAAGTACTACTTTTGGTAGAAGTAGTCTAAGCTTCTGGGGTCTTCCCTGATGGATCTGCACAAAAGCTATCACCTGAAAAATGTGGGTAACCATCAATCCAGCTTATTACGAATACTAACATGTGCTAATGAGGTGCCAAGTGGAACAATTTATATAGCAAGATATTAAAAATATAATTCATCAATATACATATCACAAAAATTTATATAATAAATTCTATATCAAAATTATATGTCACAGTTCTCATTAAAACAATTCCCAAATTGCCTCCCACCAATCCAACCGAACCGCCTTATTTCCTCCGACTAGACCCATGGGCTAAGTTACATCCATGTTACTGGTGACTCAAAAAGCTCTCTGGTCATGTGATGAGGACCGGCCAAAATCCTCAGAGCACATGTCCCAAACCATGGGCCTTTTCCCCTTATTGAACATGTGGGGTGTCGTATGCCCTTATTGAATTAGTGGGCCCGTCCCTTCCTGAACATATGGGACAATAGAAAGCCAACCATCATGCATTAATGGAGGCCTCACCACGTGGTGGAATAAAATACTTCATCTTCCCAATTCAACCCTTACCATAATTATCAGAGTAAATATTATGATATTAAAATGAACTTTTCTTATACATGAGATAGTAGATATGATAAATATCATTATATTAAAATAAACAATTCTTATACATTAATAAGTAGATATGATAAATATCATGATATTAAAATTAACCATTCTTATACATGAATAAATAATTATGATAAATATCATGATATTAAAATGATCAATTCTTATATATGAATAAATAAGTATATATTCACAATTCAAATCATAAAGTTCCACAAGGCAATTTCTATTAAGATATTCATAATCATTTCAAATACTCACAAACAACATATCAATAGCCATAACAAGTGGAAAGTGGTTACCTCTCGCCAAAGCTAATTATTATTACGCCGCTCCTAATTCAAAGGTTCAAACACATGCTATAAGATGATCACCATTCCTGGAACACAAAATTCGTCCAGATTTTTGGTTAAACTTCGGAAAATCATATCTCCCCATCTACACGTCCGATTCAGGTGTTCTTTGGCTTTTTGGAAAGGTTAAGATGTCTACTATTTACTATAAAAATTTCAAGATTAAACTCAAACGTTTGCCATTTCAAAATCAAGCTCAAAAATCGCTGGTCACCAAAAGTTGGAGAAAACATTTCAGATTTTGGCTAAAATTTGGAAAATTATATCTCCCTCGATTCTCATCGGAATTTGACGAATTACCTATCAAATTAAACCTCTATGTGTCTACTATTTAACTGGAAAATATCACAATTTTATGATTTTGTTTGTTCAGTTCGAAATCCAACGCCATCCACTGACACCAGAAACAAACCAGAAATTCTGCAGATTTTTGACTCAACTTCCAAAATTCATAACTGGAGTTGTAGATCTCCGTTTAGGGTGAACCAAAGCTTATTTTAAACCTTAAGGAGTCTATTTTCTACTGTAAAAATTTCAGATCAAAACTCAAATTTTTACTGGGTCCGAACTGCTTCGTCATTTTGATGTTTCAGAACCCTACCGAAAATTTTGCAGGTTTTTGATCCAACTTTGAAAAATCATAACTCCCATTCTACACGTCCGTTTTAGGTTTTCTTTGACTTTTTGGAAAGCTTAAGACGTCTTCTATGTACTGTAAAAATTTCACTTAAAAACTCAGATGTTTGATATTTCAAAATCAAACACGAAAATCACTGTTCACCAGAGATACAGAAAAACATTCCAGGTTTTTGACTGAACTTTGAGAAATTATTTCTCTCAATCCACACGTCCGTTTTCTGTGTTCTTTGGCTCATTTTAAAGCTTAAGATGTCCTCTATCTTCCATAAAATTTTCATGCAAAAACTCAAACGTTTTCCATAGAAACAGAAGCATGCAAGGTTCTCTGTTTTCGGTCTGGAAAACAGAGGTGTTTCATGTAGGAATCTTATCAGAAACGCGGAAGCGTATCGAACCACGTGATGTAGGAAAAGATTAAACCGTTCATCGTTTTGATTACCTGGATATTGAAGAGTGATCTGAAAGATTCTCCGCGAACAATTCTTGTCTACGAACAGTCCTCGCTCTGTGATTGATCTTCCAGACTATCTCTCGAGGGGGATGAGGTGGTTGTGTGGGCAACCGTTCAGATGATGAACGTCTGCCTCTAGGTTTTTTGTTTCTGATGAGAGCCTCCTGACTATTTGTGCGGCCGTCTATTTTCAAGCAGGTTAAAGTGGGTTTATATAATGCTCCACCCAAGACCTAACCCTAATCCACATGGGCCTTAGAGTTCTTGGGCTTAAGTGACTAAAGAGCACATTAACCCAACAATCTCCCACTTGCTCTTTAAGACACAAACTTGAGTTCGCAAACCCAAGACCATGTAGCTCATAAGCCATCGTCATCTGATAATATACCTCATCCCTTGTCTCAAGCTAGCCTGGGGACCTACCATTTGTCATTCATCAAGGCTCATGATAATCTACAGAAGATTATCTAGTTCGGTGCTACTCCACTAAAAGCCCGAACGTGATCTCCAAGAATAGTGACACTTATAACAGAGATATGCATTACCCCTTTATAGAATGTCTATAATTGATTGACTATTTTTCTGTAACCCAATCAATTATTTATTCCCTTGACTTTGACAGTTTCTCTAATGGATTGCATGCACTGGCCAGTGTCTTCAATATCCAGGTACCGAAACATATCAAGGGGACGTTTCCTATAAATTCCATGTTGTTTATCTCATAAACACCGATAGCCAAATAGTCTCAATCCCAAAATACCGAGTTGTTGGTCGTCATATAGATCAGACCTCACCCGTTGGTAAATCAAAGAATGAAAAAACTAATTGACTACCTGTTTAAAATAAACTTAGGATTAAGAGCAATTACATAACTATAGTTATCTGGAGATTTGATTCCTGATGACAGAAAAAACAACCTTAATCAAATCTCTCCTTGATCCATTCAATGTAAGCATTAACTCACACCAATGTTTTATAATGATTCGGACAAAACCATTTCATAAAACATTGCAGCCTAAATAAAGTGCCCAACTTAATTTAATAGCTGTGAACCAATTCATCCATTGTGAGAACCTATGACCATGTCCTCTATGAACGTATTCATATGATCATATACTCCACAATTGATCCGGACCTTCTAGTTTTAAATAGTGTGCGAAATAAATGAAAAAAAACACTCCATTTATTAATATTCAGAAAAGAAATGCAATGTCATAACGTCTTGCTTAAAAGCACAAAATAACAAAGTGAAATAGCAACTGCCTAAAGCTGTAGCAAATCTGGAATCCTCCTAAGACCCATAGATGAAACATGCCTCTCGAACACACGCTCAAGCAAACTCTTAGTAAAAGGGTCAGCGAGATTCTCGTCTGATGCTATCTTTGCCACCACTGTATCTCCTCTTTTAATTATTTCTCGGATCAAGTGGTACTTCCTTTCTATGTGTTTTTGTCTCTTGTGACACCTTGGTTCCTTGCACTGTGCTACTGCCCCACTGTTGTCACAGTAAAGTGTGATAGGACAATCAACACCTGGCATCACCTGAAGGTCTGTCAGGAACTTCTTTAACCATGCAGCTTCCTTTGCAGCCTCAGAAGCAGCTACATACTCAGCCTCATTGGCAGAGTCAGCGACACATGATTGTTTTACACTTCTCCAACAAATGGCACCGCCATTAAGGGTGTACACATATCCCGAGGTGGACTTCCTTGAGTCAATATCTCCTTGGAAATCTGAGTCCGTGTAACCAATGGTTTCAAGACTCCCACTTGAGTAGACCAACATATAATCTCTCGTTCTCCGTAGGTACTTGAGTATATGTTTAACCGCTACCCAGTGTTTCTCTCCAGGGTTCGATTGGTACCGGCTTACTACTCCCACTGCATAGCAGATATCTGGTCTAGTACATAGCATAGCATACATGAGACTACCTACTGCTGAAGCATAAGGTATCCTACTCATGCGTTCTCTCTGCTCAGGAGTTTGAGGAGATTGCTTCTCAGAGAGATGAATCCCATGCCTGAAGGGTATAATTCCCCTCTTTGAATTCTCCATGCTAAACCTGGCAAGTATTTTGTCAATGTATTGAGCCTGGGATAATGCCAAAACCCTGTTCTTCCGGTCTCGCAGGAGTTTAATACCAAGAACATAATTGGCTTCCCCCAGGTCCTTCATATCAAAATGTTTGCTCAGCCAGGTTTTTATGCCCAACAATACCTCTGTATCATTTCCGATAAGGAGTATATCGTCCACATAAAGTACCAGAAAAGATACCGCATTACCTTGGATTCTTTTATACACACATGGTTCATCAGGAGTTTTCTCAAAACCATAAGACTCAATGGCTTGATCAAATCTGATGTTCCACGACCTGGACGCTTGCTTAAGTCCATAAATGGACCTTTGCAACTTGCATACCATTTCTTCTTGCCCTTTGGCTATAAACCCTTTTGGTTGCTGCATATAGATTTCCTCTTCCAAATTTCCATTTAGAAAAGCAGTTTTGACATCCATCTGCCAAATCTCATAATCAAGATTGGCTGCAACAGCTAAGAGAATCCGGATGGACTTGAGCATGGCAACCGGCGAAAAGGTTTCATCATAATCCACTCCTTCTCTTTGGGAGTACCCTTTCGCCACCAATCTAGCTTTAAAGGTTTCAACCTTCCTGTCCGATCCTCTCTTTCTCTTGTAAATCCACTTACACCCAATGGGTCTTACCCCTTTAGGTGCATCTACAAGAGACCAAACTGAGTTGGAATACATAGATTCCATTTCACGATTCATAGCCTTGTGCCATTCCTGAGCATCAACATCTCCTAGTGCTTCGTCATAACTCGTGGGATCACCATCTTCTGCGATGATGTCATCCTGATTTGACTCACCCAGCAAGAGATATCTTGCAGGTTTACGAATCAATCTCCCACTACGACTTTGTCGCATTTGATGTCGTGCATCTACAGGGGGGTCCACATTTTGTGGGTTAACAACTTCTAGATGAGGACCCTCATTAGGTATATTAACCAATTCATGATTTTGTTCTTCATTTAGTTCAACATCATGCTGAACTTCTGGTTCTGTCTCATGTTGAACTTCTGGTTCTGTCTCTGGTTCCTGTGTATGTTCAGGTACATTTTCCCCTCTTTGAACAACCACAGGAACAAAAGCTGGAACCCCTTGAGGTTGTGGTGAAACTTGATCTGAGACTAGTTCATCAAGAATAACTTTACTTCTTGGCTTATAGTTTGTCATATAGTCCTCCTCCAAGAAAGTCGCGTGAGTGCTCACTATGACCTTCTTTTCTTTTGGACTATAAAACAACCAACCTCTGGTTCCTTTAGGATAGCCCACAAACATGCATACTTCAGTACGCGAGTCCATCTTGTCTGGTTTCTGTTTCAAGACATGTGCCGGAGCACCCCAAATCCGAATGTGATTCATAGTGGGCTTAGACCCTTTCCACAATTCTATTGGTGTCGTTGAAACTGACTTCGACGGAGCTAAGTTCAATAGATACATAGCTGTTTCTAAGGCATATCCCCAGAATGAATCAGAAAGTGATGAATAACTGAGCATAGATCTTGTCATTTCTAAAAGGGTTCTATTTCTCCTTTCAGCAACTCCATTCTGCTGGGGTGTCCCTGGAGAAGATAATTGTGAAACTATCCCCTCTTTGGTCAAGTAAGACCTGAACTCTCCAGATAGGTATTCACCCCCTCGATCAGATCGAAGAGTCTTAATCTGAACACCTAGATGCTTTTCTGCCTCAGCCTTGAACTCTTGGAATTTTCCAAAAGCTTCAGACTTGTGACGCATCAAGTATACATGTCCAAATCTAGAGTAATCATCAGTAAATGTGATGAAATATTGATACCCGCCTCTGGCTTGGACATTTATTGGTCCACATACATCAGTATGTACCAATTCCAGCTGAAGTGTGGCACGTTTTCCCTTGGCCTTGAAAGATCTTTTGGTCATTTTACCCTCTAAACAGGATTCACACACTGGTATTGGTTCAAAGTTCAGGGATTTTAAAATCCCACTTTTGACCAAACCTTGGATCCTGTTAGAGTTAATATGACCCAATCTCAAATGCCAAAGATAAGTTTCATTGGAAACTTTTCTTTTCTTTGACAAATTGATATGCTCAACATTTTTTAATTCAACATGATTAACTTCACAGGGAACAGGACTAAGGAAATAAAGACCATTAAACTTTACACCAGAACAAATAAAAAAAGATGAACTTCTTATTGAAACTGAGGAATCAAACTGAACTGTCAAACCACGTTTATCTAAACAACTAACAGAAATTAAATTCCTCTTAAAGTCTGGAATATATAAACAGTCTTCTAAAACCAAAGTTCTGTAATTATTAAAAGATAAAACAACTTGTCCCACTGCTAGTGCAGACACAAGCTGCCCTGTTCCAAGCTTCAAATCTCGTTGTCCTCTGCTCACAGGCAAGCTATGTTTGAACCACTGCAAAGAGTAACAAACATGGTTAGTGGCTCCTGAATCAACGATCCATTTATCATCGTGATTCTCCACTAAACAAGCCTCAATCACATTTAAATTACCCATACCTGGTTTATTCATTTTTGGGCAATCTTTCTTCCAATGCCCCTTTTGTCCGCACTTGAAGCACTTGCCTTTTGGCTGCTTCATTGCAACTGATTTGGCAACTGGAGTACCTGATTTCTTCTTTTTCTTGTTCTTGTTCTTTCCCTTGGGTTTCCCCTTAGGTTTCACAGAACTTTCACTAAATAATGCACTTCCTTGCTTGACTAGAGTCTGTTCAGCACTCTCAAGCTCGTGCATTAGTTGAGTGAGGTCAAGATTCATCTTGTTCATATTGTAATTCATCTTGAATTGGTTGAAGTATTCAGGTAGTGATTGTAAGAGAAGGTCAACTTTTACTTCTTGTTCAAACTTGATACCATGGTCATCAGCCTTCTTGAAGTTTGCTATCATTGTTAGACAATGATCCCGCACACTTCCTCCAGACATTACTGTCTTGGTGACTGCACTCAGCGCATTTTGCCTAGCAGAACTGCTAGGTGTAGCAAACATGGCATCCAGAGTCTGGAGCATGGTTGCTCCACTCTGAATTATGTTCATTTGCTCCTGAAGGTGACTGGCGAGACTGGCCAAAATGTAGCAGCGAACTGACACATTTGCCTTCTCCCATCTATCCTTTTCCTGCTGAAAACGAGTCCGAATTGCATCAGACGCATCCGCAGCAGGCAGCGCTGGCATAGGGGTAGTAAGAACAAAGTTGAGCTTTTCATATTGAAGAACAATATCTAAATTGGTTCTCCATTGTTTGTAATTAGTACCATCCATAGGTTTTTGGCTCAAGATTGTAGCTAAAGGATTGAAGGAAGACATTTTTCTGAAAAAAAAACACACTAATTTCAAACTTTAAAAATTAACAACAAACGGAAAAATTGCTAGTAGATTCTAATAACTACTATTCGTTCATTGTTTAACAATCCATCAGTTATCTTTACAAGACTTACGATGGGCAAGATTCTTGTAAAACTAATATTGTTAATTTGGGCCTTTAGTTCCATTGCCAGAGCCTCGATGGGAGGGTTAACAATTTTACCAAAGTTGAATGTATTTAACCATTGTTTACTTTCAAAAATTATCTTTAGTATCTAGGTGTTGCCGACGATGGGCCGTACAAAACTTTACTAAAATTTTGAAAATATTGAGGTTTAATCTAGCGAAATCCGATCATCCTTATCCGATGGGGCTTCAGCGACAACCATTTCACTAATAAACCCACAATGGAGCTCGTAGGTTTTAAAAATTAATTTAAAACCTTCACCCATTCAATATTTTAAATTTAGAATTTTCAATTTCCAAGAATTTGTTCAATTTAGAGTGAATTATTAGGTATCTAAAATCTAGTTATGACCATTCTAAATAACCCTCAAACTACTCTAAAAGGTACAATTCTCTTAGGAAATTTCCTGGATTATTCGTCTAGATTTTAATTCTACAATTATTATTCTAGATTTTAATTTAAAATCATAATAATTGATAATTAATGTCTAGATTTTAATTCCACAATTAATTAATCCAATTATTATTCTAGATTCCAAAAATCATAATAAATAATAATTAATGTAGACAAACAATCCAAAAATTCTCGCATAATAACTATCATACTAGTCGAAAAACATAATAGTTATCATGCATTTATGACATGTGATTATGCAGCAGTATGGCATCTTCCTATTCTATATGGCATGTTATTTCAAAATCATGCTAATTGCACATATAATTCATACAATAAAGGCATTAATTAATTTAAACAAATAACTTTAATCCATGGCTTCCTAAAAAAAAAAATTTAACATTTTTACAACTTTGGAATTTCTCTTTTGTCCATCCCATAGGATTTATCTGAAGCCCCTTTAGGGTATCTTTGAGCCCAAAAGCCCAAAAACCCAATCCTTGGCTAGAAACCCTAGGACACAAAAGAGGAACCCTAGCCTTCGCCTCTGCCACGCAAGCATCCGAAGTCATCTCAGCACGAAACTCCAGGGGAAGGACCGCCATGGGGAGACGATCAAACGGCCGCCAGAACGGCCCCAATCCGAAGCCCCACGCGCCCCCACGCGCCGCCAGAAGTGGCTGCGCGTGGCCTTCACGCGCCTGCAAATAACAGGCGCGTGTGGGCGCGTGGCTGAGTATCTGGGGATGTTCCGACCGCCACGTTGTTCGTCTTTCCGTCCTCTTTCCATCCATATATGGTTTGTCAAAATCCGAGGTCCAGAGGTCCACGAAAAGTGTCGTACAGTGTTGATCGCTCATATTCTTTACGTTTCTTGATCTCCAACTTTTACAAGAATTCGAAAAATACATAGAAAATCGAAAAGAAATAATAAAAGAGCAAGGAGGAAACCTAATCATATGGGATTAGCCTCCTTGTTACAACTCAAGAAATACACGATATAAACTATCCATGGATTAAAGTGCTTGTATGATTTATAAACAATTAACCACCAAGAAATCGATAACAAATATAGAAAAAGATGCCATCTTTTCCAAAATTAATTTTCGAAAAACAATCACATGAAATTTCAAAACTCGGTTCTTTTCCTCATCGCTACGGGCTCTGATGCCAATTGTAGGAATCTTATCAGAAACGCGGAAGCGTATCGAACCACGTGATGTAGGAAAAGATTAAACCGTTCATCGTTTTGATTACCTGGATATTGAAGAGTGATCTGAAAGATTCTCCGCGAACAATTCTTGTCTACGAACAGTCCTCGCTCTGTGATTGATCTTCCAGACTATCTCTCGAGGGGGATGAGGTGGTTGTGTGGGCAACCGTTCAGATGATGAACGTCTGCCTCTAGGTTTTTTGTTTCTGATGAGAGCCTCCTGACTATTTGTGCGGCCGTCTATTTTCAAGCAGGTTAAAGTGGGTTTATATAATGCTCCACCCAAGACCTAACCCTAATCCACATGGGCCTTAGAGTTCTTGGGCTTAAGTGACTAAAGAGCACATTAACCCAACATTTCATGTGCAGCAGCGAAAACCAACGTGTAGAAGTCTCAAACTCAGAACTAATGTGTAAAAACTAGAAGGAAGATGTTCAGAAACTCACCTTGGTTAGCTTCTGGCTTTCACTCAAGTTCGGACGTGATGTTTTCCCCGTCACCTTCACCTCTGATCTGTGGACTTAGAACAGAGCAAACACCACGGGGACCTACTCTTTTAGCTTTCAAAACTCTCTCTCGGTCCCTTACACTCACATTCAGATTTCACCTCGTCACTCTCTCTCTCCCTCCCGTAGCACTCTCGGTTCTCTCTTGGCTGGTGAAGATGAGTGAAAGAAGACATGAGGCTACGGTTTATAATGGGATAAAGTGGGGAAATGCGCTGGCAGATGAAGTATGGGCGTTGGTGTTGCTGCCATGCTAAGCTAAAGGGGAGCAGAGGGTTGTGGTGCAGCTGGTCGTGGGGCTTGAGGAGGTACGCGAGGGTATGGCGTTGTGTGGACGGCGTCGTGTTCTCCTTTTCTGTTGTGTTCCGTGCTTTGGGGCATAAATCAGGGAAGGCTATTATTATTTTCTTCAGCTGAGTCATATACTAATCAGCTGATGCATTTGGGTGGAAGCCGAAACATGTGGGCCAACGAGAGTGACAAGGGAATGGAGCATTGCTTTGGGTATTTAAAAATAGGTCGTGTGGGGTTAGCATATGGGTATTATTATTATTTTATCTTTTTCATGCTTGAGCATAATGGGCTGCTGGAAAGTTATGTAGGCCGAAACAAAAACATGAGCTAAGGAAAAATGTGTGGTGTACGTGGTTTAGAAGAGGTGGGCTTAATCAGAATTACATATAGGATTCACTTAAGGAAACCGCTAATCATATATAAGGATTATTCGTAATTTATTGTTTTACCAAATTAGTTTAAGGAAAAATAAGCCCTAACGTCCCATAATTAATGTTTTAATTGTTTTAGGCCAAGTTTTCATCATAATTTCCATAAAATATTTCTAATTCGGAATCCCAAAAATTTGGGATGTTACATTTCTCCCCCCGTTATTTAAATTTCGTCCTCGAAATTTGAACTTATTCATTCGGGGAGTTATTTTAGACGTCTAGTCTATTCTTTTCTTATGCATGCTTACAAAGCACACAACTCATCATACCACATTCTTATCCATTCTGTACCCAGGTATAGTTCTCAACCATACAGGACCCACTAGTCCATTCTCTAAGCACTTGGTTACTCAGGCTTATCTGCTCGTTTCCATCTACCTTCTGGTTCATTCCAATGTTGTAGCACTGGATATTTGGGCTTTAATGCCCATAAAACCACCTTTATGCCATTGGCATTTCAGCTACCACCTGGTACAATCTGAGAGTTCTACTAGACTCACAACTTCTTCGGACACATCGGTCCCAAAGTTATCATACTTGTGAGCATTCCACACAGTGCTAATCACACAGGTGTTACGACCAAGGGACACCGCCCTGTGCCATCTTGCACATTGGGTCTTACAGCCTTGAGCCTCTATTTGTTCATCGATCATCTGAGCCTCTTCAACTTAAGCTCTCAGACCACTTCCTCTTGACTAGCTTGGTGGCTATCAAGTACTATCTGGCTTAACTAGTTCATTTTCTAGACCATTCTATCAATTTCTGTTCCTGTAACGACATAGTCACCCAATGCACCGCTTTCCAATTCAAAATATCATTGAAGACAATTACATCAATGATCTTCAATTCAAAATATCAGTAATGATAATCACATCATTACTTTCAATATTGCTTCTATGTTGTCTCATATTCAAAATTCTGATTTTCAATTTTCAAATATTCAAAATTCTGTGGTAGCAGTACATTTTCAAAATCGCACTATAAAAAGTAGTGCTTTCACATTTTCAAGGAAAACAAAATCGTTGCCAGTTCAAATTCGTGAAAACACTTTCACTGCCGGAGTTGTTTCAGAAAACATTTAATTACTACCGGCACACATCTTTGAGCGGGATAATTTATTTCACAAACTTTAACAATTGAAAGCTCTCGCCACCACTTCAACCTTCCGGTACAGCAACATATCTCAATCCTTTCATACACTAACCACCGCAGTGGCAACGCACTTGTTGATTCAAATGATTATATATATTTTTAAACATAATTCGGAATCAAACAATTGTTCTTAGAAAGTCATCATGTATAACACCTCTTAGGTTTTAGATATCATACAGCTCAGTCAAGGAACTAACTCTCATTCATAACTCTAAGGGAATATTCTATATTCAAAATCTTTTCTTAAGCTGATACAACAACCAACAACCTCAAATACCCCATATCAAATAGGTACTTATCCTCAAACATACCTCAAATAACATACTGATGATACTGCATCAATCATTATTATCAAGGTTTCTACTCTCAATCATTCTTTCTAAGAAAATATCATGAGATTTTAATATCATAAAATCATCCCCTAGTAGCTAGTAATCTCCAGATACCTCATATACGTTGGTGCCACATTCTATTGCCTTAAGAAATTCAATTCACTTGGTACCATATACTAATACCTCAATTCGTTCGAGTCGGTTCACACATGTAATAATCATTCTACTATCTAGTTAGATCCTTAGATCACAATTCAATTAATGGTAATCCCTCTGGATACCCAACAGAATTTCTTAGGTTCATCAGCCTACTCCTGAAACCTTAACCATGCCCAAATAGCATGTTATAATCATAATTCATAGCTTCTAACATTCTGACATTATCCTTTATTACTAGCAAAACGATGACTCTTAGAACCTCAACATCAATTAGGCTGAGAAATCTCATTTCCTCAAAAACACCCATGTTACATACCATGATCATGATTCACAATTCATAATCTAATCCTCAAATAACCCCAAACAACGATAATTATTAGATTCACAATCCAGAACACTATTTAGACCCATAAATCATATTGCCTCAATAATACCAGGTATACAAACTAGGATCACAATTCTCATTCCTAGTCTAAACCTTGAACATTCAGATGTCATTCTTATAACCAAAACACAATACAGGAGATTTTAATTCCTTTTCAATCCTCCATATCACAAGGGCTTATACTAACATTATTCTTTCATCTAATCGACAACCTTTAATCATACCCAAAAATTTGCTCATAACACCACATCAATAAACACTTACAGGGTTCCTACATTCTAGTATTAAAACCTTAGTATAACCTTAACCACATTTCGATCTTATCATCAATCAATATTAAGAAGGTCCCCATTCTCATGTATTGAACCTTAGTACAACCTCATTCACATTTTGACCTAGGCACTATTTCAATTTAGATCATATTCAAACTTAATCTCAATCATTTCCTGAAGACACAGCCAGCAATGAATGCTGCACCGATTGAAAATCTTTGGATTCTCTCAACCACCTTATTCAATGCTAACTCGACATCTAGGTTTGGCAGTATTCCTCAAGTCAAAAATCCTAGGGACAATGTAATAAATGATTACCATGCGGAGTACACATGCACAACAATCTAGACAGCTTCGAGCCATCAGGTTGCTAGGGTGCGGCGCTGCGTTGTATAGCATCTACAAAGGGTCAAAAGATTCTTAGCTGGCTTGCAGATTAAGGAATGACACTACACAAATAGAATGGTAACAACTTCAGTTATAAATCGAGGAATGCAAAGGTAGCTGCTTCACATACTCTCAAACTCCTGAAATATCAACATACTAATCTACTCTCCTACACTTCCCTTCGTTCATAACTTCCTCTTTACTACTCCTTCAAATATGGCAGGTCCAAGCAACAGCATTCCAACTTCTGAATCATACGATCCTTTCTTCCTTGAAGCTTTACTGGGTGTTAATCAGTCTGGCATGTTAGCTGACTTGTCTAACAATGTATCTTTCTCCTATTCTTCCTTATTCTCTCCTAATCCTTTAGAAATGATCATTCCTCCTTCTTCCTCTACATTCCATGTTCCTACTTCTTCTTTAAGGGTCCAAGATGCTAGTCCTATAGCTACTAACAGAGAAGAACTTGAAGCAGGTCCATCAAAATAACCTGTAAAGAGATGTCGTAACATGGCAGAACTCATGGAGTCAACTAAACCTGTTCAACCAAGAGACCCTACTCCCAGTCTGACCAATACCACTAACCCATTTCCCTACGGTTGCTGCCACGTTTTACGGGAGATCATTCATTCCAATGGGCTTCATTACAAGAAACTTGAGGTTCATGGGAGAATAGGTATGATAGATTATGCTGTCTTATACCAAGATATACAAAAATGCTCTTCCAACGCTGGCAATTTCCAAACGTTTGATTTTAGAAATAAAAATTTAGAAGAAATTAAACTTTTTCTAGCACAATATTGCCTGGATCAAAATGCATTAGGGTACGTCTTGGTGCCAGATCCTTTATCATCCTATTATAACGCTCTCTGTGTTGGTTTGAAATGGACTAAACCTCAAAAAGAACCCCTCGGTAGTTCATTTCCAATCAACGCAGAAAACATATCTTCTAAAGGAAAAGAACCTGAAATTGTAAATGATTCACAAGGTGACTACTCAGCCCTCAAACTAAGTGAAACATATAGGGCGACCTTGGCACAACGCAAAAGAATAGAGTCAATGTCACTGAAAGATTTTAGTAATTTTTCCATCTAACCCTCGAAGAAACCAGTAAACAGGTAAATTTAAGTAAGCATTCCATAAAGTCGATATGTAGCAGAGGAGGTTTAGAAGATTGGCCTTACAAAAAGCTTCAAAAGCTTATGAGGCAGATCACTATCTTAAGGAGAACAATGTATCACCAAGATCCTGTCTCGAGAACATTCACTCAAGAGCAAATTAACAACCTTCAACGTGAAATGGTCGAAGTTTGTGGTGGGGTTGTACCAACTGTTGCTCTTCATACTTGAAGTATTGTTGCCATTTTCTTCTTAGCCTTCTTGTATCTGTTTGTACCTTTTGTTCTAAAATTAATGAGAATTTTCAAGTTCAAATATTTCCCCTGTCAAATTCAACTTTATCTCATAATTTCAAACTAACTGGTCATTTTAACTTCTTACCAGAACCTACATTCTGATTGAACTTCTAAATTAAGAGCAGTCATTTCTATTACCAAGATTTCTACCCTGATTCCAACTTGTCACTCAAAATTATCCAAGTATCAATTTATCTGACTTCCTCAGAAATACTAAGTATTGTCCCTTTAATATCTACTGCACCCTATTTATCTAACAAACTACCCTGTCAAGAACTCAGTCAAAGACCCCCCATCCCGGAGCAGTAATGTATTTTAAAGTGATGTAAAAGAGCCTCTGTTCTATTGAGACATCAGTGTATCGGTGTAAAAGAGATTCGTTCTCTTGAGACAACGATGTGTTAGGAGCATTTGAAGGTGAATTAATGGCGGAGTGAGTTGTTCGTGTATCTACCATTCTCCCCACCAAAGGATGAAACCTAGCCTAATAAATGAATAATAAAGCAACACAATAAAACCACTAAACAGGGAAGGTATGTGTGAATATTGTATATTGCCACTACATGTAGTGCATGCATGACTGTTATCAGAATCATACGCTCTGATACCAAATTGTAACATCCCAAAAATTTACTTAACATAATAAGTAATTAAGGGTTCATTAACAACTAAGTAATGCCCATTATTGAATTAAAATATGCAAATGTAAATCAGAGTATGCAGTATGAGCCCTAACGTGGCATTATACAATCATCCCACATAAACCATAAAGACAGAAGTACTACTTTTGGTAGAAGTAGTCTAAGCTTCTGGGGTCTTCCCTGATGGATCTGCACAAAAGCTATCACCTGAAAAATGTGGGTAACCATCAATCCAGCTTATTACGAATACTAACATGTGCTAATGAGGTGCCAAGTGGAACAATTTATATAGCAAGATATTAAAAATATAATTCATCAATATACATATCACAAAAATTTATATAATAAATTCTATATCAAAATTATATGTCACAGTTCTCATTAAAACAATTCCCAAATTGCCTCCCACCAATCCAACCGAACCGCCTTATTTCCTCCGACTAGACCCATGGGCTAAGTTACATCCATGTTACTGGTGACTCAAAAAGCTCTCTGGTCATGTGATGAGGACCGGCCAAAATCCTCAGAGCACATGTCCCAAACCATGGGCCTTTTCCCCTTATTGAACATGTGGGGTGTCGTATGCCCTTATTGAATTAGTGGGCCCGTCCCTTCCTGAACATATGGGACAATAGAAAGCCAACCATCATGCATTAATGGAGGCCTCACCACGTGGTGGAATAAAATACTTCATCTTCCCAATTCAACCCTTACCATAATTATCAGAGTAAATATTATGATATTAAAATGAACTTTTCTTATACATGAGATAGTAGATATGATAAATATCATTATATTAAAATAAACAATTCTTATACATTAATAAGTAGATATGATAAATATCATGATATTAAAATTAACCATTCTTATACATGAATAAATAATTATGATAAATATCATGATATTAAAATGATCAATTCTTATATATGAATAAATAAGTATATATTCACAATTCAAATCATAAAGTTCCACAAGGCAATTTCTATTAAGATATTCATAATCATTTCAAATACTCACAAACAACATATCAATAGCCATAACAAGTGGAAAGTGGTTACCTCTCGCCAAAGCTAATTATTATTACGCCGCTCCTAATTCAAAGGTTCAAACACATGCTATAAGATGATCACCATTCCTGGAACACAAAATTCGTCCAGATTTTTGGTTAAACTTCGGAAAATCATATCTCCCCATCTACACGTCCGATTCAGGTGTTCTTTGGCTTTTTGGAAAGGTTAAGATGTCTACTATTTACTATAAAAATTTCAAGATTAAACTCAAACGTTTGCCATTTCAAAATCAAGCTCAAAAATCGCTGGTCACCAAAAGTTGGAGAAAACATTTCAGATTTTGGCTAAAATTTGGAAAATTATATCTCCCTCGATTCTCATCGGAATTTGACGAATTACCTATCAAATTAAACCTCTATGTGTCTACTATTTAACTGGAAAATATCACAATTTTATGATTTTGTTTGTTCAGTTCGAAATCCAACGCCATCCACTGACACCAGAAACAAACCAGAAATTCTGCAGATTTTTGACTCAACTTCCAAAATTCATAACTGGAGTTGTAGATCTCCGTTTAGGGTGAACCAAAGCTTATTTTAAACCTTAAGGAGTCTATTTTCTACTGTAAAAATTTCAGATCAAAACTCAAATTTTTACTGGGTCCGAACTGCTTCGTCATTTTGATGTTTCAGAACCCTACCGAAAATTTTGCAGGTTTTTGATCCAACTTTGAAAAATCATAACTCCCATTCTACACGTCCGTTTTAGGTTTTCTTTGACTTTTTGGAAAGCTTAAGACGTCTTCTATGTACTGTAAAAATTTCACTTAAAAACTCAGATGTTTGCTATTTCAAAATCAAACACGAAAATCACTGTTCACCAGAGATACAGAAAAACATTCCAGGTTTTTGACTGAACTTTGAGAAATTATTTCTCTCAATCCACACGTCCGTTTTCTGTGTTCTTTGGCTCATTTTAAAGCTTAAGATGTCCTCTATCTCCCATAAAATTTTCATGCAAAAACTCAAACGTTTTCCATAGAAACAGAAGCATGCAAGGTTCTCTGTTTTCGGTCTGGAAAACAGAGGTGTTTCATGTGCAGCAGCGAAAACCAACGTGTAGAAGTCTCAAACTCAGAACTAATGTGTAAAAACTAGAAGGAAGATGTTCAGAAACTCACCTTGGTTAGCTTCTGGCTTTCACTCAAGTTCGGACGTGATGTTTTCCCCGTCACCTTCACCTCTGATCTGTGGACTTAGAACAGAGCAAACACCACGGGGACCTACTCTTTTAGCTTTCAAAACTCTCTCTCGGTCCCTTACACTCACATTCAGATTTCACCTCGTCACTCTCTCTCTCCCTCCCGTAGCACTCTCGGTTCTCTCTTGGCTGGTGAAGATGAGTGAAAGAAGACATGAGGCTACGGTTTATAATGGGATAAAGTGGGGAAATGCGCTGGCAGATGAAGTATGGGCGTTGGTGTTGCTGCCATGCTAAGCTAAAGGGGAGCAGAGGGTTGTGGTGCAGCTGGTCGTGGGGCTTGAGGAGGTACGCGAGGGTATGGCGTTGTGTGGACGGCGTCGTGTTCTCCTTTTCTGTTGTGTTCCGTGCTTTGGGGCATAAATCAGGGAAGGCTATTATTATTTTCTTCAGCTGAGTCATATACTAATCAGCTGATGCATTTGGGTGGAAGCCGAAACATGTGGGCCAACGAGAGTGACAAGGGAATGGAGCATTGCTTTGGGTATTTAAAAATAGGTCGTGTGGGGTTAGCATATGGGTATTATTATTATTTTATCTTTTTCATGCTTGAGCATAATGGGCTGCTGGAAAGTTATGTAGGCCGAAACAAAAACATGAGCTAAGGAAAAATGTGTGGTGTACGTGGTTTAGAAGAGGTGGGCTTAATCAGAATTACATATAGGATTCACTTAAGGAAACTGCTAATCATATATAAGGATTATTCGTAATTTATTGTTTTACCAAATTAGTTTAAGGAAAAATAAGCCCTAACGTCCCATAATTAATGTTTTAATTGTTTTAGGCCAAGTTTTCATCATAATTTCCATAAAATATTTCTAATTCGGAATCCCAAAAATTTGGGATGTTACAATAATTACATCGATCAGGGAATTAGTATATGTATGTGTGTATAAACGATGCATTTAAATTATGTACTCATAGAAGAACATACTTACTTCATCCAAATTTGAACAATTGCATCAGTAAGCTCCTGTCTAGGAAGCAGCAGGGAGTCAATATCAACGGTGTCAACTTGGACTGGTAGGGGATGAGGGACGCCTACTACTTCATCGACAGGCCACGATTTATCTTTAAAAACTCCACTTCTCACCATATCGGTTATTTTTTCATGGCCAATCAACTTAACAGTAGGGGGTTCGGCTTGAGGAGGGGATTGAGCTTGAGGAGGGGATTGAGCTCGAGGAGGGGATGGAACTTGAGGACGACGGGTTGAAGCTTCAAGAGGAGTAAAGACATGTACAAGCTTCACTGGCCAAGAGATGAAGGTTCCCTTGACATCACTCACAAGCTTCAGCTCATCAGTTGGGAGAGGGAGAGGTGCATCAATGATCATCTTTTCAACTGACACTCTGACTTCATTATCAGACATTTGTTGGTGGTGTACAGTTGATCCCAATAAGTTGTGGACAGTCCCTTTTACAACCAATAGTAGTCTATCATGATGATCAGGATCCTCCACATAAAGGTCACAAGGTTGCTTTGACTGTCCAACAATGCAGCTCCCTCTAGTGCTCTGCTGCACAGTTGCAGGTGAGTGTGTGTGAAGGGAACACTAGTCTCTAGACGAGAGCTCAAAAGCAGCTTCATCATCTTCAGTTCCTCCCTCAACTAGCTCATATTGAATTGATACCTTGCTTCTTTAGCAGCTGCTTCCTCATTTAATTTGGCCACTGTTTGTTCCATCTCCTCCCGGGTAACCACCTCTTTCCTATGGCGTTTGGCGGATGAATCAAAGAATTCCTTCAGGCCTACCCGTCCTCCAATCCCCCTTACACGCCCACCATGGTCCGGTTTACCGGTGGCAACAGTGAGAACATCACTCCTCCCGGCTGACACAAAAGATCCCTCTGCTTCTTTCTTTTTAAGATCTTCCTGTAAGGTACAGATAACGAGAAGCTTAGTAATGAAACATGTTTAGTAACTAAAAAATAACAATAATAACGATACTTACAATTTTTCCAGCAACTACACGAGTTTGTTCACTCGTGTAGGCGCCGCTTGGCTTTTGCCGAATGTGCAACTACAACTCCTCGTGATGTATTGGAGATGGCGGACCATGTACCGCAGAAGGATTGGATTCTGCTTCATCTTCCAATCTCTTCTGCTTGGCCGCCATCAATTCTTTTTCAGCCTTTTTATATTCGCCGCGAGAAGCCCTATGCGGGCAATCATTCTTTCTCCCTATCTCCTGTGCTTTTACCCTTCTTTCCTGTGAATACGAATTGAAAACAACTATTAATTATGAATTCCAGACATCTCACTAATAGAAATTAGAGAACTTCTGCTTGATATGAACCTCAAACACTAGTCAAATTCACTTGATCAAGTTTCAACATATTATTTAAGAAAGATGTAGATAGGTTAAGAAACAAAAGAGAATTATGCTTACAAAAGAGCTATGTTTTGTACTACTAGGTAGATAGAACAAGAAACAAAAGAGAATTATGCTTACAGAATAATACAAACTTGATCCTTTTTAAGGCGTCCAGTGGGATCATCAGTCTACATTAGATAGTAACAATTGGGTATATAAAGTTTCCCCCTTTTAAGACTATCCATTTCCTCCTTTGCAAAACAAACCATTACACAATTACCTCCTTAGTATTTTACCTTTTCAGGGTTTACATATCAGACTTGCATAGACAAAGGCAGGAAATGTATACTTCTATTCACACACCAAACAATTTAACTAACAGGATTAGATAAACAAATATAAGCTCACAGGTTATATAAGCAAACAAAACTAAATATAGACTCACTAGAGCTTTAGGAGTGGTTCGCAGCAGAACAAATTGTCACCAAATTCGTTCATCAATAAATGTGTAATGCTCCCAAGGATGTTTGGCAGGCGGAACCTCGGCAAAAATATACGTGTTAGCGATAGAGGTCTTAAACTTCCTCCACCGATCAGCACAATAAGACAATGTCTTGTCTTTCAACTCCTCAGAGTCAGGGACAGTGTATGTAAGCCGGATAGTGTCCCAAATAGGTTGCTTTACTTGTCAAAGTCAACACTTTTCCACTCATCTTCCAAGATGCTACCCTTGCTGCGTGCAAGATAGCCGACAAAACTATTATATTTGCTTTTATTAGGACCGAAAGGTCGCAACTTTTCATCAAATTGAATCTCGAGCCTTGACCCAGAAGTTCGACTTAGAGATACTTCCATCATTCTTGTGCCTCTTCTACCACGGTGTGCAGGGCGGTTATGAGGCACATTGTCAGAAAAAGAGGGTTCGTTCTGACTCACAACATTAACTGGCGTTCCCGGAACACGAATGGAATCGTCTTCACCGTTCATTTTCGAGACAGTAAGAGAGGAATGCCTGAGCAAATGAGAGAGTAACAGAGGCTAATGGTACATGGGCGAGGAAGAGTGGTAATGCAACAGGAAGAGTGGCTTCACAATAAGAAGAGGGGTTTAAGAGTTCAGAGGGACAACGTAAGTCGTAAGGTAACGTTTCGCGTGGAGATATATTTGGCGCTTGATTTTTAAGACCGGATAAAAAAAACGACGATCTTAAAGGTTAAGTTTTAAGACCGTCCTTTTGTTAAACTCCGGTCTTAAAAGTAATAAACTATTTACTACCGGGCACGATTTATGTCCAGTCTTAAAAGTATAATCTTTAAGACCTCCTATTATATATATCCGGTCTTAAAATTTTTATTTAATTTTTTCCTTATTATTTTGGACCGTAGAAAATATAAGCCAGCCTGTTCGAGATTTCTCTGTAAAGAAATTTGATATTTCAATTTTTTTAATAACATTTTTAAGACCGGTTGTTTTTCTAAGCGGTCTGAATAATATATTTAAGACCCATCGCAAAAGGATACGGTCCAAGAAGTTCTTTATAGTTACAAAACTGCCACCGGTTATACCTTTAAAGTTCTTTATATTTACAAAATTGCCACCGGTCATACCTTTAAGACCGGGGCGTCAATTGTCCGCTCTAAATGAGGCGGTCTTAAAAGCCTTTTTTATACTAGTAAGCCTTGTACATGGAATATTTTTTATTCTACAAATCTACGAGTAGTCATACACACAAAGATCCATCAACATCACATGAGGGCCCGAAGCGTCCCGTGATCCTATGAGATCGCATCTCCTAGATTCCTTCTTGTCTTGTCTAGTTGTCAATTGACAAAAGTATCCATGGCTTTATCCCCACACACACATATATTTTTTTAATATAAGGCATAGATGACAATTTTAAAGAGATTAAAAATACTAAATAAATTATTTTAAAGTATTGATATTTATTTTTTATGCTAAATTAATTCGTATAACTTATTGATGACTTCTCATTTTAAATAGATTTGAGATATATTTTGATATATCTGAGAAGTCATTATTACTAATTTAAAGAGATTTTATTGAGATTTTAAGAGATATTAATATAGATACATCATTTATGGGATTTCAATTTAAAATAAAAGTTTTTGAGTTTAGGAAATAAATAATGATAATGAAATGTTTTAAAAAAGAAAAGAAAAAATAAAAATTCAGTTCATTATTATTATTATTATTATTATATAATTTCCTTTTCTTTTTTGCAATCAGAGAGCACCAGGGGCACGATTATTATTTCCAATTCATTGCTTGTTTTGGCAACATTGGGGATTGTATGGATTGGGCCCACGAATTTGAATGGAAGACCTAATCAAGACTAAGTGTATGTTTGGTTGGGGGGAAGGGGAGGGGAGGGAAAATGCTAAAAGGGGAGAAAATTTTTGTGGGCCCCACCACTAATTACTTTTCTCTCTCTCCATTTTCTCTCCCCTCCTGTCCCCTCCCCTCCCCCCCAACCAAACATACCCTAAAGTTACAAATGGAATAAAAAGAAGTAGAGGCGGTGATTGAAAAGAAGACACGATTCATATTGGGTTTTTTGAGGACTTGAGCGAGAGAGCGGCGGCGGCATTTTGAAGGGAGCACTGTTCATCATCGGTGGAGGAGTGCTAAAAAGAAGAAATGTTGTGCAGAACGAGAGAAATAGAGAGAGGCGACATTGGAGAGCAGAGGCACAATAGTGGGGGTTGTGTGTCTTAACTTTACCCATTTGCCTTTGATTCTTTTTATGGCTTTTAACTCCGAATGATGATGTTTAAAGCCATGTGTGGCTAACTTTTCCTTTGCAACTTAGAGTATTATTAACTTTTTTGAGACTTAGAAATTGTTCCCACTAATTAGTTTTACTTAATGGTAATTCAGTTTATTTAATCTTGTTTTGATTATTCATTGTTTAGTGATTGGCCACCATTAAACATGTTTTGAGAATTTAGGATTACACTTGACGAAGGAAATCTTAAATTGACCTTGGATTAAATAATGTGGAATTAGGTTTTAACCTAATTTGCATTTAAGATAAACATATACCTAAAAGCTCCGCATAATTAAATTAGAGTGAGCCCAATTTGAATTGCATCTTAATTAATTATATGAGACATTATATAATTAATTGAGATAGATATATAAATAGACCGATAGGCATTTATACACATTAATATTTGAAATTAGTTGATTAAGTTAAGTTAGAATTAATTTAATGGGAATAAAATCTAAGAAACAAACAAGGGATTAGTATCTCTAAGTTGTCCTCCTTGATATTTGAATTCGCTCTCTCCCTGAAAGTTCTTGTTTTTATTAAAATTCTTTTTATTATTATTGGATACAATTTTGATTTACTCAACTTAAACGAAAAAAAGAAATTTCACACCTAATCACTAGTTTAACTAAGTCTCTATGGGATGACCTTGATTTGCCACTTACTATTTTCATAACCTGTACACTTGCGTTGTTTAGTTAAATTTTGGTAGCATCATTTATAAGCTAATATATAATCAAATGATATACAACATATATTATAATTAACTAACTTATTCGATTTTCTTAATCTTTGAAAAAAATTCAATTATATTTTATGTTAAGGACTGAAGGAGTATATATATATATATTATATTAATATAATGGTTTCCATTTATAGTTTACCCTCATTTTAATTTTGACATAATTTTAAACAATATGTTTTGGTTTGTGGGTAGGTAAAATAATTATTAGGTCCTTATTAAACCACAGAAACCAATATTTTAACTTGAAAGAAAATTGAGAGACTAAAACTAATTATTTGAAACTATAACATTCAAAAGTAAAATGATAATAAATCATAAGGATAATACATTGTATTAACCACATATATTTCTTATTAATAAAAAAAATTATTAAAGTTAATCAGATATATTTTAAAAAAGTCTCGTAAAGATCACAATAATTTTATGTCTCCCAAAGAATAATTTCTTTGAAGAGTTAAAATTTAAAAGACTTAGCCAATGGCTTTGTAGCTCAAGTTGATAGTGCCTACCCTTTTAATTAAAAAATAAAATTTAAAGGACCAGAAAAAACTAACTGTCCTTTAAAGAAAATAGAAATACATGTTGTCTGTATAATTTGCATGATATATCATCATAGTTCAGTGATATCTCCCTACCGAACCCACACTCGTGGACAAACCAATTTTTCTGCTGAGCTTAGATTGAATTTCTTAATTCTTAAGTTCTAGTGATGCCAATCAAACCATTTGCACAAGCATTTAATATAAAAAAATGGTCCATACCTTACATATGAAAGAGAAATTTTTGTATGAATCTGAATTGTCACGTGATTTATAGTCTAACCAATTAAAATACAATAATTCATGAACTGATTTAACATCTTCTAAATATTAGTTGACATATTAATAAAATTAAGATATTTCACAAGATTCACTATTTCATTATATATGTGAAATCTTAATTAAGGGATTTATTTTTTAAGAAAAATAAAAATATGAAACACATGAGCATCCAACTAGGATTAATGTTAGCTGAGTTGTTGGATTTTAATTGGTTAGACCATAAATGACGTGACAAACTAGATTTATACAAAAATTTCTCCTGTATGCAATGACATTTAATGGTTATAATTAAGAGTTTAATGTTTCTACTTTTACTGCAGAAATATTTTTCCTGCCACACTCACATAAAAATGAATGGGTCCTATTAATATTTTCTCTCTCTTCTATTTATAATGGGACCCACCGACTTTTATGTGAGTATGACAGATAAATATTTCTGCAGTAAAAACAGAAACATTAAACCATATAATTAATGTTTTAAAAGTTGGACTACACGGTTAAATTGAGAGTGAATATTAGTTTTTATAATTCAACTAGTTAGATCAACTCTTGAATTGATGAGACACTAAGTAAATGAATATTCAATAAAAAAATAATTGTACATATATAAATATATTTTTTTGGTGAAAAAAGTGTATAATATTTATATATGGGTGAAGGAGCGTTTTTGCCAATCAACTATTACGCCAGGAGCGATTTTGCCAACTATCTTTTAATGGGTTCAAAAATACCAAATAACAATTAAATATGACAAAAAAAAATACAAATCCGTTTAATGAACAGTGACACCGTCTGTTGCCATGCCACGCGGAGCGCCACGTGGGATTTCTGATGCCAGCTCATTCACCTATGTGGAAATGTGAAGGAGCGTTTTTGCCAATAAACTATTACGCCAGGAGCGTTTTTGCCAATAAACTATTCGCCATGAGCGATTTTGCCAATTAACTTTTAATGAGCCCAAAAATGCCAAAGAACAATTAAACATGTCAAAAAACTACAACGCCGTTTAAGGAACAGTGACGTCCGTCTGTTTGCACGCCACGCGGGATTTAGGTGCTCTCCACGTGGGATTTTGGCTCACTTATGTGGAAATTTCATTGCCTAGGTGGCTTTTGTGTTTTTCTTTCTTTTTTTTTTTTTTGGTTGAATCCCTATATTTTTACCCAAATTGAACTTGCTTGACAGACGAACCCTTCCACAGAGGTATCCTTCGACACCCGAGAGCGAGGTACTTTAAAATAAATTATACTGGTTCCTCGCAAGGTTTTTTTTTTTAAAAAAAATAAGTAAATAAAAATAAAATTACAAAAAACTCTAAAAAAATTAATATATATATATATATGTGTGTGTGTGTGTGTATAATACTGAAGCAGTGCTGACCTCGAGGTACTGTGGCTTTTTTTTTTAAATAATAATTATTACGTACTATTTATTTATTTTTTAAAAATTACATTGACAGCAAAACCTCGCGAGGTCAGCATCAGTACCTCGCGAGGTACTATGGCGATTTTTTAATTTTTTGTTTTATCATAACTATAATTATGAATTTATCTTTTAAAAAATTATATTACCAGTACCTTGTGAGGTATTGTAGGATTTTTTTCCTTCTTTTATTTTAATTATAATTATCAACAATTTTTTTTTAAAAAATTATACTGAGCAGTACCTCGTGAGGTACCGTAGGTTTTTTAAATTTTTTGCGTTTTTTTAATTTTATAATAATTATTTTTATTGATTTATTTTTTAAAACTATACAAAGGAGTACCTCGCTAGCGACCTCCCAAGGTAATATGATTATTTTTAATTTGTTTATTTTTTAATTATACTTACCAGCACCTTGCAAGGTACTGATGCTGACCTTGCTTTTTTTTTTGTAATAATTATTTTTATTTATTTTTTTAAATAAATGATATTGAAAAAATTAAAAAAAATGCGTAGTTACCTTGAGAGGTACTTAGACTACCTCACAAGGTAGTTTAAAATGAAAAATCAAATAAATAAATAAATAAAATAATCCAAACAGAAAAATAAGAAAGGGAAAATTCATTTAAGGGCTCTTTTTGGAGAAAAAAATCCTAAAAAGGCCCCAACATTTAGGTGCTCGCTCTCGGGTGTCGAAGGATACCTCTGTGGAAGGATTCGTCTGTCAAGCAAGTTCGGTTTGGGTAAAAATATAGGGATTCAACAAAAAAAAAAGAAAAACACAAAAGCCACTTGGGCAATGAAATTTCCACATAAGTGAGCCAAAATCCCACGTGGAGAGCACCTAAATCCCTCGTGGCGTGCAAACAGACGGACGTCACTGTTCCTTAAAAGGCGTTGTAGTTGTTTGACATGTTTAATTGTTCTTTGGCATTTTTGAGCCCATTAAAAGTTAATTGGCAAAATAGCTCCTGGCGTAATAGTTTATTGGCAAAAACGCTCCTGGCGTAATAGTTTATTGGCAAAAACGCTCCTTCACATTTCCACATAGGTGAATGAGCTGGCATCAGAAATCCCACGTGGCGCTCCGCGTGGCATGGCAACAGACGGTGTCACTGTTCATTAAACGGATTTGTATTTTTTTGTCATATTTAATTGTTATTTGGCATTTTTGGGCCCATTAAAAGATAGTTGGCAAAATCGCTCCTGGCGTAATAGTTGATTGGCAAAAACGCTCCTTCACCCTTTATATATATAAGAAATAAATTTATAATTATTTAATTGTCAATAAAATAACTCAACGATATGTTAATTTTTTTAATGAAATAATAACATATGACAAGAAGTACTTTGAAAAGATATTGGAATTTTTTTAGAGGTTCAATTTTTTGAAAGATTTTTTCAACAAAATTTTCTCAGGCCCAAACCCGTTCAACTTTTTAAAAATAATTTCAATTATCGGTTTAATTATGACTTACAGCTTAATAGCAGCTCAGCTCCAATATAATGTAACTCAACTCAACCATGGCAACAGTTTTCTTATTCAGAAGAAGTTGCTAGGGAGTCAATGGTCAACGGTCTGACTAGTTGGATCATCTGATCCAACCTGGTTCTTTAATCGTTGTTTGGTATAAAAGGAGTAGAGGAAAAATAATAGAATTGGGATTAAATTTTTTAAATTTATTTTTTTTCCACCCTTTTATCTCACATCATTTTTTATTAAAATTTTATAACTTCATTTTTATAACTTTTTTAAAATTTAACTCATAATTTTTTTTTCCTCCTTTCCACTCCAAATTCCTCGTACTAAACACCTCTAAATGATGGATCCCCTTCAATAAACAAAATTTAAGAACTGACTTTAAGATATTATATATCAAAACAACCATTGAATCGGACAAGATAACCATTATTGAGGTGTCATGTAAGTTTTAAAAACTAGTCAAAATACGTAAGTACATAACGTTTTGAAAATGACTACTGAAATTTTTACCAATAAAAAAATACACAAATTATTCTTATTTATATGTTTTGTGTGAGTATGACTGTGTATATATATACTCCCTTCGGTCTTAAATATAAGAGATAATTATTTTTTTTAAAGAGATTAAGAAAGCTAAATAAGTTACCTAACCCTATCAGATGTTATGTATCTTTAGATTATATATTAGTTTATAAATTAGGAAAAAATTGTTTGGAGAAAAAATGATAAACATAAATATTTTAAAATAATTTAATTAACTTCAATAATCTCTCCAAAAAAGCCAACTTTTTTTTTTTTTTTTTATATTTAGGATCATAGGAAGTATATATATTTGGGTTAAGGTACAATTTTATTAACAAAGTTTTTCTTTATAAGCATTTGGCACAAATACGTTTTGGAATAAGCAAAAATACAAATAAACAATTTAAAATAGTGGAGATTCACCAAGCCTATTAAATTTCACCAAACATTTGTTAAATTCACCAAGGCCAATTTGAAGTTAAACCTAACGGACATTTGGTAGAATTTAAAGGCCTTGATAAATCTGCAATATTTAAATTGTTTATTGGTATTTTTCCCTTCCAAAACTTATTTGTGTTAGATGCTCCTAGGAAAAAACTTTATTAGTAAAATTGCACTTTAACCCTATGTATTTTTGCCAACATGTGTATATATGGTATCTACTATACTTTAATGGGAAAAATACAAGAAAATATCACTTAGAAATTTAAAATATCAAATCAATCTTATTGTCTATATGAATATAGATATTAACTATAAAAGCATAGCAAATAACAATTTATTTTATAAGAAAATAACTTATTTGAGATTTTAAAGTTCAAGTACTATTTTCTTTTTCTTTTTTCCCCTACTTTAATTGTGTTGTATGTGAGAACAATAATGTTAAGTGTAGGTTGGTGTACGCTGTCTCCATCTTATATTATAGGGAAAATTAATCTTTTAGTCCTTATAGTTTTGACTAAATTGTAACTTAGTTTCTACAATTTGACTCAGTACGACTCTCTATAGTTTTGACTCATTGCAACCCAGTCCTTGAATTGTGATTCACTGCAACTTAGATCCTATAGTTTTAACCATTTTATAATATAGTCATTCTCCTTTATTCTATATAAGGACTAAATTATAAAATAATTTAAATCATACAAACTAAGTTGTAGTAAATCAAAGTATAGAGACTGACTTACAATTAAATCAAAATTATAAAAATTAAGTTATATTGAGTTCAAGTGCAAGGATTGAGATATAACCAAACTAAAACTACATAGATCAAAAATTAATTTTCCTTATATATATATATATATATATACACACACACAGTAGGGGAGGAGGCAGGGTTCGAACCTTGGACATGGGGGAGGGGAGTCAAGCTCCCATACCACTGCACTACTAAAGCGCTGACTTAATTTTCCTTATATTATTTTTATACATCGAGTTGGTTGTGAAGAGACAAGACCTTCAATATTAATTAATTATAATATTAGTGATCCCTTTCAAAGGTCAATTAAAAATAAAAACTCAAATTTTGTTATAAATCTTAATTATATGGATATTCATTGATTCTTAATCTCTCATATCCTAATCAACTTTCATAAATAGTAGTTGGAAAACTAAAATGTTATTTAATGCACATGGAAATTCATAAATATTGAAAAGAGCCATGTAGTTAGTATACATTCATATGTATTAATTGTACTTATATATGCCTATTGGTGATAACTTTTGCAAACCAATAAATAGATGTCATGTACAAAGCATTTCCATGTATAAGAAACACAAGTGAATGAGAATTGCTTCATTTCTCTCTCAAACATTCTCTTCTTATGCTCTTATCTATTATCCCATTTTTCTTTTATTTTACAACAAACCAAGTACTCCCATGGTTCTAAATGACCTAGTCTAGGATGAATTTTGATCCTAAATATAATTTTAGGACATTTTTCCATTTTATCCGTTATATTTATCAATTTTCTCTAATCTTATTTGTATAAGTATAAACAAATATATAATATAATTATATAAAGTTATACACAAGTATTCTAGAGAGCTTATGTTATCTATGTCATAATTAATTAATTTATTAAACTTCTTTAATCTTTTGAAATTAGATAAATTCGTTTTATATCAAGAATCATGAGAGTATTACTTCTTACATAAGGGTTTAATGTTTCTATTTTTATTGGAGGAATATTTTTTCTGCCACATTCACATAAAAGTGAGTTGATCCCATTATAAAGAAAAGAGAAAAAAATATTGGTGGGAGCTACTTACTTTTATATGATTGTGGCAGAAAAAAATATTCCAACAATAAAAATAGAAACATTAAATCCATTACATTATCAAAAAAAAAAAAAAAATCAACCTAGCTAGGAATGTCATGCGATGACTTTTAAGGATGTTCTAACATATACCAATATGATTAAACCTTTTTTTTTTTTCATTTGATATCAAACTACCTGTCATATTTTAAAAAATTCAACCTAGAAATGTCATGCGGTGAAATCTTCATATTTAAAAATTTTATTGTCTATAGGATCTAAATTTGAGTACTAATATTTTATGTATTTAAAATCCTATACAATATAATTAAATTTTTGTTGATTTTAAAAATTATAATTTTTACAAATTTAAGAATACTTAATTTTTTTCATAGATATATATTTAAGTTGTGGAAAATAAAAAATGAGAAAACTATTATTTAATTTAATGAAACTTAAAATTTTGTCTTTGTTTTAAAAATAGAATGTGAAAGGAATGCAGAAGATTTTATTATGGACATTTTAGTACTTTCAATTTTATATTTTTATATTTAGTCATTCTAAATAATTACAATATTTATAGTTCTTTTCTATAAATATTTTTTTTCCCCCTCTAGGTCATTCATTCTAATTTTCTAAAAAATATATCAGATCTTCACAACCAATAAAATTTTTAATATATAATTTTTACTGATTTTTCCAAATAAATTTCGACAAGAAAACAATTTTATTCATTTAAACTTTCAGTTCTCCCAAGTCGCCACCAGCATTCATCTTGGATGGAATTATATGCTCGCTAAATCAATAAGCTTAGGAGCTCATCCTGCAGTTGTTTTGTTTTGACCCCATTCGTCTCTGTATCTAATAGGGAAGACTAGTATTTACTCGTAATATACAATTTAAACCGGACATTTGTGCATGAACATTAAAAAGGATTATTTACATAATATAATATAAAATTTCATTGACATTTAGCTATACAATACGAGTACCATATTAATTTAATACATAAAAAAAAACCAATAATATAAATTACATGCATAAGTCAAAATTTGGGAAAACTAATAACTCAGTGCTTATAGCCTGGGAGTTGGTTTAATTCTGCTAATCCTCAAGAATTCAGTAGGAAAAGAAAATGTAGAAAAAGAAAATATCTTCAGAGTCTCATATAAGTACTACTCCCTTCGATCCTAATCATAAGAACACTTTTGTAGTGCAATTATAAGAACACTTTTGTTATACAATTGCACTACAAAAATATTTTTATAATTAAGACTAGAGGTTGTTTAACTTTTATAGTAGTCCATCTGGTTCTAAATATAAGATCCAATTGATTTTTTTGAAAACATTAAATAAGTTAAATAAATTAATCAATCATATTATATGTTGTATGTGGTTAAATTATATATTAGTTTACAAGTTATGCAAAATAATTTAGAGAAAAACGATCAATATAAATACTTTAAAGTAACTTAATAAATTTTCTTAATAAAAAAAAGTTAATTAAATTATATATTTAGAATCGGACTAAGTGATATATTTTTATCTTAGTGTATAATAGGGAAAAATAATATAATAGGCGAATTATTTTTCCGACCAAAATGACATGTTTATCTCCATTCTCTTCTCTCCACTTCCTCGACCAAAATTACCAGGGCGAAAAAGTGTCCAGGTTCATTTTTCATAAAGGCGTCACTATCTCCATTCTCTTGCCTCCACTTCTTCCCTTTCCACCTTTGTCTTCGTCCCCATAAAATAACTAGAATTCCTCACGCCTGTGTTACTGATTATCGAAGTTTCAAAAACGGTATTTTTTTCCCCACAATTCTTTACCGCTTTTACCCTTCTCCACTGCATCTTTTCTTTCATTTGTTTATATAGCAACGACATGAATCGACCTTTCTTGCTTAGGCGACGCCTTCGTCTCCACCTGCAATGGCGTCCATGGCGACTTTATTCACCAAACTTTCGTTTCCTTCTCATACGGTCTCAAAAACCCTCGATTCCCATTTCCTTCCAGCCGTCCAAGTGAAGCTTGGTCTTAACCCGAAGCCCAGCAGGGCCTACCGGAGGCTGAGAGTTTCTTGCGGGTTGATCGAACCCGATGGCGGGAATCTGGTGGAGCTCCTCGTTGAGGAGTCACAGAGGGATTTGAAGAAGAGGGAGGCTTTGTCTCTGCCTAGGATTAAGCTCTCCCGGATCGATGTGCAGTGGGTTCATGTGCTCAGCGAAGGTTGGGCTTCACCGCTTCGCGGGTTTATGAGAGAATCTGAGTTCCTCCAAACGCTTCATTTCAATTCGCTCCGACTTGATGACGGGTCGGTCGTGAATATGTCGCTCCCGATCGTGCTTGCCATTGACGATGCGCTGAAGCTTCGGATCGGCGAGTCGAAGAAGGTGGCCCTGTTTGACCAACAGGGCATCCCGGTTGCTATCTTGAATGAGTAATGTTCATCACTCTTGTTGTCTTCTCTCTTGAAATCTGAATTGAATTCCATCTTAATTAACATGTTTCATGCGCGTCCGATCACGTTTCATTTTTATTATTGAATCGGGATTTTGTTTTGATCTGAATTATGTATTCCCCCTTCATACGTAAATAATCGAGTTCTTGTGGTATGACTGTATGATGTTATTTTCACTCGTACGGCTCTTATTGACATCTTCCAATTATAATACTTTTTATGCCTGGTATTCTTGAGAGCGTCTAAAGAAAGCTACGCGTATATATAGTTTTTGGGTTTCTTTCCTGAATTCGTTTCCTTTACGCCTTTCAATGATATGATTTATTTGATATCCAATCGTTCAATTCAATATCACTATGGCAAGTTGTCCTCTAAAGAGTGTGAATCAAGGCAATCATCTTATGCCACTCGGAGCTGTAGGAACGACTCCATGATTGAACTAAAGCTATGATATGACTTCTACTAAATTAGCATGCATTATGTTTGCTTTTGAACCCAACCAGCATCTTCTTGCTGCTCTTTTTGCTTAACCATTATGGAAATCATTATATTTGTTTCTCTAGATCTATTAACACATATTAAGTTCTCCTTAGTACTTTCCCTCATGCAATTTTTCATAAAAAATAAAGAAGAAAAAAGAGAGAGTGGAAGAAAATATTCTGATAGTTAGATGTACGTAAAAAACATCATCTGATGGATATTTGATATATCTGTAGTTTTTAATGTGTCATATCGTGTGTTTCATATGTAATTTATTTCATCCATTGGGTCCCACAGGACAAATAGACTATTTTTGACATTCTCATTATAGATATATTCTCAATTTGACCTGTTTGACCATGTTCTATCAGCAAACATGAAAGATAAATTGTTTCATCATTATGTTGACCTAACGCAGACATAATTCAGATAGGAATTAACGGCATGCCTAATCGTTGACTTGGGTAAATATGGTTTGAGCAGTGCATAACAGGACTCTATTTTCATGGTGGCAGCAATCTTAAAAGCATTAGGATAAATGGTGGAATCACCATGTCCTATTTAATTATCGTTACAACCTGAAGCTTAGGTGAATGTTGCATCCATTGTGTTTTTTCTCACAAAATA
The DNA here is from genome assembly GCA_034222035.1 of Acacia crassicarpa. Taxonomy (NCBI): domain Eukaryota; kingdom Viridiplantae; phylum Streptophyta; class Magnoliopsida; order Fabales; family Fabaceae; genus Acacia; species Acacia crassicarpa. Next base: position 21,177,029 of record JAWXYG010000012.1, read on the forward strand.
TGAGGAGAACTGGTATTCCAATATGGGTTTATGTCAGCGTATGATGCATTTTTTTTTTATTGGAAAGTCTATCCTACTTGGAGCACAGCAATTAACTCTTTTCTTGTTTTTTATTTAGTTTATGTACTGCGTGATATATTTATCATTATGAGGTGTCTTTGTCTATTATGTTGAAGACTCTCGATCTGAGTGAATATATGTTAATCATTTGCTGACATATACACCTTGTATCCATCATTCTGAATTATAATGTAGTTTTCCTTTTTGATTGTTTTGCTGCCTTTCTTTTCTAGTGCTTATATATTTGTTGTTTTATTTGTTTTAGTATTGAAATTTATAAGCACCCAAAAGAAGAAAGAATTGCCCGCACTTGGGGAACAACTGCCCCTGGCCTGCCTTATGCTGAAGAAGCTATAACACCTGCTGGAAATTGGCTGATTGGGGGTGACCTAGAGGTTATTGAACCTATCAAGTACCATGATGGCCTTGACCACTTTCGGCTTTCTCCTGCAGAGCTCCGTGAAGAGTTCACTAGGCGCAATGCTGATGCTGTGTTCGCTTTCCAGCTCCGAAATCCTGTGCACAATGGTCATGCTTTGCTGATGACTGATACTCGCAGGCGGCTACTTGATATGGGTTACAAGAATCCTGTCCTTCTTCTTCATCCACTGGGAGGCTATACGAAGGCAGATGATGTCCCACTTGAATGGCGGATGAGACAACATGAGAAGGTTTGTGTGTTAAAAACTTATGAACTAATAAATGGCCCCTGAATTGTTAAGTCTATATAACTCCGGCTTCTGAAAATTAGGGAACACATGAGTTAGTCTTTAGTAACAACAAACCGTGTTCTACTAATTTTCAAGGATTTAAGCTAAATTGGTTCTAAAGATTTGGTTGTTAATAGAGTACAATGATCCATATAACTGACACCACCTAATGGAGAGTAGCTTATCTGCTTATTGCAACGTTAATTTGATCTCCACAAAATTGTTAGGTTATGATTTTTGGACACAAAAACTAACTTTCATCGCCTTGATCTTTCTAAAGGTGCTTGAGGACGGTGTTCTTGACCCTGAAACAACTGTGGTATCCATATTCCCTTCTCCCATGCACTACGCTGGACCAACTGAGGTACAGTGGCATGCAAAGGCTAGGATTAATGCAGGGGCTAACTTCTACATAGTTGGCCGAGACCCGGCAGGCATGGGCCATCCAGTTGAGAAAAGAGACCTGTATGATGCTGACCATGGGAAGAAAGTGCTGAGCATGGCACCTGGTCTGGAGCGTTTAAATATCCTTCCTTTTAAGGTGTTTTAAAAGCTTGTATTCAAAACCAATAAGGTTTAGCAGTGTTTTGATGTGATATGCTGATGAATTATTTTGCAGGTTGCTGCTTATGACAAGAGTCAGGGTAAAATGGCATTCTTTGACCCCTCAAGAGCTCAAGATTTCCTCTTTATATCAGGCACCAAGGTATGCAGAGTGTTTGTTCAGTGACTGAGATCAAAATTATTGATAATACCCTTGTGTCATTTCCCCCTTTTGGTTCTTAACAAATGTTTATTATATTAAGATTTTAGGCTAACACCTGGACACCTGGTTATGGAATAATATTGCTTACTGTATTTTATCAAACGATATTTTCGTATTTTGAAACTGTTTGGTCAAGACATAATTCTGCATTTAATGCTTCCCTTTCGAATGAGGGCCAGAATCCTTGTTTACCTTTTCTTTGACAACAAGCACCCACAGTTGAAATTAAAAACTAAAAATATTTTGCAATCCAAAAACTTGTACTTTTTTGTAATTTGACGGCCTAGGATGTGTGTGTGTGTATTAATAATGTGTAGATTGTCTTTCACTGACGACATTGGGCAAAACACTTGTTAAATGAGTTGTCCAACATTAAAAAACTGGGTTAAAATGCTTTGGAGAAAGCATGGTAAAAGGCAGTTTTGAAATGAGCAGAAATTGAAAACAAAACCAAGCACGCATTGCATGAATGATGTTAATGTGATGATCTCCTCTTTGTCTTCCCTGTTTGTTTCTTTACATATAACACTGGTATCTTTAAGACTAAATTGAGACCAACCTGTTTTTACAGATGAGAACACTTGCAAAGAACAAAGAAAGTCCTCCAGATGGATTCATGTGTCCTGGTGGGTGGAGGGTGCTGGTTGAGTACTATGATAGTTTGGCTTCCTCAAGCGACGGAAGACTCCACGAGGCTGCTCGTGCTTAGTTTGGTTTGAAACTGTTGTACAATATTTGTTTAAGTCTGATTGGGAGAAACTTTCAAGCCTTCTTGATTTCTCCTCTTAATGTCCAATTCTGAGTATCTTCTGGCCCTACTTTATGAAAGGAAAGTACAGGGGTGGAAGCATTGGCTGAGAGAGACTCATACTATGCCTCCACGCCTCCACCTGTAAGAAGAGGGTAGGGCTATGTATAATAAGGAAATAAAGATGCCTCTTTAACTTTTAGCTATTTCCCTTTGTATCATATTGTGGGATTTTCAAGGATAGTTTGGATTGTGGAGTTTCTGTTTTTGACTGATCTTTTCTGCATTGGTCTTGCATTTTTATACAAAGTGCACAAGTTATTGGGATAATTGAAGGTTCTTTTTTGCCTTTGTTATGCAATGGTTGTGACCACTTCCATTTGGTTCTGTCATTTTTTTTACTGTTGATGCATGTTTAGGTAACTGACATTAGTGAAGAAAAACCATTGCTGCCTACAAGCTACAGTGGTTGGTTTGGTGTAAAACACAAGTTTAATTCAAACAGTTAAATGTTTTTTGTTCCAGAGATATGGATAAAAAATTGACTTGTTAGTTTCTGTTCAAATATGAATTTTAGTACAGAGAGTGAGAAAGGAGAGGAGAGGATCTAACTGGTATATTATTGCTTCATTGTATGGCATCTCAATTACATAACAAAAGGAACTAGAATCTGAGCAACTGAATTACATTGTATGTAATACGCGTACAGAAAATGCCTACACAGTATAAATAAAGTAAATAAGGACAAATTCAACAACATAGATAAAAACATTAGCCACCGTGAATCTGCTTTACTATTTTCTTTTTCTTTTTCTTTTTGTTTTAATAACAAACAAAAAGAATAAAGACGGTACAAAAGAAAAATAAACAAACAGGGCATAGTTGTAATAACCAAAATATGAATCTGTTTATTAACATCAAGTGATTATTAAATTACAACAATCTAATAGCAACAAAATAAATACAGAATATCTTCTTTACAATATAATGAAGAAAATGTTATGATTCAAAACGCAAAACAGAATTTTAGAAGATCCCATCACTGTGCCAACAAAACCATCTAGAAACAAATTTTCACTGCTTCTTCATGTTTAGGAAACTAAGCAAAGGTCTCTCTGGCATTGGAATGAACTTAACAACCCAACCAAGAGGCCAAGAAATAACTGCAATTATAACGCATGCACCCCACTGCACCCAATTCAACCTCTCAGTATCTGCAAATTTCTTTAGAAACTCCACCATCAACACCTGAAGCACAATGGTTATCCCTATGATCCCTATGAATAACTTGTTCTTGTGAATACCTTGGAACACATTCTTCTTCTCCAGCTTCCTTGCATTGAACTCATTGAACACTTGGCATAACACAAATGTGTTGAAAATCAAAGTGTCGTTTACTTCTGGACTCACCCCAAATATAGCCTCACCCTTGAACTGTAACGTCAATAGAATTGTGATCTGGTATAGAGCTTGGGCTAACAAATTTCTCCACATTATGTTGGTGATGAGAGGCTCAGTTCTACCCACTGGGGGTTTATCCAGTAACTCCATTGTAGGCTTCTCTGTTGCTAGAGCTAAAGCACCCAAAGTGTCCATTATCAAGTTCACCCACAGTAGTTGAACTGCTGTTAATGGAACTTCTCCTGCTGATACTGCAGCCACAAAGTTAATTGCAAGTGCAGCAACATTCACTGTAAGCTGAAATTGAATGAACTTTTGGATGTTGTTATAGACACATCTTCCCCACTTTAGAACTGTGGCAACTGAGGCGAAATTATCATCCAAAATGACTATATCTGAGCTTTCTTTTGCAACTTCAGTGCCTTGAATCCCCATAGAAAGTCCTATATCAGCTTCTTTTAATGCTGGTGCATCATTAGTGCCATCTCCTGTGACTGCAACTACATGACCTTTCTGTTTGAGGCATTGAACCATGAGGAGCTTGTCAAAGGGAGAGGATCGTGCCATCACACAAATCTTCTCCGCTCTCTTCAGTCTTTCCTCATCAGACAAGTTCCGAAATACCTCTCCTTCGATGACTGCTTCGGTTGCGTCTTGATCAGGTCGGAGGATGCCACATTCTGTAGCTATGGCTTTGGCTGTGAAAACATTGTCTCCTGTGATCATTTTGACACTTACTCCTGCATTTTGGCAATCTTGTACAGCTTTCTTGACACCAGGACGACATGGATCCTTAATACCAACAAGCCCTAAGAGGGTGAGCCCTTCTTCTTTTACCTTTTGGTTTCCTCTATCTCCTTCTTCAGCCACTTCTGTATGTGCAAAGGCAATACACCTAAGGCTGCTGGCTGCCATTCCTTTAATGATTTGCTCAAACACCAGCTTCTTGTCATTGTCGAGAGTTTTGATATTGCCAGAAGCATCATGGTACTTTGAACACAATCTTAGTACCATCTCAGCTGCGCCTTTCCAATGTGCATGGATTTTGTTGTTTGCTTTTTTTCTAATCAAAACCCCGCTCATCTTCTTTTTTGAATTGAAGGCTTCCACATGAAGGATGGTGGAACTTTGCGTCAACTCCTCCATGTTCATGTTCAGATCAAGAACAGCCCAAGAAAGAATGGCCTTTTCTGTTGGACTACCTGAAAACTCGTATTCCAAATTTGTTGATTTAGACTTGTAAACACTACCTGTAGTGTTAAGGGCAACCCCTTCTTTGATCAATTGCAGAACATCTGAATGAACTGATGATGCATGAGGTTTTTGTTCCATAAGTTCTTCTCCAAGCGAGAACTTAGTCACTTTCATCTGATTAAGCGTGAGAGTGCCAGTCTTATCAGTACAGATGGTTGTTGCAGACCCCATCGTCTCGCAGGCAGAGAGCTTCCTCACCATAGCCATATCAGCCATCATCTTCTTCATGGAGTAAGCAAGCGTCAAAGTCACAGCTAAAGGAAGTCCTTCTGGAATGGCAACCACAACAATAGTAACAGCAGCAGAAACAATATCCACAACTCCATTCATTATGTCATTAAACTTAGTGCTGCTTCCGTTGAACTCTTCGTTCCCATTCTCATCAGTTGTATTCCCTGTGAAGTAGCGGACCAACATAACAACAAGAACAAGAAAAGCCACAGCCAAACCAACCTTTCCTATGGCAGAAGTAAGCTTATTGAGGCGTTCCTGCAGCGGGGTTTCTTCATTGTTGTCTCTGCTTATTGTACCCATCATCTGACCCCATGTGGTGTTCGTACCAACAGAAGTAACGAGCATTTTGGCAAACCCATCAGCCACCTTGGTCCCAGAGAGCAAAAATGGATTTTTGTCGCCATTAATCTCTACATGGTCGCTCTCACCTGTCATGCTTGACTCATCAACTTGCAGGGAATGGCCTTCCAAGAACAAGCCATCAGCAGGAACCTGGTCTCCGATCTTGAGCCACACAACATCACCGACCACGATGTCATATATGGAAACATTTTTCCTGCGACCACTTCGCACAACATCGACTTGGATGTTATTGCTGACCTGGGAAAGCTTGTCAAACTGTCTGCTCTGCCTGAAGTTACTAATGGAAGATACAGCAATGACAAGAAAAACGGCAACGAAGATGCTTCCACCTTCATACCAGCCTTCCTTGATTCCCTTCTCCTTGATGCCGAAGCCAAGGGACAGAGCAGCGCAAACTAAAAGAATAAGAATGGTGGGGTCCTTAAATCCTTCAATCACAAAATGAAAGAAACCTGTCGTAGGTGGTTTTGGATAGGTATTAGAACCAAACGCGTCGCGCCGCCGCAGGACGTCATCGGGATCGTCATCACCATCACCGCCTTTGACTCCATTTTGAATGTCGGTTCTTAAAGCAGAGGCCACACCATGGACCCCACCAAGAGTTTGCAGGGTTTCCACATTTTTCCCCTTCACGAGATTTGTGAGGGTGGTTTGGCTTACAGTAAAGGAATGATCTGTGTTTAAATCGATAACAGTGTAGGAGGAAGAAGGTGACAACATTTTAGGCTTGTTGTTCTCAGTGGTGGTGGAGGAGGGAAGCAAAATGGATTTGAAGTGAGACAAGAGAGTTCTGTAACAATAAATAGTAACAAATGCAGAATGCCATTTTGTGTTGGGTTTGCTCAGATTCTTTGGGGCACTCAGAAGTGTCTGTATTTTCTCCAAATCGGTCACAAATGCCGTAGTCATATTTGCTCTGATAGGTAGAAAGTTGGAAACTTGAATGGGTAATATATTGCGAGGCTTATGAAATTTGATTGCGGCAAGGAAATGAGAATAAGATTAATTATAAATAGCTTTGTACCGTAATAGCATGAAAACTCCTTGTAAGTAGGAGGTTACAAGCCGTTAGTGTTGCTCCTTTAAAACAAAAACAAAAATCAATGAAATATAGGAATGCGAATTATGAGAAGTTTCTGAAACTAAAGAACGTCTGAGATATATATAGCAGCAGGTTGGTGGATATTCAGAGAGCTGAGGATCTTAAAGGCTTAATAGAATATATATCTATAAGACTATAGATATATATATGAAATATGAACGATTATCTATATTTCTATAAAGCTATATATATAGTTATGTGTGTGTTACTGTGTTTAAATGCTATATACGAGAAATGAGCGTAGGAGAGTTTACGCACCAGAAGAATGTAAGGAGAGAGGTAACAGGGAGCTTGAAATGAAGTAACCTGAAGAAGTGAAAGCTTAATAATAGAGGGTGGTGGACACATATATATGATACGAGACGGGAAGATGATATATTTGGTTACTTACATGTTGATGATGTATATATAGAGGCCTGGGCGAGTTTTTCCCTGGAGGCTAAGTGACGTGGGAACGAAGACTTCATTATTGCAAGTATGTAGTATTATCGCATTAATATTATATAAAAATGTAAATAAATAATTAATTGGAAACACACACGGAACAAACAAAAAAAGAACAAACAAAAAAGGAGGAACGAACGTATGGCACGGACGCGGGAACTTGGGAGATTTCGCGGAAGGAACGATCCGACTTCCGAGACACGAAAAGGAAGAAGTTGGGCGTTTCTTTTCGGCTCCTTTGCTTCGAAGGTCGTTTCCAATTTTGTATGCGCTCTCTCTTTTAAAAACTTGTTTTATTATTACGATTTTGAGATTTACTTTTCTCATGTTGGATGAGAAAAACAAGATTCCTATACACACATAAAATAGTAGGACTCATATATATATATATATAGTGCTAATTATATATATATGCGGGTCCCACCATTTTATGTGTGTATGGCATGAGAAAACATTTCTTCTACAATATGAGAAATGTTTTTCCCTACGATTTTATGTTTTTATGTTTTTTTTTCCATTAAAACGATTTTACTAATTTTCTAAACACTTTTAAATTTTATGATTTTTTTACGATTTTACTACGTTATGATTTTACGTTTTATGATTTTTCATTCTCTTTTTATTTTCAGGTAAAAACTGATTTTTAAGAATCTTGGCCTGGGGTTAAACAATTTTTGACTTTTCCTTTAATTTCTGAAACTGAACTACTTTTGCATACTATTTAGATCTAATTCGATTTAGATGAATTATATTGATTTATTTTTTAATTTTACCTAGATTCTAAAAAAAAAAAAAATTTAATTGTCAATTTTTTTTAAAAAAAATGATTTTTTGATCTAAAAATTCTTAGTTGAAAATGTTAAATTTAGGCTATTCAAAATTTATTTGAGGAGATTTCACTGTGGTAAATAACTCATCGTTAGAATGAGCACTGAAAATGGCTGTACCTATAAGTACTTGATTTTCTTAGTGCTCTCATATTCATGCTAATTTGCCCTTGGTACGCACACTTCCAAAAATGCCCTTGTGTGCCTATAAAAATACTTCCATGCTAGGGAGAAATTCTAGTTTTTCTTTTTTTGGGGGGGGGGGGGGGGGGTATGTGTGTGTGTGTATTATAATAAAACAAATAAAGTGTATGCGTGTGCATACATTGTCGCTATAATTTATTTTTAATATTTATTTCCTTCGTTCAAATTCAATTTTATACGTAGTACATTATCATTAATTAATTTTAATTATTAGTTACTTAAAAGCTAAGTTAATGTATTGATATGAATATATACTTGTTGGTGTATGTGCAATTTGATTTGAATTTTGTCAGTATCGTATTCATCTGCACAAGTTTCTTTCATCTTTGATCAGTGGCAGAATCAGAAAATTTTTTTAGCCCAGGCCAAATATTGAACTACTCTCTTTAATTCTTATTATAAGGTACTAACTAACAAGTATATTGGGAGACTTTCCCACCATAGCTAGGTGTGCGACGCGGGTCAAATCCGGACTAATTGGGGCAAAGCCCCGGTGAACCGGGTGGGCAACAAAAAAAGAAACTAACAAGTATATTTAGTTCTTTTTTATAAAACACTTGTTTATTTCCAAATAGCATTAAACATTTTTTTTCATATATACCCATAATTAAAAAGGTAGTGGGTGAGAGTAATAATTAATAAAAATTAATTATTACTCTTTTTTTGAGAAAAAAGAATAATAATTAATATGATATTAGAATTTAGTGTAATTAATAGGGATAATATTGAAAATTACTTAAATTTTAGGATAAATTTAATTACTTTAACTGTTTTTATTGATTTGTGAGAATTGTTAGTTGGTTCCTTAAATAAGGACCAGAGGGAGTATTTGCTAAATAGTATCAAATAACCAGGAAAATACAAACAAATAATAAACGATAATTATAAATTAAAACAATATATAAGACGATATTAATCTTTTTGGTGTCTCAAATAATAATTTTATTTTCTTCTCATAGCCTAATGAATAATAAAACAAACATTATCCTTATAGAGAAGATAAAAAATTATTAGCGGGCGCTAAATTTGTGGTCAAATAAAATATTATATAATAAATACATATATTTTCTAACAAATTTTATAAGACATAAAGAGGTTCCGCGACTATCTTTGATGATTATTTGAAGATTTTTCATATAAGATATTTTCTAAGTTATATGATATTATATATCGAAAAAGAAAAGGTTTTTTACGGTTAATTAATTTTATAATATATGATTTTTTATTTGTTAATGTCGCACTTAAATTCTTATGGGGTTTAAACTTGTATGAGAAGAAGAAAATTCTTACACATATATGAAATGATGGGGCGCACACACACACACATATATAATTAGCATTATATATTTATGTGGGTCCCACTATTTCATGTGTGTGTATAGATATATATATAAGGGAAAAACACTTCTCATGTTGTAGGAGAAGTGTTTTTTCATGTCACACATATATAAAATGGTGGGACTCACATAAATAATTAGCATTATATATATATATGTGGGTCTCACTATTTCATGTGTGTGTAGGAATCTTCTTCTTCTCATGCAACATAATAAGTTTAAACCCCTATATATAGTTAGCATTATATATATATATATATATATATATATGGGTTTCAGTATTTCATGTGTGTGTGACATGAGAATACATTTCTCCTACAATATAAGAAGTGTTTTTCCCAATTTTTATATGTGATTATGTGTAAACCGTGTTATAGGTTATCGACATTAGAAAGCAGAGACAGTGATTCAATTCGTTCCGATTGGGTGAGCCGACAACACTTTTTCCACCAACGTAGCTCCTTCACTTTCAGAAACAGCAAGAAAAAAAAAAAAGCTGCATTTTTTTTTCCTTGTAGAGTAATTTTCCCATTATACTACCTCCGGTCTTAATTACAAGAGCTAGTTGATTTTCTTTGGAGAGATTAAGGAAGCTAAATAAGTTACTTAATCATTTCATATGCTAAATATTCTTAGATTATATATTAGTTTATTAGTAAAACTAATAAGTTTGAAGAAAAAAATAAAAATAAAAAGACTTTAAAGTAATTTAATTAGCTTCCTTAATTTCTCCAAAAAAGTCAACTAGCTCTTATAATTAGGACCAGAAGGAGTAATTAGGAATTATTTTTCAACTGGGGTTTAATTAGCAAGTTTACTGTGAATTTTTTTTAATTATAACCTTATAGGAAAGTTCTCATTCTACTAGGCTATAAGGCCATACGAAAGATTATTACAAACATTTAGTTTTATTAAAAAAAAAAAAAAAGTAAGTTATGTTTACACAAGGCTGTGTATTGATAGGAACATGAGATTACTTACTTTGATCAAAACATTTTCCCTTGGAATGGGGGAAAAAACAATTAGGAGGAATATACTTTCAAAATAGTCTTTATTATTATTATTATTTACTAGTTTTAACAGTTTTCCATTCCTAATGTATTTCCTCTTGCTTTCCCTTCCATTCAAGCATAGCCTTCATGTCTAAATAACTAATATTATTTGCACATGTGAACACGCTTCCAGGTGTTGTTCGTGTTGTGAACCGACGGCAACTAATCCACTATAGCAGTTAGTTGATTGAGAACATGGTTCTTTATTTTGATGGTATATAAGCTATTCATTTGACTAGCTAGGATGATTTTTTTTTTTTTTTTAAACGTAAGAATCAAACCTAAGTCCTCCTCTCACTTTGTTATCTAGCTGATAGCGTTATTCGTTAAACTGGTTTTGCTAAACTAGGTTTTATGAACCATGTCCAGGTTTCAGATCTTCTTTTTTTTTTTTTTTCTTCGTAGGAACGCTATGGCGGCCAAAAAAATTTCCCTGAAGCTGTCCGGACTATTCCCAAGGTTCACTGGTGACTTTTAATTTGAATGCTATCCATCAATGAGAAATTTACATTCAGACAATACGTTTATCGTACGGCTTGTGGATAAAAGCGATTCTCTGTTTTGTTTAAGAAATTATTTCATTCATTCCCGTGATGATCTCTAGTCTCTTTCGTATGATAAACATTATATATATTGGACTTTGTAGGAAATTTGTGTGAATTTTCTGAACAAAATATTGTTAAATATTATGAAATAATATCACATTGGAGATGAATATATAAGATTGGTTAAACTAAGTTTGACCGATCGTGTTGACCAATATAACTTAATCCATAATCTACTACAAGCTTTGATAACCTAAGGCTTGCCACTATATGAAAATCTATAAAAGTGACGTCTACAATTTTTAATGTCTTAATTTTCAGTGACTTTGATGTTCAAATCTCAGTTCTCTTCACATTTTCCCTTCACGATAAGACACGTTACCGAGTATATACCTACCCACGGATAAGCAAGCGCCTCGTTTAATAAAATTACTTGAGGTCAGATTAATAAAATTTGATTCCCTCCAATCATATATTTTTGGGCTAATAATATTGTTGATACTTAACGTTGGATCGAATTTTGAGTTTGACACTCCTAGGTTGTAGTTTGAAATTGCAGTTTTTACCTTCTAATTTTATAAATCCTTAGTCTGATGAGTTTATTGGTGGTAATTAGGTTTAGTTAACTACATTAAGCATACGAATTAAAACGAAACTTTTTAACGGTATATAGGGACATTCATGTACTTTTAATAAGTTTTGATTTTAGCTATTTTAGACCTTTTTTCCCCCATAAAACTATAAGGATTGAAAACCACAATTTGAAACTACAAAAATCAAAACCAATATATGACTAAACTATAAGAACTGATGGTTGTAAATATAGGTATTAACCCTATACATTTTTTATGGAATACTGCTCCGGTCCTATATGTTCGACTCGATTTAGGAGTGAATTTTGGTCCTAATGTAAGATCTTTTTTCAATTTTATCTTTTTATATTTATCATTTTTTGTTTGTTATTTAATATGTTTAACTTAAAAACTGATATTCTCTCTAGTTCTTATTATATGACATATTTTGGGGTTGATTTTAGTTCTAAACATAAAACATATTTTTTATATTTGGCGTTAATCTTTTCCTAATGTATCTTTATTGATGCTCACCCAATAATAATTAAGGAGAAGAGGGAATGTGAGAATTAAAGGTGACTATTATATTTTAGAAAATATATATCATATATTCTAAATATTCTAAGTTAATTAACTTTCTTAATCTAATTAAATTAGGGGAATAGGTTTAATATTAAAGATGGCGGAAAGAGGGAGAGAGAGTGTATTTTCGATTGGAGAATAGTCTTATACACTAGTAATTACAATTTACAACTTATTACAAAGAAATAAATATTCGGAAAGCTATTAATTTGGAAATGGCAACATTCAAAACGAGCTCACTTACAGAAGAAGAGATAAAAACGAAAGTAACACAATTTGACCAATAAAAAAAGGTTGACCTAAAAAGTTGAAAGCAAAAAATAATCAGTACTGAAATTTACGTAGGAATAAAATACACATTGTGGCATTCTGCCAAAAAAACAAAAGGAAAAAACAAGAGAGAGATAAGAAACAATGAAACATGCATGTCTGGAAATTGTGGGCATTGGATACTACTATCTGTCAGGTACTCAGGTAGTAATTTACACTAAGTTTCAGTAAGATAATTCAAGATTGACCTATACGAGTCATCAATCGTCAAAGTCTTCGTTGATTTTATGTTGCTATTATTCTACAAACAGTTCTTCCGAGGAAATGAATCAGTACTTTATGTTGATCAAAACATTTGAGAAGGAAATATCTCCTTAACCCACGTGATGCTCTCTAGTCCCTTTTGTCTGATAAATATTAGGAGTGTGTTGGATTTTGTAGGAAATTAGTGTGGATGGTCTGAAGAAAATGTTAAATATTATGAATTAAGATTACATGGGGGATGAATACAATTGGATCATGTTGACCAATTTAGCTCAATCCAATCTACAAATTTTGATGACTAATGCTTGACACTTCATCAAAGTTATAAAAGTGATGTCAACACATTTTATAAATGTGATGTTAAATTAAATTCCAGTTCTTCGTATTTTCACCCTAAGCCACGTTAACGAGTTCCAACATATTATTTTTAATTTTCCTTTAATATTTAATATAAAATATAATTGGAGAGTTGATATTGAAATTAAATATAACACATATTTATCAATCGTTTTCAATTTATCCACATTTATAACCGAAGGGAGTATTAAGCACTTGGTTTTTAATAAAATTACTTCAGGCAGCTGGGTTAATAAATTTGATTCTCTCCAATAATATATTTTTAAGTTAATATTATTGTTGGTCTTTAAATTTTGATTTGGCATGTTATTTTAAACTCATGTGTATTTTTACATCCAATAAAACTTTATGAAGTGCAATTTTCCGAAAACATTACAAGTATATACTTGGCCCGCAAAAAAAATTAATCTTCCTTATTAAGGACAAAAAAATATAAGGACTTTATATGAGTGCAATTTTTAGTGGACCAAAATGCAATTTTCATACTGACAATGTGATGAGGGCTTTTTTGTCTTTAGCCTTGGGGTCCACAATCAAAAATAAACCAAGGATTGCGTATAGGCAAACCAAGGATCGTTCTCTCTTCTTGAGGAGCCTTTTATTGAGTCCTAAGTAATCTAAATGACATGCAATTGCAATTAAAACAAGGGGAAAAAAAGGTTTAGGCTTTTCAAATTAATAAACTAAAATGAGAATGCAATTTAATTAAATACTAAACTATTATTTTTGGTATTTTTAATGAAATGTATGAACGATTGCCCTTGGGATGGAATAGTGACTATCATAGTTCAATTAAATGTGGGAGTAAATTTTCACCAAGTCTAGATGAAAAACCCCAAGATAACACTTGAGTCCAATATTTCCAATTAATAGTAGCTCCTACTAACGTAGCTAACTGTTACCTCTTGAGATATTGTTTAAAACTACTTAGTGTGTGATTAGGATTAAATTAATGTAATTTGCTTCCTCTAAATAAGAGTGCGATAACACGCCACTCAATTAATCCAATTCAATCATACTATCTAACAATAACACGTAGAAAGCATAATTTCACTGAATCAATAAGGAAATTCAAATTTATAAATCCAACAAACCACAAAATTCAATCCAATCACATAGGTTCAATCCACAAAGTTTTCCAAACGGACAAACTAAGTCTCAAAACAAAATACAAAATAATATTCCTAAAACTAGGAAATTAAAATGCAATAGAGAAATAAATTGAACAAAATAAACTCCCCTCTTTTAGCTCTGAACTCAAGGCTATCCATCCCAAAAAGCAAAGGAATTAGTCACCCATAAAGATTAGAGAACCCCACACAAGCAATGGAAATTGATAGGTGGTGATGGAACGTTGATCGCCGGCGGTAAAGGTGGATGGAGTGAGAGCCACCGGCGATCAAGGAGGAAGAAGAGAAAGGAACGATGAAAGTGCTGAGTCGCGTGGTGTGGTCCTCTCCTGAATTCTTGCGACTTCTTTCCTTTTAAAAACGTTTCCTGATTCTTGCGTGATTTCCGCCTGCGAATCTATTTAACCCCGCGTATCTGATATCTCTGGATAAAATCTTTTTTTATTTGTTCGCTGATTTTGTTCGTCCAGACTTGCGTTTTTCTGGTTTTAATCCGAGTCCCCCGTGATCAATAAATGATCCAAAATAAATAATCCAAGGCACTTGACAATTGCATATATGATATTGCTGAGATCCCGCTGGTTCTGGTTTTTAATTCCTGATTCTGTGTTTCCTAATATCTAGCAATCCAGGAGATGATTCTGCGGCTTCTGATTTTCGCTCCTTTCTTTCTGTTTGGATTTTGTCTTTTTTTTTTTATTCCCATATCTGCGTCTGATATATATCATCCTTGGTTGCTCTTTTCGCTGGTATCACGGGTTTGCAGAGTTTTCAATCAACAAACCCAATTGTCCAATGATCAAAACGCACAGCTTCATCAGAGGGACCTAAGTGCACATTTTAAAACTTCTGGATAGGGACTAAACTGAAAACTTTATAATTTGAGCTCAAACTCCTATTTTCCAATTTAATCTAATCTTTAGTCATCTACAAATAAAATAATTAGTCTAACATCAAATATTCTCATAAAAACAAATAATTAAGAGTAATTACATTTTTTTTGACAATTTTGCCCTTTTTAGCCCTAATTTAACATATTTACTCTTAATGTCAATTTATCATAAGAAAGACATTTTAAGCTCAATAACTATGAGAAAAATGCATTAAAAATCCTCATTTAATTACCAAAAATCATGTAAAAATACGATTAGATCACAATGCAAATAGTTCTCTTTTTTCTCTCTATAAGATTGCGTTCATCCTCGGTAAGGTAATTTTTAGGGAGGAGAATGTGATTTTCTCATTACAATAGGATTTAGGAATGATTTTTCAACTGGGGTTTTAATTAGAAAGTTTACTTTGATTTTTTTAAAAAAAAAAATTAAATAGATAGGTACTAACGGCTTGAGATAACAAGAAGGGTCAAACTTGTGACCTTATATGAAAGTTCTCATACTATTAGGCTTCAAGGTTATAGGGAAGATTATTACAAATATTTCGTTTTATTCAAAGAAAGTAAGTTATATATGTTTACACAATTACATGTGTATTGATAGGAAGATGAGATTACGTACTCTGATCAAAACATTTTCCCTTGGAATGAAAAAAAAGGAAGGAAAAAAAAAAAGGAGGAATATACTTTCAAAAATAGTTTTTTTTTTCAAAAAAAGATTTCCATTTTCCCTTGAGAACATGTATGATTTCAACTTTTGTTGGTATAAAGCTGATGGGAATATGGTCCTTTATTTTGATGGTATATAAGCTATTCATTTGATTACAGAGACTTTGAGATTAGTGGTGGAGCTAGGAATTTTAATGAAAGGGGACAAAATAAAAAATATTATATTATATGTAGAAATACTTGAAATACTATACATACATAATATACAAAAATTGAAAGGAATCTATCACATAATAACCCCACTTACATTGGGCTTGAGCGGCTATAATCCACCAAGAATGGACTATGTACATTCTAATAAGTTACTCCATTCAATCCATAATATAAGATATATTTAGGGAGTTTATTTTTGTCTTAAATATAAAACATAGTTTTCAAATTAGTTAACAATAATCATATTAGTCAAACGTTAGTTGACCGTTATGGCTGTTAATGGAAGGGTAACATTGCTACCTTTTGATATTTCTGGGGCAACATTGCTCCTCAAAAAACTTTTAGGGCAAAATTGCTCTTGGCATGTACTTCAGGAGCAAAATTGATACATAACTCATCTGTTTAACTTATAAACTGATATACTCTTTCGCTTTTTTTATATGATGTATTTCAAGGTTGATTCCAGTTCTAAACGAAAAAGATATTTTCTATATCCATAATAATCAATGAGAAGGGGAAATGAGGGAATTAAAGAAGATAACTATGACGTTTTATAAAATACATGTCATAAATACTAATTTAATTAATTTCTTTAATCTAATCAAATTAAGTAAATATGTATAATATTAAAGATTGGAGTGTGTGTGTGTAATGTTATACAAAAATATTTTAGAGAAATCATGTCACATATTTTGTAATTAAGTAATTTGTTTAGCTTTATTGACCCCTCTAAATTACATAAATAGGCCTTAAATTAAGAGGAGTATGATATAAAAGGATGTGATTATCTTTTAATAAAAAAATATAGATTAACTTATGTATTTATAATGCGCTTATTTTATGTAAATTAGTCCTTATAACAACTTAATAAGGACCGGTGGAGTAAATGCAAGAAATAACTTGATGGACTAAAAATACGATGGAAATTGAATTGATATTTTTAAATAATTTAAGTCATGAGTTTGAATAATCTTTTATATATATATATATATATATATATATATATAAAAGATTGGAGAATAATCTTATATACTATTATTATCCGTCCTAAATATATAACATAGTTTATAGTGTAATTTATACTACAAACTATATCTTATATTTAGGACCGAAGGAATAGTAGTTACAAAATACAAAGAAAAATGCATTCTGAAAGCTATCTATTTGGAAATGGCAACATTCAAAACTAGCTCACTTACAAAGGAAAAGATAAAAACGAAAGTAATACAATTTGACCAATAAAAAAAGTTGTCCCTTATCCGCTAAAAAGTTGAAATTAATATATAATTAGTACTGAAATTTATGTAGGAAGGGAAAAAAAAACTATAGAGTACCATGTGTTCTGTCCTAAGAACACAGAGATTGGACTTGACTAGGTTGTCAAGCCTAGAGCCTACGTACCATTTGAAGGGATCAAAGTCCACGTAGTTCGCAGTAAACTTGGAGGCATGAAGCCATGGGAGTGGGATGTGTGCTCTGTGTAACAGAAGGTAAATAGAGCATGAGATAGAACGTGTGCACCTGTTTAGGGTTTCCTTCTATTTATAGAGGAGGTAGGTGCGAGAATCTCGGCATTAATGACCGGTATCCGGGGTCGAGATATCAGGGGCTGATATCTCGGGGTTGTGATAGGGGAGGATCCCCTTTAATGAGATCCTAAATCAGTGGGATCTCAGATCCTTACCCGTTATAGCGCAGATTCTGTTCTAGGCATGGTTGGGCCGTGGTCCGGTTATGGGCCTATTGGGCCGGTCCGTAACACCATGCAAATATGGATAATCTCAATTGAGAGATATATATCTACCAAAGCATTAGATTATGATCCAATGATGTTGAGATAAACATTTCTGTTTGTCAAAAAATAAACTTGTAACTCTTTCGATCCTATGTGACATTCGCCACAATCACAACCATCTCGGCCGAAAAACGAAAGGCCACAAGGTTTTTTTTAAAAAAAATAAAAATAAAAATAAAAATAAAAAAAAAGGAAAAAAAGAGTGAGAGATAACAAACATGTAAGGAAAATGTGGGGTTGAATGCTATGTGTCAGGCAGTAATTTACACCAAGTTTCTGTAAGATAATTAAAGATTTTACTTATACGAGTCAATGGTCAAAGTATTCGTTGATTTTATGGTCCTATTATTCTACAAACAATTCTTCCAAGGAAATGAATCCGTACTATATTATTGTTAAAGACACCAGATTCTTTGATCAAAGCATTTTACGTGGAAATAAAACTCAATATGTATACTTTTACTTTTTTTTTTTTGGCTTGAGAAGAAAATATTTCAGTAACCCACGTGATGCTCTCTAGTCTCTTTTGTCTGATAAATATATTAGGAGTATGTTGGATTTTGTAGGAAATTAGTGTGGATGGTCTGAAGAAAATATTGTTAAATATCATGAAATAAGATTACATTGGGGATGAATGCAATTAGATAATGTTGACCAATTTAAGCCTAAGCATAAAGACATGTACATGAGTTTGAGGTAGGTGCAAGGAAATAGAGAATCCCACCAAAAGAAAAATATTAGAATATTGACCCCCTATTTATTATGCATGCATGAACAAAGCTTTAAATCATGACATGTTAAAACATTCCTGAATAATAAACTAGGGGAGATCAAAGGGTGTTCATGATGTTGCTGCTTGCGTGCCCTTAGGTTTATGTAAATTAAATTAAGGTCGGGGTTTAGGTTGGAAACGTGTCCTTCTAATATCAAATGTTTGTGCTTATGAAATAACATGTCTCCCCATTGAATTGACCTAAAAGTATGCCAATTCTGTGATTCATGGAATGTACAACACATAGCCTTTGTTTGTGGGTGAATATATTTATATTTTATATAAAAAAGGCGTTAAATAGATGTTTTTATTTGCCCCCTAATCATGATGTGTGTCAATTAATGTGAAATATTGTAATGAATCTCACTTTGGTCGAGTTTCATTGGCCCTATACCCAAAAGCTTTGTGTTTTTTAGTAACGGATTGACGCAAGGGATTGTGCAACGTTCCTTGTCGTTTTCGTTTTTTACTTTTTTCCGTTACATGCGTAAGCAATCACTCATTAATAATTTAATATTTTCTCATTTTAAGGAAAATTGTAGACCAAGTTTTTTCACTCATGCTAATTAAAGCATTTATGTGTTTGAACATGTATTCATATCTCTGTTTAGGTCCTAGACATGAAATTCATAAAACCCAAATTAGATTTTGATGTTCAATATACTATTGATTTATGCTTGTTTGGATTAGTTATAAAAACTGTTTTTTTAACATAATTTACATATACAAAATAAGTTTATAAAAAAAATTTTGTCTTAACTTACATAAATATATGTTTTCAATGCCAATTCAAACATGCCCTTATTATGTGTTGATTTCAGTATTTTGAATTTTGTTCAACCACAAGTTCCCCCCCCCCCCCCCCCACGGCTGGCAAACTTAACCCCTTCTTCTCGTCCTTTTTAAACTTGGTGTGGTGAGACTGAACCCTAGTAAAAAGTTAGATAGTAGGAAAGAAAAGACTTTTTGCAATAATTATTTTTTTGTTAGAAAAATTATTTTGGGAAAATCTCTTTGAAGTTTCAAAGGATCAAGAAAATATCACAAAAGTCTCACAGAAAATTCTGATATCAAAAAGATCCTAAAGAGTTGTTAAAACTTTCAAATAGACTTAATCATTGACACTTCATCACAGTCCATTTAAGTGACGTCCACACATTTTATAAATGCCTTAATTTTCAATAACTTTGATGTTAAAATTTCAGTTCCTCGCATTTTGCCTTCACCCTAAGCCACGTTAAGGAGTGCCAACACATTATTACTCCCTTTACTGTAATATCCCAATTTTCTGAAGCGTTTTTGAAATAATTGATCAGAGTAGAGCATTGGAATAATTTTAAAAGTGTGAGTATCTGATAAACATTTACTGATGTAGTATCTGGCTGCTTACACAGCGGTACAGTAGTCTGAAAATAGTTCAACAAAATAACGTTGAAATAAAAATTTCTCCGTCTTCGTCCTCGCGCTGGCTCCTTATCCTTGTCCTTGGCCCTGGTTCCTCCGGACCCTGACGCTATGTTAAGAGCTGAGGTTCAATTACTATTGAACCTCAGGTAACGGTTAACCTCATGCTTATGTAATCAAGATATGTATGACATATATTCATGACGTCACAATGATAATCAATATAAAAGTCCACAACAGATGTATGATTAGAAATACATAACCACGTATGTATGTAACATAACCACGTATGCTACAACAATAATAACCTCGTATGTAACATAACCACGTATGCTACAACAATAATTAGAACATAACCACGTATGTAAGTCTTAGTCGATGAGCACAACCATCACATACAATCATACAATAAGTATCAGAGCTAGTGTTACAGTACATGAACGTACCTGGATTGTTAATTCCGGTATTACGACGGTCGGTATACGATTGTAGACTTCCTATAAGAGTAATATCGTATGATTAATTTACAAATAATGTTCTAAAATATATTTCGGCCACAATTGACTATTCTACCCTTGGTTCATTACCCCATTATTTTATTTCTTTAAAATTTGTTTGGAAAAACGCTGGAATTTAGGGGCAGAATTTCACCTATCTTTGGAAAATCATAACTAATTCTAGAAAAATCAAAACGAAGATCCGTAAAAATTTCTGGACTCCTCAAGATGTCTATTTTCCAGAAAAAATATCAAAATTTTCCCAGAATTCAAAAATCATTCCCATATTTCACGCATTCATCCTCTGCCGAGAAATTCCAGTATTTTCGCAGCATGAACTTTGAGAATTTCTTTCTCACTGTACAGAGCTCATTTCAACATGTTATTTACATATTTGGAAAGCCCTATATGTATAATTTCGTCATGAATTTTCTCAGAATTTTTCAGTAGCATTTTCAACATGAAATATGCGTTTTTTTGTGACCCGTTCAGAAATCGCCTAACTGACGAATTTTCGTCAGAATTTCGTTACTACCGTGTTCTTAACCCGGAACTTTTGCAAAACCACTTTCTTTACTAAATTTTCGAAACAAGGCTATTTTTAACTATAAAAACATGAAACTAAAATTATTCTAGAATTCTAAAGATTAAAACTACTTCTATCTAGGAATTTAAAACTCAAAACTAAGAACTTTGCTTACCTAAAGCTTGGACTCCTTCAAGCTCTTCCTCCAACTCTCTCAATTCTCTCTCTCTCAAAGAAGCAAGTGTTGCTTTGCTTGGTGTGAAGAAAAATGAATGACCTATGCCTCTATTTATAGTGAAAAGGTTGGACAATCTTGTAAATAAGTGCAACTTTACTCTTGGCTAATTCTCACCATTGGATCTAGGGTTTCATCAAAACATCACATCCTCTCCATCCACATGAAAAACTGAATTCACTCTCTCTCTCCCTTCTTCTCTTTCTTCTTCCTTCTCCTAGAAGCTTAAGAACTTGGGGTGTAAGAACTGAATAGTAAGTTGTATCCTACAAGCTTTGACCAATTGGCACATGTGATGAAACTCAATTCCTTCCTCATGAAGCTCCCAAAACTGTGCCCCCTCTGAATTTTTGGGTTTTAGGGTTGTTTTGGGCTTTATTGCTATGTTGGGCAAAGGTTTGGCAAGGATTTGGGCTACCAAAAATGATCCAATGTAAATTGTTGTGGTAAAAAGCCCTAATTTAATTTCTTTTTGTTTATTATTCGATTTAGCTTAATTAGGTTTAATTTGTAGTGTTCTAATTGTTTTACAACTCAATTATGATTCTACTAATTCCAATTGTTTCAATTATCGATCCCTTGTTAAGCTTTAATATTGAATTTAGCCAATATATTCCAAATTGTTTGTTGACATTTGCCATTAGATTAATTATGAATGTTAATTCAATTAAGATTAATTTTTGGTGTGCACTAATTATTTTTAGTGTCCTCTAATCATTTTAAACCTCTTCCTACTCCTTTACGTCTTATTTTTGACAATATAGGAATTATATGACAATATATCCTTAAGTGTGAATTTAATTGTTCTTGAATTGTTGAAAATTCATTTAATTGATTTAGGGGTTTTTATGGAATTTTTACAATATTTTATGACTCCTAATTAAAATTTAGAGAATTGGATTTTGCCCTATTAAGTCCTACCGACAACTTATTCAAGAAGTAGAATAAATATACTACTATTTTGGAGACAACGTACTTTCCTATTTTCATGATATCCTATACTATTTTAGGAACCCCAATATAATTATAGTCTTTAGAAATTCATTTAAACAACTCTTAATTAGTCATTGACTTTTAATTGGAATTATACATCTTTATTTATGCCTAATTTAATTTAGTTTAATTTAGTGTCTTCATTGTTATAATTTCAATTGCTCATTTTAATTCCATGTAAACCATAACTTAATACGGTAATTATTTGTATTTTATGATGTTTTATGGTTCCTAAATGAAATTTGAATATTTGAGTCTTCTTGGTTCATTTGATTATAGGAGGAAATTTCCTAATTTAAATTAGATAAGTTATAATATCTTTGAGACCCCATATTCACCTACTCTAATAGGTATCATTTATCAAATATAGTGGTCATGATTTTTAGGGTGCTACATTTACTCTTTAACATAAGACATAATTAAATAGTTGATCTTGGTCCAAAGCATAAAACATAATTATTATATTTATCAATCTTTGTTTAATTTGTGATGCTCCTTTAATAATATTCAAGCAAGATAAATGTGGAGGGAATTAAGGAAAATGATTAAGGTAGTTTAGGAAAAAAAATATGTCATATTAGCAAACTTAACTAATTTTGTTAATCTTATCAAATTAGATAAATAAATCTTATATTAAGGACCAAATGAAGTATTAAACACTTAGGTTTAATAAAATTTCTCTAGGCCGGGTTAATAAATTTGATTCTCTCCAATCATTTATTTTTAAGTTAATATTATTGTTGGCTTTTATATTTTGATTCGCGTGAAGATTTAAATTATTGGTTTTAGTCTATATTTTATAAGGACTTAATATAAGTTTAATTGTGTTAACTTTAAGTAAGGTTGCTAAGTATATTTAGAGATTAAAATCAAATCTCGTTATAAGTATAGGAATTAGAAACAAAACTCATCCCTATACTCTTAAAAATCTCATTATTTCTAATTGAGGTTGAAGGAATACTTTGGATTAAAAAGGGATGATATGATAAAATGAGTCTTGGCAGCAAAGTTGGTGACTTTCCTAACTTCTTAAAATAATTTGGTAGTTATTGTTGCATCAAGTCTAATTGAAAACTCCAAGCAATAGCATTAGGTCCAATCTACCTAATTAAAGACTAATCTTACAATTGTATCATAGTTATCTCTTAGATAAATTGTGAAAAAAACACTTGATGTATGTTTTAAAATCATTTTAATGCACTTGCTTTTTCTTAATTGAGAGCACAACTGCGATGCTCAAATTGAAACAAATTCATCATACAAACGACTAATCACATAGAATGCATAACTTCATCAATTCAAAAAGAAATATATTCAATATAAAATACTCCTTCCGGTCGGTTATAGTGCAAATTATACTACAAAAATGTTTCAATAATTAAAACCGGAGGTTGTATAATCCAACACAGGAATAATCCATCATAGACAAATAAACACTTATCTAGATCTCATGAAGCATGTATCAATACAGAATTAAACTTTCCTTTATAACATGTTAAAGCTCTAGCACCTTCTTCACCACAAAACCCAAGAAGTTTAGCCTCTCATACTGTTAAGTACAGCCACAGATTCTTCAGCAGTTATTTCCATGGAATCAGTTTGAAAAAAGCCGAATTAGATGAAGAATGATATGTCTATTGATTCTTTGGTGAAGAAATGGAGGAAAATGAATTGACTGCTTGGAATGAAGAGAGGAAAAACGGTGGCAATGGTAAAGATAACATTGAACTTGAAAATCTCGAGTCTTATATTATTTCTGCTTCCAACAATTTCTATGGAATAAGCAACCTACTGGCAACAAAAATTTCTTTCTAGAATGTTTTCGCGTATCCCAATCCAGGTAACTGACTCTAGTTGCAAATATTGTGGCACAGGTGTCTCCTGGCATTATAAAGTTTTATTGGGTGAAAAAATACATATGACTTTTTTAAAATGGGAAAAAATGACAAAATGAAATAATAACATTCTTATCATTTTGCCCCATTTTAAAAAGGCCATGTGTAATTTTATATCCTATAAAACTTTATGAAGTGTGATTTTAGGAAAACATTACGAGTATATACTTGGCCCACAGCAAAAATTAATCTTCGTATTAAGGAAAAAAATATAAGCACTTTCTACGAGTGCAATTTCTAGTGGAGCAAAATGCAATTTTCATACTGAAAATACAAATAATTCACTTTTTTTCTCCTCTCTCTCTATAGGCACTACAAAAAAATCAGTTTTTTGCGGCGGAAAATTTCCCTCGCAAAAAAGCCATTTTCCGTCGCAAAACTGATTTGCGGCGGAAAAAGTTCCGTCGCAAAAAAAGCCATCGCAAACCAATTTTCCGTCGCAAAAATGCTTTTTTCCCTCGCAAATTTCAGAATTTGCGAGGGAACATTTTTCCCTCGCAAAATCTTGGATTTTGTGAGGGAAAATCCTTTCCCTCGCAAATTCTGAAATTTGCGAGGGAAAAGCGTTTTCCCTCGCAAAATCCCGAAATTTGCGAGGGAAAACTTTTCCCTCGCAAAATTTAAAATTATTTTTAAAAAAAATCAGAAAAAAAAATAATTACATAAAAAAATATTAAAAATTTGAAAAAAAAACTTGTATATCATAAAAATAAATTGTAACAATTATAAGAATTTACATAGCAAAAACAAAATATTACAAATTAAAACACACAAATATGATTAGCACTATAGTTACTGAAACAAGCATGTTGTGATCAACAAAGCCATTTGAACAAACTGAAATGATTCAATCACAATTCCTAATTGCCAGAACCAGGGGAAGGCTAACCTGAGGGAACTGATAGTTAATATCCCTTGCCAGTTTAAGTCCATTAGTCCAAGATTCAATGGATGGGCTGCCTATTACACCACATATTTTGTAGATCTCATCTGCCT
The DNA here is from genome assembly GCA_034222035.1 of Acacia crassicarpa. Taxonomy (NCBI): domain Eukaryota; kingdom Viridiplantae; phylum Streptophyta; class Magnoliopsida; order Fabales; family Fabaceae; genus Acacia; species Acacia crassicarpa. Next base: position 21,202,138 of record JAWXYG010000012.1, read on the forward strand.
CACTGCACGTAACGCCAGGGAAAGAAAAAAGTTCATTTCCAAAACCATGAACTTGTAGAAGTATACTAAGGTTCCTTCTTGTTCAACAATGACACAGGCGACAACTCATCAATTGGTAAGTTAGGGAGTAAAGAAACAGAAAGAAGAGACATACTTGATCCCTGGGAAAAGAGGGCGGAGTGTGAACAATTCAGCCATTATAGCACCCATTGCCCACATGTCTAAAGTCAGAAAATGTAAATAAATAAATAAAACAGTTTTGCGCAAGTCATGTGGCATAACTCACAGTAAAAGATTACTCATTTATACAAATGATATTATTCCATGTTAAATCACTCACCAACTTTAGAGGTATACAAGTAAGACTGAAGCAGCAGTTCAGGTGCACGATACCCAACCAAAGATAGAAATACAATTCATTATATGCCTAACCCATGTAGTGATCGAGATAGGTTAATTATAAATTGAAGAAACCTACCACCTTGTGGAGACATATTCAGTGTAGGGTGGTTGGGTACTGATCTCACGAGCAAGACCAAAATCAGCAATCTTTATGATATCCTTGGAGACCAGCAAATTTTCTGCAAGTAATAATGTAGTCCACGTCAAAAACAGAAATTTTATAGCAGAATAGTAGTCTACAAGTGCATAAGATCAGAAATCTCATGAACCTATGCCCTACAACATGGTAAATTTGACAGTTTAACAAGCCAAACTTACCTCAGAAATAAAAAAACAAACGATCAGGGATGATTAATGAGGAGAGAATTAATCATTCACATTTATTAATTTGCTTGCTTGTCAATGATAATAAGTTTTACATTGAAAATTACAATATATTCTACCAAAACTAATGATAATTAATTACCCGACTTCAAGTCATGATGGAAGTATCCATGCTGGTGCATGTATGCCAGACCTTGGGAAACTTGACAACACCAATTTCTAACTTCAATTTCAGTAAACATTTTTTCCCTATCTTTCATGAGTTGGTACAGATTGCATTCCTACATCACCCCAAATGCCATAGGTCACTTATTATCATCCTAACATCAACTTCACATAACGCCATAGGAAATTGCAACCTACCATGTACTCCAAAACAAAGTACCGAATGTCATTTTCTCCAATAACTTCCTTTAGCTTGACAATATTTGGATGATTCATTCTCCGTAATGACTGCAAAAAGAGGAATTTATAAAATTACATGTCGAAACATTACATTGCAAATGAAACTTCAGAATCAACAAGATTTCATACTTCGACTTCTCTTAGGTTTACACACTCCTCCCAAGAGTAATATTTCTTCTTCATTTTCTTGATAGCGACCTGCATTTTACATTAGAAGATAGAAGGGACGAAAAACACAATTAGAATTTGTATTGGCATTGGGAAATGCATGTTCATCAAGCAAGGTAAACCAATTTCCAAGAAAAGCTACACTCACAACTTCACCAGTTTGCTTATTAAGAGCTCTCCAAACACTCCCAAATGTTCCATCACCGACTTCCTTGATTAACTTGTACCTGTGTTCAATAACCTAAGTTTAAAAAGGAATCTTGCTTCAAGAATAAATAATATACGGGGAAAATGCACAATTTCTCTGACAAATATTCACCTCTCCATTGTTCTGTGGAACACAAAGTAGCTCTTTCTTTATTCAACAAAGGTAAATAGACACACAAACCAGTGGTCGACGGTGAGAAATTACCAAAGTCGCAGAAATAGCATAAGCTAAGTGAAATTAGGAAGATTATCATATATCACTGTCATAAATTACCAAAGTCGCAGAAATTACCAGAGGTCGACGGCGAGAAATTACCAAAGTTGCAGAAAGACACCCCAGAAATTACCAAAGTCGCAGAAGTCGACGGCACTGTGATTGGAAAAGACTAGAAATTACCACATCAGAAATTTATCACTGTCAAGTCCGTCTGAGGAGGCGACACGCCTGAGATCGTGAGCCATCCGTCTGATTCCAAACGCCTCAGCTCCGCCGTCCGTCCGTCCGCCGATTTCGAGTTTCGATCTACTCCGCCCCGTCCTCGTGTAAGCCTCCGGCGTCTGGTTTCACCTCTTAATAGGGAAGGTGTTCGGGGGTTTAGGGTTCAAATAGAGAGAAGCTGCGTTTTTGGTATTTGGAGGAGTTGGGAGGTCGGAGACTCGGAGGTGTGTGGAGAACTGGAGATCTATGCGTGGCCGCGTGGGTATGCGATAAAATGGTGTGTCACGCGTGAGGTCGTGGACGGATAGAGAGAGGAGGGAACAGAGCAGATCAGATCAGAATCAAAAGGAAGAAGTAATGGAAAAGGAGGGTTAAAAGCCATTTTGCGAGGGAACATAGTGTTCCCTCGCAAAATAGCTCCTTTTTGCGAGGGAAGATGCATATTCCCTCGCAAAATGAACCCTTTTGCGAGGGAAACCCATGTTCCCTCGCAAAATGGCTTCATTTTGCAAGGGAACATGATTTCCCTCGCAAAATTGCTGGATTTGTGAGGGAATTTTAATTCCGTTGCAAATATATAAATATTTGCGAGGGAAAAATTTTCCCTCGCAAATTCCGTCGCAAATTTTGTATTTTCTAGTAGTGAGGGTGGGTTCATCCTCGGATGATGATTGCAATACTTAGAGGGAGCTAAATGTAATTTTTAGGGAGCATAATGTGAGTTTCTCATTACAATACAATCCTTCGTTCTGATTGGGAGAGCCGACAGCCGCAACCCTTTTTCCAGCAACGTAGCTCCTTCACTTTTTGAAACAGCAAGGAAAAAAAAGTTGTGCTAGTAGAGTAATTCTCCCATTACAATAAGGAATGATTTTTCAACTGGGGTTTAATTAGCAAGTTTACTGTGATTTTTTTTAATTAAATGGGTAGGCACTAACGGTTTGAGATAACAAATGAGATCGAATCTTGACCTTATATGAAAGTTCTCATGCCACTACGTTACAAGGTTATAGATAAAAATATTATAAATATTTCGTTTTATTCAAAGAAAGTAAGTTATGTTTACACAAAGATGTGTATTGGTAGGAACTTGAGATTACTTACTTTGATCAAAACATTTTCCCTTGCAATGGAAAAAAAAGGAAGTAAAAAATATTAGGAGGAATATACTTTCAAAAATAGTTTTTTTTTTTATTTAAAAAAAACTATTTTTAAAAGTTTTTCATTCCTAATGTATTTCCTCTTGCTTTCCCTTCCGTTGAAGCATAGCCTTCATGTCTTGTTAGATTATAATCAATTATAGTATAATTGTAATAGTAATTAATTGTAATCAATTTATAATATAATTATAATTGCAATTAATTGTAACTAATGCCCTTGATTACAATTAATTACAATTACAATTATAATTAATTGTAATTAATGCCTTTGATTTCTGTACGATTGTGATATCTGAATATTTTTCTAGAATGATGTATTCTCCTCCTATTAATACAATACACTGGCCAGATGATTTATCTGAGCCTGCAGTCATTTGCTATTTCTGTATTTTACCCTAATTTCTATCTTGGTACCAGAGCACACGGTATGTCGACAGCATCCTCAGTCGTCTCTGCTGCTGCCTCAAATGGACGAACCTATTCACTCTTCAGCTCCTCTAGTCAGACCACCACGATCAAGCTGGATCGTGTGAATTTCATGGTCTGGGAGTCAATCGTGTTTCCTCTCATCGAAGGTAACCGATTGGAGGGCCACATCGATGGAACCTCTCGAGCACCGCCGAAGGTCATTTCCGGCGAGAAAGGAGAAAAGGAAAATCCTGCCTGGTCTGAGTGGTTCTCAGTTGACCGGCTTTTAGTCGGGTGGCTGAGAAACACAATGTCTCAGGAAATTGGAGCTCAATTGCTTCATCACAAAACTGCTGAAGATCTCTGGAATGGGGCGAAAGCGCTGACCTGCGCTTCCACAAAGGCTCGAGTAATGGTTATTAAGTCTGATCTGCACAACACACGGAAGAACTCCCTGAAAATGGACGAATACCTTAACAAGATGAAGAACCTGTCTGACGAACTCGCGCTCGCTGGTTCACCGATCGCTATGGATGATTTGATTTTGCATACACTCAACGGTCTTGATGCGGATTATAATGCAATAGCTGTGAGACTACTAGATCAACCCGCTATCACGTGGGTAGAAGTTCAAGCCGCTCTTCTGTCCTTTGAATCCCGGCTTACTCAGCAGAGTCATTTTGCCAACCTAAGCATCCAGCCCTCTGTTAATCTTGCACAACGCACCACCGACAACTCTGATTCTGTCAACCATCGCGGCGGTAGGAACAACTATCGGAATTCACGCGGCAGAGGCGGACGTTATCGTGGAGGTCACCGTGGCGGCGGTGGACGGCCCTTCTGTATTAATTGTCAGCGATCTGGTCACACGCTGGCCACATGCTACTATCGAGATGAATCTGCAGCCTTCAATCACTCACCTCCTCAAGCGTATTATGCAAATTCAAATTCCTACTCTGACTGGTATATGGATAGCGGGGCCAATTATCATATCACTCCTCACTCTGAGCAATTCGAAGAAATGATTCCTACTGGTAAGTCACATATTACTACTTGTACTGGGGAACAACGACCTATTCTGGGCATTGGTACTGTGACTATACCCTGCAAACAATCTAAACTTCATCTTAAGGATGTTCTATATGTTCCTTCAGCTACTACGAATCTCATGAGTGTAAATCGTCTAGTTCAGGATAATTCTGTCTCTGTAAATTTTTCTAATCAACGTTGTGATGTGAAGGATCCGGCGACCGGAAGAATAATAATGCAGGGGGTTCCAAAGCACGGAATGTATCCAATGAAGAAGGAAAGAAGTAGTCATGGCAATCCGATGGTGATGGCAGCAGAGCACAATGGCAGTGAAGCAGAATTTCTGAAGTGGCACCACACCCTCGGTCATCCCAGTGCACGAGTTTTAAAGCTTATTTTGAATAAATGTAATAAGAAGCTCTCAAATGCTTCCATTTGTGACAATTTCGTTTGTGAAGCTTGTCAACATGGGAAATCTAAGTTACTACCTTTTCCAAGTTCTGTTTCTCAATCTAGATTACCACTTGAGTTAATCCACACTGACCTATGGGGTCCAGCACCTATTGAATCTAATGGAGGACATCGATTTTACATACATTTTCTCGATGATTTTAGCCGTTATACTTGGCTTTATCCATTGCGACACAAAAGTGAAGCTGTACATGTTTTTAAACATTTCAAGAAACTAGTTGAAAACCAGTTTGATTCAAAAATCAAATCAATTCAATGTGATAACGGTACTGAATACAAGCCGATAATATCCATTGCACAAGGAGAAGGAATTCGCATTCGCCTAACCTGTCCATATACATCTGTTCAAAATGGGCGAGCTGAACGAAAGCATAGGCACATTGTCGAAATGGGACTCACCTTATTAGCTCATGCAGGGATGCCTCTATCATTTTGGGTTGAGTCTTTTCAACAAGCTGTATATCTCATCAACCGTTTGCCAACACCAGTACTAGAGGGTGATACGCCTCTGTTTCGCTTAGTTAAAACAGAGCCACAATACAACGAGCTCAAACCGTTTGGTTGTGCCTGCTTCCCATGTTTGAAGCTCTACAATAATCATAAATTTCAATTCCATAGCCAAAGGTGTGTCTACCTTGGTTTGGCTCCTCAGCAGAAAGGGCATCGGTGTCTTAGTGCCTCAGGTAAAGTTTTTGTCTCCAGGCATTTTATATTTGATATAACCAGTTTTCCCTTCAAAACAGGTTTTATGCAGCAAACACCGAAATCTTCTACTCCAGAAAATATGAATTCAATCCCTCTCATTATACAAATGAATCAAGACTCTGGGCAAATTTCTCCTGTGCTTTCTGATCCTGAAGTATCTGATACATCAATGGAAGCACGAGGTCAAGCTTCACCTCTGTTCACACCGTCCATTGATCCATCCTCCACTGGTAGTGGATCTGTAGAACATAGTGTGGAAGCAAGAGATCAAAGTTCACCTGATCAAGGTTCACCTCTGCGCACATCGTCTATTGTTTCATCCTCTACTGGTAGCGGACCTGTAGAACACAGTGACAGCCCAAATCATCACACAGTTGGGCCACCCATTAATCGTCACTCTATGGTGACTCGGGCCAAGGATGGTATTACCCGGCCCAAACATCCATATATTGGTCTCGCTGTGTTTGACGGTGTAAGTCCAGAACCCTCGTCAACTCGGATAGCTTTATCTTCACCAAAGTGGAGAAACGCCATGGAAGAAGAACTCAAGGCTCTTCTGCGTAATCGCACGTGGCAGCTCGTTCCGTTCACTGGTCAGAAACTAATTGATAATAAATGGGTGTTCAAAGTCAAGTACAAGGCCGACGGTTCGATTCTCAAACATAAAGCAAGATTGGTGGCCAAAGGTTTTCAGCAAATACCTGGAATTGATTTTGCTGAGACCTTCAGTCCAGTCGTTAAGTCCACAACGATCCGAGTGATTCTGTCAATTGCGGTCACATTCAAGTGGGAGATTCGGCAGCTCGATGTGAATAACGCATTCTTGAATGGATACCTACAAGAAGATGTCTACATGGCTCAGCCCGAAGGCTTCATTGATCGAAATCATCCAACACATGTCTGTAAGTTAGTTAAAGCTATTTACGGTTTGAGACAAGCTCCCTGAGCTTGGTTTGATCGTTTGAGATTAACTTTGCTAAATTGGGGATTTCGAAATCTGAGAAGTGATATATCCTTGTTCTTGCTGCAAACGTCTAATTTGACTATTTTTATACTTATCTATGTGGACGATATACTAGTTACTGGGAACAATTCTGAGTATGTGAACAAATTTGTGAAGAAGCTAAATTTAATCTTTTCCCTGAAAGACTTGGGACCGTTATACTATTTCTTGGGGCTGGAGGTTTATCGAGACAATATAGGAATCTATCTTAACCAGACTAAATACATTGTTGATATCCTTAAAAGGTTTGGCATGTCTGATTGTGCACCGGTTGCTACTCCAATGGTAACTGGACGTTTAATTGCCTCTAGCGATGGTGAATTATTGTCTGATCCTACTGAGTATAGGCGTGCCATAGGTTCTTTACAATACTTGACCACAACACGTTCGGACATTTCTTTTTCAGTAAATAAACTGAGTCAGTTTTTATCTCAGCCTAGGACTACTCATTTCCAAGCTGTGAAGCGGATTTTTATGTATCTTAAGGGTACTTACAACCTAGGACTGCACATTAAGCCTTTCAATAACCCTCAGCTGATTGCTTATACGGATGCTGATTGGGCCTGTGACTTGGATGATAGACGCTCTATGGCTGGTATGTGTGTTTTCCTAGGAACTAATCTGGTGTCCTGGTCTTCTAGAAAGCAGAAAGTAGTTTCACGGTCAAGTACTGAGTCAGAATATAGATCACTTTCTGATGGGTCTGCTGAGCTTAAATGATTGAATTCCTTACTGTCTGAAATAGGATTATTTATCAAGACTCCTTCAGTGATTTGGTGTGATAACTTAAGTGCCAAGTCTTTGGCTGCTAATCCTGTGTTGCATGCTCGGAGTAAACACATTGAAGTTGATATACACTTTATTAGAGATTTGGTTTCCTCTGGTTTGATTGATATCAGATATATTCCTTCCTCAGATCAAATTGCTGATTGCTTTACCAAACCATTATCACAGTCGCAATTTGAGTATTTTCGAGACAAACTCGGTTTGCTTGTCACACCCTCTCGTTTGAGGGGGAATGTTAGATTATAATCAATTATAGTATAATTGTAATAGTAATTAATTATAATCAATTTATAATATAATTATAATTGTAATTAATTGTAACTAATGCCCTTGATTACAATTAATTACAATTACAATTATAATTAATTGTAATTAATGCCCTTGATTTCTGTACGATTGTGATATCTGAATATTTTTCTAGAATGATGTATTCTCCTCCTATTAATACAATACACTGGCCAGATGATTTATCTGAGCCTGCAGTCATTTGCTATTTCTGTATTTTACCATAATTTCTATCTTATCTAAATAACTAATATTATTTACACGTGCGAACACGCTTACAGGTGTTGCTCCTATTGCAGAGAGTTGATTGAGAACATGTACGATTTCAACTTGTGTTGGTATAAAGCTGACAGGAATATGATTCTTTATTTTGATTGCATAAAAACTATTCATTTGATTACAAAGACTTAATTAGAGACTATGATGACTTTTAGCGTCTTGTTTTAATAAAGTAAGAATCAAACCATAACCCTCTACCAACTTTGTTATCTAGCCGATTCATTTTAAATTGTTTATTGACATTTTTGCTTATTCCAAAACTCATTTGTGTCATATGTTCCTTAGAAAAAACTTTTTTTGTAAGATTGTACCTTAAACCTTAAAAAAATGATAACGTTATCCATTAAACTGGTTAATTATACTAAATAGGAAACCATGTTCCGGTTTAAAATATGTGTGTGTGTGTATATATATATATATATATTTTAGGAATGCAATGGAGGCCAAAAAAATTTCCGTGAAGCTGCCGGAGTATTCCCAACGTTCACTGGGGAATTTTAATTTGGACACTATCCATCAATGAGAAATACGTTTTCATGAAATAATTTCAGAATGAAAATGTGCAATCGTACAGCTTATGGGTCTAAGCGATTCTCTGTTTTTTTAAGAAATTATTTCATTAATTCCCGTGATGCTCTCTTGGCTCTTTCGTCTGATAAACGTTATATTGGACTTTGTAGGATATTTGTGTGAATTTTCTGAAGAAAATATTGTTAAATATTATGAAATAATATCACATTGGGGATGAATATATAAGATTGGTTAAACTAAGTTTGACCGATCATGTTGACCAATATAACTTAATCCATAATCTACTACAAGTTTTGATAACCTAATGCTTGCAACTATATCAACGTCTATATAAGTGACGTCTACAATTTTTGATGTCTTAATTTTCAATGACTTTGATGCTTAAAGTTAATCGAATTTTGAGTTTGATACTTCTAGCTCGGTTGTTGTTTCAAATTCCAATTTTATAATACTTAGTATGAGTTTATTGGTGGTAAGTTTAGTTAATGACGGTAAGCATAAGAATTAAAATTGAAGTTTTTTAAGGGTATAGGGACATTCATATACTTTTAATCAGTTTTGATTTTAGTCATTATAATTTATGATTAATGCTGTTAAACTTAGATCAAGCTTTCATAAAACCATAAGGATTGAAAACCATAATTTAACTATAAAAATCAAAACTAAAATATGACCAAACTATAAGAATTGATGGTTCTAGATATAGGTGTTAACCCTATATATTTTTTATGGAACACTCCTCCTGTCTTATAATGTAGGACTTGCTTTAGGGGTGAATTTTGGTCCTAATGTAAGATCTTTTTTCAATTTTGTCTTTTATATTTATCATTTTCTCCCTAATTTAATACTTTTAACTTAAAACTGATATTCTCTCCAGTTCTTATCATATGACATATTTCGGGGCTAATTATAACCCTAAATATAAAAAATATTTTCTATATTTTTCATTAATCTTTTTTTAATGTACCCTATTGATGTTTCATCGCCAATAATCAAGGAGGAGAAGGAATACTGGAATTAAAGATGATAACTATGGTATTTTAGAAAATATAATATATATCTAAAATACAATATATATATATATATATATATATATATATATATAACTTCCCTAATCTAATTAAATTAGATAAATATGTCTAATATTAAGGATGGAGGAGAGAGTGTTTTTTTTTATACATCATGGTAGATGAGGGGGCAGGGTTCGAACCCTGGACATGGTGGGGGAGGGAGGCCAGTTAATACTGGCTCCCATACCACTGTGCTACTAAGGCACTGGCAGAGAGTGTATTTTCGATAGGAGAATAATCTAATATACTAGTAATCACAACTTACAAGGAAAAATATATTAGGAAAGCTATCTACTTGGAAATGGCAACGTTCAAAACTAGCTAACTTACAAAAGAAAAGATAAAAACGAAAGTAATACAATTTAACCAATAAAAAAATGTTGTCCCTTATCTGCTAAAAACTTGAAAGAAATAAATAATTAGTACTGAAATTTAAGTAGGAATAAAATACATATTGTGGCATTCTACCAAAAAAAAAAACTACAGGGCACCATTCTAATATGGATAATCTCAATTGAGAGATATTAACCAAAGCATTAGATTATTTTTAAGGGATTAAGATTATTTTTAAGGGAAAACTCGTAACTCTCACGATCCTACCTCCGTGACATTAGGCACAAACATCTCGGCCGAAAAACGAGAGGCCACAAGTTTTTTAATGAGAAAATTGCATCTAGGTCCCGAGTGAGAAAAAATATGTAAAATGGTCTCTTAAAATCACAAAATTACAGTGAAGTTTCGTGAGAATTTTTTTGCTATTATTTTCATATGTGAAAAGACACAAATGCCCTTATATGTCTTTGTTAACAAGTCCATTATTAGACTGTTTTGACAAGTCTATGTGTATGTGTTAACAAGTTCATAAACCTTTTGATAAGTTCATGAGCATGTTTTGACAAGTCTATGAGCCTCGATTGAAGTATTTTTGTCTTTAATTTTCACATATAAAATATATTATAAAAAAGTCTTATAGGATTGAACTGCAATTTTTTGATTTCAAGGAATTAGTTTATTGTATTTTCTCTTAATTGGGACTTTGATACAATTTTCCCTTTTTTTGATAAAATGGGGGAGGGGGAGAGAGAGAGAGAGAGAGAGAGAGAGAGAGATGTAACAAACATGTCTGGGAAATGTGGGCAGTGAATACTATGTGTTTTAAGCAAAAAATACTATGTGTCAGGTAGTAGTTTACACAAAGTTTCTGTCATTTTTTTTTTTGGGTCAACAGGAACATATATTGATACTAATAATAAAAGTTATATCAAACGATTATACTGCGACAACAAACTAAATGAAAAACAAACCAGAATAAGAAGACTAACAAATACAACAACACCAAACCAAATGTAAGGTAAGCTAATCACCACAAAAGAAATAGGAATAAAAGTAACTTTCAAGACTTCATCGGCTTCTTTAACATCCAAGGTTAGAAAGGACATGAAAGAAGGTGTTGGTTGTAAAACCCACTCGAACAGGCACACCTCCTTATAAGAAAAAGTTATACATAGATTAGCTACATAATCACCCCTACTTGGGGTACAAGACAGAGAACATCTAACCTCAAACGAAAAAAGACAAGTGAAGTCCTGAAGAATACTCTTGCTCCTCCATTGAAGCAAACTTGGTGACATCAACTACTCACCGAACAGATTTTGGCTAACATAAGTGATATGGATTTGCCCCCATCGAACAATCCTAGCAATGGTCCTCTCATAGATAAAGCACAAAATAGTAGCAACCATCGATAAAACCCTTCTCCCAAAAGCATAAATCCAATCCACAACAAAGGACACTACCATAATTACCCAAATCCACAACATCAAAAGACAAACACAAACATAAATTACCCAAATCCACAACATCAGAAGACAAATATAAATGTAAAGCAATAAAAACAAAAGGAAAATAGAGACACCCCCTCCACTGGAAACCACCAACGAGCCAGAGGCCACCGACGAGCAGGAGACCATTGTCGAGCTAGAGGCCACTGTCGAGCAAAAGACCATTGACAAGCCAGAGACCACCATCGAAGGAGACATCGAGGCAAAAACTCCCACCTCCAAAGACCAAGGAGGACCATAGTTGCAACCAAAGAACAGAGGGCCGTCGGAGTTGGGAAGGCGATGAGGACGAAGATCAGAGGAGAGCTGGTGCCGGAGAAGAAGGACGGTCACTGCTCTATATCTCTGTTCCAACCTAAAACTTGCTTGTTCCTGACTCATCGAGGTCTGATCTGCACTTCAGCCGCGATTGTGGACCAAGAGGAGACTCGCCGGCGGCAAAGACGCCGTCGGCGAGGTAGAAGCCCAAGTGGAAGAGAAGAAACAAGGGTTTGGCAAGAGAGAGAGCAATACAGGTCGGGATGGATGATGCAGTGAATGGCTTTAAGTTTCTGTCATTCTTAGTGTTCATTTTTTAGCTTTGAGAGCTTTAATTGACCAAGAATGTTTGAGATTTATTTCCCTTATGTAATCCTCTTTTATAGTTTTGGCTTCTAGCCATCTTTTAAATATATATATATATATATAAAATTAAAGATTGACCTATACGAGTCAGTGGTCAAAGTATTCGTTGATTTTATGTTCCTATTATTCTACAAACAATTCTTCCGAGGAAATGAATTTGTAATATATTACTGTTAAAGACTCGAGATTCTTTTGATCAAAACATTTTACATGGAAATAAAACTCAATATGTATACTTTTACCTTTTTTGCTGGAGAAGAAAATATATCATTAACCCACGTGATGCTCTCTAGTCTCTTTTGTCTGATAAAAATAAGATTACATTGGGAATGAATACAATTGGATCATGTTGACCAATTTAGCTCCTTCCAATCTACGAATTTTGATGACCTCATGCTTGACACTTCATCAAAGTCCATATAAGTGACGTCCACGCATTTTATAAATGTCTTAATTTTCAATAACTTTGATGTTAAAATTTTAGTTCTTCGCATTTCCCTTCACCGTACCCTAAGCCATGTTAACGAGTGCCATCATTATTACTTTTTTTGGTTTTTAATATAAGATATAATTTGAGAATTGATTTTGATCCTAAATAAAAACATATTTATTATATTTATCAATCTTTTTTCTATTTTATCCATATTGATATTATCTTAATATATAATAATCAAGTAAGAGAGAGGTAGAGGGAATTAAGGAAAATGATTAAAGTGTTTTAGAAAAAATATATCTTATTATATATAAAATAAATTTTATATTAACTAACTTAACTAATTTTGTTAATCACATCAAGTTAGATAAATAGATATAATATTAAGAACATGAGGAAATATTAAGCACTTGGTTTTGTAAAATTACTTCAGGTCAGGTCAGTAAATTTGATTCTCTCCAATCATGTTTTTAAGTTAATATTATGTTGGTCTTTATATTTTAATCAAATTTTGATTTGGCATGTAGTTTTTGTAATATCCCAAATTTTGGACCTACAGTCTTAAACATTAGTCTATTTTTGGAAGACTATTAGGCCCTGTTTTTGAAAGTGACAAATTTAGGAACAGTAAGAGCCAATAGTTGTATCTAGAATATTAAAATAAATACGGTAAAATTGTGGATTAAGGTTGAATTAGAACCTTGTGAATATTGATAAGATCTCCACTACACTATTTTAGTCAGATTTATTGGCTCAATAAATAATGTAGAGGTCCCATGAGGAATTGAGTATGGAAGCAATATGTGTGACATCCGCTGCTTATTATTGTAGGACTAGAATAAGTAGGTTGATTTAATACCTACTTTGTCTTCCACTCATTGCCTTTAGTGTTATTATATACATATTCATTATTAGTCCTTCTTTCTCTCGTGAATGCAAGATGATAAGGGCAATATTGCATTCCTATTCTCTTTCTAAGGACCACAAGGCAACAGGGCACACATTAAGTTTCTATAAAGAGATGGGACCATGTGTTTCTATTATAAACCTAATATCAATTGAATATCCTTCCACTATCCGGTCATGCAAGAAGGGAAAGGCGATATGGCTCCAAAACTTTCTCTCATTTTCTTAATAAATATACCCCACATGCACTAACTCCTCTCTCTCACACCAATTATACACTCATCTTTTATTTTCTTTTTCGGATAATACTCTTTCACTAGCATCCAACTTGTCTTCCGTTATCAATAATCATTTATCTCCTCTCTTTTCACTCACGGATGATGCATGTGAATTACATTCACTTTTCTTTCATTTTGATCCGCATGAATGAAGAGAGAGGGAGAGAGAGAAAATTGTAAACATATAGATAAAGTGAGAGCTGCAGAAAAGTAGCAAGAGAAATAAGAACTTAGAAGAGAGGGAGTTGAGAGACATAGATTGTTTGAGAAGCATCGGTCAACATGCATAACACCGCTATTTCTGGAAATTCAGTAAGGAAGTCAGGTTCATGCGACGTTTTGTCTAAACAAATGATTTCCTTTGACCATGAAATTTGGTAAGTTGAAAGTACTCTTCTCAATCTTTCAAATGAGTGCCAGAACGTATTAATCCGACGTCTAGAACTCCAGTTATGATTTTTCTAAGTTTGGTTAGAAAATCTGGGAAAATCTTATTTTCTGAAAAGAGCAACGTTCCTTTTTCGAATTTCTGGAAATTACACAGCCATTAATTGTCTTGACGAATATTTTTCCCAAAAACTAGACTTATAGAATTTCAAATAGAATTTCGAATCACCTTAATCGGAGTTCTATAGAATTAGTTATGATTTTTCAAAGTTAGAAGTTGAAAACTGGAAAACGTCAGTTTCCAGAAATGAACAGTGATTTTCGGATTCACTTTTAAAATAGTAAACATTTGAGTTTTTCTATGAAAATTTCCAGAATGAAATTATACTTATCAAGATTTAATTTGATAGGTCACAAGCCTTATTTGGATTTATATTCAGGGAGATATGTATTTTTGAAGTTAAGTATGAAATCTGGGACGTTTTCTGAAATGTCTTCTGAACAGTGTTTACGTTATTGAAATCTGGGAATTATTGGAATATGATTAAATGTTGAAACCAATTTTCCTAGAAACCAGACTTAACAAGGAGTTCATGGATTTTTGAACCACCTGATTTGGACACCTAGAACTCCAGATATGGATTTTTCAAATTCAGCGTTAAATCTGGACGTTTTTCTGGAACAGTTAAGATGAATGGAAATTTTGGGAATAATGTGTGTATATTTGATAGTTGAATCTACTTTTCCTTGAAAATAGACTTAATAAGGAACATGTGATTTTTGGAAGCACGTCAATTGGAGTTTTGTGTAATTAAATATGAATTTTCAAAGTTAATTGAAAATTCTGCCAGTTTATTGAGTTTATTCGGAAATAAGAAAAATAAAGAATTTGGATAAATAATAACTCGGCCATCCATGAATATTTAAATATAGGAGCCGATATTTATCCGGGACGATCAAATGATTGAGAACCAGATCAAGAAGTGGAAAGACCATCAGGTAGTAACGCTTCTCTCACATATTATGTGTGCCTTTACATGCATGTATTTACCGTTGTACATATATATGTATATTGTTTGAATGTTCTGAATGTTGAATGTGTTGAATGAATTGTATGTATATTTAATGGTTGACTTGCATGTTTTGTGTTATGCATTTTATGTGAGCGATGATTAACGTTACTACTGGGATTCATTTGAATCCTAGCATATATTTTTGCAATAGTTAATTTGCAGCTCGTGTAAGAAGATTGAAGAACGAAGAAGATGCAAACGGATGAGTACAAGATAGAAAAAGATTTTTACTTCCGTCGGATTTATACTTAGATGTATATTTGTATGTATTTGTGAATAGTACGTATACGTGAATAGTGTCATATACGTAAATAGTAAAATCACACTAAATTTTTAAAGAACGCTTCCGTGTACGCAATTAAAGGGTGTATTTAAGGCGGGTGTTACAGTTTTAAATTATGGTTTTTATTCTATATTTTATAAGGACTTAATATACGTTTAATTGTGTTAACTTTAATTAAGGCTGTTAAGTATATTTAGAGATTAAAACCAAATCTCGTTATCAGTATAGGGATTAGAACCAAAACTCAACTCAAATATCGTTTCAAATCCGTTTTGGTTGTGGTTCATACAAGTTTTGACTTTAATTTTTGTACTTCTAACGAGTTTTGAATTTGGTCATTCCATTTGATGCTGTGAGACTTAGGGTGTGCATAGTAACGCTCTTAGAATTAGTTTTTTTTTAAAAAAAAAAAGTTTCCAGGAATAAAAATGGATAGAATCATGTTTGGTAAATTCGGTTTTTGTTTTGTTCTTGGGGTGAACCGGTTTATTTTTTATGCTGGGGAATTAAAAAAAAGAAGCTAAAAATTTCTGCTTCTTTATTCCAGGGCACAAAATCATAATCATTTTTCCATGTCTTGTGCCTCTTGATCCATCATTCCCTGCAGAATTTCCTTCTCACAAATCAAAGTCCCCTACACTATTAGAAAATAGTTAAATAGCGACGGAATTTGCGACGGAAATTTTTCTGTCGCAAATTCCGCACAATTTGTGATGGGATTTTAGACATTTTGCGACTGAATATAAAAATCCGTCGCAAATTCAGCATTTTACCACGGATTAATGTATCCGTGGCAAAAAATTTGCAAAGAGGAGAAGTAAAGATGGTTTGCGATGCAAAACCTATTAAGGTTTTTGTGACAAACTGAACCGGTCCGTCACAAAACCACTCAGGGAATCCGAACTCACAACTGTTGGCCCATTTGCGACAGATCAGGCAGTCTGTCGTAACTGTCGGCTGAGTTGCAACGGACCATGCAGGTCTGTCGCAAGAATCTTAAACTCCTACCCCCGACTTCATTTTTCATTTCACTTTCTCTTCTCACCTCGCGCAGCACCATCCCTCACGTCCTCCGTTCATCGGCGTCCCCTCCTCCTCCATGCTTCGGTGTCCGCTCCTCCTCCATGCGTCGACTGGCCTCCTCTCCTCTTCAGGTTCTTCTCTCCTTCAGTATGTTGTCTGACCAAATAAAATTTTGATTGCAATTTATGATTATTTAAACGTGTGGGTCTAATTGCTTCCACATTTGGGATTAAATTTCCTTCACCCGACACATATATGATTAATGTTTTTTCTAATTTTCTATAGATAAAAAATAGCATAAGAACATAGACTAGTGGGACACCTGCAATTTTGTTGCTTGAATTTTCCCAAATGTCAACTTAATATATGAATATAGGACTTTGAAAAGAAAATGAACTAATCCGATGTTTCTAGCCCATACTAGAATTTGCTAGCTGTTGAATTTGTTTAAAAGTAATAGTGTTATTTAAAATTTTAATTCCAAATATGATTTCAGTTAATTAGTTTCTGTCATATTTGATGTATAAATTGTATTTTTTTTTTAAATATATCTTTTGGGATTAGACATTAGTACCATTTTTTAGCTTGTAGATTAGAACAAGTCTTTTAACAAGATATTATTTAACTCTCTCTCTCTCTATTTATATATATATATATATATATATATATATATATATGTATACAGGGACGGACCCAGAAATTTTATCCACGGGGGGCGAAAATAAAAAATGATATATTAATGGTATTACTCTTCTCCATAATAATTATCTACAAACTTTATGACCGATATGATTTTAAAAATAGTATTAATAATAAAAATAAACCGATTAAAATTAATTATTAGTCATCATCTATATTCTTATTGCTATCTTTTAACAAAACTCAAAACTTGTTCAAAATACTAACCTTAAAATATTTTCTAATCAGTATAAAAGTAGTATTATTGTAAAGATAAAATCATGTATAATAAATTTCATGAAGAAAATTTAATAAAAAGAAGTAATTTTAAGTATGTGATTAATTCTTAAAAGTTGTTGTAAGCTATTTAAAAAAATGGAGAGGAAGAAGATAGGAAGGCAATTTCCACAACGTATAAAATAAGTAGCATATAATAAGGTGTGGGCTCCACCTCTTTAATTTTTTTTAATACGGATAAGAAAGCAAACCAATAGATGCAATATGTCAACCAATTTGTATATCAGTTAATATATTGAATGCAAATCAGTTAATATAAAAGCAGACCCTTTATTTTTTATTCTAAAAAAATAAATATTAGGGGGGGCGGGGGCCCCCCTAGCCCCCCCTGTGTCCGTCCCTATATATATATATATATATATATATATAGTTTATAATAACATCAAGATATTTTAGAAAAAATAAAGAGGGTTATCAATATGTTGAATTGTTGCTTAATGTATATAGTGGTGATAATTAAGAATATATAAGTCAAAATACATACATATGTTGAATCGTTGCTTAATGTATATAGTGGTGATAATTAAGAATATATAAGTCAAAATACATACATACAGATAACCCTCTTTATTTTTCTAAAATATCTTGATGTTATTATAAACTATATATATATATGTGTGTAAAAATTATCTTGTTGGAAATTCTGAAAGCTAATGTTGGTTGTTTTCTTATTTTTTGATGATAATGAGTATTCCATTGGTGAATTAAATCATTTATATTGGATGTGATTAGTAAGAATATTAATCTTGCATTGTTTTTTTATGGTATATTTTGTGTTGTGAAAAAATTGTGTGAGAAAATTATGATATTGTATTAGTTGGTATTGATACATAAATCTATTAATAGGATGATAAAATGAGAAGTAATGTTTAGGGATAAGAGACTTAATTAATTAACTTAAAGTAGGAGGAATGTGTGACTTTAAGGAATAATGAAATTTGTATGTATTATAAAAATTAGTGAAATTAGCTAGTTGATTTAGTCTCTTATAAAAATGACTGTTATTTTTTTTAAAAAAAAATTATCTCATTTAAATTTTTGATTTAAAACTATTCTTAACAAGTTTTACAATAAACATGGATAATTTAAAAAAACAAATTATAAATACTGTTTAGATTAAAAGATAATTATAAATAGAAAAGATAATGTTGGGAATTATATATTAAATAAACTTGATTAAGTGGCATGGATTTGTCCCCTTCTTCTAGTATACTATCCTCATTCTCTAGTTGCTTACTGGAATCTGTTTTTAGTTCAATGCATGTATTTGTTTCTCACTTTCTTGATTAAGTGGCAATTGCTTGGCATAAGTTGCCAGTTGTATTGGCCACTTATATTTGTGGCATGTTGTTTTGATATATATTTGTGTGGGGTTGGGTTGGGGTATGGAAGGCGATCATGATAGGAGTTGGATGTACAATCGTCTAACTAAGAGAAGACAACTAACTCAAGCATTCTTGAAGGGTTTGGAAGAGTTCATCTAGTTTGCTGTGGTGCAATCAACTAATTCAAATACCTGGATTAGTTATTTGTGTGTCAAATGTAGGTGTTTAAAATTTCAAGATCAGAGCACGGTCAGAATCAAGTTGTGTAAAAAGGGATTCATGAAGGATTATGAATGTTGGAAATGTCAAGGCGAAGTTTGACAGACACCGAATGGTTATTACGGGAACATAGTCATTGAGACAACCTTAATCAATATGAACAGTTGGTGATGGATGCCGCGGGACCGTCGATTGGCCAATATTTTGATCTCGTTACTCATACTGAACCATCATATATGGAAGAGGAGACCGGTACACATAATCAACCATTATATATGAGAGAGGATCCTAATCCGGAAGCCGATAGGTTCTATAAAATGCTTCAAGATGTGCAACGTCCGTTATGGGAATGTTGTGAACACATTGAAAATAGTGAACATTCATCACTATCAGCTATCCTAGCAACATTAAGCTTGAAGACTGATCAACATATGAGTGAGAGGAATTACAACGAAATGATGTAGATCATGAGTAAGGTTGTTCCCAAAGACAATAGTTTGTCGATGGACTTTTACTAAGAAAAAAAGAAGGTGAAAGAGCTTGGGTTTAGATGTGAAAAAATCTATTGCTGCGCTAAAGGATGTATGTTGTATTATAAGGATGATGCTAAGTTGACCAATTGTAAATTCTGTAAACATGACATATACAAAGTTGTGAGGAGTGGAAGGAAAATGACCCTTCAAGCATTAAGTAAGATGTGGTACTTTCCTCTCGTACCCAGACTTCAGAGATTGTATTCATCAAAACAAACAGCTGCTCACATGAGATGGCACCGGGAGCATCATAGGGATGAAAAATTTATGACACATCCATCTGATGTCGGAGCTTGGCTTAAGTTTGATGAGGTGAATCCTTTGTTTGCATCGGATCCTTGTAATGTCCATCTTAGTTTATGTTCGGATGAGTTCACTCCTTTCAACCAGATGGGCATGAATTATTTCTGTTGGCCTGTGATTGTGACTTCTTACAACCTTTCACCTTCGATGTGCCTGAGAAGAGAGTTTTTGTTCCTTAACGCATTAACCCCTAGACCATCCAACCCAAAAAAGAAGATAGATGTGTACCTCAGGCCTTTGATAGACGAGTTGAAGATGTTGTGGAGCGAAGGGGTTCTTACGTATGATGTATCATTGAGCCAGAATTTCACCATGAGGGTTGCTTTAATATGGACGATAAATGATTTCCCTACATATGAGATGTTGAGTGGCTGGCAATCGTCGGGAAAGCTTGCATGTCCGATATGTTTTGAACAGAACATAGGTTTTTGATGAGTATATATTTTATAATTAAATAAGTATAGATTCTGAGATATATTGGATTGAATTTATTAATATTTTATACTCATTTAATTATCTTTTATATATTTTTCTATTATTTAATTAAATATAGGATAAAGGTCAAAAGGTCAAACATACCGTGGACCCCACACGAAAGCAATTACCACGGGATTTTAATGGTTGAATGGATATTGTTGAGATATGATAGATATTATTTTGGATTAGATATACAAACATACGCGGCCCAACACGCATAACACCTAAATTCTATATATTAAGGAGATGCATTGACGCAAGAATTTAGACGACAGCAGAGCGAGAGACATAGAACGAGAATGAAGGCTCGACATCAGCTACTGAGAAAGAAAGGCATTTTGGTTATCTTTATAATCTCCACGGAAGGACGAGAGAACTGTGAAGGCGATGGAGAAGCCTCTCTCTCTCTCTCTCTCTCTCTCTATTCTTTGAACCTGAATTCTTCTCTTTTTGTTATGGATATCATTAGAGCCATGTGTGGCTAAATTTTCTTTTCAACCTAGAGAACCTATGAACTTAGTTGGATTCTAGAGACTATTCCTATGGACTAGTTTTGATCAATTTTATTTTAATTTATTTAATCTTTTTTTATTTGTTATTGCTTATTGATTGACCATCACATTGGACATGTTTTGGGGGATTTAGGGTTGAACTTGGAAAAGGAAATCTTGAATTGATTTTGGGATTAAATAATGTGGAATTAAGTTTTAATCTAATTTGCATCTAGGATAGGCATATACCTAGAAGCTCCACATAATCAAATTAGAGTGAGCCCGATCTAAAATGCAACTTATTTAGTTGTGTGAGGCATTAATGTTGTATTTAGTTGTGGGAGACATTACATAATTAATTAAGATAGGTATGTAAATGGACCGGAAGATATTTATAGACATTAATACTCTAGATTAACTGAGTAAGTTAAGTCAAAATTAATTTAGTGGGAATAAAATCTAAAAAACAAACAAGGAATTAGTGACTCTAGATTGCTCGTTCGATTATTTAGGTAGTTTGCTTATTTTAATTTTAATTTTTTTAATTTCTTTTCTCTTAATTAAATTCAGTTTGGTTTGCTCAACTTAAATGAAAGTGTAAAATTAATGCTTAACTGAAGTTTGTGATATTAAGTCCTCGTGGGAACGATACTTTTCTTATCACTTTATTACTTGATACAATCTGTATACTTGCAGAGTCTATAGGCTATAAATTTGCCCTATCAGTTTTAGCTTGCAATATAGTCGTAAAGTTTGTTGGTTTGACAGGCACCGGCAATTCCTACCCCTCGATCATCCGCTTAGAAGAAATAAAAAAGACTTTAGGCAGAATGTGGTCGAGCGGGCAAATCAACCTTGTTGTTTAGCCAAGAAATATGGGACAGGGTCAAGCACATTCAAAGTGTTGAAGAGGGGGCTGCTTCCAAAGAACCTGAGGATATGGCGTTGATCATCATTGGAACAAACGCAGTATCTTTTGGGAACTACCATATTCGAAAGATCAATTGTTAAGACACAACCTCGATATTATACATATTGAGAGGAATGTGTTTTCCAATATTCTGTACAATGTGATAGACACCAAGAGCAAGACAAAGGACACAATTAACGCAAGACGGGAAATAGAAGCGATTTGCAGAAGGTCTTATTTGCATTTGGTGGAGTAGGCCATGGGACGGACATTCAACAAAGACCAGAATTTAGAATTGTTGCTATAGATTAAAGATCTGAAACTCCTGGATGACTTATGCATCAAACTTGTCCAGTTATGTTAACATGCACGAAGCGAAATTATTTGGGATGAAGAGTTATGACTGTCATGTTTTTTTTTTCCTATAGATTATTACCGTGGGCCTTCAAAGTACTGCCCGAAGCATATATAGTCGAGTTGTATCAAGTATATATCATTGACTGACTCATGCTATATGTATATACACACACGCCTCTGATCTATATTATTGGTGGTGGCAGCATAATAGGAGGAATAATTATAGCGGTGGGTCTGTACTGTGTGGTGTGGGGAAAAGGCAAAGACGATCCAGACCCGATGACGCCACTGCCAGCAGTAAAGGAATCCACACAAGAGCTCCCCCCCCTCCTCTTTTTCTCTGTTTTGCTAAAAAGAGCTTCCTGTTACCTTAACAGATATTGCCAACATTCATACTACTACTGCTATTGACAAACCTATTCATCACAAAAGCCCAAAGTGATAAATATGAAGTGCCCAACATAGAGTTACGAACCCACCAGCACGATCCAGGACAGAAGAAAGCCATGTAACTGGTGGCCGGTCGTGTTCTATATACATACACAAACAAACGTGGAGTTTAAGAAAAGTTTTCCTGCTTTTGCGTCTGTATAATTGCGTCCTCATTTTTCACCACGTCATGGTTTGTTTTATGTTGAAATGGTTCTAGTCACTGTCTGCACTTTAGCTTTTTTCGGCCGATGGATAAATTTGGACCCTTTTTAGACCTGGAGCGAAAATGGATTGTTCCTTATTCATATTTTTAAGATACGTAACCACATATTGGGCCTGTTTGGGTTGGCGGTAGGAGCGGTGGCTTAAAAGCTATCTGACTTTTATAAAAGCTCGGTAGGAAAAAAGTCAGGTTGTAAATGGTGATTTGTGTTTGGATTGCCAGTTTGGCTTTTTGCAGAAGTAGCTTTTTTCTTAACTGATGAGTGTTTCGATTATTATTTGAAAAGTCAGTTAAGATGGAAAATGACTGAAAAAGGCATGAATCATATTGAATACTACATATACATATTAGTTGTATATATTGAGATGATAAAAATTTTAATTTAAATTTGAAAAAAAAGTTAAATGATTATTAAAAAAAATTATTAAACAATAAATTCTTTAAATAAATATATTTAATGGATAAAATTGTTTATAAAATAAAATGCATATAAACAATACATTAATTTCTCCTATTGTTGGGCCTAACTCGGGGTGAATTGAGATTAATTGAAACTAAAAGTTCCCTTGAATTAGGTGGGCAACCGAAAAAATATGAATCATATGACAAGAGTGAGAAAGAAAGAATTTGTATCTGTAATTAAAGATGAAGATATGTGTGTTTTTTTGCTCAATAAGATATGTGTCTTTTGATTTTTTCGTTGATATATGAAGATATGTGTGTCGCAATGTAGATTGTTGAACAGTCCATGTCTGATAGCTTCAGGGTATAATAGTAGTGAATTACGTGATGGTTTCTCCTTCTTGCTCCTTGCGTCATGAAATAAGCTCCATTTTGGAGCGTTCCAAAAAGCCCAGTACGTTGAGGTTATTTTAAAAAGTCCAGTAAACGCAACGGATCATCCAAACAGACCCCATCGACTTGTTTTTTCACTGAACATTTTTCCCAACGCCTAGCTATATATATATATATTTTTTTTTTTTTGATACAGCGCCTAGCTATATATATTTGCGTGCAACGCTCTCATCCAGCAGAATCCAGACAGGCCCATTATCGCAGACGCTTCACCAGCTGCACAAATATTAATATTTTCAAAAAAGAAAAAAAAAAGGCCAACTATGATTTATATTTAGTACAGACTAATACTTTTAAGAATAATTATGAAATTGTGGAACAAATTTAATTTCATGTAGACACAAGAGTATGAAGATATTGTTTGGAAGAAGAAAATGTTGGTACTCACTAACTCACATGTGAGGCAATCGTAAGAAGCGATGCGTAGTGATTGGGATGCTGAGGATATCACATGCCATTGTTGAAAGAATTGATAATTTGTTTTGCAGAGTCTTATATGAAACGAAGAAACTGACACCATAAGCTTGAAACGACGTCATTCTGTGGAGAGAGGAGATAGCCAAATTGCGATACTGATGACTGATAAATGGGTGTGCTTTGATTCAAACAAAACACTAACTAATAGAAGCAGCCACGCAGGTGAGTAAGATTGCCACCCATCCTTACTTTCCTTCTCCAACGTGGTCTGCCATTTATATCAATCACCATATAACTTCACTCTTCAGTCTGGGGCACAACAATTCCTTTTTCTTTCTTTTTGTCGGGAGATGCCATTAGCTGATAAATCATGCATCACTAACCCTACAATATATAATTCAAACAATCTTATTACTATAAGTCATGATTAATGTGCTCTTCTCTTTTCTTTTCTAAAGGTATTACTCCCTCCTATCTTAATTATAATAACACTTTTTAGAGTTGATTTTGGTTCTAATTATAAAAATAGGTCTTAACTTTTGTCAATTTTTTTTCCTATAATACTTCTATTCATACTTTCTCAATAATAATCAAAGAAAATAATAATTTAATAATACACCTATATATTTTATAAAGTAAATAATATTTACAACTCATTAATGTTATATACACCTCACTTACACTTTTTTCTTATAAAATAATTTTGAGCAATTTTTGTCATATTTTTCTCATATCAACCGTACTAATACTTTTTTCACAATAATTAATTTAACAACACGCTTTTATTCTATCAAATGAGAGATTCTACTTTATTTTTTATTTTTAAATAAAATAATTTTAATATTCCTTTAAAAACATTTTTTTGCAACTAATTTTTCCCCCCTAAAATAACCTAAAAAAACATTAATTTCATTATCTTTTTTCCAACAATAAAAAAAGTGCCCCATTAAATAGATACTCTCTTGATAGAAAAAAAAATTTCTTCGAAAAAATTCATGGAATTTATACAAAAAATATTTATATACATTTAAAATTCATTTTAAATCTACAACCTAACATTTCTTGATAGTAAAAAATCATTTTGAATCTAAAAAAAATTTATTTTTACAAAAATAAATAAATAAACTAGCATTAAACATATAAAAGGTGATTATGTAGACTTTACAAATGAGTACATAAATTTGTCCCAAAAAAACAAAAAAGTGTACATCAAAAACAAATATCACAGCAATAGGCTAGATTTCATCCCATCAAAGACTAAAATAATGTCTTTATGGAGTATATAGGAGCTTCTCATAAACCCCTCAACAATCTTGAACATTCCTAGATTGTATATACACTTATTGATCAATCTAGAACATGTGACTACATCAACATAGATATACTCTGTACATCAACAAAGGAGTATCTAAAATTGCATCAAGCTTAAAAGTAGTGTCATCCATCTTTGACTTAATTGAAAGACCTTTTATTCCACATTTGGAGGGATCATTATTCTTGATCGTGTGTTATCAAAATACAAAATGAATTATCCATCCCAACTCCCAAAATTATACAAGATAAACAGCAGGGATCTCTGCATGCACAAAAACAGATCACAGGAATATGTAAGTCAGACAATATGGGAGAGAAGTGCTTTTAACTGAGGGCTGTATTGTCAGACAATATGTATGTTTTATGGAAGAAGTTAGGAGGATTGAGGAGATAGATTCTGGATCGTGGAAGGCTACAATAGATAAGTTAAAAACCTCTGTAAGGACTAGCATTGATAGGATCACCAATAAGTTGTAGATGCAGAGAGAAGGATGAAGGTGTCTTGCATGTATTAAGAGATTGTGGCGAATCAAGAATAGTATGGGGTCAACTTACTGCAAGTATGCATATTCCTAATTTCTTTGATTTGCAATGTAGAGACTGGCTTGTGCATAACTTGAAATATGTTAAGAATAAACTGAACAAGGATGCATTACTTACTTTAGAATCAGAATTAACTTTAATATCAGCAGTAATGTTTTTGTGCTTCAATTGGGAATTAACATCAGCAAAGAACAGATCACAGGAAAATGGGGAAATATCCTTCAGAAGTGCAAATGCGCCTACCTGCTCTGTTCTCTCTGGGATTGAGTTTTGTGCGTGCAACATAAGGGTTAACCCTTAGAATTTTACCCACCATCATATCCTCTGCTCTGTTCTCTGTGGGACTGAGTTCTATGCGTGCAGCATAAGGGTAAAAAAACGAGAAGGAGTGAAGCCATGCAAGGAGGTTAAAAAAGGAGGAGGGAGAAACATAAGTGTTAGAGAGAGAGAGAGTTGTGTGATGGGGTTTTAGGTTTTAACAAATGATTTGAGGGTGACTTTGGCCCAAAAAGAAGATATGACCACACAAGGGTTTGATTTTTTCCCCCCTCCAAAGTTTGCACCTTATGGGTATGGTGGGGTATAAGGGTTCTTTAATGCATACAGAGACACAACAAGTAAGTGAAAGTGTATTTGAGTAAACAAGTATATTTGCATTTTTTTGCGGCATCATCACAGTGCATTCATTCAATTAATTCATTTCTCGATTTCATCAAGCAAGTCATGACGAGTTTGTTCACTGAGTCACTCAACAATCTCTCATTTCTCTGTTCCTTCTTTTCCTCCCTCCTCTTCCCTACACCTTCATAATAATGCTTGCATCACTAAACGTAAAGGAGACACTTCTCTTCTGTACTACTCACTCTCTCCCTCCCTTTTCTCTCTCTCACCACAACAACAAAAAAGAAGTCCTAACCCAACAAAATCTCTCCTTTCCTCTTTATGCTTTCACTTTCCTTCCTTGTTCTCAGTATTTGATTCTTTCATTCCTTCTTTTCCCCGACTTTAAAGAAGACTCAGTAAAAACTAAACCAAGTCACAGCTTCACCTACATCTTTTACATCAAAACAGACTCCAACTTGCCTAGTGTCTGAAAGATACAAGCAAGCATGGACACAAAAGCTCTGTTACGACCACTTATACTTGGAAAAGCAAGAGTTCACATCATTGTCAGTTATGACATTGCAAACAACCATAATATCAACCAGGGCATCAAAATTACAAGCCAGAAAAAGGGAAATCCAAGTTTATCTTTTGCTTGGCCACAGTAGTACACATACTTCAATACATCCAGTGATGGATCGCACCAGAACAAAAGATGGATAACTATAACAAAGGCTTTCAAGTGTAATGAAAATAAAAGAACAGCAAGCTAGACTTTCCTGTTCATGAAGAAAGCCATACCACGTTAGAAAATGAGTAAACTATTTGGCCCTTCTACATCTAACAAAAGTGTCCCCCCTCCCCCCCTCCCCCCCCCCCCCAAAAAAAAAAAAAAAAACACACACACACACACACATACACACACAAAAACCAAAAAAAGGTTCTCTGCTGAGGGAGAAGCAGAAATTGTAATTTCTCTGAAAAATAAGCAGAAGCAAAAATTTACATATATGCAGACACGTATATATGTCAACGTAAATTTGACAATTGTATTTAATATAGCAACTATCCAATAAACATCCAACTCCAAATGTCATTTTCTGTAATTTCATTATATGGAGTTTAAAGAATAGTAGGTGGTTTTGAGGAAGGGCGAGCAAGGGAACAGAAGGAAACATAAATAAAGCATCAGAAATTGTTGGCTCCTCTAATTGAAAGCCCCACAAAGATGCAGCTGTGCAAGAAGTTGGCATGATCATATAGTCAAACCAGAAACAGGACACAACAGAATGAATTCTGGATAAAATTACCGTTAGTTTCATATGCATGAATGAGTTCCTCCTCAATTTCTTGTTCAATACTATCATGTTCTGTTTCTGAAATTTCCTGACAATGACTTGGTAGTATGTTCAGGTCAAAGCGAAAACCACTTGAAACCGATAAGGAAACAAAATTACTCCATCAACAGCAGCTCAACTTAGACTTAAATCTATAGGAAGCCAGACAATTGATAAATCATCAATCGGGCTGCTTAACTTAGACGTCATGTAGAACAAGGCCTCTACAGTCTAATTGTATTTATGTACCATAATCAAATGCGCTGCTTGACTATAATAAGAACAAGCTTTAATGTTCACCTGCACCAATTTCTTCACTATTAAAATCCATTGACAGCAGCCAATTTAGGGATCTCTAGCAAACAAAATCTGAAATCGACAAAAATCTGAAGTCGAGAGAAACAACATTGAAGAATTGCGGCAACCAAATCTGAAATTGATGGAGATCTAACTAAATTCTAGAGAAGGAACTTCGAAGAATGGAGTAGGAGCATCTGAAATCAGAACTCAAAATAGGAAACATACCAATCGATTCGATGATGCTGGACTGCAAGCTCGATGAAATCATTGTTGGATAGTTAAGCTTAGAGAAATCGCGGAGTTAGAGTACCAACTGCGAGCTCGGAGAAATCGTTGTCGGATTGTTAAGCTTAGAGAACTCGCGGAGTCAGAGTACCAACTATGAGCTCGAAGAAATCGTTGTATAAGCTTAGAGAAATTGCAAGTTAGAGTATCAATTGTGCAGGCTACCGATTCAGCTCATTTTCCCCTTGATGTAATTTTCAATTTTAATTAGGGGTATTTTCGGCAAATAATTATAACTAACTAATTTTACTTCCTTCCTTAATTTCTTCAAATTCTGGTAAATAGCTCTTATAATTAGAACCAGAAGAAGTATTATATTGTGTCACTTTTTCATTTCTTGAAATTAAATTTTCTTGTTATGTTTATTGCTTCAGTAATTGGTATACATATATGGGTATTTTCATATACATCACGCGCACGCGCACACACATATATATGCAAGAGTCTATGGAGGCTACGTAGTAATTGTATGTAAAATGATGGGAGCATTGTATCACTCATCTAGATTAGCTCAACCCAACTAGCCAACCCAGAAAACGCAACAATATTGGAGCGAAGAGGGCTAATTGTGATCGGTAATCATAAATTAAAGTGTGATGATGATGATGCTACCTCCGGTTCTAATTATAGGAACACTTTTATAGTACAAATTACATTTTGTTATGGAACAAAGCTCCCCCCCCCCCTTCGGTTCACCAGAACCTTCAGTTCCGATTGATTTGAATTCATCGCAGGTTGAGACCACGGTTATAAGGGAAGAGCTCCCAGTGCCATTTTCTCCATTCTTACGCCTCAAAATGAGGACGTGGTTAAGGGAGAGTAAGTCCCTTATCATTTATTCCGAATAGATGTTGATATAGAAATAACCTCTTGATGTAGTGAGTGTATGGCAAATGGTGATATGACGATCCAAATAGCGCCCTAAATTGATTTGTCGTTGCCAACGAGAGAGCCCATTTGCGAGGGACAATAGATGTGGCCCCTCCTTTGTTGGATCCATCATCCATGCATGTACGCTGCTTTATATCTTTCCTGTTTTCAAAGGTTACTAATGAGAAAATACTAGGAAAACAAATAACTAATCACTGAAATTAAGTACTAAATGATATGAAAAACTAATTCTAAATAAGGACTTAAACTGAATGAGAAACAAGAGTGGACACACAGTCCACGAGAGTAACTAAACAAGCACAACTCAAAGCTACGAAAACAAGTGCGGACACACAGTCCACGAAGGTAAGTAACCAATCAAGCACAATATGAGGCCATGAAACAAGTGCAGGTACAAGACCCACAAATAACAAGCGTGAGAACAAATCCCACGAATATCAAGCGAGCTTAAGGATAACCATGGTGCACCAAGGATTAACAGTACTGCTATTAGTAACCTATTAGTAACCAGCATTCGTAATTCAATCCTCTCAAAAATATTTTCAAACATGTGTGGGATCAGTTTAACTTTATAATTGAAAAAAGCTTCTAATAATAAAATCTCATGAGGAGTGGTTCACAATCAAGAGCATGAAGGTCTATTAAAAATATCTCAAATGCTACTTTCAAGCATGCACAAAATCTATATCATAAAGATAATTTATTTTCAACACAATTCAACATATTATTCATTTGAAAAATCCTTTCACCATCTCCATGCATGATTCAAACTATTCAAATACTTCGTAAAGTCATATATACAAATATTCAATTTATATATACAAATATTCAATATAACCTTGACATACAAGGTTGATCAGTTGTGAAATAAATTCAACTTCCTTTCAGATTTCATATATAAATGTTCATCGAAACAAATGGAAAAAGACGAATAATGTTAAATATAAATCCTTTTTATTTACTCTATCGATGTGAAGCTTAGATAATTCTAATAAACTTTCATTGCAGAAATCATGATCAAGAAATGCTGTAATAAATTAAAACATAAAAGTAGTAAAATATCATTTATAAGAATTACCTAATGGGAATATAAGAGCACATTGGAAATACCTCATGGGAACCCAAGCATAAGTCATAATCGATTGAAAGTGGTATCCAAATTATGTAAACACATAGCTTTTCTTTTTAAAAAAAGGAAAACCTATTTTCCTTTAGAGCATTCCATTAAACACCTTAAGGGCACTCAAAATTATTTCATAAGGCAAGCATCTTAATTCATAAGTTAATAACCATAACTTCCAAGCATTTAAATAATCTAAGGAAAATTTCCTCCAGCCTGCCCCTTTTACTAATTTGTCATACACATCAAAATAATAGCACCCAATCAGTCTACGGTCTATCAACAACTATACATGCTCAAGTATCCATAAGACCCCTTTAAGTTAAATTTCTTATCCAAATCATATTTATAACCAACAGAACAACTCTCAAGTCCATTTTATTCTTCTTATAACATAGGCCTTGGTTAGTTAGTAATTCCAACAATATTCCAACTAAATTTGTTCTCTTAGACATTATAACAAACAACTTATATGCAATCATCAACAAGTACGTCAATCATCAAGAACTACAATTCCAGATTATTTAAACTTCCATGAACCCCCCTTAAATCATGCATAGCTCATCTCAATCCCAAATTAAAGGAGCCAAACGCACTCCCACACACCCACGGCATTAAAAAATTTCGGGGGAAAAAAAACAAGAAGTTTGAGCTTACCCACATGTATGGCATTCTTAGCGGCAATTGAAGAGAAGGAAAGAAAAACAAACAAATTGCTTTCCTACTCCCACAAACCATGACAGCTGAGAAGAAAAAACCAAATCACTAAACAGAGCAAGAAGAGGATGAACATTCCTTCAATGAAAGACCACAGCAGCCACGACCAAAAGAGGAAGATCGAAGCCAAAAACACATGCAACAAGAAGGGTAAGAAGAGTCTGAACGAACTACTCTCAATACACGCAAAAATCGGACAAGAAATGAGCGGGACACAGAATGAAAGAGGGAACAAATGGTTTCTGCGATTTTGGGCAGAAAATGGAGGTTTCGATTGACGATCGGACGTCCGACGAACAGCAACGGACGGACATATTGCGGTGGACGAACGACAACGGCAAGGAAGGGCGAAGTAATAGAGATGCGTGAAGGAGGCCAGCTTGAGTTTTTGGATCGCGAAGCTTCTCTGGTTTCATAGAAGCGTATAAAACGCTGAAAAAAAAATCTGGTCCATAATGTTTATATATATGTGTGTGTGTGTTATACACACACCTAAGGGAATCTAAGTAATTTCATAGGATTGAGACAAAAGAGAATTAAGAATTTCCCAAGAGAGGATTCCAAACCGAGGCATAAAGAACATTCAACCATCTCCAATTTCATTGAGCTACCAATTGTTTTTTGTAAGTAATAAATATATTAATTATTTTATTATAATTTAATTTAATTACTTTTTTTCCCTGGGCTACTACAGCATAATATTGAATTTAAACGCTTCCCGGCCTGAATCCTTATTTACCTTTTCTTTGACAACAAACACCCACAGTCGAAATTAAAAACTACAAATATTTTGCAATCCAAAAACTTGTACTTTTTTGTAATTTGACGGACAAGGATGTGTATATATATAAATAATGGGTAGATTGTCTTTCACTGACGACATTGGGCAAAACACTTGTTAAATGAGTTGTCAAACATTAAAATACTGTGTTAAAATGCTTTGGAGAATGCATGGAGAAAAGAAGCAGTATTGAAATGAGCAGAAACTGAAAACAAAACCAAGCACGCATTGCAAGAATGAGGTTAATGTGATGATGTCCTCTTTGTCTTCCCTGTTTGTTTCTTTACATAACACTGGTATCTTTGAGACTATATTGAGACCAACCTGTTTTCCCAGATGAGAACACTTGCAAGGAACAAAGAAAGTCCTCCAGATGGATTCATGTGTCCTGGTGGGTGGAAGGTGCTGGTTGAGTACTATGATAGTTTGGCTCCCTCAAGCGACTGAAGACTCCACAAGGCTGCTCGTGCTTAGTTTGGTGTGAAACTGTCGTAAAATATTTGTTTTAGTCTGATTGGGAGAAACTTTCAAGCATTCTTGATTTCTCCTCTTAATATCCAATTCTAAGCATCTTCTAGCCCTACTTTATGAAAGGAAAGTACAGGGGAGGAAGCATTGGCTGAGAGAGACTCATACTATGCCTCCACCTGTAAGAAGTAAGGCAGGGCTATGTATAATAAGGAAATAAAGATGCCTCTTTAACTGTTAGCTATTTCCCCTTGTATCATATTGTGGGGTTTTCAAGGATAGTTTGGATTGTGGAGTTTCTGTTTTTGACTGATCTTTTTAGTATTGGTCTTGCATTTTTATACAAAGTGCACAAGTTATTGGGATAATTGAAAGATCTTTTTGCCTTTATCTTGCAATATTTGTGACCACTTCCATTTGGTTCTGTCATTTTTGACTGTTAATGCATGTTTAGGTAACTGATATTAGTGAAGAAAAACCATTGCTGCCTTCAAGCTACAGTGGTTGGTTTGGTGTAAAACACAAGTTTAATTCAAACAGTTAAATGTTTTTTGTTCCAAAGATATGGATAAAACATTGACTTGTTAGTTTCTGTTCAAATATGAATTGTAGTACGGATAGTGAGAAAGGAAAGGATCTAGCTAAACTTTTTAATTATAACTTTTTTTGATAAGAAATTACAAATGCCATTTCTATTATGTGTTAATCTAAATGGTATATTCTTTTGACCAAAAAAAAAATCTAAATGGTATATTCTTGCTTCATTGTATTGTATCTCCATTACATAATAAAAGGAACCAAACTTTAAGTGACTCAATTACATTGTATGTAATATGCATCACAGAAAATGCCTACACAATATAAATAAAGTAAATAAGGACAAATTCAACAACATAGAGAAAAACATTTGTCACCGTGAATCTTCTTTATTATTTTGTTTTTCTTTTGGTTTTAATAACAGAAAAAAAATAAAGATGATACAAAAGAAAAATATAAATAAACAGGGCATAGCTGTAATGAGCAAGGTATGAATCTGTTTATTAACATCAAATACTTTTTAAATTACAATAATCCAAATAATAGCAACAAAATAAATAAAGAATATTTTATTTACAATATAATGAAGCAAATGTTAAGATTCAAAAGGCAAAACAAAGAATTTCAGTAGACCCCATCACTGCGCCAACATAACCATCTACGAGCAAGTTTTCAATGCTTCTTCATGTTCAGGAAACTGAGCAACGGTCTCTCTGGCACTGGAATGAACTTGACAACCCAACCAAGAGGCCAAGAAATAACTGCAATCATAACGCATGCACCCCATTGCCCCCAATTCAACCTCTCAGTATCTGCAAATTTCTTTAGAAACTCCACCATCAACACCTGAAGCACAATGGTTATCCCTATGATCCCTATGAATAACTTATTCTTGTGAATCCCTTGGAACACATTCTTCTTCTCTAGCTTCCTTGCATTGAACTCATTGAACACTTGGCATAACACAAACGTATTGAAAATCAAAGTGTCATTTACTTTTGAACTCACCCTAAATATAGCCTCACCCTTGAACTGGAATGTCAATAGAATTGTGATCTGGTATAGAGCTTGGGCTAACAGATTTCTCCACATTATGTTGGTGATGAGAGGCTCAGTTCTACCCACTGGGGGTTTATCCAGTAACTCCATTGTAGGCTTCTCTGTTGCAAGAGCTAAAGCACCCAAAGTGTCCATTATCAAGTTCACCCACAATAGTTGAACAGCTGTTAATGGCACTTCTCCTGCTGATACTGCAGCCACAAAGTTAATTGCAAGTGCAGCAACATTTACTGTAAGCTGAAATTGAATGAACTTTTGGATGTTGTTATAGACACATCTTCCCCACTTTAGAACTGTGGCAACTGAGGCGAAATTATCATCCAAGATGACTATATCTGAGCTTTCTTTTGCAACTTCAGTGCCTTGAATCCCCATAGAAAGTCCTATATCAGCTTCTTTTAATGCTGGTGCATCATTAGTGCCATCTCCTGTGACTGCAACTACATGACCTTTCTGTTTGAGGCATTGAACCATGAGGAGCTTGTCAAACGGAGAGGATCGTGCCATCACACAAATCTTCTCCGCTCTCCTCAGTCTTTCCTCATCAGACAAGTTCCGAAACACCTCTCCTTCGATGACTGCTTCGGTCGTGTCTTGATTAGGTCGGAGGATGCCACATTCTGTAGCTATGGCTTTAGCTGTGAAAACATTGTCTCCTGTGATCATTTTGACACTTACTCCTGCATTTTGGCAATCTTGTACAGCTTTCTTGACACCAGGACGACATGGATCCTTTATACCAACAAGTCCTAAGAGGGTGAGCCCTTCTTCTTTTACCTTTTGGTTTCCTCTATCTTCTTCTTCTGCCACTTCTGTATGTGCAAAGGCAATACATCTAAGGCTGCTGGCTGCCATTCCTTGAATGATTTGCTCAAACACCAACTTCTTGTCATCGTCAAGAGTTTTGATATTGCCAGAAGCATCATGGTACTTTGAACACAATCTTAGTACCATCTCAGCTGCGCCTTTCCAATGTGCATGGATTTTGTTGTTTGCTTTTCTTCTAATCAAAACCCCACTCATCTTCTTCTTTGAATTGAAGGCTTCCACATGAAGGATGGTGGAACTTTGCGTCAACTCCTCCATGTTCATGTTCAGATCAAGAACAGCCCAAGAAAGAATGGCCTTTTCTGTTGGACTACCTGAAAACTCATATTCCAGATTTGTTGATTTAGACTTGTAAACACTACCTGTAGTGTTAAGGGCAACCCCTTCTTTGATCAATTGAAGAACATCTAAATGAACTGATGATTCACGAGGTTTTTCTTCCATAGGTTTTTGTCCAAGCCAGAACTTAGTCACTTTCATCTGATTAAGCGTGAGAGTGCCAGTCTTATCAGTACAGATGGTTGTAGCAGAACCCATCGTCTCGCAGGCAGAGAGCTTCCTCACCATAGCCATATCAGCCATCATCTTCTTCATGGAGTAAGCAAGCGTCAAAGTCACAGCCAAAGGAAGCCCTTCTGGAATGGCAACCACAACAATAGTAACAGCAGCAGCA
Source organism: Acacia crassicarpa (assembly GCA_034222035.1). NCBI lineage: Eukaryota > Viridiplantae > Streptophyta > Magnoliopsida > Fabales > Fabaceae > Acacia > Acacia crassicarpa. Next base: position 21,237,631 of record JAWXYG010000012.1, read on the forward strand.
ACAATATCCACAACTCCATTCATTATGTCATTAAACTTAGTGCTGCTTCCGTTGAACTCTTTGTTCCCATTCTCATCAGTTGTGTTCCCTGTGAAGTAGCGAACCAACATAACAACAAGAACAAGAAAAGCCACAGCCAAACCAACCTTTCCTATGGCAGAAGTAAGCTTATTGAGGCGTTCCTGCAACGGGGTTTCTTCATTGTTGTCTCTGCTTATTGTACCCATCATCTGACCCCATGTGGTGTTCGTACCAACAGAAGTGACGAGCATTTTGGCAAACCCATCAGCCACCTTAGTCCCAGAGAACAAAAATGGATTTTTGTCGCCATTAATCTCTACGTGGTCACTCTCACCTGTCATGCTTGACTCATCAACTTGCAGGGAATGGCCTTCCAAGAACAAGCCATCAGCAGGAACCTGGTCTCCGATCTTGAGCCACACAACATCACCGACCACGATGTCATATACGGAAACATGTTGCCTGCGCCCACTTCGTACAACATCGACTTGGATGTTATTGCTGACCTGGGACAGCTTGTCAAACTGTCTGCTCTGCCTGAAATTACTAATGGAAGATACAGCAATGACAAGAAAAACGGCGACGAAGATGCTTCCACCTTCATACCAGCCTTCCTTGATTCCCTTCTCCTTGATGCCGAAGCCAAGGGACAGAGCAGCACAAACTAAAAGAATAAGAATGGTGGGGTCCTTAAATCCTTCAATCACAAAATGAAAGAAACCTCTCGTAGGTGGTTTTGGATAGGTATTAGAACCAAACGCGTCGCGCCGTCGCAGGACGTCATCGGGATCGTCATCACCATCACCGCCTTTGACTCCATTTTGAATGTCGGTTTTTAGAGCAGAGGCCACACCATGGACCCCACCAAGAGTTTGCAGGGTTTCCACGTTTTTCTCCTTCACGAGATTTGTGAGGGTGGTTTGGCTTACAGTAAAGGAATGATCTGGGTTTAAATCGATGACAGTGTAGGAGGAAGAAGGTGACAACTTTTTAGGCTTGTTGTTCTTGATGTGAGACAAGAGAGTCCTGTAACAATAAATACTAACAAATGCAGAATGCCATTTTTTGTTGGGTTTGCTCAGATTCTTTGGGGCACTCAGAAGTGTCTGTATTTTCTCCAAATCGGTCACAAATGCCATAGCCATATTTGCTCTAATAGGTAGAAAGTTGGAAACTTGAATGGGCAATATATTGCAAGGCTAATGAAATTTGATTGCGGCAAGGAAATAAGAATAAGGTTAATTATAAACAGTTTTGTACCGTAATGGCATGAAAACTCCTTGCAAGTAGGAGGTTACAAGCCGTTAGTGTTGTTGCTCCTTTAAAAAAAAAAAAAAAAATCAATGAAATACAGGAATGCGAAGTATGGTAAGTTTCTGAAACTAAAGAACACCTGATAGATATATATATATATATAGCAGCAGGTTGGTGGATATTCAGAGAGCTGAGGATCTTAAAGGCTTAATAATATATATATATATATATATATATATATCTATAAGACTGCATATATATATAAGAAATATGAACGATTATATATATTAATATATCTATAAAGCTATATATATAGATATATGTGTGTGTTTGAATGCTATATACCTGAAATGAACGTAGGAGAGTTTATGCACAAGAATGTAAGGAGAGATAACAGGAAGCTTGAAATGAAGTAACCTGAAGAAGTGAAAGCTTAATAATAGAGGGTGGTGGACACATATATGATACGATGGGAAGATGATCTATATATAGGGGCGTTTTTCCCTGGGGCCCAAGTGACTTGGAAATGAAGAATTCATTATTACATGGAGACATATGTATAGGGGGCGAGTTTTTCCCTGGAATCTAAGTGACGTGGGAATGGATATATATATATATATATATATATATATATATATATAAAAGCAAATAAATAATTAATTGGAGACACACACGGGGAACAAACGTCACGCAAGGACGTTTGAACTTGGGATATTTTCCGAGCAAAAAACTTGGGATATTTCGCTGCAGGAACGTTCCGAGAAGGATGAAGTTACGCGTTTCTTTGAGCTGCAGAAACGTTGCTTCCAAAAGGTCGTTGTCAATTTGGATGCTCTTTCTTAAAGGCTGCCCAGCCGCGTATGGGGGTCAATCAACTTTGACTTTTCCTTTAATTTCTCTTTCTTAAAATTTAACTATTCCCTTTAGTCTTGGCTAATTAATAAGTGTATTTAGTACTTTTTATAAGACACTTATTTATTTTTAATGAGCATTGAGTGAGTGAAGGTAATAATTAATAAATACTAGAGTTTTAGTATAATTAGTAAGGGTAATATTAAAAATTACTTAAATTGTAGAACGACTTTGGTGACTTCAATTGTTTTTACTGGTTTGTAAGAATTGTTAGTTGGTGGCTTATATGGAGTGTTTCTTTAGATTAGTTTTTAGAGAATAAATTTTGTCTGGACTTATAGGAAAAAAAAACTTCGGAAATCACAGTTTTATTGTTTTACAAACTTTATTCATGTTAAAATCGATTCTTTAATAAGACAAACTAGAACCGGCCATTAATGAGTGTCAATAAGTATTCACTGTTGCTGAATGTTCAGATATAATTTGGATGGATTAAATTGAATTTTTTACTTAAAATCTAAAATAAAAATAATTTTAACTATTAGTTTTTCAAAAATGATTTTTTGATCTAAAGATTCTTAGTTGAGATTGTTAAATGTAGACAATTTAAATTTTATTTGAATTAGGCAGATCTCACTAAGTGAATACTTTTTTGTGCCGTCATTGTAATGAGCGTTGAAAGTGGTTCTAACAAAAAGTATTTGATTTTCTTAGTGCTTTCAATAAAAATGCTTTCATATTCATGTTAATTTGCCCTTGGTGTGCACAATTTCAAAAATGCCCTTGTTAAATACTTTCATGTTAGGGGGAGATTCTATTTTTTGGGGAAAAAATTAGGTATATATATATATATATACAATAAAACAAATAAAGTGTATGCGTGTGTATATACTGTCGCTATAAGTTTTTTTTTTAAAAAAAATATCTATTTCGTTCGTTCAAATTATTATCAATTCAAATTCAATTTATACGTAGTACATTATCATTAATTAACATTAATTATTAGTTACTTAAAAGCTAAGTTAATGCATTGATATAAATACTTTTAGGTGTATGTTCAATTTAATTTGAATTTTGTAACTATCGTATTCATCTGCACAAGTTTCTTCCATCTTTGATGATTATTTGAAGATTTTTTTTGTTATATGATGATATTATATATATATATATAAAAAACGGTTTTTGAAGGTTAATTAATTTTATAATATATGCTTGGTTATTTTTGTCAATGTCGCACTTAAATTTTTTTATGTGATGATGTGTAAAGCGTGTTATATAGGTTATCGACATTAGAATTTAGAAAGGAGAGACAGTGGTTCTTTCAGCACTAAAATGACAACTCATTCCTACGTGTAAAAAAAAAAACCTTCGAACCATCCAAGATTTTATTTGTAGTCTTATATTATTTGTGCTTGCCGCAATTTCTGTGAAATAGGCAACCTATTGGACACAAAAATTTCTTGCTAGAATGTCTTCGCGTATCAGGTGTAACCAGCCCCAGTTTCAATTATTGTGGCACAGGTGTCTTCTCGCATTATAAAGTTTTATTGGGTCCACTAATACAAAAAAAGACTTTAAAAATCGGATAAAAAAACGTTTTGTAAGATCGGATCTGAGATCAGTCTTGTTATAGGCGGTCTTAAAAGTTTATTGCTTTTAAGAACAAATGGGTGACTGGTCTTAAACAAATACTTTTAAGACCAAATGGGTGACTGGTCTTAAACAAATACTTTTAAAACCAAATTTTTAAAATATGAAATCTTAAAAATCAGACTTGTAAGACCAGACCATTAAAATGAGGTCTTAAAAGTAAAACTTTATAGACCGGATTTTTAAATATCCGATTTTAAAAATATTTTAGACTAGACTTTTTAAATATCCGATATTAAAAGTAGACTTTTTAGAGACTGAACTTTTTAAACATCCCGTATTAAAAGTAAGTTAAAAAAAAAAAAAAAAAAAACTATCTGCTGAGGTCGCTTCGTCTGTCACCGAATTTGGTCATCTTTTTCTCCATAAATCAGTGGCTTCCTTCTTCTGCCAGAGTTCTGCAATGCCAACAAACGAAGATGAAGCACCGAACACTTTCTCGCTTTGCGTGAACTCAGCGTGACAATTGCAGATAATATCAATCTTGTGCAATAAATGGCAGAAGCCACCACAAGGAATGATTAAAAGTTAAAACAATTTATCCAACTTCAATCAAACAACAATAATAATAGCAAAAAAGCCCAGAATTGTACAGATCTCCTCCAAATTGAACTATGGCTGTTCATTTTATCGCTCATACATCCAAGATTCAGAAAATCAATTATAAGAAAACAGGTAATCTATATCGGCGGAAATCTTACCTGGAAAATAGCTGAAGTATATGCAACAGGATAGAAGAGTCAATACGAATATGCTTGTATTAAAAACTGAGCTGAGTTCAAAACAAACCCATATGCTATATTAGTTGAACAGTATATTTACAATACGAGAGGAGCATCCAGTGATGGTGGGAAAAGAGTCACGAGCAAGTGGGAGCGGAGAAGGGAATAGGAAGGACAAGGAGTCAAGGACTCGTGCCCCCCCCCCCCCCGGCCCAATTTTTTTTTTTTTTTTTTTAAATTATACTGCAGTGGTGGTATAAACTGGGCATTATATTTTCAACTCCGAAGTCATGCTGTCAAGTCTCAACGGGGGTGAAATTAAGTTGGATTTGAGGTGAGTTGGGTGGGGATTATATTTTCCCTAACTGGGCATGCTCAAATAATGCCCTTAGGCCAACACATTATTAGTCAATTTCGATTATTTTTCTTGCTAAAAACTGGAATGTCCTTTAAATTTTACTTTAGAGATTTCACATGACATAAAAAATTATATTTGAAGATAGAGTTGAAATACATTTTGAGCATAACATTTCTAAATATTCAGATTTGATTAATTTATCAATTACATATGAGTTATATCAAGGGTTGGAAAGAATTAAAAAGTCCATCATTTACTCTCTTATTAATAAAGTGATTAGACTTATACTTACTCTTTCAGTTTTTATAGTAATTACTGAAAAGATCTTTCTCTACTATGAAGATAATTAAGAACAAACCTCGAAATAGAATAAAAAACCAATTTCTTGATGATTTTTGATTACATACATTGAAAAAGAAATTGTTTTGAGTTTTTGTATGAATTCAAATATATATGAGTTTAACAATATGAAAACACGTAGAGCGAGAGTCAAGTGAAGTAATTTTAATTTCTGTAATAGAATTTTTTTTAATTTTTTGTACATTAGATCTGTATTTTATTTTAAGTACTTTTATTTATGATATCGTAGTTTTTATTTTCGCCGCCCTCATTAAAATTCCTGGGTTCGCCATTGAGGAAGGAGACACCCACCTCTTTGGTCTAAGGCGCGAGAGGTTTATAGACCGAAATTCAATTTTCGACGCGGAAAGGAGAAGATTATCTTTTAGACTTTTAAGACTGAACTTATTAAATATCTGGTCTTAAAAGTAGATTTTTTAGACCAGACTTTTTAAACATCCAATAATTTTTAGACCGGTTGTTTGGACATTTTAAATATCTGGTCTTAAAAGTAGATTTTTTAGACCTGACTTTTTAAGCATATGGTCTTAAAAGTTCGTTATATTTACAAAACTGCCACCAGTCTTACTTTTTAGACCGGTTGTTAAAAGAACCGGTTTAAAAAGTTCTTTATATTTATGAAACTGCCATTAGTTATACTTTTTAGACTGGAGCCTCAATACTTCAATCAAATGTGATGGTCTTAAAGCGTTTTTTTTGTTGTTGGTACAAGTGACCTTTTTTAAAATAGGAAAAAAATGATATAATCTATTAGTAACATTATTGTCATTTTGCCCCATTTTAAAAAGGTGATATGTATTTTTACACCCAATAAAACCTTATGAAGTGCGATTTTAGGAAAGCAATACGATTATATACTTGGCCCTCAACAAAAATTAATCTTTGTTATTAAAGACAAAAATATATAAGCTCCTTCTACGAGTGCAATTTTTAGTGGAGTAAAATGCAATTTTCACACCGAAAATACAAAATTCTCTTTCTCTCTCTCTCTTTTTCCTCTCTCAATTGAAGAGTCCACATTATATGCACATAATTTATATGCTTCTTATATGCTCATACCTCTATTAGAGCTATATATATTTTTTAGGGAAAATTCTAAATAAATACTAAATAAATTTGCAAAACCCCCAGAAGTCCGTCAAATTTGTAAAAAAGACTGAGAGGTGACAAGGACTTTTGGGGGATATGCAAATTCGAGCGAAATGACCATTTTACCCTTAGTTGTAAATAATTAAAAAAAAGTAAATACCCCCCCTGGCGGTGTCCGCCGGCGGTGGGGGTGGTGGCCGTCGGCGGTGGGGCCCACCACCAGGGGTATTTACTTTTTTTAAAAATTATTTAAAACTAAGGGCAAAATGGTCATTTCGCTCGAATTTGCATATCTCCAAAAGTCTTTGTTACCTCTCAGTTTTTTTACAAATTCGACGGACTTTTGGGGGTTTTGTAAATTTATTTGGTATTTTTCCTATTTTTTATAATTTTTTATATATTGTATTTATTTAAATTTAAATTATATGCTACTTTCTGATATGTTTTTTTGCACTCAATATCTCAAATTAATTAATTTTCAGTTCTATATTTAGAAATGTTTGTTTGTAATACTAGTATTATGGAAACTAATTAAATTTGAGATATGTGTGTAAAACACCATATTAGAAAATAGTATATAATTTAAATTTAAATAAATAAAATATATAAAGAAATAAAAAATATATAAAAATGATGAGAACATAAGAAGTACATCATGTGTGGACCCCTATAAAGTGGGTTCCTCCCCAGATAATGATTGCAAATTTTAGAGTGAGCTAAGCCTAGGTTTTTAGGGAGTAGAATGTACTTTTCTCATTAGAATACAAATCCTTCGTTCCGATAGGGAAGAACCGACAGCCAACGACCCTTCTTCCAAGTTCCACCAACGCAGCTCCTTCACTTTCTGCAACAACAAGATAATTATATATATATATATATATATATATAAACGCTGCATTTTTTTTTATTTTTATTTTTTACTTGTAGAGTAGTTTTCCCATTACAAGGAATGATTTTTCAAGGGAATCGGCTGAGGTCTACTGCTATTACGCGGAGCTAGAAATATATATTTGTGGGTACACAATTTGTGAAGGAATTTGGGTAGGAAAGTTTTAAATGCATTAAAAATTAAATGAATATAGATTAAAAAAAAGAAAAGAAAATTCCTTTCAATGAGTTCTAAGTAAATCATATGTGCATAAAATAGGATCAGCATCTACCATTAAATCAGCAATAAACTATGAATTTTCTAAATCCTAACAAATTTCATCCGAGGTCAAAAGGCATAAACTATCCATCACACTTCTGTAAGACAAAAATTGGAAAATTTTACATAAAACCAAAGTTTCAACCACCAAACTCATTACAATTTTAAATAAAGCTAATCAATGAAATTGGACTACTCAATGATATATGAATTAAAGAAACTATCCTTGCCAGTTTAACCAAATCACAAAAATCTTTATGCTGTTTATAGTAGCTGGTTATAAAAAATATATCTTTCTTACTGTTTTGAAATCACAGATAAAACTACTACTATATGTGGTTTTTTATAAGGAGTAAAAAATTGGGAAAATAATAAGAAATGAAAAGGGGAGGGGGGTTTTTTGGTTTAGAGATGAGGGAGTATAAGTGGTAAAGGAAAAAAAATGGGGGTGTTTTTCATGAGTAAAACTTAGGAAAAGAATAAGAAATGAAAGGCCCAACCGGATTAGAACCAATGACCTCATGATTTTTGATCAAATGCTCTACCGCTGAGTTATGGGTCCATTGATACTAACACATTTCAGCTAAATAATATATATATTTCAAAATTTTATGGGTTCCCTTGCACCCATTAAAATACATGTGGCTCTACCACTGATTACAATCCACTGCCATCCACTTTCCTTAAGCGGCGTCGTTCTAATGCAAAACCACCCATGTTACCTCTTTTTTTTTAAAAAAAATAAAATAATATCTAAGGTAATAAAAAGATACTTTAGGATACTGACTGATACTAAAAAAATACTTCATGATCTTGAAAAATTATCTTAGAATCTTAAAAAAAAAAATTTAAGATTCAAAGATAATTTTTCAAGGTCATGAAGTATTTTTTTTAGTACCAACCCGTATCCCCAGTCAGCCTCCTGAAATATCTTTTTAGTATCAGTCAGTACCCTGAAATATTTTTTCAACTTCCTAAAATAAATTTTTAAAATCATGAAATATTTTTTCAGTATCATGAAGTATCTTTTTAGTACCCTAGATATTATTATATATAAAAAAAAAAGAGGTAGCATGTATGGTTTTGCGTCAGAATGACACCGCTTAAGGGAAGTGGATGGCAGTGGATTGTAAGAGTAGTGGACCTAAGCCGGTTCCTTTTTCAAGTGCGGTTAATTAGCAAGTTTACTATGAACCCTTTTTTAAATAATTAAATAGGTAGGCATTAACTGTTTAAGATAACAAACAGGATCAAACATGTGACCTTGTAGGAAAGTTCTCATGTCACTAGGTTACAAAACCATATACACGATTATTAGATATTTCATTTTATACTTTTATTGACCTTTTCGTTAATCCATGAACATGATCTATATATAGACACATAGACCCATAGATCCAAACATCTCGATCGGAAAAGAATCAATAATAGAAAAAGAATCGGAATTGATCGATATATCTCTCGAAACAAACGAAGAGGAAACAAAAGACAAAACATAAATCATGGATCAACTAAACCCTCTCAGGGACTTGCTTATGAATAAGAAAGAGGCAAAGCAAGTAAGTTATGTTTACAGAAAGATGTGTATTGATGGGAAGATGAGATTATTTACTTTGATCAAAACATTTTCCCTTGGAATGAAAAAAAAAGGAAGTAAAAAAATAGTAGGAGGAATTTACTTTCAAAAATAGTTTTTTATTTGCTATTTTTAAAATTTTTCCATTCCTAATGTATTTCCTCTTGCTTTCCCTTCCATTCAAGCATAGCCTTCATGTCTAAATAACTAACATTATTTACACATGCGAACACGCTTACAGGTGGTACGTGTTCGTGTTGTGTGAACCCACGGCAATTTATCCACTTTTGCGGAGAGTTGATTGAGAACATGTATGATTTCAACTTGTGTTGGTATAAAGCTGATGGGAATATGGTTCTTTATTTTGATTGTATAAAAGCTATTCATTTGATTACAAAGACTTATACACTAGGATTCCTTTTAGAGTCTTTTTTTAATAAAGTAAGAATTAAACCTAAGTCCTCCTCTAACTTTGTTATCTAACCAATTCATTTTAAATTATTTATTGGTATTTTTGCCTCTTTTAAAACTTATTTGTATTATAAGCCCCTTGAAAAAACTTTATTCTTAAAATTGCACCTTAAATCTTAAAAAAATGATAACATTACCCCGTTAAACTGGTTTTGCTAAACTAGGTTATAGAAACCGTGTTCCGGTTTAAAATAATTTTATTTTATTTTATTATAATTTTTTTTTTAAGGAACGAAATTGTGGCCAAAACAATTTCCATGAAGCTGCGGTCAACGTTCACTGAGGACATTTAATTTGAACGAATATATCCATCAATGTGAAATTTACATTCACACAATACGTTTTCATAAAATAATTTCAGAACGAAAATGTGCAATCGTACAGCTTACGGGTCAAAGCGATTCTCTGTTTTTTTTTTTTAAAAAAAAGAAATTATTTCATTAATTCCCGTGACACTCTCTAGTCTCTTTCGTGTGATAAACATTATATTGGACTTTGCAGGAAATTTGTGTGAATTTTCTGAAGAAAATATTGTTAATTATTATGAAATAATATCACTTTTGGGATGAATATATATAGTTTGACCAATCACGTTGACCAATATAACTTAATCCATTGACTATTCCCTCTGGTTCTAATTATAGGACCAATTTTATAGTATAATTTATACTAAAAACTTAGTCTTATAATTAAAATCAAAGGTAGTACAAGTGACGTCTACAATTTTTAATGTCTTAATTTTCAATGACTTTGATGCAGTACAGTGATGCTCAAATCTCAGTTCCTTCACATTTTCCCTTCACGAGAAGCCACGTTACCGAGTACCCACGTATAATCAAGCACCTGGTTTAATAAATTTACTTGAGGTCAGATTAATAAAATTTGATTCTCTCCAATCATATATTTTTGGGTTACTAATATTGTTGATACTTAACATTCAATCGAATTTTGAGTTTGACACTTCTAGGTTATGGTTTTAAATTGCATTTTTTAGCTTCTAATTTTATAAATACTTAGTCTGATGAGTTTATTGGTGATAATTAGGTTTAGTTAATGACGTTAAGCATACGAATTAAAACCAAAGTTTTTAAAGGCTGTACAGTGACGACATTCATATACTTTTAATAAGTTTTGATTTTAGTTATTAAATTTAATGGTTAATGTTGCTAATCCTTGACCAAATTTTTATAAACTATAAGGATTGAAAACCACAATTTGAAACTATAAAAATTAAAACCAAAATATGACTAAGCTATAAGAACTGATGGTTCTAAATTTAGGTATTTACCTTATATATTTTTTATGGAATACTCATCCGTTCCTATATGTAGGACTTGGTTTAAGGGTGAATTTTGGTCCTAATGTAAGATCTTTTTCAATTTTATCTTTTATATTAGTCCTTTTTTTTTTCTGAATTTAATATGTCTAATTTAAAAACTGATATTCTCTCCCATTCTTATTTAACATATTTTGGGGTTGATTTTATCCTAAATATAAAACATATTTTCTATATTTGTCATTAATGTTCTTATAATGCACACCTATTGATGCCTTTTCAATAATAATCGAGGAGGAGAGAGAATGAGAGAATTAAAGAAGATGACTATGGTATTTTAGAAAATATATGTTATACATAATAATTTAACTAATCTTCTTAATATTATCAAATCAAGTAAATATATCTAATATTAAGGATGGGGGAGAGAGAGTGTGTGTCCTATTTTCGATTGGAGAATAATCTTATAGAAGGAAAAATAAAAACGATAGTAATTCAATTTGACCAATAAAAGAAGTGTTGTCCCTTATCCGCTAAAGAGTTGAAAGAAATAAATAATTAGTACTGAAATTTACGTTGGAATAAAATACATATTCTGGCATTCTGCCAAAAAAAAAAAAAACCCTACAGAGTACCATGCAAATATGGATGATCTCTATTGAGAGATATCAACCGAATTAAAGCATTAGATTATGATCCGATCCAATGATGTTGAGATAAACATTTCTATTTTTCAATAAATAACCTTGTAACTCTCTCGATCCTATGTGACATTAGCCACAAAAACATGTTGGTCGAAAAACGAAAGGGCCACAAGTATTTTTATTTTTATTTTAATAAAAAAGGGGAAAAAAAGAGAGAGATAACAAACTGGGCATCGAATACTATGGGTCAGGTAGTAATTTACACTAAGTTTCTGTAAGATAATTACAGATTGACCTAGAGGAGTCAATGGTCAAAGTATTCGTTGATTTTATGTTTCCGTTCTTCCACAAACAATTCTTCCGAGGAAATGAATCTGCACTATATTAGTGCTAAAGACTCGAGATTCTTTTGATCAAAGCATTTTACGTGGAAATAATACTCAAAATGTATACTTTTACTTTTTTGGCTTGAGAAGAAAATATTTCATTAACTCACTTGATGCTCTCTAGTCTCTTTTGTCTGATAAATACTAGGAATATGTTGGATTTTGTCTTTGAAGAAAATATTGTTAAATATTACTACCTCCGGTCCTAATTATAAGAGCTAGTTGATTTTTTTTTTGGAAAGATTAAAGAAGCTAAATAAGTTACTTAATCATTTCATTTGTTGTATATTTTTAAATTATATATTAGTTTATTAGTTAAATTAATTAGTTTGAAGAAAAAAATAAAAATAAAAATACTCTAAAGTAATTTAATTAGCTTCCTTAATTTCTCCAAAAAAGTCAACTAGTTCTTATAATTAGGACTGGAGGGAGTATGAATTAAAATAAGATTACATTGTGGACCAATTTTGATGGCATAATGCTTGACACTTCATCAAAGTCCATATAAGTGACGTCCACATATTTTATAAATGTCTTAATTTTCAATAACTTTGATGTTAAAATTTCAGTTCTTCGCATTTCCCCTTCACCCTAAGCCACGTTAAGGAGTGCCAACACATTATTATTCCCTTTAATCTTTAATATAAGACATAATTAGATAGTTGATCTTAGTTCAAAATATAAAACATATTTATTATATTTATCAATCTTTTTCTAATTTATGATACTCCTTTAATAATAATCAAACAAGAGAGATGTAGAGGGAATTAAGGAAGATGATTAAGGTATTTTAGAAAAAAAATATGTCATATTAGCTTACTTAACTAATTTCATTAATCTTACCAAATTAGATTAACGAATTTTATATTAAGGACTGAATGAAGTATTAAGCACTTGGTTTAATAAAATTACTCTAGGCCAGGTTAATAAATTGGATTCTCTCCAATCATGTATTTTTAAGTTAATATTATTGTTAGTCTTTATATTTTGATTTGGTCTGTAGAGTTAAATTATTGGTTTTAGTCTATATTTTATGAGGACTCAATATAAATTTAATTGTGTTAACTTTAATTAAGGGTGTTAAGTATATTTAGAGATTAAAATCAAATCTCATTATAAGTATAGGAATTAGAACAAAAACTTATCCCTATACTCTTAAAAATATCATTATTTCTAATTGAGGTTGAAGAAATGCTTTGGATTAAAAAGGGATGATATGATAACATGAGTTCTATAGCAAAGTTGGTGACTTTCCTATCTTCTTAAAATAATTTGGAAGTTAATTTTGCATCAAGTCGATCTAATTGAAAACTCTAAGCAATAGATTTAGGTCCAATCTACGTAATTAATGACTAATCTTACAATTGTATCATAGTTATCTCTTAAATAAATTGTTAAACATCACTTGATGTGTATTTAAAAATCATTTTAATGCACTTGTTTTTTCTTAAATGAGAGCACAATTCTGAGGTTCAAATTGAAATAAATTCATCATAGATACTAGTAATCACATAAAATGCATAACTTCATCAATTCAGAAGAAAATATATTCAATATAAAATATAATCCAACACAGGAGTAATCCAAATAGACAAATAAAAATTTATCTAAACCTCATGAAGCATGTATCAATACAGAATTAAACTTTGCTTTATAACATGTTAAAGCTCTAGCACCTTCTTCATCACAAAAACCCAAGAAATTTAGCCTCTCATACTGTTAAGTACAGCCACAGATTCTTCAGCAGTTATTTCCATGGAATCAGTTTGAAAAAAGCCGAATTAGATGAAGAATGATATGTCTATCGATTCTTTGGTGAAGAAATATAATGGAGGAAAATGAATTGACTGCTTGGAACGAAGAGAGGAAAAACGGTGGCAATGGTAAAGGTAATAGTGAACTTGCAAAGCTTGGAAGTATCGAGTAAATTATATGGAGGAGAATCCTATGAACTTCATTCCTTTCACAGTTGTGTAAAGTAACTATAGTCTTATATTATTTCTGCTTCCAGCAATTTCTATGGAATAAGCAACCTACTGGCAACAAAAAGTTATTGCTAGAATGTTTTCGCGTATCCAAGTAACTGACTCGAGTTTCAAATATTGTGGCACAGGTGTCTCCTGGTATTATAAAGTTTTATAAAATAGACATGACCTTTTTAAAATGGGGAAAAAAATGACAAAATGTAATAACATTTTTGTCATTTTACCCCATTTTAAAAAGGTTTTGTATATTTTTATACCCAATTGTAAAACCCTAATATTCAAAATTCACGGAAACATTGTATTTTGGCAAATAATTAGTAAAAATACGAAGGTGAATTTGTGCCTCAAAAAAATTATAATCTATTGATTATTATACTTCACTTTGGAATTAATTAACCAATGGTTAATTATGAGATATTATTTAGGGGCTATAAAATATGGTATAAATAGCACATAAAATAGTAGCTAATTTATAATCAAAGAAGATAAGAAAAGGGTTATGAAAACCCTTAGCCAAATTAACATAAATTAGCAATTAATAATGAGCAAATTAACTTATGCTAATTGAGATAAGTGGCTTATGATTTCAACTTGATTAAGGGCAATCAAAGACAATGAAATAAGTAGAGATTAAAGTGCATAAAGATTGTCTAAATAAGCACTAGCTACCATGATTAGTTAACAAACCAATTATACAATGACACTTGTGATTAAAGAGTAAATAAACACTTGATTAAGATGTTAATCAAAACTTAATGAAACAACCCCAAAAGTCAACAATGGAACCAGCCAATCAAGAGATTTTGACACATGTATTAAGATCCAATGGTTGTCAATTAATCTTGTAATTAAGTCCTAAATCCTCAAGTAATTAAACTAGCCAATAGGAGACTTAAACCATTGGATCATTGCCACATATAAAGCACATCCAATGGCTAGGAAAGAGAGGGGAGGTCGGCAGCCATGTGGAGGGAGATGATGGAGTTTGATAAAGTGAAAAATGATCCAATGGTAAGGATGAAAGATGAGAAGTTGGATCACATGTAATGAGATTCACATGAGCTTGATTATTTTTCCTATAAATAGAAGGCTCATTCTCTTCATTTTTCACACTAAAAACTCAATCAAAACTGATTGAGATAGAGAGAAAGGCGAAATGGAGAAGAGAAAAGGAGGAAGAAGAAGTTCAAGATCTAAAGGTAATATTTTTGAGTTTAAGTTTTTGGTTCTTAGTAGAGCCATTATTACAAAAAATGGATATTACTTTCCTAAAGGACGTCCTTCTTTTAAAAAGGAAAGTAGCGGTGACATTCTCGTAATAATTTTCCTGAACTTTGAGACTTAAGCGTCCTAAGTCGCTAACGGTATTCATTTTCTTCATTTTCTTGCTGGGGAAGGAGAATGTCAATACAAGGCACTTCATGGAATGCTTGAGCCCTTGGAGATGGCAAAAGGGTGTCCCAAAATATATTTAGGATGCCTAAAATTAGTTATTTGATGTATTTTTGAGAAATTTTGGGAAGTGTTTTAGCGCCAGGGAATTTTTTGGTGACCTAAAATATATTTAGGACACCTTAAATATCATTTCTGGCATCCCAAA
Organism: Acacia crassicarpa; assembly: GCA_034222035.1. Taxonomy (NCBI): domain Eukaryota; kingdom Viridiplantae; phylum Streptophyta; class Magnoliopsida; order Fabales; family Fabaceae; genus Acacia; species Acacia crassicarpa. Next base: position 21,253,022 of record JAWXYG010000012.1, read on the forward strand.
AAAGGTTTGGGACACCAAAAAGCATATTTAATGCATCCCAATCTTGGTTTGGCATGCCAAAAGTAGATTTAAAATAAATTATGGCGGATTTTGAGAAATTTTTTGGTGACACATTGGTGGGAAAAGGATTTTTAGTGTCCTAAAATATAGTTAGGACACCAAAAAGAGTATTTTTGATGTCCTAAAATTAATTTGGGATGCCTATGTATACATTATAAGAGTCCCAATTATTTCTTAGGATGCCTAAAGATCTGACAAATAAGCACTTGTCAAAAGCTTGCTCACCCACTCTCTTTGTACAACTCGTGCTTTCTCTCCCAACCATCTGAGTAAAACACAAAAGCCAAAGTTTTAGACCCTTTCCTTAGGCACTCTTTCAGACCCAATGCTCGATCCACTTCACTCACCCAATGCCGCTGCGAGCTCGTCTTGTTGTTGCGCTGTGAGCTCACTCACCTGATGTCGTCGCGAGTTCGTTTGGCCCCACCAGTTCAAGTTCACCCTAGTGCCTTCACCTTTAGTTCAAGTTCACCTCCTTTCTCACCAAGTTCACCTCCTTTCATCTCCTCTCTCAGCTCCATTCTCAGTTTACCTCGGGTTCCTCAGATCTACACCTCTAGGTCCTCAGATCTCACTACTACAAAATACTAAAACGACGACCTAAAAAAGACTCAAAAGACGACCTGATTTTAAGGGACGTTGGGGACAGAGTAGTAGTTTGTTATATATTAGGCGACCTGAATACAAATCAGGTCGCCTAATATTAGGCGACCTGATTTGCATTCAAGTCGTCTAATAGAAGGAGCAAGGGTTTCAAATAGACTACCTAAATTGTTTCAGGTAGTCTATTTTGTAAAAAAGACTACCTAAATTAATTTTAGGTCACCTATTGAAGCAAAACGACTATCTTAATTGCTTTTAGGTAGTCTGTTTTAAAATAAATGTAATATTTTAAATGAAATAGGCGACCTGAAATCAATTTAGGTAGTCTATTTGGTTCAAAAGACTACCTAAATTGCTTTTAGGTAGTCTTTAAAAGACTACCTAAAAGCAATTTAGGTAGTCTTTTGAACCAAATAGACTACCTAAATTGATTTCAGGTCGCCTATTTGGTTCAAAAGATTACCTAAATTGTTTTTAGGTAGTCTATTTTGTTCAAAAGACTACCCATATGGATTTCAGGTCGCCTATTGCATTGTTCAGGTAGTCTATTTGATTAAAAAGACTACCTATATTTCCATTCAGGTCGCCTATTTGTCAAAATAGACTACCTAAATATTGTTCAGGTCGCCTTATAATAGATTTTTTTTTAAAAAAATTTGTTCTCGCTCTGTTTGTCCAATATACTGCAAAACTGAATACTTCACAATTCACAATTACAGCAGGCAATTCATAACTCAATTACAGCAATTAACTGCCAAATTCATGTTTTTCTAACACCAATTACATCAAGGCAATAACTCAAAATGTACAAGTTTTTACCATAATATACTCAGCCAACCATAGCAAAATTCAAACAACGTTAACGGTAGATACATGTCCATGATTCACAACAAAACTATAGTTACAATCAATCAAATTCAAGTCATTCAGTCAAGTCCCAGACTTAGAAACTATCCGCTGAACAAGTTGCTACAACAATTTAACTATACCACTGCAAAACAGAACCAATTTGTACAATATTTACAAGGGAAGGCCAGACAGAGCTAAGTCATACCACACCAAGTCATACCCTAACAATAGATTAACTTGCAAGTGACCCATGTTCAAGAAGATATCTAGCCAGCATGTCTCGAGTCGAATCCAGGTCATCCTGTGAGTACGGCTCCTCAGTTTTCCAATACTGTAAATTGGAAAACAAGGTATAATTAACAACTGAAGTACCACAACATAAAATATTATCATTTGAGGATCACAGAGCATTACGTACGTTTCCAAAGCCAGTAGTTTTTCCGTTGGAAACGATAGTTTGCATCCAACTGATGACGTAGTATCCGCACTCGGTGTTCCCTGGTTGTTGATGGCACTATAAATCAAACACAAATTGTTAGAACGAAAGCTATTGTGGCACAGAAAAACACTTGAATTGAAACTACTTACCTTGGGGTAAAACCACTTCGGTCCACCCTAGTCTCTTTGTCCATCAAGATCTCTATACGTCCTAAGAGCCCTATCATCATTAAAATGGAAATTAACAGACATGAAAACAATTCATTTAAAAGACGAATCGATGATTTAGACAAAAATTTACTTACTCGGCAAACATGCTTTTGATATCCTCGGTTGGCCTGCCACTTATAGAATCATACCAATAACATGCATTTTTAGAGGGGCAAACTACACACAGGGTCCAATGAGCACTACAACATATACATATTCATATTAAACTAAGATAAGAAAACAATTAATTCTTAAAAATCTTATATAGACAAAAAAAAATACGTACCCTTCATGTATTGGCGCTAGATAACAAGTCGATTGTAGGTCACCCATTGCTAACCCAGCATAAATGGCCCTCCTCGCTAACTTATTGCGAGCCGAAGCCGTGCTTCCAGGACATAAGAATCTGAATGAACCCAATAGGCCTCCCTTTTTGCACAGGTCGTGGCATACACTATGATCAAAATAAAATGATAGATGTTGTTGAATATATTAAATAAAAAAATAGTAACTGACATAATTAAAGGGTACAAAAAACTTACAAGATTGCAAGTTGAAGCCACTGTATATCTAAATCTTCCATATGCATAAACTCTGTCAGATCTTTCTTGTCAATATTGATCGAATATGACTTGTCTGCACCGACAACGCCAGAAGGCATCTGCAAGCCTATAGAGATGATGTCCTTGGTGAGCTCTCGCAGCTGTGCTAAGTATGGAAATACGTCCGCAGCTTGTTCATGCTATGAAGACATAATAAACAGATTACGAGTGGGTTAGCAATGAAAATCAAATGGGAATCTAGTCAACGTCAATCAGTAAAGTATAGAAATACCATTGGAGGTGTCGTCCCCATCTCAATAAGATAATGCGGCCAAAGGATGAACGATGTGGTGGCAGCGCTGAGATCTAGAACCTCCTCATCATCAATCGGGATGGCTGTCTTTTCTTCACCCTCTCGCACACTTCTTACAGTCACCCTACGTAGGTCTTGTGGAATTTGCATATTGTGGTGTGTGGTTTGTTCTGGGTAAACAAGACCATTGGCAACAATACGCCGGTGTGGGTCATCCAAATATAGGGTGCAGGGTTGTCCACCCTGTGGAGTGTGAGAAGGCTCGCCAATATGTACATCTGGAGAGTGATGAGAAGGTTCGCCAACAGGTACATCTGGAGCGTGATAACTTTCTTTACTGCTTGGGAAGGCCAGAGATTCCTGGTATGTAGGCTGCGTATTTTCCCTCTCTTGTATCATAGCCCTCATTTCACCCCGTAGTTGTGCCATAACCTCATCTACGAGGGACGCTCGAATTTTGGCTACAAGTTGAGGGCTAGGGTTGTCATCGTCATGCGAACAAGTAGCACGCCGTCCAAAAAATTTCGCGACGCTAACTCCCCTCGGCTCCCCTTGAACAGCATCAAGGTAATCCGGCTTCCCAATCGCTGTGGACAAAATGTCCATCCGTGTACCCGGCGTGAATGAACCTTGGCTGCTCTGCTGCTCAAGCGCATCCTGTATCAAAGGATTATTCATAAATAGTTACTAAACGCTAAAAATATGAAACAACAGAGGCTATTATTTAATACTTCTAATTTAACTACTTACAATCTTCTTGGCAACCTCAGCCACATCCTCATTTACGAAATTCTCACCCCTCTTCCTCGCAGCTATCCATTTTTTGTGACGAGGAGGACGCTCCGGGGCCTGGATAACAGTGGAAGGATCGGATTGCGAAGCTTCCTTCATTCTCTGCAACTCTTCTTCCATCAGCTTCCGTTCAAGCTTCCTATAGCCACCCCGAGACAACAGATGCAGATACTTATTTCTCGCTTGCCTCTCTCTATTGGCCTGACTTTGTTCCTGTCACACGAAAACAAATAAATTTGAGCCTTCGATGTCAAACCAATGCGAACTAAAAGATAAGATATGAAAGAAATTTTACAAGAAATTGAGGACTTTGGCGTGACGCCACAAACTCCCGCCAGTCCTCTGGAGAAATGTAATCATAGTCCTGACATGGGTCCTTGTCCTTCTTTGCCCCTCTGATATACTTTTTAGTGAGCTTGTTCTTCAAGTCTTTCCAACGCAGACGAACCTCGCCCATCCAATGCTTGTACATGGCCTTATTGTTAGGCACATCATACGTTTGCTGCAAGGTAAAAGATAGAAGATATTAGACAAATTAAGTAATAAAACTAAAGATACAAATGCTTTATGAATCGAAAGTGAGATACCAAAAGTTGTGCCCAGATCAACTCCTTCGTTTTCTGAGGAACCAACTTCCAATCAGAGATAACAATGCGGACTTTGCTTCGAGCCAGATAGCCTACGTAGCTAATGAAATTGTCTTCCTCTGGACCAATCGGATTCATATTGGCATCGAACTCCACATGCAGTCTCTTTTTCTTACCCTGACGACGTGCAACTAAAGCACCCATATGTGTGCTACCTCTACCCTTTCTCACCACCGGTACCTCATCTCCGCTATCACTCGATGACTCGGCAGAGCCAGACATGTTAAACCTGATCATCAAAGACAAATCAATAATGTTAGATAGGGTTATTCTTAAATAATAAACAAATGATTAAAATGAACTAACATGTTAAACTTGTACAACAATAACATAACACTTTTTTCATAACTTAAGATCTTACTTTATATGGTCTCCCATATTCCTTCAGAATGATCCTTTCTTGGAGCATATTCTTCATCATCTACCAATTCTACTTCACGTGTTATAGGTGGATTTGTTGTGAAAGGGAGTGTATCGTTCAGGTTCAAGGATTCTTCACCATACGTCTGTTTTTTACTTTGAAGTACAATGGACATTTTGTTATTTGCAGGATCTGTAACATAAAACACTTGCTTCGCCTGGCTTGCTAGAATGAATGGATCGTCTCTATGACCAAGTCTTTGAAGATCAACCAAGACAAATCCAAATTTAGGATCTATTACAACAGCATTATTGTTAACCCACCGACATTTAAATAAAGCAACTTTGAACTTGGTGTAGCTTATCTCCCATATTTCTTCAATAACGCCATAATAGGCCATTGATGCTAACACCGGGTTTTTGTCTTTCGAACTTGAAAAGTGCATGGATTCTACTTCAACCATCACCCCACTATTTTGCACAGAACTTCTGTCATCTTGGTCTTTTGTGTAGAAAGAATATCCGTTTATATCATAACCTGTCCAAGTGATGACCTGATAAGAAGGCCCCCATGCTAACCACTCGATTGTATCCGACACTCCGGTCTCGTGTGAAACCTTCTCCTCGAACCACTTTATGAACGTCTTCTTTTGCTCATGAGCGATTTGCATGTCATTCTTCCTTGGATTCTTACTCTTCAAACTCTTTCTGTGTTCATCAATGTATGGTTGAACTTCTTCCATATTATTCAAGATGTACAAGTGTGCTTGCAACACCTCTTCACGAGGCTTATTCTTCAATTTGATTCCTCGAGTTCCCTCACTTAAACCCTTATCATGCTGAGATTGTAACGTCGCCCCTGATAGATAATCTTTACAGAACTCCATAGCCTCTTCGACTACATATCTCTCAACTATTGAGGCTTCCGGTCGATAAGGATTTTTAGAATACCCTTTTAAGATCTTCATGTATCGCTCGAAAGGGTACATCCACCTTAGGTAAACTGGACCACAGAGCCTTACCTCCCTTACCAAGTGCACTATCAGGTGCACCATTATATCGAAAAATGCAGGAGGGAAATGCATCTCGAGTTGGGACAAAATAATATAACCCTCATTTTCCAATTCATCCAACTTTTCAATGTCAATGACTTTGTTACATATGGCATTAAAGAAAATGCACAATTTTGTTATAGTGGTCCGCACTTCATCTTTCATAATGCCCCTAATAGCTACTGGTAATAGTTGTTGCATCAACACATGATAATCATGGGACTTCATTCCCACTAACTTGAAATCGTCCATTGAAACACACCTTCTCAAATTTGAAGAATATCCTTGTGGAACCTTAATGTCATATAGACACCCACACAAACTTTTTTTCTCCGCTTTTGACAGCGTATGAGCTGCTGGCTCCATGTATGCCCTCTTACCATCTTCCATTACTCGTGGATGTAGCCGTTCTCTTATTCCCATATCAACCAGGTCTAGTCTCGCACTAATTCCATCCTTAGTCTTCCCTGGTATGTGCAAAAGAGTACTGACAAGGCTATCACAAACATTTTTTTCCACATGCATCACATCAAGACTGTGTCTCACATCAAGACTACGCCAATATGGAAGATCAAAGAAAATTGATCTCTTCTTCCATATATTCTTCTCACCCGCAATCCTTTTCTGGTTACTCAATATGACATTGATATGCATCACCCGACTATAGACTTCCTCTCCGGTTAATGCCTTTGGAGCCGTTCCATGCTCCGGTAAGCCGTTAAAACGCTTTCTTAACTTACGATACGGGTGGAACCGATCAAGAAACCTCCTGTGACCGAGGTAGACCGTTTTCTTTCCATGCTTTAGTTGCTGGAAGTTTGTGTCAGCTTCACATATTGGACATGCTTTATGCCCCTTCACACTGTACCCAGACAAATTTCCGTATGCAGGAAAGTCGTTGATCGTGGTAAAAATCATTGCACGCAACTTGAAGAACTCCTTCTTATATGCATCAAACACATCTATGCCTTCCTCCCACAACTTCTTCAAATCCTCAACCAAAGGCGCCAAGTACACATCGATATTGTTACCGGGCTGTTTTGGTCCAGAAATCATCATAGACAGCATCACATACTTGCGTTTCATACATAGCCAGGGAGGTAAGTTGTATATTACAAGAAGAACCGGCCATGCACTATGGGTACTGCTAAGAGTTCGATACGGATTGAAGCCATCTGTACAAAGCCCCAGCCGAAGGTTTCTTGGCTCACTGCCAAATTGAGGGAACATTTCGTCTATTTTCTTCCATTGCAGAGAGTTAGCCGGGTGCCGAAGATATTTTCCATCGGATATTCTCTCATCAGAATGCCATCTCAACTGCCTCGCCGTTGCTTCACTAGTATACAGACGCTTAAACCGTGGAATTATTGGAAGATACCACAATGTCTTCAAAGGTTGCCTTTTTGTTGTCTGCTCTCCAGAAACACTACATTTCTTCACTTTGTATCGTGAAGTTTTACACTTCGGACACTTATCGAGGCCTTCGTACTCATTTCTGTATAATATGCAGTCATTAGGGCAACTGTGTATCTTTTTATACTTCATACCCATCGTAGATAAGATTTTCTTGGCCTCATACATACGATTTGAAAGTACATTATCATTTGGCAACATATCACACAACAATTCAAGCAACGACGTGAAACTGCTATCGGTCCACCCAAAAGTTGCCTTTAAGTTGACCAAATGTAAGGTCCCAGTCAACCGTGTATACTTAGTACACCCAGGGAACAAAGGTGTCTCTGCATCACTCCGCACGCTATCATATTCATGCGGTTGTGCAAAGGATTCGACCTCAACATCATGAATCATTCTCTCCATTCCATCATCATCTACGTCAACCTCATTTTCGTGGGATGCACTAGGTGTTACCTCCTCACCATGCCATATCCACGTTGTGTATCGAAGGTTTATTCCATCACAAATTAGGTGATCCCTTATATCAGCAACATCCCTTCGAATCCCATTTAAACAATTAACACATGGACAATAATACATCCCGTTTTTTGTAGTCACATTCCTTCTAGCAAATTCAATAAACTCTTCCACCCCTTTCGCATATTCTTCGCTAGTTCTCAAAGCATTCATCCAACTATGACCCATTTTATTATCACCTAAGACATTTCTAACAACAGTCAAGTTCATAACAATTTCAAAAAATTTCGGCAGCATTTCCCCTCAACAGTAAGACATCCCAAAATTTCAACAACAAACCATTTCAACTTAATTCAACAAAACTTACTAATTAAGGCAATTTAGAAAATATCAGCTATTAAATCCAATACTTTCATCAATACAAAAAACGAAAATATATCTAAGTTGTCTAAGTCATAAACTATAACTTATGGACATCTAAGCATCATTATCAATACTACAAAGTTTATCTAGTTCAATGCACATGAACAAAAAAACAATATTTAACTATAATGATGAAGGGCAGTGGCGGACTCAAGATTTTCAGCAACCATCATGAACAAAGACAATTGTAAAAATAGCACTCACCTTTAGATATTCCACAAATAGGTTGACTTGGGACGGAAATAGGGAACCCAATACAAGAGTAGGTAATTCACAAACACTCTCTATGTCGATGCTTTTTTGCTTCTCTTCTGCCAAAATTTTAAAGTGAAAAGACATGAACCAAGAAAACTACCAATTTCCACCCTAAGCATATCATTCAACCAATAGAGTTAAAAAGTGATGAAGTAAGGAAATAGAGATATTACATATGGGTATGGTGAAAGTGGTCTTTGGATCCCAAGAACTGACGCTGCCTTAACTTCAGCAAGAAGAATTGGATAAGGATGCTTCTGGTAAAAAAGCAAAATCATTTCTACTCTTCAGTATAAGCCTCAATATCCATATAGAGTGACAAAGACAGAAAAACAAAGCATGCTCCAATGTTTCCTCATCTTTTCTACATATCTGACACAATGGGGTATTTATGTGTTTCCTCATTCACTCTATTTTTTTCTTGGATTTTTTGAGAAATTGTTGAGGTAAGAAATGAAATTTGAATAGGATCCTTGTTCTTTGCTTATTTCAATATAAATGTGAAAATGATACAGTTTCAATAAAAGTTATGATGGGACGTTATTCACTCACCTGCTTCACTTTTGAATTCACAACTTACTCCAATTTATTCAACTCTGAGTTATGATTCCTCCTCAATTTCCTAATACCCCAAAATAAAAACATTAATACTCTAATTATCTATATATATATCATCACATTAACATTGGATAATCAAACAGCTAGAATAATGAGCCAAAGGAGATGCAAAAATCTATCAAAAAGCTTTGTCAGAGACTTCAATCACAAAGTAATGCCAGATCCTTTTCAGATTTCACTTCGTTAATGGGCATATTTTAGAAATCTATGTAACATCTACTTTTAAATTACTACTTGTTAGCAGAAAATTGTATGAAGAGGAACATTCATTATAAGAGCTTTTTTTTTTCTTGACAACTGTAAGTGAGAATCATATTAGCGTTAAAAATAATAAAATACATATAAAAATAGTTTCTTGTAAGGGTACACAATATGAACATGATTGGCCATACTCATGACCAATAGATTACCTTCTCACAACTCGTATACCTAGATGATGTTACGTGATAACTTCAGCTTATTCTTTCACATTATTTTACAATCTCAAGATAAACCAATAAAGTTGATTTGTAAGCTCAGAAGTCCATGAAAACAATTCTCCAATTAGCAGAAGCCAAAGGTATGTGTTTTTTTTTTTTTTTGTGGGGGGGGGGGGGGAATTGAGCTTGGCATCAAAGAAAAGGCTGATAGCTAAGTTTATAAGTGAAAGTAGCTCAGATAAGCTTCACCTCAAGTCAATGTCATGTTAATTCACAATAGAATAAAAAATCTATATGTAATATTAATGTACAAGAAGCTGTACTATTCATAAGCCATGAACCCTCAGATTCTGTGCAAAGTATGGGCCAACAATTTACTTAAAATTAAAAATTTCAAGAAAAAGTTATTAAATGCATACCTGAATTCCAATCGTATACAACCAGCGGACAGTGCTGAATTTGGATACCTTCCTCCCACCCCCAATTTCAATCTCAAGGGTTGAACTGGAGATTAATTGTGATATCAAGAAAGAAAGATGCAGGTAAACAGATACAAAGAATCAGTATGTAGTACAAAATGATGACTGAAGAGTCAGAGTAATAAATCAGTATGTAGTACAAAGAAATATGACAGTTGAAATGAAAGGCAGCAAAAATGAATTAGAAGAAAACACAACTGTGCATTTTACTAGAGCTAAGGCACATCAAATGAATTGGATATTAAGTGAGAAAATGCTTACCATAAGTGAGATAAGGCACATCAAATGAAAGGCAGCAAAAATCAACGAGTTGTATAATCCTCCATGATAGGAATCAAAGGATATAAATTCTGACACCATAAGTACAGGTTTCTTCCTAAGTTCCTCTCACCAGAACAAGAAATATGTCATAACTTATTTTTATTACATATGCAAACATGAGTCCTTAACCAAGCCTTAACCGTTACATCACTCCATATAATAGTAACTGGACTTTTACTCTCTCCCTATCACTCAAATTTATATTCCATAAAGCATGGCCACTGTATGGAATTATGGCTTCCATAAATCAGAAACCACTTAGAAAAAGTCGAAAGAAGCATATCAGTTTCAGGAAATGAAGGAGAAACTACTTTTCATACACAAGCGACGAAACATATTGTAAACAATGCATAGCAGTCTCATAGAAAACAGTGTTACTGTCCAAAATTTCATAAAGCATGTCATCTAATCGTCAAAAGCAAATTTTAATAAATTAAATTATTATTTTAAGATAGAGCATTTGATGACCAAATTTTAATTTTAACGCCATGGGATTTTTTTCCCGTCAAGTAGTGAAACCATAAGCTAGAAAAAGAAACTCTGGAATTTACATCAAAACAGATCTAATGCACATACCTCCCAATTCTTCCTGCTATGCGACCATGAGATTTTGAAGACAAGTGATGGGTATAATGAGCTGCTACATCAAAAGAACTGGTGCCAAACTACATTATAGAAAGAGCTAATCTAAGTAAAGAAACATATGAATAGCATAAAAGTTTCTATAAGGAGGAGCTCAAGCAACTATTGAAAAGATGGAAGCTCATGGGTGATGAGTCATCACCAAGCCTTATCATGAAGCATACTATCGTCTTGCTCAGCCATGTCATGGCTTTTCCATTGTGATTTTCATTCATTTTATACTAATATATTATAAGACTTGTTAGCGGCAGCATTCAGAGCATGTACATGTTATCAATCACATTATTCATTATTGATGCAATGTCACCACCAAAATTTGCAACTTCAACTATTTGAGCAAATTCCAAGAGCTATAAACCAAACAAAATAATTAATTCTACAATTTAGTCCTTGTATGCATCGAACATGAGAATGCATATTTCCCTTTAAATAAGTAAAAGCATGCTAAATCTCGTGAATTTCTCATGAGGCTGTAATGTCCTATATTAATCCATCAACATACAAATACAGCCAGGAGAACTTCGTTAACCTGAGACGCTGTTAATTAAAATGCTGAAGATCCATGACCCTTCATTCAGCTGTTCAATCTCATCCACTGACTTCTAAATAATTCCTAATTTTATCTTAATTATGCAGAAAACAAGTACCTTTACTTCTCCAGAGGCAGATCTTCTCTCATCTTTCTTTCGCCACCCTACAGCTATAGATGATTGTGGCCCCAAAGCAACAGGGTTGCACGCCGAAACAGAGAAAGAATACCGAACAGGAATAGCGGCGAGATTGCAGACCGAAGAGGGTGAGACGCCGGCAGCAACCGTTGGGCGACAACGGTGAGCACAACGGAGGGAACGAAGGACTAGGGTTGCACGCTGGAACTGGGTTAGCTGTCTCCAAAATCGCGAAACTTCCACGCCCTACACCTCTCGCCAAAAACCCGTGCGGTTCTTTCTTTTCTTTTCTTTTTTTTTTCAGATCCGGGCCGTTACAAGTAGGGAAAGGAATTTGGGCGACCTGAAACCCATTTAGGTCGCCCAAAACATAAAAGTGGCGACCTGAAATTTGTTCAGGTCGCCCAAAACATAAATTTGGGTGACCTGAAACCTATTCAGGTCGCCCAAAACATAAAATAGGCGACCTGAAACTTGTTCAGGTCGCCCAAAACATAAAATTGGCGACCTGAAACCTATTCAGGTCGTCCAAAATGTAAAACTTTATTCAGGTCGCCAATAATAAAAAAAAACCATCCGGCGCCAAAAAGAAATAAGTTTAGCGCCAATATTAAAATAAACCACAACGGCGCCTAAGAATATTTTCTTATCAAAAATTTTATACCAAAAAAATTCTAATTTAGGCAACCTTAATTAAATTTAGGTCGCCTAAATTCAAAAATAAGCGACCTTAATTGAATTCAGGCCGCTTAAATTGGAGCAAAAAAATTTTAGACCAAAAAAATTCCATTTTAGGCGACCTTATTTAAATTAAGGTCGCCTAAATTCAAAAATAGGCGACCTTAATTGAATTCAGGTCGCCTAAATTCCGCTGAAGGCTCATTTTCCTTCGATATATTTACAAGATTGCCACTACCTTCATTTTTTACTTCCTATTTTTAAATAAGGACGTTTTTTAGGATAGTAATATCCAATATTTGTAGTAGTGTCTCCTTGAAAATTTTGCTACGAGATGGTGATGGCGGTAACAGTTTTGGCGTCGGATGATTGGTTTTCAGAATTAGAACGATTTCGATTGTTAGATCTAGATTTGGATTTTGGATTTTGTCTTTCATTATTCTGATTTGTTTTACTGTGATTTTGTGGGTGTGATTTCATCGGAGCTTTGTTTTCTTGGACCGATAGGCACGTGAGGATTTTTTCTTTAAAAATAAAAAATAAAACATTACCCATCCCAAATTGTGTTTTGGGATGCCTTAAAAAAATTTATGCGTCCCAAAATTTTTTTGGGATGCCTTAAATCTTCAAATCTACGTCCCTCAGTAAGACGTCCCTAATTAAAGGGACGTAAATCAGGGGAAAAAAACGGACGTTGTAAAGTTTATTTGTAGTAGTGAGCTTATGTTTAATTTAGGAAATGGTTAGGAAAATTCCTTTTCATGTTTTGAAGGTCTCTATTACTTTTAAAATGCAAAATGGGATGAAAAACAAGGAAGGAAATAATTTTTGAAAGCTAAAGAATAAAATAGCAAAAGTTAGAGAATTTCTAGTTTTAAACTTCCTACTGGCAGCGAATGTTGTGGCTAATATTTTATATATCAAATGAGCTTTAAAAATCATGAAATTTTGCATGAATAAAGTAGACATCCAGGTTTTCATATAAAATATGTAACGTTTTGAGCTCTAGACAAAGAGTTATATATTTTTGAAGTTAGGCCTTATTTTTGGAATTAATTATATATTGAACAATGATGAGAAATCATAAAATTGAGAATGATTCTTGAGGTTCTGGCTTATGGGAATATTTATCCTTGAAAATAGACATGTCAAGAGGCATGTAGATTTTTGAAGTACTCAAATTGGATTTTTGAAGAATTAGTTATGATTTTTCGAAGTTGCTGCAAAATCCTATTAGAAAATCCAGCAATGTGTTTTTAAAGAAAATTAAGGGTAATTATTGGATAATTAATCCACTAAGGGGTAAAAAGGTCAAAATAGGTTAAAATATCCTTTTTGATATTATTCTAGGAATATGATATTGATTATAATATCATATAAATTATAGAAAGGAAATAATCCGACGGTAACATTATAGGATATCCAAAGTCAGATTTAAAAGGTCGAGTGTTAGTAACTACGCGGTGAAAGGTACGGATGTGTACTGTAACTTTAACTCTAATGTATCTTGTTTGATTTATGGAGTTATGGACAAAATTAGGTCTTAAGTCATGTACTGTGACTAAGACTCGGTCTTAAGTCACCTGTTTGTTTACATTCAGATTGTTGTGGATTATAGTCATGATAATACCATTGGTTAAGTTTTCCTAGTGCTGAGGACATGTGGATTCGTGGCACTGGTGAGTGTAATACCTTAAAATTCATATTATATTTTGATAAATAATACCTATTAAAAATAGGTGAATATGTGGTCTCAAAATTTTGTAACTTATTTATTTTAATTTAGGGAATTTTCTCTAGGAATTAAGTTAACCAAAGACCAAATTTTTCTAATTTTCATTTAGGGATCATAAAATACAACAAGATTAAGCATAAAATAAATTGCCAATGCTCATAATCAACCTAAGAACCAATCACACTTTGACAATTATACCTAATAACATCTAAATCACTATATTAGGGGTGATAATTGGGGTTAATTATGGAACCCCCAAAGTCATAGTGAAGGACGATTTCACATGGGAAGAGAGAGGGAAAGATTAAAAAATAATATGTTCAAGAGCACATGTGTTTTGAAAAATAAAATCTTCAAATAGTTGTAGGATTTTTCAACACAAATGGAAGGCCAAGATTAAATCCAATAAAGCTAAATCCAAAGGTCCTAATTAATTAATTAACCAAAATCCTCTTGTAAATTGGTTAGCCAATGAAAAATCAAGGAAATAACCTTGATCCTCATGAAATTAAATCAACCAATTAGAGAATTAAGCTATTGATTTTTGTTGGTCAAATTGCCTTATGGCAAGCGAACCAGTCGAACAAGTAATAAAGTGAAAGTAGAGTATCGTCCCACAGAGACTGAGATACCAAGGAATGACGCTCGATTGCTATGATAGTTGTGAAAGCAGAAAATAAACACAATCAGGTTGAAAGGTTGTGGTGATTATGCTACTAGCAAAAGTAAACAAAATAACGGTAAACGTGAGAAGATATCAGTAAGAGGTTAGGCTTGACTCAGAGTCAGCCTTAAGTGCGTCAACCCCCCAGTTGCTCCACCCAATGCTATAGTGTCTACACTGTACAGCTTCCGTAATTGCTACAGTATAGCTGCCACTCACAAAGCTATTTGGTTAACCCACCTCTATAATCTACCGAAGCTTCCGCGTCCGATACATAGGATGCTAACTATACTCCTTCCATATTCCTATGGCAACTTTCTAGTTAGATCTTTGCTATGCTCAGGGTGTTATGGTTATGAGAGGTAGACCCATTCCTGAAGCCTACAATAATAGGTCAAGCCGTGCATGGGCTGCCTAGTAAACATTGTTTCTCAGAGGTCTAATCCTAACTCCTTGCCAGTAAGCTGAGGCCACAAATCTAGTCCTTAACTTCCATTAACCGACTAATGATTAAAACACCGATACGCAAACCAAATTTATTGAATTAAAAACTTGCAACTGGGTTCATTTGACACTTAAAAGATTCATCCTCGTCCAGCCATATAAAAATCAGTTCATGACTGACAAGGAAGACACGAAACAAACATTAACAGAATGACCCATGATCGAAATACGGAATAAACAAAAGGAAAACAGAAAGCTTGAACGGAGTTTTGGGGCGTGGATGAAGTCCTGTCACGTCACGACTCCACGTCGTCTTCTCTCCATCGTACTGCAGGGAAGGATGCTGGGTTGTCTTGAAAATCGCGTGCTTTGTGAACTTTCTCACTCTTGTCTTGAGTCTGCCAAAGATAGAATTCTGTCTAGGGCTCTCCGACTGCTTTAGGGTTCGCTCGGCTGCCTTTTATAATCGGGCTTTCTTGTGGCACAAGTTGCAGCAAGTTGAGACTTTCCTATTTCGTCGGGATCTATCGTATCTTCTGATTTGAGTAGATTAGATTGCTTTTGTTGATTCTGCGGGATTCTTCAAATCTTTTAGTTCTGATCCTCTGCATCTTCCATTCCGTTACTTCAGCAACCTCTCTGTCAATATCGCCCTTTTCTTTAATTCCTGAAATCATCTGGATAAAAAGGTCAGAATATAAGCCGCATAGCATTGCGTCCTCTACTTTGCTATAGCATTCGTGTGCCTTGTATTGCCCTTCGGTTTGCTGTCAGAATGCTATAGCATCGTATCAACTTTGCTACACAGTTTTTTTCAAAAGCATTGCGAATTATGCTGTTCTTAGCACATGTGGATGATATCTATCTCTCAGTCCCTATATCATGAATACATGCCTTTTTTGCTTGTTTAAATCACAATTAAGCTTATTTTTACCATTCAATTGAGCAATGAAGTATAGGGAAAATATGGTATGATTTGTGCTCATCAATTTTGCATGGTAAATGAATTAATCAATCAACCCCCAAAAGTCAACAAAAGGGGCGCATGAGTGTTGGAATAAATCTGATGGAATTTTGCAATGATTTTGGCTATTTAAAAACATATTAAATGATTAAAAGGAAAAGATGTCGGCCAGCACAATGGGAGAATTAAAGAAGTAAAGTTATGACATATGAAAAGCAAAATAATGGTTAAAGAATAAAGGGAGGCACGGTTCTTGGCTTGGGAAAGAAGGAAAGTCAATTATTTTATTAATTAAACAACACACACATGGGATAATTGGCACATGGGCAAGGGAACAAGATGGAAGAGGATGAGGTACTTGGGGATAGGGTTTTAATGGAAGTGGAAGAGGATAAGAGGAGAGAGAGAGAGAGAGAGAGGGTGGATGGAGGAGATTTAAACTTCTTCATTAAGTTTAAATCCAATGGTTAGGATTAAAGAAGAGGTTGGGGGTGATTACCATTGTTACCCTTAAGCTTTTCCTATAAATAGGCATCTTGAGCTTCTTCATTCTTCACACCAAACTCAAACCAAATAGGTGAGTTTAAGAGAAGAGTGGAGTAAAAAGGAAGAAAGAGTAGCAAGGTTATTTAAGAGGTAAGGTTTTCTAGTTCTTAAGTTCTAGTCTTTAGTTTTTATAGTTCTTGAGTTTAGATTTTAAATTCATAATTAATTTATGCTTTGATCTTAAATCTTCAAGAGTAGTTTTGTTTTCATTTTTTATGGTTAAAAATGAGTTTATTTTGAAAATTTGATGGAAAATATGGAGGAGTAAAATTCTTGAAAGTTGAAGATCAAAGTAGCGAAATTCTGGTAGAGTTTATGGTTGGGAGTTTTCTGGAGTCAGCCACGTTGAGGCTATCATTTTATGTAGCAAATGAAATCATTAAATCATGAAATTTTACAGGAATAAAGTAGACGTATAGGTCTTTCTAAATATATAAAATATGAATCATTTTGAGTTCTACAGAAGGAGATACAATTTGTTAAAGTTAGGCCACTGTCCTGAAAGTTAATCTGGAACAGCATTGAGAAACTTAAAACCTGGGAATGATTCTTGATGTTCTAGGTTCTGGGAATATTTTTCCTTGAAAATAGACATGTCAAGGATCATGAGGAATTTTGCAGCACCTCCTTTTGATTTTTGTAGAATTAGTTATGATTTTTCAAAGTTGCTGATAAATCTGCCCAGAAAATCCAACAATGTGTTTTTGAGAAAATGTAAGGGTAAAAATGGAATAATTAATCCACCAAGGGTATAAAGGTAAATTAAACCTTTAGGATATTATTCTAAGCAATATGATATTTATCAAATATCATATAATAATCTGAGATAATGTATAGGATATCCGGGAAGTCTAGAGTCGGGTTCAAAGGTCAGACATGTTGGCCATTACACGGTGAAAGGTACGTTCACGTATAGTAACTTTAACTCTCATATGTCTTGTATGGCTTTGATATGATTGGTTGATTCATGATTGATTGTTTTCCAAACTATGAATATCTGTCATATATTGTTTATACTTTTCATATGAGGCTAACTGTTACCTGAGGTCAGATGGGTATTGGACCTCAGATGTGTCTAAGGTTCAGGAAAGGAACCAGGATCGGAAAAGGGCAACAGTAGACAGAGTCGTGAAGAGGCACCGATGGACGGAGCCGTGAAGAGGCACCGGTTGAGATGAGAGACTAGGTTCTGGCATGAATTTGACTAGGTTCAGGAAAGGAACCAGGATCGGAAAAGGGCAACAGTAGACAAAGTTGTGAAGAGGCACCGATGGACGGAGCCGTGAAGAGGCACCGGTTGAGATGAGAGACTAGGTTCTGGCATGAATTTGACAATATTATTTCAAACCATTTGGTGTCTAGAAAGGGTTCGTCTATGTGGTTCAGTCAATAAGTCGTCGTGAATTCGGGGAAACTTCAACTAGAAAGGGTTCGTCTACGTAAGAATTGTAATTATATAAGCTCTGTAATGTTGTATCATATAAATATTCCTTCGGGATTATTTTTATATATATCAGCTTATGTCGGAACGTCATCATATGTCTGGGCATTTTATATCAGATAATCATTGTCCAAACATTAGTGCATGCTCTCTGTTTCCGCATTACTTTAAGCTGTAGCACCTCAAACTCTATCTATTTTTCTAAAACTAAGTGTCAACCGACACGATTTGAGATATGGAATTTGGGGTGTTACAGTGAGTGCAAACGCTGTTAACATTACATTTGTTGTGTGCTATGTATTATTATAATCTTACATTTATTGTGTGCTATATATGGTTGATGCTGAAATGTAATGAATATCTATCATATATATTGTTTATTGAACATGAGGTTAAGTGTTACCTTCTTACTTGATATTTAATTTGATTAAATCTCAACTCTAATGAAAGGTTCAGGAAAGGAACCTGGATCTGAGAAGGCAGCATGGACGGAGCCGAGAAGAGGCACCAGTGGACGGAGCTGTGAAGAGGCACCGATTAGAACGGTTGCCAGAAGAAGTCTATTAGGGCGTAGTTTTTGGCATGAATCTGATAGAGTTGTTTCAAACCATTTGGTGCCTAAAAAATGGTTGGCCTATGTGGTTTCAATAATTAGTCACTGTGAATGAGGGGGAGACTCGCACTAGACTAACACCGGCCTGGCCAATAGGTTTTATTAATTGTGTAGGATTTCAAGCTTTTGGTCTAGTTAACATCTATATTTGAGTCTATATAATTGTATCACGAATATTCCTTCGGGATTTTCAATGTAACCAGTATATGTGGCACATCAACATATATCTGGTATATATTATCAATTACTCATCGTCGAAACGATCATGTATGCTCTCCGTTCTACTTTACTCTAACCTGTAACATCGTCAATTGTATTGATATTCCTGATACTACATGTCATCAGACACAATAAGTAATAGGAAATTTGAGGTGTTATACTAATAGAACTTTATGAAATGCAATTTTGGGAAAACATTACGAGTATATACTTGGGCCGCAACAAAAATTAATCTTTGTTATTAAGGACAAAAATAAAAGCACTTTCTACGAGTGCAATTTTTAATGGAGCAAAATGCAATTTTTATACTGAAAATACAAATAATTCACTTTTTTTTTCTCTCTATCGAGAGGGTTCATCCTCGGATGATGATTGCAATTTTTAGAGTGAGATAAGTGTAAATTTTAGGGACCAAAATGTGATTGTCTCATTACAATACAAATCCTTCGTTCCGATTGGGAGATATTGATCAAAGCATTAGATTATGATCCAGTGATGTTGAGATAAACATTTCAATTTTTGAAAAAATACACTTGTAACTCTCCCGGTCCAACGTGACATGATCCACAAACATCTCGGCTGTAAAACGAAAGGCCACAAGTTTTTTTAGGGGAATATTGTATTTAGGTCCTAAATAAAGGAAAATACAAGAAATAATCTCTTAAAATCTCAAAATTGATGTGAAGTTTAGTGACACTTTATTGCAATATTTCCATATATGAAAAAATACAAATGCTCCAATGTGCTTGTGTTGACAAGTGCATAAAATTGTTTTGAAAAGTTTGTATACATGCGTTGACAAATCTATAAACCTATTTTGACAGGTCTATGAACATATTTTGATAAATCTACAAACCTCCATCGAGGTATTTATGCATTTTCACATATATAAAACATTACAAAAAAAGTTTCACGGGAATTCACTGAAATTTTGAGTTTTAATGGATCAATTTGTCGTGTTTTCTTTTACCTTGGGTTTAGGTGTAATTTTCTTTTTAATTAAAAAAAGAAAACAAAAGAGAGACAACAAACATGTCTGTCTAGAAAATGGGGACATTGAATACTTTGTGTCAGGTAGTAATTTACGCTCAGTTTCTGTAAGAGAATTAAAGATTGACCTCTACGAGTCAATGGTCAAAGTATTCGTTGATTTTTTGTTCCTATTATTCTACAAACAATTCTTACGAGGAAATGAATCTGGACTATATTATTGTTAAAGACTCGAGATTCTTTTGATCAAAACATTTGTCTGATAAATATTAGGAGTATGTTGGATTTTGTTGGAAATTAGTGTGGATGGTCTGAAGAAAATATTGTTAAATAATATGAAATAAGATTACATTGGGGGATGAATACAATTGAATCATGTTGACCAATGTAGCTCAATCCAATCTACGAATTTTGATGACCTAAGCTTGACACTTCATCAAAGTCGATAGAAGTGACGTCCATACATTTTATAAATGCCTTAATTTTCAATAACTTTGATGTTAAAATTTCAGTTCTTCATATTTTACATTCACCCTAAGCCTCGTTAACGAGTGCCAACACATTCTTTTTTTTCCCCCTCCCCCCCCCTTTGATACTACCTTCGATCCTATAAGAACTATTTGACTTTCTTTGGAGAGATTAAGGAAATTAAATAAGTTACTTAATCATTTCATATATTGTATATCCTTAGATTATATATTAGTTTATTAGTTAAATTAATTAGTTTGAAGAAAAAAAATAAAAATAAAAATACTCTAAAATAATTTAATTAGCTTCCTTAATCTTTCAAAAAAAGTCAAACTTGCTCTTATAATTAGGACCGGACGAAGTATTTAATATAAGACATAATTGAAAAGTTGATATTGAAACTAAATGTAAACCATATTTATTAATCTTTTTTCTAATTTATCCACATTGATACTTCATAATTAATACTCAAGCAAGTGAGAGATGGAGAAAATTAAGGCAGATGATTAAGGTGTTTTAGAAAAAAAAAAGTCATATTATATATATATATATAAAAGATATGTCATATTAACAAACTTAAATAATTTTGTTAATCTTATCAAATTTAATAAATAGATCTTATATGAAGAATCGGAGGGAGTATTAATCACTTGGTCTAATAAAATTACTTTAGGCCAGGTTAATAAATTTGATTCTCTCCAATCATATATTTTAAGTTAATATTATTGTTGGTATTTAAATTTTGATCTGCCATGTTGTTTTAAACTCATGCATATTTTTACATCCAAAAAAACTTTTATGAAGTGCGATTTTGGGTAAACATTACAAGTATATACTTGATCCGCAACAAAAATTAATCTTCGTTATTAAGGACAAAACCATAAGCACTTTCTACGAGTGCAATTTTTAGTGGAGCAAAATGCAATTTTCATACTGAAAATACAAATAATTATCTTTTCTCTCCCTATAGAGTGGGTTCATCTTCGGATGATGATTGCCATTTTTAGAGTGAGCAAAATGCAATCTGATTTTCTCATTACAATACAAATCCTTCGTTCCGATTGGAAGAGCCTTTCTCCACCAACGTAGCTCCTTTACTTTCTGAAACAGCAAGAAAAAAAAGCTGCGTTTTTCACTTGTAGAGTAATTTTCCCATTACAATTAGGAATGATTTTTCAAACGGGGATTAATTAACAAGTTTACTGTGAAATATTTTTAATTAAATGGGTACACACCGACGGCTTAAGATAATAAACGAGATCAAATCTATGACCTTATAGGAAAATTCTTATGCCATTGGGCTACAAGGTTGCAAGATTATTACAAATATTTAGTTTTATGTAAAGAAAGTAAGTTATATTTACGCAAATATGTGTATTGATAAGAACATGAGATTGCTTACTTTGATCAAAACATTTGCCCTTGAATTGAAAAGAAAAATATTAGGAAGGAAAATATATTAGTAGGAATAAACTTTAAAAAATAGTTTGTTTTTTTTACTATTTTTAAAAGTTTTCCATTCCTAATGTATTTTCTCTTGCTTTCCCTTCCATTGAAGCATAGCCTTCATGTCTAAATAACTAATATTATTTACACATGCGAACACGCTTACAGGTGTTGTTCGTGTTGTGAGCCCACGGCAATTTATCCACTATTGCAGAGAGTTGATTGAGAACATGTATGATTTCAACTCGAGTTGGTATAAAGCTGATGGAAATATGTTACTTTATTTATTTATTTTTTTTGGGTCAGAAATTTGTTACTTTATTTTGATTGTATAAAAACTATTAATTTCATTACAAAGACTTAGAGACTAGGATGCCTTTTAGAGTCTTTTTTTAATAAAGTAAGAATCAAACCTAGGTCCTCCTCCCACTTTGTTATCTAGCCTATTTATTTTAAATTGTTTATTGATATTTTTACCTCTTTCAAAATTTATTTGTGCCATATACTTTTTGAGAAAAACTTTATTCGTAAAATTGCACCTTAAACTTTAAAAAAATGATAACATTATCCGTTAAACTGATTTTGCTAAACCAGGTTTTAGAAACTGTGTCCTGATTTCAAATCATTTTTTCTTTTTTGGGTATGAACGCGATGGAGGTCAAAAAATTTCCCTGAAGCTGCAGGAGTATTCCCAACGTTCACTGGGGACTTTTAATTATCCATCAATGAGAAATTTATATTCACACAATTCATTTTCATAAAATAATTTCAGAATGAAAATGTGCAATCGTACAGCTTATGGGTGAAAGCGATTCTCTGGTTGTTAAAGAAATTAATTCATTAATTCCCGTGATGCTCTCAGTCTCTTTCGTGTGATAAACATTATATTGGACTTTATAGGAAATTTGTGTGAATTTCTCAAGAAAATATTGTTAAATATTATGAAATAATATCACATTGGGGATGAATATATAAGATTGATCAAACTAAGTTTGAAAGATCATGTTGACCAATATAACTTAATCCATAATCTACTACAAATTTTTATAACCTAATGCTTGCCATTATATTAACATCTATATAAGTGACGTCTACAATTTTTAATGTCTTAATTTTCAATGACTTTGAGGCCAGATTAATAAACTTGATTCTCTCCAATCATAAATTTTTGGGTTAATAATGTTGTTGATACTTAACGTTTTTAATCGAATTTTTAATTTGATACTCCTAGGTTGTAGTGTCAAATTGCAGTTTTTAGCTTCTAATTTTATAAATACTATACTTAGTCTGAGTTTATTGGTGGTAAGTTTAGTTAACGATGTTAAGCATAAAAATTAAAACCAAAGTGTTTTTTAGGGTATAGGGATATTCCTATATTTTTAAAGAGTTTTGATTTGTGCGGTTATACTTAACGATCAATGCTGTTAAACTTGGACCAAGCTTTTCTAAAACTATAAGAATTGAAAACCACAATTTGAAACTATAAAAGTCAAAACTAAAATATGGCCAAACTTTAAGAACTAATGGTTCTAAATGTAGGTATTAACTCTATATTTTTTATGGAATACTCCTCCAGTCCTACATGTAGGACCTAATTTCTTTAGATAAGATGGAGGTTAAATGGCTGAAATAATATTTATTCCCCTAGTTAATGGTATTTAATTGGATAAGTCTTAATGGATATACATCCATATATAAGTCATAAGGATATTAAAGGACAAGTATTTTGGGGTGGGTCAAAAATAGATATAATTTTAATTATGATACTAAGATTAGAATAATTAATGACCCATTCTCCATATACATGTTAATTATAGGAAGAGATAATTGCCCAAACTTGAAAGATAAGCAGATTGAAAAGAACTTTATGGAAGGTACTTTATTTGTAAGACCAATTGGTAGTAACTTCAATCTTACATTCTTTATACAACTAAATATTTTTGAAATTGTTTAATGATTACTTGTAGTATAAGCTGCATATATGGAATGTAATACTTGTTATTTGAATTTAAATGTTTTATATGCTATGTAGGCTATTCTGTTTGGTTGATGTACGTATATTGTATATACTAGCTAGAATTTGAGATTAATCTATTACTCTATGATTCATTCATTTGACTCTAGAACCTTCCTTGAATTCAAGACGTGGGAGTCTAGTAGGCAAGGAGGAAGATACAAGGGTGTAGTTATTGCTTGAGGCCTAGAAGGTGCATGGAGGAGTTGATTGGCAGCTTACTTAGTTTGTTATACCTTTTGCATATAATCCTTTTGAGTTAGTACATATTTTGGCTTATATAATATTTTGAGATAGTTGCATGTAGCTATTGGGATGTGTATTTATGTAGATACTATGATATGATCTGATAGTAGTAGAACATGTATGTATTATATTGTTGCACATACGGGTGTGTATATCATGAGCTCATAAATGAAATGGATGGGTAAGTGGATGATAGAGCACTAGGTTAGATATAATAAATAAGAATTACTCTTATGAAATCTAACCAGGACTAAGGATAGATATAGTTTTAAGTTTATACCAATGATTCAATACTTTTGAAAGTTTTAATTTTAAATTTTTGAAAAGTCCATTAAAACTATAGTTTTGGAATTCACGAATGGGTGAAATTTTTGAAAAAGATTTTTTTACTTTCTAGGATTAAACCTGACTTAGTGGTTTAACTCCTTTATTAATTAATACATCTGATATATGATAGGAGAAGACATCACTTTGTTCTGGGCTTAAAATAGGAGGTATTGCATAACACATAATTAAAAAATTGTATCAACAATTTATTATTCAAGAAAAAAAGTTTTATATCGTTTGAATTGACCGGTTATTGGAGCCATTAATTCACATACAAAAGCAACACTAAAGTCTAAGATATTGTAATAAAAGTGAAAAAAAGCAGCATGACCATCTTATGATTGAGGCTGACAAAATTTTGATTTTATTTCTCGCCATTTCTCCAGATATTCAACGAACACGAAGTTTCACTAAGCCCCAATATCGTCCCATGAAAAACGTGCACACTGCGTCTCATGACTTTTGAATGATAAGTGATGAGTAAAGCCTGGCAGAGGATGAGGGATTAAAAAAAAGCCGAACTACGCACACACACTCGGTTGCAACATACATATGGCGCACAATCCATTATCTATCCTTTACCAACAAACGAAACTAGAGATTATCGTTTCCATGATTCTTACAATTCTGAAGGCCCTTAATTTAATTCCTCTCCTCCGCCTCAGTATCTACCTATTTTGTTCTGTATATAATAATATAAATGAATAACGTAGCTTACTGGCCAATTAATTATCATGAGCTCATCAGTATTAGAACTAGTTAATAGCTACTACATGCGTAAGTACGTAGGTTGAGCAAACGTTTGTGATTGGGATTTGGAATGAGAAATAATCGGAAAATTCAATATAATAAAGAAATTAAACAAGTTCAGCCATATTGATGTTGGCCTGGGAGAACCCACCGTACAAGAAAAGGTTGAAGATTTGACGGGAAAACATGCTGCCAGGCTCGCAAGTGTGCTCTGACTCATCACATATAAAGGAAGCTGATACTCCACTGATGACTACTATTCAACGTATATATACGTCGATATCGGCACATTATTATCGAGATTCTAATAAAAGAATCTTTTATTTTGTGGCAGTTTAATGCAAATTGAGTTAATTAATCGGAGAGCATAATGTGTGTGTGTGTGTGAAAAGCAGAACTTTTATCATAAGCAAAGGGATTGAGATGCTTATCCAGATGCACTGGGCCTAGCGGGTTAAGTGCTGTCTATAAAAGGAACAAGTTACGTTGTAACACACACAAATTAACTTAACGTAGTGTGTTGTGAGCGAAATTGAGGAGCGAGGCTAGTGAGTAGAGGGAGAAATATGTGTGGGAAGAGCAGTTTGGTGAATAAGGCGAAGCCTTATGTGCTAATGGTGGCATTGCAATTTGGGATAACAGGAAATGTGTTGTTCGGGATGACCAGTGTGAAGCATGGCGTTAATCGTTTTGCGTTCGGTGCCTATCGTAATGCCTTTGCGGCTTTTTCCCTCGCTTCTTTTGCCTTCTTTCTTGATAGGTATTTCTTTAAACCCTCCCATGCACCTCCTAGCTCCTCTTTTTCATTATTCATTTTGCAGGAAAGTGAGGTTCAAGGTGACAATCTCTGTATTTTTACAGATCATGCTTCTCGGCTTTCCCGAGTAATATATAGTCTCGTGTTAGAAGTAGGTGATTAATTGACAACATGACCAAGTTGTTCGTAGTGGCAGAGAATTCTGTTTGGATATGGGAAGTGCAGCCAGACAATCAATTTGAGTGTGTCAGTGTAAGGTCATATTAGATTTATTAAAATACTTTTATTATACGTTTGCCTCTAAATATTTTTCAATTAGTTAATGAGTATGTATTTTGCTCTCAAATATATATATTTTTTAATTAGTTAAGAAGTATATCTGGCCCCTCAAATATTTTTTTCCACATCTGCCACTGCCCTTATCATTTGCTCCTCATAGATGTTGTATAGAGCTAGCCTCTTTTTTTTTTTTTTTTTGGTATAAACGTAGCAATAGCCTTTGAATTAAAAATCAGAAGATGGGGAATGACTTCCCAAGCAGTCGTTTAACACGAGTCCTTAAAAAGGAAGGACATGAATCAAAAAGGCAAGCATGAAATAATCCTTCCTTAATTAGCTAGCCTATCCGCCACACTGTTCTGTTCTCCGGCAATGTGAATAATCTGCACTTCCCAGTCCAGTACCAGTAACTGTTTAATCTGGAACACCATCAAACTTTGCATTTTAATATTAACAGCCTGTGTAAGGGCAGTAATGAGGTCTCGAGAATCAGATTCAATGTTAAGCCTCCTGAATCCCCTTATTCTTGCAAGTATAAGACCTTTCAAGAATGCCCATTCCTCAGCTTCCAGTGGGTTACAAATACCCAGCTGATAAGAAAATCGTGCAATACAAATTCCTTTTGAATCTCTCAAGACTCCACCACATCCTGCACTGCTCCTTAATGATGTAACCGCGCCATCAACATTCACTTTAATCCATTCATAAGGGAGTGGCTGCCAAAAACCTATTATCCTTACCCTCTTTCGAATCCATCAGAGACTTACCATTGTTAACGGAACAGAGGTAGCCCCTTGATCAGTGACGGACCCAGAATTTTAAGTTTGTGGGTGCACAATTAGTAGTAGAATTCAGGCTGCCCTCGAATTTTTTTTTTAAAGGGAAGTATTAAACACATTAAAAAACAGAAGAATATAAACAATAAAAAAAAAAAAAAACTTCAACTTAACATAGAAAAATAATAATCAAGAGTCAACTAACCTTTACATCAGAACAATTACAAAAACATTATTCGATTCTTCATTCCTTAAAAATATTGCATTATATCTTATGATGGTCATCCACAAAAACAAGCTTAAGTAATAATTTAGTGTTAAATTATCATGATATAACACCTTCTAGTCCTCCAGAGTCCAGGGCTATTACTGAAGTTTTTGAGCAGTAATAAGCTCTGATTTTTATTCACTTGAGACTGATTACATATATAGGGAGATTAGAGAATATAGGCAATTAAGTTGTAATTATGTCTGATTTAATCACATCCCCCATATCTCTCCTAGAATCAAGGTACGATAATAATATGATCACACTAAATCAGGACAATAATAACCATACAAGCTCTTTCAAATGGAATCATCACGAAAAGTTTAAATTAGAAATTTGATGAATGATCCTTACAATGAACAAACACTTAATTGGGAAGCTCTTTAACAAATTGCTCTGCAGCAAACTTCCAATCTGTTGCACTGCAGGAACAGTTAAAACCTCAATCAGCCACCTCATGTAAACAAATTTTGAACAAGGAAATATGTGACTATCTAAGCTTCTAAGAAGAAGTAACCATATAAATGTAAGATTTCAAATTCAATCTTCCGTGCAAACATAACAAGAGATCTTTTGCTGCTGTTAATCAACATGATGTATCTATCTTGTCTTCAACAAAAATAGTAAACACACCACCAAATACTCTGCTCATTGATATAGAACTGTTGTCCAGATCCAGTGCTAAAATATGCTCCTTCAACTTTACCAAAAATATTTTGAGGGGAAAAATAACTACCAGAAAAATCAGTTGTCTATAGCCAAGGTGAGCAGCGAACACAAATTGAGGGGAAGACAGAAAATAAATGAAAAAGAAGACCAAAAGTTAAACAATTCGACCAACATAACACATTACAATGAACAAACATAAAACAAGATCAATCATCAAACACCAGTTTAACAAAGTAACATAGGATAAGATGCGCCAAGATTTAATGTCCATTCATCCGTCTCGCATAGTTTCGACCAGAACATTCCACGTTGAACTAATTTGCCGAGACTAAGGTACTAGTTAAAAATTAAAAATAACAACAACATAGATCGACATCTAAATTTGGAATTATACACGATTGATTACTATTAAATAGGAAGGCAAAAGGCACCTCAGATATTTCAGTAGCTAAGTCAGATCAAAGAGAAGAACAAAAGCCTTTTTTTGGCAAACTAAGAGAGAAAACAACAAACTGATCACATAAACATTAAAAGAAAAAGAACCCACCAAGAATTTATTAAGATTCATTTCGATTCAAGAAAAAACAAATATGCCACAAGGCACTTAAATTTAAACGCGTATTTACAAATGAATATCCGTGCGAACCCAAGCACATAATTTTGAAAAATCAGCATTCATGAAAGTTTCAACTAAGCCCCTGTCCAAAGGATATAAGAATGAAGGATTTGTCTGGCTAAAGACAGAATCGAAAATTACCTCAGAAAGAATCGAGAAGCTACGACGGAGGAGCTGGAAGACAAAATCGAGAAGCAACGGCCGAGGAGTTGGAAGCACTCAACGGTGGATCTGGAAGGGAGAGCGACGCCGACGACGGAGGGAAAGTGGACGGATAGGTGAGGTGAGGACAGACTGATTGAGGAGTGAGAACAATGAAATTGAAAAATAAAAAAATAAAAAAAGAGGAAAGGATACATCCGACGTTCGAACCCGAGATTTGTAGATGAAAGTGCAAAGTCTCAACCAACTACTCCAATCAATTAAATTGCAAAGGAAGTCTTTCACAATATATATATTTTAAAATTTTTTATGTCTGCACTTGACCACACAAGCACTAGTGTGGGTCCGCCACTGGAACCTTGTGTCAACTCCTCCATGTTCATGTTCAGATCAAGAACAGCCCAAGAAAGAATGGCCTTTTCTGTTGGACTACCTGAAAACTCATATTCCAAATTTGTTGATTTAGACTTGTAAACACTACCTGTAGTGTTAAGGGCAACCCCTTCTTTGATCAACTGAAGAACATCTGAATGAACTGATGATTCACGAGGTTTTTCTTCCATAGGTTTTTGTCCAAGCCAGAACTTAGTCACTTTCATCTGATTAAGCGTGAGAGTGCCAGTCTTATCAGTACAGATGGTTGTAGCAGACCCCATAGTCTCGCAGGCAGAGAGCTTCCTCACCATAGCCATATCAGCCATCATCTTCTTCATGGAGTAAGCAAGAGCCAAAGTCACAGCCAAAGGAAGCCCTTCTGGAATGGCAACCACAACAATAGTAACAGCAGCAGCAACGATATCCACAACTCCATTCATTATGTCATTAAACTTAGTGCTGCTTCCGTTGAACTCTTTGTTCCCATTCTCATCAGTTGTGTTCCCTGTGAAGTAGCGAACCAACATAACAACAAGAACAAGAAAAGCCACAGCCAAACCAACCTTTCCTATGGCAGAAGTAAGCTTGTTGAGGCGTTCCTGCAGTGGGGTTTCTTCATTGTTGTCTCTGCTTATTGTACCCATCATCTGACCCCATGTGGTGTTCGTACCAACAGAAGTAACGAGCATTTTGGCAAACCCATCAGCCACCTTAGTCCCAGAGAACAAAAATGGATTTTTGTTGGCATTAATCTCTACGTGGTCGCTCTCACCTGTCATGCTTGACTCATCAACTTGCAGGGAATGGCCTTCCAAGAACAAGCCATCAGCAGGAAGCTGGTCTCCAATCTTGAGCCGCACAACATCACCAACAACGATGTCATATATGGAAACATTTTTCCTGCGACCACTTCGTACAACATCGACTTGGATGTTATTGCTGACCTGGGAAAGCTTGTCAAACTGTCTGCTCTGCCTGAAGTTACTAATGGAAGATACAGCAATGACAAGAAAAACGGCGACGAAGATGCTTCCACCTTCATACCAGCCTTCCTTGATTCCCTTCTCCTTGATGCCGAAGCCAAGGGACAGAGCAGCACAAACTAAAAGAATAAGAATGGTGGGGTCCTTAAATCCTTCAATTACAAAATGAAAGAAACCTCTCGTAGGTGGTTTTGGATAGGTATTAGAACCAAACGCGTCGCGCCGTCGCAGTACGTCATCGGGATCGTCATCACCATCAACGCCTTTGACTCCATTTTGAATGTCGGTTTTTAGAGCAGAGGCCACACCTTGGACCCCACCAAGAGTTTTCAGGGTTTCCACATTTTTCTCCTTCACGAGATTTGTGAGGGTGGTTTGGCTTACAGTAAAGGAATGATCTGTGTTTAAATCGATAACAGTGTAGGATGATGAAGGTGACAACTTTTTAGGCTTGTTGTTCTCGGTGGTGGTGGAGGAGGGAAGCAAAGTGGATTTGAAGTGAGACAAGAGAGTCCTGTAACAATAAATACTAACAAATGCAGAATGCCATTTTCTCCTGGGTTTGCTCAGATTCTTTGGGGCACTCAGAAGTGTCTGTATTGTCTCCAAATCGGTCACAAATGCCATAGCCATATTTGCTCTGATAGGTAGAAAGTTGGCCACTTGAATGTGCAATAAATTGCAAGGCTTATGGAATTTGATTGCTGCAAGGAAATGAGAATAAGGTTAATTATAAATAGCTTTGTACCGTAATAGAATGAAAACTCCTTGTAAGTAGGAGGTTACAAGCCGTTAGTGTTGCTCCTTTAAACAAAAAACCAATGAAATATAGGAATGCGAAGTATGAGAAGTTTCTGAAACTAAAGAACGTTTGATATATAT
The DNA here is from genome assembly GCA_034222035.1 of Acacia crassicarpa. Taxonomy (NCBI): domain Eukaryota; kingdom Viridiplantae; phylum Streptophyta; class Magnoliopsida; order Fabales; family Fabaceae; genus Acacia; species Acacia crassicarpa. Next base: position 21,283,900 of record JAWXYG010000012.1, read on the forward strand.
ATATATATATATATATAGCAGCAGGTTGGTCGATATTCAGAGAGCTGAGGACCTTAAAGGCTTAATAGTATATATATCTATAAAATTGCCCGCGCGCACACATATATATATATGAAACATGAACGATATATCTATGAGTTTAATGTTTCTACTTTTGCTGCAGAAATATTTTTCTGACACACTTTGAGTGAGTAGTTCCGATCCATTGTAAAAAAAAGAGAGAAAAAATATTAGTGGAACCTACTTACTTTTTTATAAATGTGACAAAAAAAAATATTTCTGCCATAAAAGCAAAAATATTAAACCTTATATATATATATATATATATATATAAAGATATATGTGTGTGTGTTTGAAAGCTATATACAAGAAATGAACGTAGGAGAGTTTATGCATCTGAATAATGTAAGGAGAGGTGACACGGAGCTTGAAATGCAGTAGTAACCTTGAGCGGAAAAAAAAATGCAGTAGTAACTTCAAAGAAGTGAAAGCTTAATAAAAGAGGGTGGTGGAGACATATACATGATACGATGGAAAGATGACATATATAGGGGGGAGTTTTTTCGTGACGTCTAAGTGACGTGGAAATGAAGAATTCATTATTGCAAGTATAGTAGTATCATTATATAGGGGTTTACTTTTCTCATGTTGTAGGAGAGAAATAAGATTCCTACACACACATAAAATGGTGGGACCCACATATATATATAGTGCTAATTATATATATATATGCAGGTCCCACCATTTTATGTATCTGTGGCATAAGAAAACATTTCTTCTACAACATGAGAAATGTTTTTCCCTATTATATAAAAGGGTAAAGGATTTCTCCAGTTAAAGGTAAAGGATTTCTCCAGTTATTGAAGCTAGAGTTATCTCCAGTGACCTCAAAACTACGTCGTTTTGGATTAATGAAGTGTATTTCTGTAATTTTGTTTATTTTCTAATTATATAAATTTTACTGAAATTCCCTTCATTAATTCATCTAGAATTACTAACACACCCTTCATTAATTCAAAACGACGTAGTTTTAGGGTCATTGGAGATAACTCTATATCCCATGACTGGAGAAACATTTTTCTCTATATAAAAACGCAAATAAATAATGGGTAAAGGATTTCTCCAGTCACTGGAGATAAAGTTATCTCCAGTGAGCCCAAAACTACATCGTTTTTGATTAATGAAGGGTGTTTTCGTAATATTGTTTATTTTTTTATCATATGAATTTTACCGAAACACCCTTCATTAATTCACCTAAAATTACAAACACACCTTTCATTAATCTAAAATAACGTAGTTTTGGGGTCACTGGAGATAACTTTATCTTCATGACTGGAAAAATACTTTTCCCATAAATAATTATTTGGAGACACACGGAAGGAACAAAAAAGGAACCAACGTCAACCGACGTATTCGCGGCAGGAACGTTCCGAGAAGGAAGAAGTTGCGCGTGTCTTCTCGATCACTTTGCTTGTAAAGGCCGTTTTCAATTTCGATCTGTCTCCGCGGATAGCGGTCAACCAATTTTGACTTTTTCCTTTAATTTCTCTTTCTTAAAATTTAACATGTATTTGAATTAATTTTTAAAAAATAACTTTTAAAATTTACAAAGTGAAAGAATTTTTATTTTAAATTACAACAAATGATGTTTGAAACCACGATTTTGTGATTTTCCAAATGCTCACTTATATTTATATTAAAATTGAATATTTAATACTAAAAATGGAACTAGCATTAATGAGTATCAAGAACTATTCACTTTTGCAGACTGTTTAGATCTAATTTGAATAGATTAGATTGAATTTTTTGCTGTTACTTAGAATCTAAAATAAAAATAATTTTAACTGGTAGTTTTTTTTAAAGAAAAAATGGTTTTTGATCTAAAAATTTTAAATTGAAAATATTAAATTTACACCGTTCAAATTTTTATTTGAACTTAGCAGATCTTATAACACCCCAACTTTTCTAAAGCATTTTCGAAATTATTTGATCAGAGTTCAAAATAATTTAACCAGAGTTGAGCAACGAAATGATTTTAAATACAGAGTAACTGATATTCAACCACTGTAGTGTACTGGTTTGTTGATACAAAGAGTTCGAAAGACTATACATATCTACAGGACTTTCTCTAGCTAGTCCTTCTGCCTGCTGCTTACCCTTGTTTCTGTTTCTGTTCACTCCGAAAATCCTGAAGCTACAGTAAGAGCTGAGGTTCAATACCCATTGAACCTCAGGTAACGGTTAACCTCATGCTTATGTATCAAATATGTATGACAGATATTCATGTCAAAACAGCAATAATCACATACATTATTCATATATTCACATAATAACATAACACAGCCACTGCAATATGCATGTTATTATAGTCTGCACTATTCACCAGTGCCACGGTGTACATCCGTGTCCTCAGCGCTAGGAAAACATAACGGCGTTATCAAGACTATAACCCGTATCAAGTTGTATGTGTATGATCAATTTTCAAAAACAGAATTTCAGACTATCTATCACATATAAGCATACCATAAGCATCAGAGTTAAGGTTACAATACGCGTCCGTACCTTCGTTGATGATGTTTTGGTACGTTTGACGAAAACGGTACTTCTAACGGAAAACAGCGGTATAACAGCAGCAGCGGTAAAGGTTCACAGATATCCTATAATATCATTTTTATCAGTGACCATTAATTTTCAGCATTTGTGGAAACTATGTTGGATATTCACTATTCATGTGAATAGTACCAGTAAAAATATTTTTACCGTGCCGGTAAATATTTTTTACTGTGCCAGTAAATAATATTTACTGCCCAAGGATAATTCTTTTCTGATGTGACAGATCAGACTAAGCTGCAGCCACAGAGCATACTCAGAAGAAACTCTATAGGCATTTCAGGTACAAATTACCAAAACTAAAAGCTAAAACTCAAGAACAAGAGAACTTACCCTTGAAGTTCTTGCTCCTTCTCTTCAACTCCAAGAACTTTACTCTAAACTCTCTCTCTAACTCTAAGAATTCTCACTCTTCTCTTAAACTCAACTGTTGTTCTCTGAGTTTGGTGTGAAGAAAATGAAGAAATGAAGCTTCTATTTATAGTGTTGGAAAATGGGTCCTTAAGCGTAATTTCTTGCTTCTGGGTCATTTTACGTAATTTTTCCTAAAATATAAAAATATAAAAAAATGCACCACGAGGTGTGCACGTTTTGGTTTTAATATTATTTTAATAAAATACTGATAAAATCCCCTGTTCGGTGTTCTGATCGCGAGATCTTTTGCAAAATCTCAAAAATCCAGAAGCACAGCCTTGAAGCTCTATTCTTCCTCTTTAAAAATATCTAGGTCAACTGAATTTTTGACCTCATTCAGGGTATTTCGTAATCTGTCAAAGATTTTAAGTCGGACACTGCCGGTAACAGAAATTACTTCGGGTGACACCATCTTCTAGACAAAAATTCACTGATTCATAATATGTGCAGTTGTTTACTACTTAGTTCAAGGATTTTGAGTTATGATTTATTTCCTACAGATTCCATTATCTGTCCTGCTTCAAAATATCGGTTTCAACCTATCTCAATAATCATTCCGCCGATTACGGAAATGACTTTGGAGATAACCCACTCTGAGATAGAAATTCACTTGTTTATAATATACCCTTACTTTAAAAACCTAATTCACGGTTTATTGGAAATAATTTTATTTCTATTGTTTTCCAAAGTATAAGATATTATATTATAATAATATTATTATTGAGTGGGTCCCGCGCGCAAAATTTTTCAAACTTCACGGGTGTTGGCAGAGGGAAATAATTTGACGTGGGTCCCGCTTGAATAGTAAATACGTATTTTCAAATAGTGAATACGTATTTAGGAATAGTAAATACCGTATTTTTGAATAGTGAATACCGTATTTGTGAATAGTGAATACTTTTCATATTTCTCAAAATATCGATTAAATACCGTATTTATAAAAAGTGAATACGTATTTGTGAATAGTGAATACTATTCATGTACGTATTTGTGAATAGTAAACACTATTCATGTCCAATAAAATACTGATTCTAAATTCATTTTCAAAAATAGGGTCTAATAGTCCTCCAAAAATAGGCTAATTTTCTAGTCTTTAGGTCCAAAATTCAAGATGTTACAATTCTCCCCCCGTTCAATAAATTTCGTCCTCGAAATTTGACAATATAAAATCAAAAGGTTATCTAGACCTCTAGTCTATTCCTTCCTTATGCAAACTTAAATAGCACGCATCCTACTATTCAATGTCTCAATCTTATACCCAGGTATAGTACTAAATTACAGGACTTGCTGATCTATCCTCACAGTACTCGGTTACACAGGCCTCACTGCCTGATTTATTTAGCCTATCGGTTTAACACATATTGGCCTTCCGCATCTGCTCATCAATTTCATCTGAGTCTTTCCCATTCAAATTCTCGAATTACTTTCACTTACTCAACACTATAGCTGACAGCTATTAATTGACTTAACTAGTTTAGTATTCTAGACCTTTCTAATAGTTGCTGTTCCTGTACCATAATTCCCAATTACACTGCTTTTCTTTTCAACACGATAGCGTCGACAATCATGTCATTGCTACCCAAAATTATTTTCTTGTCTCATTTTCAAATTTTCAAACATGAAAATTTTCCGTGGTTTCAGTACATTTCACAATCTGCACTATACCACAAAGTAATAGTGCTATAACATTTTTAAACTTAATCGCTGCCATCACAATTTCATGAAAACATTTTTCACTGCCGGATCATTTTCAAAAACTTTTATTACCGGCACATATCTTTGAGGGAGCTAATTTTTTTCACAAAATTTTACAATTGAGAGTACACACCATCATTTTAACCATTTGGTACAGTGAGCGCCTTACCCCAATCCTCGAATCCAGTCTCAACAGTACTATCAACAATGTGGGAGAACCTCCGCCCCTCTCTCAGGAGACCCAGTGTTCACACTGGCACATAAAGTAGCAACCCTATCTAGCGGAACTCAGTCCAGTCATAGACAGTCAGGTTTTACTAATCAAAACATACGCCCTAGGCGAAATGTTATGGATTGGGTGCGTTCACTGCTGGTGCGATTTCCATTTTCTCAAACCAAAATCCCTCCAAAACTTTTTGTTCAAAAAAAAAAACATTTATCAAAGGCTAGCGATTTCAAACATTTTAAAACATCTAGCAAGACCCAGCAAACTGTGTACATCTACAACAGCTTCTGTCCTTCCAGTTTTGTACTGACTTTACCACAACATAGTTAAAAACTCAGTTTCAAACTCTGGGTTCTATCAAAAACCCTTTTTTTACAAGACAATATCATTTCAAAATAATAATCGCTGTGGTCTCAAATTCTGTTGAAAACATTTCATTTGAAAACTCAGCTTCAAAAAAAATCCACATGTTCGAACAAATAAATTTCAAAATTTCTAATACAGCAGGTGTATTGGCAAGTTCAAAAATTCAATTTTAAAATCTTACTTAGGAATCAGACAACTAACATTAGAAAGTCATCACTAATTACACGTATTCGGACCTCTTTCCTTGGCTACTCAAACCATATGTATAATGCTTAGTTTGTTCTACTTAACTCATCTGGCTATTCCAAACTTTGCCCGTTATCCTCGGGTTTCACAAACTTTTTGGGACACTTCTCGTATTTGTTGTCTAACAATCGTGGGCTTCTGCTAGCTTATAAACACAATATGTGCTATATAGCACTGGAGCGACTCATGGCAATATACTAGATTACTGAAACCTTCGCTCTAAGGAACCTATTCGATGTGAGATTCATTATAATGTACTTATCTTGAGAACCGATGCACTTGGTAACTTTACTTTATGGTTCGTCGTCACGGCGGCTCCACTCTACGGTTCGTCGTCACGGTGGCTCTGCTCTACGGCACATTACTCGGCGCTTCACTCAGTCTTCTCAGACCAGTCAGCTTTTCCGGTTAGCCTCCTTGTAGGTAAACCTCCTAGATCAGAACTCCCCGTAGGTATCCTTCTCCGATTAAACTTTCCATAAGTAGCGCCAGTGATCGTCTTTGAATCATTATAATGAGAACTCAAATCTTAACAGGTTCCTATCCTTTAGTAGTTTCATAAACCGTTGTTTCTATGTCTGCCATCTTATCTAGGGTCATTCTATTTGTGGACTTTCACTTTCTGTTTAGCTCCAGGCATAATCCTTAATTCAACTTTCCCTATTGGGTAACCACATACTTCTTAGGAAATCTATTAGCCACTAATATCTCTATGATTCTTGGTCCCACCTTGAGACCATAACCTGGTGGCTACTGAGGTTTCCAGCTTTCATATGGTTCTGTTAAGGAACTATCTCTTAGGTATTTGGAACCTAGGCAAAACTCACTCATATTTTCTCAGGGTTCCCACTCTCACAGGGGTCATAGTTCTGAGATTTCTCTCGCTTAAGCAATATTAACTTCATAATGTCTATTGATTCTTGGTACTAATATTGATATACTTACTACTGGGTACCTACAACTCTCATAGGCACTAGTATGACATAACTGTCTCCCCAGAATTACTGGGTACTTTCCTTCTTCTGTCAATTGATCACCACCGTCAAGGACTTAATCAAAAGATCTTCGTCCTCGGAGCCACGCCCCTTTGCACGCATGGTGTCTGGCCTCTACAAGGTAGGGATTTTCTTCTCAAGGTACCTTAACAAGTTATTATTTTGACAAGGACATTAAATCGATAGGTTACTATCCAAGGGAAACCTAAACAGTAGGTTACTGTCTACCGGAAAACTTAAGTCGTACCGACTTCTCTGTACCACTTCCCTTGAAACTCTGAGCGGGGATTTAACTTAGATTCCGATTCCCATATCAAAAGTTTTAAAGTTTAACAACAGAAACCATATTCTGTGCCATCTACTCTATATCAAGGCCTCCCGAGCCTAACCCTTTTCCTTAGGATGTACGTCCTTTTTGTATCACAACACCAGTATTGTATCAGTACTTGTACTTGTTTTTTCGAAACACTTTTAAAACCATGGCTTAGAGCCTAACTTAGTTAGTCAAACCGATTGGCCAGGTAGGCGTCTATCATGGGAGCCTCACCGTGCTAGGGTGACTGATTGGCTGATCCACATAGACTCGGCCCTACCTTCGGCACCAATGGTTTACTGTAACTGAGTCAGGTTCATACCAGATAAAACACTTTTGAAAGCTTAGAACCTAACTCCGCTACTCAGACAATCCGACTAGGCAGGTGTATTTGTGGAAGGCTCGACGAATTCAAGGAAACTGATTGCCAACCACAAAACCCCTTTCTAGATATCGGACTGTTTGGAGTAACTTAGTTAACTTCGTGCCAGGATGTCTGCTCTGATACCAAAATATAACACCCCAACTTTTCTAAAGCATTTTCGAAATTATTTGATCAGAGTTCAAAATAATTTAACCAGAGTTGAGCAACGAAATGATTTTAAATACAGAGTAACTGATATTCAACCACTGTAGTGTACTGGTTTGTTGATACAAAGAGTTCGAAAGACTATACATATCTACAGGACTTTCTCCAGCTAGTCCTTCTGCCTGCTGCTTACCCTTGTTTCTGTTTCTGTTCACTCCGAAAATCCTGAAGCTACAGTAAGAGCTGAGGTTCAATACCCATTGAACCTCAGGTAACGGTTAACCTCATGCTTATGTATCAAATATGTATGACAGATATTCATGTCAAAACAGCAATAATCACATACATTATTCATATATTCACATAATAACATAACACAGCCACTGCAATATGCATGTTATTATAGTCTGCACTATTCACCAGTGCCACGGTGTACATCCGTGTCCTCAGCGCTAGGAAAACATAACGGCGTTATCAAGACTATAACCCGTATCAAGTTGTATGTGTATGATCAATTTTCAAAAACAGAATTTCAGACTATCTATCACATATAAGCATACCATAAGCATCAGAGTTAAGGTTACAATACGCGTCCGTACCTTCGTTGATGATGTTTTGGTACGTTTGATGAAAACGGTACTTCTAACGGAAAACAGCGGTATAACAGCAGCAGCGGTAAAGGTTCACAGATATCCTATAATATCATTTTTATCAGTGACCATTAATTTTCAGCATTTGTGGAAACTATGTTGGATATTCACTATTCATGTGAATAGTACCAGTAAAAATATTTTTACCGTGCCGGTAAATATTTTTTACTGTGCCAGTAAATAATATTTACTGCCCAAGGATAATTCTTTTCTGATGTGACAGATCAGACTAAGCTGCAGCCACAGAGCATACTCAGAAGAAACTCTATAGGCATTTCAGGTACAAATTACCAAAACTAAAAGCTAAAACTCAAGAACAAGAGAACTTACCCTTGAAGTTCTTGCTCCTTCTCTTCAACTCCAAGAACTTTACTCTAAACTCTCTCTCTAACTCTAAGAATTCTCACTCTTCTCTTAAACTCAACTGTTGTTCTCTGAGTTTGGTGTGAAGAAAATGAAGAAATGAAGCTTCTATTTATAGTGTTGGAAAATGGGTCCTTAAGCGTAATTTCTTGCTTCTGGGTCATTTTACGTAATTTTTCCTAAAATATAAAAATATAAAAAAATGCACCACGAGGTGTGCACGTTTTGGTTTTAATATTATTTTAATAAAATACTGATAAAATCCCCTGTTCGGTGTTCTGATCGCGAGATCTTTTGCAAAATCTCAAAAATCCAGAAGCACAGCCTTGAAGCTCTATTCTTCCTCTTTAAAAATATCTAGGTCAACTGAATTTTTGACCTCATTCAGGGTATTTCGTAATCTGTCAAAGATTTTAAGTCGGACACTGCCGGTAACAGAAATTACTTCGGGTGACACCATCTTCTAGACAAAAATTCACTGATTCATAATATGTGCAGTTGTTTACTACTTAGTTCAAGGATTTTGAGTTATGATTTATTTCCTACAGATTCCATTATCTGTCCTGCTTCAAAATATCGGTTTCAACCTATCTCAATAATCATTCCGCCGATTACGGAAATGACTTTGGAGATAACCCACTCTGAGATAGAAATTCACTTGTTTATAATATACCCTTACTTTAAAAACCTAATTCACGGTTTATTGGAAATAATTTTATTTCTATTGTTTTCCAAAGTATAAGATATTATATTATAATAATATTATTATTGAGTGGGTCCCGCGCGCAAAATTTTTCAAACTTCACGGGTGTTGGCAGAGGGAAATAATTTGACGTGGGTCCCGCTTGAATAGTAAATACGTATTTTCAAATAGTGAATACGTATTTAGGAATAGTAAATACCGTATTTTTGAATAGTGAATACCGTATTTGTGAATAGTGAATACTTTTCATATTTCTCAAAATATCGATTAAATACCGTATTTATAAAAAGTGAATACGTATTTGTGAATAGTGAATACTATTCATGTACGTATTTGTGAATAGTAAACACTATTCATGTCCAATAAAATACTGATTCTAAATTCATTTTCAAAAATAGGGTCTAATAGTCCTCCAAAAATAGGCTAATTTTCTAGTCTTTAGGTCCAAAATTCAAGATGTTACAGATCTCACTATGATAAATATTTGTTGGCACAATTTTATTCTAACAGAAGCTATTTGATTTGCTTAGTGCTCTCAATAAAAATACTTTCATATTCATGTTAATTATATTTGCCCTTGGTGGGCACAATTCCAAAAATGCGCCCTTGTTGGGCTATAAAAGTACTTTCTTTTTTTTGGGGGGGGGGGGGGGGTACTTTCTTTTTTTGGGGGGGGGGGTACTTTCTTTTTTTTGGGGGGGGGGGGGGGGGGGACGTATGTATGTATGAATGTGTGCGTGTATATATATATTACAATAAAACAAATAATGTGAATGTGTGTGTATATAGTTTCACTATAATTTTTTTAAACATTTATTTCGTTCGGTCAAATTATTATGAATTCAAATTTATACTTAGTACATTATCATTAATTAACTTTAATTATTAGTAATTTAAAAGCTAAGTTAATATATTGATATAAATATATACTTTTAGGTGTATGTGCAATTTGATTTGAATTTCGTCACTATCGTATTCATCTGCACAAGTTTCTTCCCTCTTTGATGATTATTTGAAGATTTTCTATATAAGATATTTTCTAAGTTAGATGATGATATTATATATCAAAAAAGAAAATGTTTTGGACGGTTAATTAATTTTATGATAAAAGCTTGGTTATTTGTCAATGTCGCACTTAAATTTTTATATGTGATTATGTGTAAAGCGTGTTATATAGGTGATCGACATCAGAAAGGAGAGACAGTGATTCATGCAGCACTAAAATGACAATTCATTCCCACGTGCAAAATAAATAAATAAATCTCGGAAGTATCCAAGAAATTATATATCGGAGAATTGTATGAATTTCATTCATTTTCAAAGTTCTGTAGAGTAACTATAGCCTTATATTATTTCTGCTTCCAGCAATTTCTATGGAATAGGCAACCTACTGGCAACAAATTAAACATTTCTTGTTAGAATGCTTTAGAGTATCCAAGTAACTTACTCGAATTTCAAATATTGTGGCACAGGTGTCTCCTGGCATTATAAAATTTTTTTGGGTGTAAAAATGTACATGAACTTTTTAAAATGAGAAAATTTTTTCTATACAGAGTGGAGCCGACAGCCAACAACCCTTTTTCCACCAATGCAGCTCCTTCACTTTCTGAGGAATGATTTTTCAACTGGGCTTTAATTAGATGGATAGGCATTATAGGTTTGAGAAAACAAGCGGGATCAAATATGTGAGCTCCTAGGAAAGTTATCGTATCACTAGACTACAAATCCATATGCAAGATTATTACAAATATTTCATTTTATTCAAAGCAAGTAAATTGTGTTTACACAAAGATGTGTATTGATATGTAGGAACAAGCGAACACGCTTCCAGTTGTTGTTCGTGTTGTGAAAATGTATGATTTCAACAAAGCTGATTTTTATTTTTTGAGCAAGGTATAAAGCTGATGGGAATATGGTTAGAGTCTTTGTGAACCGTGGTTGTGAAAATGTATGATTTCAACAAAGCTGATTTTTATTTTTTGGGCAAGGTATAAAGCTGATGGGAATATGGTTAGAGTGTTTGTGAACCCACGGCAATTTGTCCACTATTGCTGAGAGTTGATTGAGAACATGTATGATTTCAACTTGTACGTGTTGGTATAAATTAAAGCTGACGGGAACATGCATGGTTCTTTATTTTGATTGTATAAAAGCATTCATTCGATTACAAAGACAAAGAGACTAGGAGGCCTTTTAGAGTCTCTTTTTTAATGAAGTAAGAATCAAACCTAAGTCCTCCTCCAACTTTGTTATCTAGCCGATTCATTTTAAATTGTTTATTAATATTTTTACCCCTTCCAAAACTTATTTGTGCTATATGCTCTTTGGAAAAAACTTTATTCATAAAATTACACCTTAATCCTTAAAAAAATGATATGGTTTTGCTAAACTAGGTTTTAGAAACAGTGTTCCGATTTCAACTCAATTTTTTATTTTGTTGGAGGCCAAAAAAATTTCCCTGAAGCTGCTGGAGTATTTCCAACGTTCATTGGGGACTTTTCATTTGAACACTATCCATCAATGAGAAATTTACATTCAGACAATACGTTTTCATAAAATAATTTCAGAACGAAAATGTGCAATCTACAGCTCAAGGGTCAAAGCGATTCTCTGTTTTTTTTAAGAAATTATTTCATTCATTCCCGTGATGCTCTCTAGTCTCTTCCGTGTGATCATAAACATGATATTGGACTTTGTAGGAAATTTTTATGAATTTTCTGGAGAAAATATTGTTAAATATTATGAAATAATATCACATTGGGGATGAAATATACAAGATTTTTTTTTCCCCTCAGGATGAAATATACAAGATTGGTTAAACTAAGTTTGACCTATCATGTTGACCAATATAACTTAATCCATAATCTACTTACAAGCTTTGATAACCAAATGCTTGCCTCTATATGAACATCTATATAAGTGACGTCTACAATTTTTAATGTCTTAAGTTTCAGTGACTTTGACAAATCTCAGTTCTCTTCACATTTTCCCTTCACGATAAGCCACGTTACCGAGTACCAACGTATAATCAAGCACCTGGTTTAATAAAATAACTTGAGGTCAGATTAATAAAATTTGATTCTCTCCAACCACATATTTTTGGGTTAATAATATTGTTGATACTTAACGTTTAATCGAATTTTGAGTTTGATACTCCTAGGTTGTAGTTTCAAATTGCAGTTTTTAGCTTCTAATTTAATAAATACTTAGTCTGAGTTTATTAGTGGTAAGTTTAGTTAATGACGTTAAGCGTAAGAATTGAAACCAAAGTTTTTTAAGGGTATAGGGACATTCATATATTTTTTATGAGTTTTGATTTTAGTTGTTATACTTAACCACTAAGGTTGTTAAACTTAGATCAAGCTTTTATAAAAGGGAAAAACACTTCTCATTTTCTAAGAGAAGTGTTTTCTCATGTCACACACACATAAAATGGTGGGGCCCAAATATATATATATATATATATATATATATATATATATATATATATAATGTTAATTATATATAAATATGTGGGTCCCACTATTTCTTATGTGTGTAGGAATCTTTTTCTTCTCATGCAACATGAGAAGTGTAAATCTCTTTATAAAACTATACGAATTGAAAACCACCATTTGAAATTATAAAAATCAAAACTAAAATATGACCAAACTATACAAGAGCTAGACTGATGGTTCTAATCTAAATGTAGGTATTAACCCCATATATATTTTATGGAATACTCTTCCGTTACTATATGTAGGGTCTAGTTTTAGGGTGAATTTTGGTCATAATGTAAGATGTTTTTTATTTTTTAAATTTTATCTTTTTATATTTATCATTTTTATTCTAATTTAATATGTCTAACTTAAAAAATAATTTTCTCTCCGGCTCTTATTATATGATATATTTCGGGGTTGCTTTTAGTCATAAATAAAAAACACAATTTCTGTATTTTTTATTAATTTTTTCTTAATATACCACTATTAATGTTCCCTCAACAATAATAAAGAAGGAGAGCGAATGTCGAAATTAAAGAAGATGACTATGATGTTTTAGAAAATACATGTCATATATACTAATTTAAATAACCTCCTTAATGTAATCAAATTAGACAAATTTGTCTAATATTATGGATGGGGGAAGAGAGAAGGGGAGAGAGAGTGTGTGTATTTTCGATTGGAGAATAATCTTATATACTAGTAATTACAACCATTGTTGTTAAACTTGTGAATTGACTCTTTGAATTTACCGTTTTTACATTTATTACTTACAAAAATGAGTCGAATTACTAGTAAACTCATGTCAATTGTAAACTTTGTTAAAATCACGAGTTTATATATAGAGTTTATCATTTTTATGTTTCTAGCTCATAAAATTGTATTAACTTTCTCTTAAACTCGTTTTAATTTTTTTTATTTGATCATGCTCAATGGCTTTGTATATAAATTTTATAGAAATTTATTTATTAAATATGATAATGATAAATGTTGATGGATTTAAAATATATTTAAATCAAATTGTTTTTATTTTTATATTTTAATTATCTAATTATACACTAGTAATACATATTTAATAATAAAAGTAAACTCTTATAAATTTAAGATTCGAGTTCATGATACGAATTTATGTTATTGTCACAAGTTTGTTTGAACTGGCGAGTTTGACAACCTTAATTACAACTTACAAGTATAACTATATTCGTAAAGCTATCTATTTGGAAATGGCAACATTCAAAACTAGCTCACCTACAAAAGAGAAGATAAAAACGAAAGCAATAGAATTTGACCATAAAAAGGTTGTCCATTATCTGCTATAAAGTTGAAAGAAAAATAATTAGTACTGAAATTTTCGTAGAAATAAAATACATATTGCGGTATTCTGCCCCCAAAAACAAAACTACAGAGTACCATGCAAATATGGATAATCTCAATTGAGAGATATCAACCAAAGCATTAGATTATGATCCAATGATGTCAAGATAAGCATTTCTATTTTTCAAAAAATAAACTTATAACTCTATCGGGAGAATTGTTGTAGAAGAATAGAAAAATAAAATCAACTAATACTTTGACCATTGACCCGTACGTAGGTCAGTCTCGACTTATTTTACAGAAACTTGGTGTAAATTATTCCCTTGACACATCGTATTCCCTATTCAACCCACATTTTTCTGACATGTTAGTTATACCCACCCCAGTTTATTCTTTTTTTTAAAAAAAAAAAAAAAGCCTTGTTGCCTTTCGTATTTTGGCCAACATGTTTCTAGCTAATGTCACTTGGGAGATAGTTACAAGGTTTATATATATATATATATATATCAACATTGTTGGACCATAATCTAATAGTTGATATGTCTCAATCGAGACTCAATTGAGATTACCCAAATTTGCACGGTACAGTGTTTTTGTTTTTTTGGCTGAATGCCACTATATGCATTTCATTCCTACGTAAATTTCAATACTAATTGTTTATTTCTTTCAACTTTTTAGCGGATAAGGGACAATATTTATTATTGGTCAAATTGTAGTACTTTCTTTTCTATCTTTCTTTTGTAGGTGTTTTTTAATGTTTTCATGTCCAAATAGGTAGCAGTCCCAATATATTTTTCCTTGTTAGTTCTTATAAGATTATTTAAAGTCGTGACTACTTTAATTATTTATAAAATATCAAGTCAATTTCGCTCGTAACAACAATTGTTAGTCATCAAATGATTTCTTGCATATACTCCACCCTGGTCCTTATTAAGTTATAAGCTTTTATAAGGACTAATTAACATAAAGTAAACGCATTACAAATGAAAGAGATAAATTAATTCAAAATTTTTATATTAAAAGATAATCACATCCTTTTATACTACTACCATATTTCAAAATATATTTGTGTGTAATATTAAACTATTTTTTGATATGTTTATTCATGATTAATTTGGAATATTTAATCTATTTCTTAAATAATTGTTGCATAATTAAACATTAGTTTAAATTAGAGACATTTGTATTGAATTGGATAAGTTTAATTATGGGTAAAACGGTTATATTTTTAATTATAGAAAAACCACAGAATTTCTGAAAACTGCAAATCAATGTAGAAAAGGATCAAACGAAATTACAAAAAGTGGCCCAGTTTTTTCACCATATGATCGACAGAGCCAATCCATATCATTCCTCCACTTCGTCGGTTTTTGTGGTGAAGAAGGTGTTAGAGCTGCAGTTAATTGGTTTTCCATTAGCTCATTTCATTGTACTGTGATCTGTTATTGATTTGATACATGCTTGTGAGACTTAAGATAAGTTTTAATTTTTTCCTGTTATTGGTTTTCCTTTTGAAGTGATGAAGTTGAAGTTATGCATCATTTTATGTTATTACTAGTATGTACGATGGATTTATTTCAATTTGAGCATCACAATTATACTCTCATTTAAGAAGAAGTAAGGGCATTGAAATGATTTCTAACAATATATCTAAGAGATAACTATGAATGCTATTGTAGGATTAGTCATTATTTAGGTAGATTGGACCTAATGCAATTGCTTAATGTTTTCAATTAAACTTCATGCAAAATTAACCCCCAAATTATTTTAAAAACCTAGGAAAGTTACCATGCTACTAAAATTCATTTTATCATATCATCCCTTTTTGATCCAAAGCATTTCTTCATTGTTTTTCAAAAATACCAAAAAGAGTAGAAATATTTTTATTTACAAGTATTTTAATTTAGAGAAAACCAATTTCAAAACCTCCTTTCTAACTATGTTTTTAGCACTTAGTCTAATTTAGGGGATTCAAAATAAAAGGCTTAATGATGAGACAATGATCCTGAATTGTTTATACGATATTGCATTTTTACTTGTCATAAAATTTGTGATTTGATCCCGAGGCGGCTAGTCATAAAATTTGTGATTTGACCGCAAGATGGCTAAGGTTGTGTCAAATCAATATGGTTAATATCATTGTTAGTTTTTACAATTTGATCAAATTTTAGTTTTTAGTCATTATGATTTCAAATTATAGTGTTATTACATTCTATAGTTTCATGACTTAAGAGTATTGGAATGGTAAGTATAAGCATCAAATTCACAATAGAGGTATAGAAATTAAAATCTAAACTTGCATGAAGTAGAACCGAAACTCGTTAAGAGTATAGGAATGAGTTTTGGTTCTATTCCCTATACTTATAACAAGATTTGGTGTTTATCTCTAAATATACTTGACAACCTTAATTAAATTTAACACAATTAAACTTATATTAAGTCCTTATAAATATAGACTAAAAACCATAATTTAAAACTACATGCCAAATCAAAATATAAGGATCAACAATAGTATTAACTTAAAAATATATGATTGGACAGAATCAAATTTATTAACCTAGACTGAAGTAATTTTATTAAACCAAGTGCTTAATACTCCTTTTGGTTTTTAATATAAGATTTATTTATCTAATTTAATAAGATTAAAGAAATTAGTTAAGTTAGTTAATATGACTTTTTTATACATGATATAACATATTTTTTCTAAAACACCTTAATCATCTTCCTTAATTTTCTCCGCATCTCACTTACTTGATTATTATTTAGGGAGTATCAATAGAAAATATTAGGAAAAAGATTGATAAATATAATAAATATGTCTTATATTTATTACCAAGATCAACTCTCCAATTATATCTGATATTTAAATATCAAAGGGAGTAATAATGTGTTGGAGTCCATTAACGTGGCTTAGGGTGAAGGGAAAATGTAAAGAACTGAAATTTTGACATCAAAGTTATTGAAAATTAAGACATCTATAAATTGAGTGGACGTCACTTGTATAGACGTTAATGATGTGTCAAGCATTAGGTTATCAAAATTCGTAGATTATATTGGATTGTGCTAAATTGGTCAACATGATCCAATTGTATTCATCCCCAATGTAATGTTATTTCATAATATTTAACAATATTTTCTTCAGACCATCCTCACTAATTTCCTAAAAAATCCAACATATTCCTAATATTTGTCAGACAAAAGAGACTAGAGAGCATCACGTGTGTTAATGAAATATTTTCTTCTCCTGCAAAAAAAGTAAAAGTATACATATTGAGTTTTATTTCCACGTAAAATGTTTTGATCAAAGATTCTCGAGTCTTTAACAATAATATAGTACAGATTCATTTCCTCGGAAGAACTGTTTGTAAAATAACAGAAACATAGAATCAACGATGACTTTGACCATTGACTCGTCTAAGTCAATCTTGAATTATCTTACAGAAACTTAGTGTAAATTACTAACCGGCCCATAGCATTGAATGCCCACATTTTCCAGATGTTTGTTATCTCTCTCTCTTTCCTCTGAGTCAAAAAAAAAAATCTCTCTCTCTTTCCTCTTTTATTAAAAAAATGGAAAAGTACACTTTAAAGAAGAGAAAATACGACAAAACAACTTTTGAAATCTGAAAACTACGGTGAAGTCCATGAGACTTTTTTAGAATATTTTTCATATGTGAAAAACACAAATGCTCTAATGAAAGCTTATAAACTTGTTAAAATATGTTTATAGATTTGTCAAAACAGATTTATGGACTTGTCAATCCACACACATAGACTTATCAAAACAATTTTATAGACTTCTCAACTCAAACACATGGAATCATTTATTTATTCACACATATGGAAAATATAGCAAAAAAGTTTCATGAAAATTCATTGGAATTTTGAAATTTTAAAAGATCATTTTATTGTATTTTCTCTTATTCAAAACCTAGATGCAATTTCCCTTAAAAAAACTTGTGGCCTTTTGTTTTTGGGCCGAGATGTTTGTGGCTAATGTCACACAGGATCGAGAGAGGTACAAGTTTATTTTTTGAAAACCAGAAATGTGTATCGATCAACATCATTGGATCAAAATATCTAATGCTTTGGTTGATATAAATTGTATTACTTTCGTTTTCATCTTTTCTCTTGTAAGTGAGCTAGTTTTTAATGTTGCCATTTCCAAATAGATAGCTTTTCGAATATGTTTTTTCTTTGTAAGTTGTAATTACTAGTATATAAGATTATTATATGTTGCAAACATGCATATATATGCATAAAGTATGAAATGTTTCAGATGTTTAGGGCTTTAGGAATGTGAGTTTTCTCATATTCCGTGCCTATCACTTCTCGAATTTTCAGGGTGTGACATTAGAGGTCTCAACTAACCTTTTACTTATTTCAAGATTAATTCCAAAAATTGAGGAAAAGATTTTGGAGATAACCTATTCCAAGCTTAAAATATGCTTGTTCATAATAAATCATTATATTTGATCTATGATTAATATATCTCAAGATACAATTTATTTTGTATAGATTCTCATTTACTTGTGTTTTGAATTAATTTCATTGATTAACTTAATTGATTTATGCTCAATTTCCCTATTGGTGGATCCATTGACTTTTCTCGCTCTTTTTACTAGACTCACAACACTCACAACATTTGCGCGCACACACATTCACAACTCCTTCTCTCATTGGTCAAAACCTTTTCTCATGTATTAAGCTTTATGTAGTTAATTTAGACCATTAGATTTTAGCTTTATTAAATCTAATCTTGACCTTCCATTTATGCTAATCTCTCATTGGTCCAATCAATTTCATGAGGATTAAGAATATTTTTTTGATTTATCATTGGCCAATTCAATTTCACAAGGATTAAGGTTAATTATTTGTTTAATCACAATCATTGGATTTCATTGTGTTTGTTTAGATTAAATCTTCTCCCTTGATTGCCTTTGATATTAATTAATTGATTTATTAACTAATCATGAAAATTAGTGCTTAATTAGGCAAGTATTATTTCACCCTCATTTTATACTTTTTATTTTGCCTCTTGATTATTTTGCAACTAATTCTAATTAGTGCAAGCTAAATTGTTCATTTATTGTTGCTAATTCCCATTAATTAGCTTTAGTGTTTCCATAATATTTTCTTACTCATTTGATCATATGAGAACTATGGTTTAATATGGTGTTTATATCATATTTTATGATCCTTAAATATAATTTCAAAATTGGCCCTTAATTCTTCATTAAGTTAAAATATCCCTAATTGATGACTTTTTATTACCACTAGATTCATTATAAAGATTTATAAAATTATTTTAATTAATGCAAATTTAATTGTCACTTATTTGTTGATAATTTCTTTTAATTGATTTAGGTATTTTCATAACATTTTATGCTTCTCTATAACTAAATAAAAACTATGTTGTAATATGATAATTTTAGGGTATTTTATGATTCCTAAATGAAATTAGAAAATTTGGATCTTTGTTTTAATTCTAGGAGAAAATTCCCTAAAATAAGCTACTAAATTTTTGAAACTGCATATTCACTTATTTTTAATAGGTAATTTCTATCAAAAAGATAGTGGTTATGCTAAATAGGATTTTTAGGGTATTACATTGGATGCCACTCCCGCCACCATGGCCGTTGCTCCCACTGCCGTGGGTGCCGCTCCCGTCACCTTGGACGCCACTGCTGCTAGCTTTGTGGAGATCGAGCACAAAGAAGAGCAATTCTGGAGCGATCGAGCACAAAGAAGAGCAATTCTAGATTCTCGAGAATTCAATATGAATTCTCCAGAATTGCTCTTCTTTGTGCTCGATCTCCACAAAGCTAGCGGCAACGGCATCCACTGCGGTGGAGCAGCACCCACGGCAGTGGGAGTGGCGTCCAAGGCGGTGGCGGCAATGCAGTGGATCACGACGACGATGACAACGATGAACAAGACGCATGCAAGGCGAATGAATCTAGAAAACTCTTAAGAGCATTGTGGTCATTTTGCATGAATTTGCATATCCCTCAAAAGTCCTTGTCACCTCTCAGCCTTTTTACAAATTCAGTGGACTTCTAGGGGTTTTGCAAATTCAGATGGTATTTATTCGTTTTTTTCCCCTAATTAAACCCCAATTGAAAAATCATTCCTAATTGTAATGGGAAAATTACTCTACAAGTCAAAAACGCAGCTTATATATATATATATAGGGTTTATCATTTATTATATCATTTGACATAAATTTTTGTCAAATCAACTCAAAACTACGTCGTTTTAAGAGTTACAAGAATTAATGAAAGGTCTTTCAGTAAAATTAACACCTTTCATTAATTTCCTTAACTCTCAAAACGATGTAGTTTTGGAGTTAGGGTAATTAATAAAGAATCTTTTGATAAAATTCATATAATAAATATAAAAATAAAAATATCAAAACACCCTTCATTAATTCTTGTAACTCCTAAAACAACGTAATAATTTTTGGATGACTTGACATAATCTTATGTCAAGTGACAAACGATAAACTCATATATTTATATATATATATATATATGTATATGTGTGTACACACATGCATATATATATATATATATATATATACACACACACATATACACACGCAGACATACATACATACGTGTGTGTGTATCTATCTATCTATTTAGTTTTTACTGTAAGGGTCGTCGGTTGTCGGCTCTCCAAATTGAAACGGCGGATTTGTCTTCTAATGAGAAAATCACACTTTACTCCCTAAAAATTACGCTTTGCTCATCACTCTAAAAATTGCAATCATCATTCGAGGATGAACCCACTCTATAAAGAGAAAAAAAAATGAACTATTTGTATTTTCATTATGAAAATTGCATTTTGGTCCACTAAAAATTGCACTCGTAGAAAGTGCTTATATTTTTGTCCTTAATAACAAAGATTTTTTTTTTTTTAATGCGGGTCAAGTATATGCTTGTAATGTTTTCCGAAAGTCGCACTTCATAAAGTTTTATTGGATGTAAAAATATACATGTGTTGAAAATAACATGCTAAATCAAAATTGGATCAAAATTTAAAGACCAACAATAATATTAACTTAAAAATATTTTATTGGAGAGAATCAAATTTATTAACCCAGCCTAAAGTAATTTTATTAAACAAAATACTCCCTCTGATTCTTAATATAAAATCTATTTATTTAATTTGATAAGATTAACAAAATTATTTAAGTTAGTTAATATGACATATTCTTTTTCTAAAGCATTTTAATCATTTTCCTTAATTCCCTCCACCTCTTTCTTGCTTAATTATTATTTAGGGAATATAAATATGGATAAATTTTTTGATACATCATAATAGGGGAGGGAGGCAAGGTTTGAACCCTAAACATGGGGGAGGAAGGCCAGTTAATACTAGCTTCTATGTCACTGCGCTACTAAGGCGCTAGCTATAAATTATGGATAAATTAGAAAAAGATGGATAAATATGTTTTATATTTAATTTTAATATCAACTCTCTAATTATATCTTATATTAAATACCAAAGGAAGAAATAATGTGTTAGAACTCGTTAACGTGGCTTAGGGTTAAGGGAAATTAAAATGCGAAGAACTTAAATTTTAACATCAAAGTTATTGAAAATTAAGACATTTATGAAATGGATGGACGTCACTTTATGACTGTGATGAAGTGTCAAACGGTCATCAAAATTCGTAGATTATATTGGATTGTGCTAAATTGGTCAACATGATCCAATTGTATTCATCCCCAATGTAATGTTATTTCATAATATTTAACAATATTTTCTTCAGACCATCCTCACTAATTTCCTAAAAAATCCAACATATTCCTAATATTTGTCAGACAAAAGAGACTAGAGAGCATCACGTGGGCTAATGAAATATTTTCTTCTCCAGCCAAAAAAGAAAAAGTATATATATTGAGTTTTATTTCCACGTAAAATGTTTTGATCAAAGATTCTCGAGTCTTTAACAATAATATAGTACAGATTCATTTCCTCGGAAGAATTGTTTGTAGAACAATAGGACCATAAATTCAACGAATACTTTGACCATTGACTCGTATAGGTCAATCTTGAATTATCTTACAGAAACTTAGTGTAAATTACTACTTGACACATGGTATTTAATGTCCACATTTTCCAGACATGTTTGTTATCTCTCTCTTTTTCCCTTTTTTTTTTAATCAAAAAATGGAAAATTGCACCTAAGTCCTGAGTAAGGGAAATACGACAACATGATCCACTGAAATCTAAAAATTGCAGTGAAGTTCTGTAAGACTTCTTTTGAATATTTTACATATATAAAAAGACACAAATGCCCTAATGAAGACTTAGACTTGTCAAAACAGGTTTATAGACTTGTCAACATATGTACATAGACTTGTCAAAATAGTCTCATGGACTTGTCAACACAGGCACATAGAGGCATTTATGTTTTTTTACATTAGAAAAATAGTACAAAAAAATCTTACGAAACTTTATCATAATTTTGAGATTTTAAGAGATCTTTTTATCGTATTTTCTCTTATTTGGGACTTTGGTGCAATTTTTCCTTAAAAAAACTTATGGTCTTTCATTTTTCGGCCGATATGTTTGTGGTTAATGTCACCTAGGATGGAAATGAATGGTACTATATTATGCTAGACTCAAGATTCTTTGGATCAAGACATTTTACGTGGGAATAAAACTTAATATGAAAATATAACAGGTTGATAAAAGATATATTAAGAAAGGTAGGGCAATAATACTTATCAATTATTACTTAGTTGTAATTTTTCTCACTTTAAATTCTAGTAATTTGTATTCATTTAATCATTTTCAATATATTTTATTAAACTCTATTTATATTTCACGTCATCATTTTTTGGTGCAAGTCCAACTATTTCACTTCACCCTTACCACCCAAACTAACCTGTCCTGTGGTTATATTTTATTATTTTTGTAGAGCTTTTCTTAGTAATCAGAAAATGGTTTTGTTAGCTTTAAATATTTCCTTTTTGAAAAAATACCACGATTATTAAGGTATAGTACCTCGTCCTTATCCATATATTTGTTGAAATTAAAGGGAGCAGTAGTTACATATGAATTTTTAATTCAAATAATTAAAAAATATAAGTAAGATCAGAAACTGAATTATTCAACAAACATGCTTAACCAAAAAAAAAAAAAGAATTAGACTTCCAATAATATATGTTTACTATGTGTTAATTTTTCCAAGTGATGTCAATCCGTAATTTTCAGTTTTACACTAGGTTTTTGTATAATATAATTTTAGAATAAAAATGTGCCACCATTAGTCAGGAAACATTGATATGGAGTGCTATACGAAAATTGTTGTTCATTATGCCTATATATATATTTTGGCGGAGTTAGAAGAATAGGGAGACAGTTACTAAAATATTTGTAATAAATAATTATCCAATTTTAAATATGAGCTTATGTTAATCTCCTACTATAAGCTCAAAAAGGTTATTAGTCTGAGATGTTTTTTTTTTTTTTGTTATGTTCTTATCTCAATAATATGAGTTATTTAGATACGTTATGAGTTAAAGGACTTCACTTAGTGTGGTATCCGAGTTTGGTTCTTCTTCTTTACCCATCACATATACACATTAAAAAAATAAAAATAAAAACCTGACAATATGGATTGGAATGGTCACATAATCTCTCCGCACATAATCATTAACTCATGGTTTCAAAATAAACTCATTATTTAAAAGATAAGGAGATAAACAAGATTGAATCTATATTTTTAAACAACTTAATGAATTGAGTTTGATCAAACATGAAATTTCCCACTAAAATCAGTTTTTTTTTTTAAAGAGTAACGGGACTTCACATAGTATCAAGAGTTAAGTCCAGTTTTCTTTTATAAAAAATTATTAAAAAAAAAACAGGGAAGACCTCTGAATCTTGTATAAAAGAACTCTTGGAGAAAAATATTAATTTCTTCATGAATTTTGTAAAATAGATTATAAATATAAAAATGAAAAACTTTTAGAGAGTGACTTATTTAAGAAAAAGGGAATGCTAATACCCAAAATAATAATAATAACTAAGAATATAAATAATCATATTTTTAAGAATATTCAGTAATAAAATCGAGTTTCATACCTTAATGATACTTCTTCAAACTTTATACCTCAGATTCAATTATAATTTAAACCTTAATTCCAAATATTTAGAATAATGTTTTTGCATATTAACAATGTAAGGCCCAATTTATTTTCACCATGAGATCTAAATTGGGCCATATGTCCGTTGTTGTGTTTTTCCTATCGTTTTTTAGCTGTTCCCTGTACGTAGGTTAAGCCCAAGTAATGCTAGTTCACTAATTTTTGGTATATTTAAAATGTAATCACCCCACGTCTTTTGGGTTCAACTGGCGTGGGGTACCACCGACACTACTAGTAATGTAGTGATATTGGGAGTAATCTTTTCACCCCCTTGTACTGGGTTCGATCCCCCCCATCCCCTATCGTCTATGTATCAAAAAAAAAAAAACTGGCGTGGGGTTAGTCTTCCTCACCTTAAGGGAGGGGGTTCGATCCCTACGTTGGTCAAAACGCTGGAGGAGACATCCTAGGGGTGTAGGAAGCAGTGGTGACGCTGGTAGAGGTGGAGGCATGTGTACTCTCTGACCAGTATCCCCTGTGGACTGGGCTCCAAGCACCCTGCCCTTGGACTGTGGGTAAGCCTAACCCCTTTCCTAAAATTTTTATATTAAAAAAAATGTAATCGTTTTCCTAAATTAATCTATCTTGATACATAATGCTGTAAAACGAATAGACAAGACATAGGGATTTGATAAGCCATAGACTTAATGGTATTAATTGAGTATTATGCCACCCACATATATAAATCCCACAACAATGATGCTTAGCGAGCGCCTTAAATTTGACACTAAATTCTTAGAACATTTAATCCCACATGTGGATGCAATATGCTACAATCATTTCAAGTTTTTTTTTTTGCTTTTTAATGTTTTTTTCCCCCTTACAACCTCTCATATTCTAGTTAGCATTCATGAATAGTGGTTGAAAAATTAAAAGGCTACTTAAGGCACATTCAGATACATGAATGATATGAAGGGTCATATAATTTATATTCATTTGTCTTAATTGCATCTTGGAAGTAATCTTTGGTGGTGACTTTTAGAGACCTAAAAATAGAGGCATTGTTCAGAGCATTGTAGTCATATAGAACAGACAAGAAACTGGATGAGAATTATTCCTCTCTTTCTTTCTCTAATTTTCTCTTCTCTTATCCCTTGTTTTTTTATCCCATATTTTATTTACTCTCATAACAAAACATAAATAATATCTTCAATCCTAGACAAGGGATTCATTTTGGTTTTAAATATAAGACTCTAATCCAATTTTCCTCTCAAATTTATAGTTTTTTTGCCGAAAATATCCTTATTAATTGCACATGTTAAATGTACTCTCAATTCCAATGTACATGATTAAAAAGGATAGTTTAGAGAAAGCAAGACATAATTGTTATAAATAACTAACTTAATTATTTTTTAATATCCCCAAAATAATTATCTAACTCTTCGATTATGGATTGGAGGTAGAATGGTAGACTATAATTTTCTTCATTCAAAACAACGTGGTTCCAGGATCAACGACAGGAAAAATATATAAAATTAAACTCAATCAATCCCATAAAAAACTCTTAAATGGACAGGCTAAAGGATGATTCACCGATTTACCGATCTAATCTACTAACCATCATTGTGTTTTTCTTTTTGGTAAAGAACCCGAATTGAGTTTTAATATGATGTAAAAAGTTGTAAAGTTTATGAATAATTAAAAAGAAAAAATGACCATGATCCTTTGAAAGGTTTCTTCCCCCGGTTTGCCAACTATAAAAGTTCGGCTTTCAGTGAAAAGTTATATGTCTGGTTGCAGGTTGTCATTCACATTCAACCGGTTAATTATGAAAACGCTAAAGTATAAGGTTAAAAAATACTTTTAGTACCTTAAATTTATATAAGGTATATTTTTTGTTTCTTAATTTTATAAAGTATATTTTTAATCATATAATCTTAATACCGTTATTGTTGCTAACAAAAAGCACTAATGGAATAAACTCAAGTAATGACTAAGCAGTTAACAAAACATATTTAAGTTTTAATTTTTTATTATTAAAACTTATTTAAATTTAAATTTAAAATTTTAAGTTTTACTTCTAATTTTTAATATTAAGAAATTAAAACTTAAATATGTTTTGCCAACTGCTCAATCATCATTTGAGTTTGCTCGGTCAGCGTTTTCCGTTAGCAACATTACTTCTGTTAGATTTATGGAACCAAAAGTATACAAAGTTAAAAAATCAAAAATATACCTTATATATAATTTAAGGGATTAAAAGTATACTTTTAGCATTATGAAAATATTTGAATGAACACTTGATAACATCTAGGCAATTACATTACAATTATTATAAGAAAAGAGTGGGTTTTATACCCACTCTAAAAAAAAGTACAAAAATTGTAAAAGGCAAAACATAGACGAGAGAAGTTTTTCTTTCTTAAGAAAACGCTTACTTTGTAACTCATTCTATTTTTACTAAAATACTTATGTAGTAATATTAATTTTGCATATGACCAATATAATTTTTTATTTATTTATATAACAACAGAGAGAGAGAGAGAGTCTTGCATCAAATTGCCCCAATATGTTTAGAGAGAGTGTGAGTGAGTGAGCCTCACAATAATATTAAAATTACTACCATGTATCATGAATACCTTGGTCATAATGGAATGGGCTTTTGATAGGTTGAGTATGATGTTTTGCATTTAAGTTTGTGTGAATGCAAAAAATCATCTTCAAAAAGGTTATCTTTAATTGAATCTGACAATATTTAAATCTGACACAATTAGATAACTATAAAAAAAATATTTAAATAACATTAGGACCAACTTAATTCAATTATATCTTATCTTGAAAAGGCAATCTTAACTTTTAAGATATTTAATTATTATTCGCATAAATCATAAGTTTCATTTTCCCAATAATTTAACACTTATAATTAGAAAAAGTGTGGAGTTTCAAAAAGAATAATGCAATGCTCACTCATCCATGCATGATGATGAACCCAGCACTGAAGTGTGCGCTTTTTCGTAGCCTCCCAACTCTAAAGTACATATAAGCACCTCAAACCTAAAAAAAAATGCATTTGTCTTGGGTTGGTGGGATCTAATACATAAATTTTGTGTGAGTAAATCGTATCCTCGCCAATTTCTTAATGAAAATGTAGCTAATCCCCATTTATTATTATATGGTTTAACGGGTCCTCTGTTTTCTGTAGTCACTTTCAGACAACCCATAGCTTTAGGTTCTCTGCAAAAAGAAAAGCACATGGACATCTTTTACAGACTGAATATGTCTAACCAGATGCTCAGAAAAGAGCAGCATAGTAGTAATTTAATACTCCCCCATGTCCTTAACATGGGATCTAAATGAGTATTAATATTGATCCTAAATGTTAGACCTATTTCTCATATTTATCAATTTTTCCCTATTTTCTATTGGTACTCTCTTAACAATGATCTAGTAAGAGAGAAGAAGAGTGAATTAAGGAAGATGATTAGGTGTTTTTTTTTTTAAAAAAAAAAATGGTGTATTAACTACCTTAATGTAATCAAATTAGTTAAATAGTCCAGAGGAGTGACGTGTAGGAAACTCTATCATCTTCTTAACTTCTCTCTTTTGTGCCTGCTAGGTGTTTGTCGTAATGTCTGTGTGAAGGATTATAACAGCTTCAATGTTTACAATGCCCTATTATATGAGCAAACCAAGCTACTCATGAAGCATGGACCCGCAAGAACCTTATCCTAAGTTGTATACGTATAAATTAGTAATGCCAGTTATGTTCAAGTATATACTTTATGGTACCTACTTATTATCATTAGGCAGACATATGACTCAAAATAAGGCTTATGTTGTAAGCAATAGGGTGTTAGTGTCAGTTCTGATCAAGTATAAACACTCTGTCAATCTCAAACAACTGTCCTCAGATGTTGAAAGCTGAGGGGCATGTGAGTTTCATCATCACAATCATGGTATGGTCTATGATGTACAATTGTGTTGGTCTTTTTCAGATATCAAACTTAAAAGTTCTTTCCTTTGATGCATTCTTCTTTATTAGAAGGCTTACCATTTATTTGAAGAATAGTGTATTATTTCTGAATTCTCTTCCCTGTTTTGCTTATATTGCAGGATTTGGCTAGTTGAGCATGGGCAATGAAATGGGTAATAACAACACAACATCTGCTCTCAATGGTACTTATTATTTACTGGGTTTGTTATTGCAAGTATTGGATTGAATATGTTGAGGTAGAGTTCTATCTTTGTTTCTTCATTTGATTATTTTCAATTTTTTGTTCCAGAAGAAGATAATGCAAGTGAAGCTGAGAAAAAGGCTTTAAATGAGGAAGTGACTGCAGAGAGAATAGAAGAAGAAAATCAGAAAATCTCTGCTTCTAAAGGCAGTGATGATGAAACAAAAGCTGAAGATGGATTGGCTTCAAATGATAGGAGTGAACCGGGAAATGAGACATCGAAAGGCGATAATACTCTTGGAGATGGCGAGAACGGAGAGAATGAGAAAATAGAAGAGGCTGCAATGGCTTCTGATGATGCAAGAATTGAACCTGGAAAAGATACACTTGAAAGAGATAGTCATGTAGTTGATGAAAATGGGTCAAATCAAATTATCCCAACGGCTGGTTCTGAAAATGTCGAAGAGAAAGGTATAGGATTGACTACTACTGTGGAATCAACGATCATGCTTGAGAATGATTCACCAAAAGGTGATACTCATGGAGATGTTGTAGGTGTAGAAAACCAAATGCCTCCTGCAGTTGAAGCTGAAGATGTTCTGAATGATGATACGTTACCGGGTTCTAATGATGTACCAAATGTTCTTGAAAATTCCACTCGGGAAGGAAATGCTGGTGAAGATGATGAAAATGGAGATCACCAAGATCATGCGTCTACCGAGAGCGAAATTGTTCAGGAAAAAGCTCCTAGGATTGATTTAGATGACAGCACAAGTGAGCTTCAAGACAAAACACAAAAAGAAACTCATGACAATGATGAATCAGGTGAAAATGCAACTGATCCTATTTCTGAAGACCTGGATGTTCTGGGAAAAGCTACCAACTTGTCTTTTGATGATCAATCAAATGTCAAAAATTCCGTTTCTGATTCAGGTCAGTAGTTTCTTTTTATATGCTATATTTCAAGAAACTAACAAATATAAAATATCATAGTTTTATGAATATTTGGTATTCTGATCTGCAGGGCATCAAATAACAGAGACTAAACAATTTGAAAAGTTTCCAAATGCTGGATTAGCTGACAAAGGAGCTGAGAATTGTGAAATCCAGTCAAACTTATCATTGGAAAGTACTGAAGAATATGACAAGCAAATAGATTTATGCAAGGATCAGCTGGTTACATATGATCATCACCTTGATATACAGTCTCCAATCAAACAAGGTTAGGCCAATTGTTGATGTTTTCATAGCCTTGCTCCATCTTATATGATTAATTATATGACATGTTACATCTAATAGCTAAAAGAAAATTATTATAAGTGCACTTGCAAGAATCTAAATGATGACATGTAAGTATGAATATTTTGACTTGTGACCTCTGTATTACCTTGCTTATAATCCCTGCAGAGGAAGAGAACACTATCGTTTTAGCATCACATGATGTAGAACTTCAAGAATCATCACAAATACATTCTTCTTATGATGAGTGTGATAAAGTTCTCGAAGAACCATCACTTCAAGGCGATGACCCACTGCAAAGAAGTGAAGGTGGAGATGGAGATGATGGTGTCAGTTCAGATAAAGAAAAGGAAACCCAAGAAAACTTATTTTGTGGAGTCATCACTGAAGGTGGAGATGGAGATGAATTAGGGAGTAGTGAGAGATATGCGTCAGAGACAACAGTTACTGTTTCTAGCATCAATGAAAAGAGAAACCTCAGTCTACTGGCTGAGGCCAATCATATTGCTGATCATTCTTTGGATTCACCTCCAGAATCTGACAATGTAAAAATGTGTAAGGACTTTCAAGAAGAAACCAAATTGAACGTAAGATCAGAAATGGAGAATTCACAAGATTTTGAGGCTGACATCATCAATGGAAGGTCTAATGAAGACTTTAATGGAGAAGGAAATATAGTTCTTGCTTGTGGTTTTCTTGGCGAAACAGATCAAGTTGAGGAACCCAAGGTTACTGAGAATGGACACCAATTTGATGTGTGCATTAATAACAACACAACTTCAGATGAAATCAGCACTACTCCGGTTCAACAAAGTTTTATGGTACCTGATGCTGAAGGAGATGGACTTATCCCAGGCTCAACAGTTGAAAATTGCAGACTTGAGCAGGAAGAGAATTATGAGGAGAAAGATCTCGAAGATATGGAGATAAAGCCAGAAGCTTCACACGCCACGTTAAAAGTTTTAGATGGGGTAGACACGTCAGCACAATGTAACTCTCATCTTCTAACTTCAGGTCAGATGGAATCTCACCCAGAGGGCAACCCTGATTCATCAAATTTGACCATGCCAGCTCTGGACATGGTTGATATTGAAGCATTTGAGAAAGAAGGGAAAGACTATTCCGAACGAGCAGAAGCAACATCACTAAAAGAAGCAGAAATAACAACTTCTGAGGCGAATCAGTCTAGTGTACCACTTCTTAACAATCCTGTTTTTGCAAATGGAGGCTGCTATGAAATTATGGAAAGTATGACAAGTAGGTATAGCACAGAATCAAACCCTGAGAATCCTAATATATCTTCTCTGATGCAAAAGTCTCCCAGCTTCAATCTCAATCTTCGAATGGAAGCGACAAAGGAAGAATCAGATCACATTCCATTAATCCATCAGGCTAGGACTGCAACTGAAAGCTTGTCAAATCAGAGCGGTCTTAATCTAAATAAGCCTT
Organism: Acacia crassicarpa; assembly: GCA_034222035.1. Lineage (NCBI taxonomy): Eukaryota > Viridiplantae > Streptophyta > Magnoliopsida > Fabales > Fabaceae > Acacia > Acacia crassicarpa. Next base: position 21,314,772 of record JAWXYG010000012.1, read on the forward strand.
GTGCTGAATGTGAAGAACGCATATTACAGCATGAAGAAATGCCAGTGGAGGAGAAAATAGTAACTATGGAAAGAAGTTACTCTGAGAAATTCCATGCTCCATTCTTGGGTCTGTTGAAAGAAGAAGAAGAAGCTCATCTTCTAGTCATGCCAAAGAAACAAGAAAACCAAGATGGCATTGTGAAGAAGGAAGTGAAAGAAATGGAGAATGTTTCGCCTAAAGGAAAAGAAAAACGCAAGCCAAGGCCTTCCTTCTTCAGCAGCTGCATGTGTTGCATGACTTTGACGAACTAAACACACTCATACAGATTGCTTTGGGGTGCTGAGTTCTATTTCTCATTGGTTTATTTTTCTTTCTCTTATCTTTTTCTGAAACTGAATTTGAAATGTGAGCTTCGAAGTCTGAAGAGCTATTGGTTTGCAGTATGGTGAGATGAGTTTCTAAGTTTCAATTCTTTTGGGAGGCTTCAAAAAGTGGGAACAAGAGTGGGGACCTTTTTTTTTTTTTTTGCTGAGGAATCTTATCTGCTTGTGATATCTGATTTTCATATTTGTACTAACAAAGGATATGCCATGTTTGATACATCTTCGAAATTTGTGGTTGTTTTTAAGTTGTGTTCAAGTTTTACGTTTCAGATAAGCACAATGTAATGAGCTTGAGCCAACGAATCTTGAGACATGCTTTTCCGTTGGTCTGCTTTTAAATTCTCATTGTCAAAAAAAATTAAGGTGCAATTTCACCAACAATGCTTTTTTTAAAAGAGCGTCTAGTATAAATAAATTTTAGAAGGGCCAAAAATTCCAATAAACAATTTAAAATTTAACAAAATTGTTAAATTTGACTAAATGGCCGTTAAATTATAAAAGAAAGAAACCCTAATGGCATTTAATGAAATTTAACGGTTTTGGTGAATTCACACCCACTTAAATTATTTATTGGTATTTTTGCCTATTTCAAAATTTATTTATGTCAGACTGCCTTCGGAAAAAAATTTGTTTGTAAAGTTACACCTTATCCCTCAACAGACACACTTGTTGGTTTTTGCTGTAATTAGACCAGACCTTGTGACTGGAGCGTGGTTATGGTAATTTTTTAGTTATGTTCCCAAGAATGCGAGCAATAATACTTTCTGATCTAACACGAAGAACCAAATGATGATGATAACTAAACATGTAATAAGAATGCAATCATCATCATATGGTCCTTCCTTCGTGTTAGATCAAAAAGTATAATTGTTCGCAGTCTTAGGAACATAACTAATACTCCTCTCATCTTAAATATCGGATATGGTTTATAGTGTAAATTACACTATAAACTATGTTCTATATTTAGGACTTGAGGGAGTATTATTTTTTTATCGCATTAAATTGGAAACATTGTTGTTACTACTAACTATTACAAATTGAGAAGCAAAAATGAACAGTTTGAGAAAATAGATGGCTGAATTAAAATAAAGTAGCATATAATCAACCAAACAAAATCAATATGGTTAATGCCTTTCTGCAAATATGTTTATAAATCACTTCATGAACCTCTTGTGTATGTTGATTTATGATTACATAGAAATGTGTGAAACAAAAGAAAACGCCTCCCCATAATTTAGAACAGATAACAGAAATGATTACATGGGAGTCTAAGAACAATTGATACTCAGCCAAGTATGAATACTATTGAGCAAAGACGGAGATAGAAGAATAATGGAACTTCATTAATGAATCAACAACCGTTGCTCACATGGGTTTACATTAATCGTTAATCAACCCCCACTTGAGATCGATGAATCAATAACATTAAACAATAATAAATTAAGGTAAAATGGTACATTCATTTGAAAAATTAATTATGTGACTTAAAAATAAAACTAAAGTCTATTTGAGTTAACATTAAAAAAACACGACCCCGTAAGTCGAAATAAAACATATCTCACATACTTACCTCATACACCGTTAATTATATTAGAAAAATAACTTCTACCACTAATTCAAACAAAAAGCAAAAACAAAAAAAATGGATTCTTTCTCAGTGATGAGTATATATTTTATGATTAAATAAGTGTATATTTTATGAGATTTAATTGGAATTATTAATATTATATACCTATTTAATTATCTTTTATGAACTTTTCCATAATTGAATGAAACTTGGGATCAAAGAATAAATCAACATAAAATCTACTCATATCCTATTTTTATTGTGCAGGATATATTAGCTGATTTGGAAAGAAGTAGAAAAAGCAATTAAGAGGATATGCAATCAGTCAAATTTAGTGGTCTCACGCAAGAAAAATAGAAACAAAATCAATTGTGTGATCTGATGGAGTAAATTACAAGATATGAAATATCTTTTTAATAAGAAAACGAGAATCAGTGACCCAAGACCTAAATTATGAATAAGGAGGCAGAGACAAGCAAAAAGGAGACGAAGGCAAATCAAAGAGACACAGAACGAGAAGGAACGAAGAAGCAGAGGAGTGGAGTAGAGGCTGAGCGTTTCAGTTCTTTTCATCATCTCCACGGAAGGACTATGGAGGCGACGGAGAATCTTTCTTTCCTCTCTCTCCTTCTTCTTTGAACCTGAATTCTTATCTTTTTGTTTTGGATTTGAATAAAGCCATATGTGGCTAGTTGGTTTTGCAACTTAGAGAATATATGAACTTGTTTGGGTTTTAGAAATTGTTCCCACTCATTAGTTTTGTTTAATTTTAATCAGTTTATTTAATCTTGTTTTTATTATTTATTGCTTAGTGATTGGCCACCGTTAAGCATGTTTTGGGGATTTAGGATTGAACTTGACGAAGGAAATCTTAAATTGACCTTGGGATTAAATAATGTGGAATTAGATTTAAATTTAATGTGAAGTTAGGATTTAATCTAATTTGCGTCTAAGATAGACATATACCTAGAAGCTCTGCATAATCAAATTAGAGTGAGTACGATTTGAATTGCATCTTAATTAATTATGTGAGGCATTACATAATTATTTGAGGTAGGTGTATAAGTGGACCGATTGGCACTTATAAACATTAATACTCTAGATTAGCTGATCAAGTTAAATCAAAGTTAATTTAGTGGGGATAAAATCTAGAAATCAAATAAGGGATTAGTGACTCTAGGTTGCTCATTTGATTATTGTGGTAGTTTTCTTATTTTTATTTTAGTTTTAATTTCTTTTATCTTCATTAAATTCAATTTGTTTTTCTCAACTTAAATGAAATTGTGAAATCAATGCTTAACTGAAATTTGTGATACCAAGTCCTCGTGGGAACGATACTTTTCTTATCACTTTATTACTTGATACGGCCCGTACACTTACGGAGTTTTTTTAGGTTTAAAGTTTTACCTTATCACTCAGCCATATAAATAGTACGGAGGGGCCGGGGTAGTCTGATGGACATCTCTTCTAGCTCTTTCTTCTAAGTCCAGCGATTGCCGCAAAATCCGCGATGGGCACTGCTGGTTTATTCGTTTCTGTTAATTTTCTGTGTTAGATTCATGCATGTGATATCTGGATGATCAGTGTGAAAAAAAGAAGCGATATTCGATAACTTTTGGCGTGTTTAGATGGAAAGAAGAAAATGGGAGAAGACAAAACGTTGAGTAAAAGAAAGTGATAGAGAGGTGGGACCCATATCCCCCCAAATCTTACATCATAGATCTTGAACAAAACAGAAACCACATCCTTAATAACAATGAGCATCTAGCACATTGTGATGAACACAAACCCCTTTACTTTATTATTAATACTCGTCAACATAACCAAACACAAACCGATTTCCCTTACTTATTATTAGTACCTCTTACCTTTGATATAAGACACATTTTGTAGTTCAACTGTTTTTTAAAGTTGGTCTTATATTTAGGATTAAAGGAGTACTGTCCTTTGCCAGGATGAAAACATAGTTTGATCAGACCCTGAGACAAAGTTGAAATTAATGAGAAGCTCCACTGGTAACGTTTTTGAGGACGGCGGTGGTGGTGGCGGGGTCCGAAAATAGCTGATGCTTTTTGCGAGGACATTGATGTTCTTGTTGGTTGTTGAGTCATTAGGAGCATTTGATGAAATGCTATTATAGTTAATGGGAATAATGGCCATAGCCCAGGTTTTCTCCAGTGAGATTCAATGGCTTCTTGGAGGAAGGCTTCTTTGGATTATTATTACTATTATTTGTTCCCTTCTTGTTGTTGTTGTTTCAACTCATCCTGCAGAATACAAATTTACGTATCACAAGCTAGTTGTCCATCTATATTCTATACGAAAATAATGATTTATGAAAATCATCAGAAAGTGGTGCAATTGTCAACATACACACACACCTCTCCCTCCTATATCAAATTTAGAATCTGTTTTTTTTTATAAATGAATGATTTCACTATAAACAGCAGCTACATGCACGAGCGCATACATACATACATATATAACCCAGCAAATACCTGTAAGTGCAATCAAATCAAACAAGCAATACTGTAGAGAGAGAGAGAGAGAGAGATGATATATGGATAGTGAGTGTACCTGCTGGGAAAGCGAGAAGGGTAGCTCCCAGAGCTAAAACCACGACTGAAAGCTTAATAATATTAGTCTATGTCTCTCTGTCTCTGCGTGTGTCTTTAAGGTTTTAGGACTGATCAGTCTATAGAGAAGGCTGACAACGAGGAAGTGCCTGGTTCCACATCAGCTAAAAATGAGGTTAGATCGAGATCAAACTCACACAAAACAATAGAAATCGAAAACCACATCCTGAGTAATCTGCAAACCAATATAAACAATACATAATTAACAGGGAAAATAAATAGAGGAATTGGAGAAGATGAAAAGAGATCTGGAGAGATCAAAGCAGCAATGGCAGCCAAGAAAATGGAGAACATATCTAAGAGAGATGCAACGAGGTCGATGGCGATGAGGCCGGAGATGATGGGTACAACGAAGATGCCAGAAAGTATGGAACCAAGGGTATAATGGCCGGAGTGAGGACCTTTAATCTTTGGTCGATGAAGCTAAAGGGAGGTGGAGAGGAGAGCAACACAGGGTTTCAGAACAGAGGGAAAGATTAAAGGAATGGTGAGTTGGAGATGAATGATGATGTGGCATGTATGGATTGCCATGTAGATAAATTAGTCGATTTTAACAATCAAAATTAAAATTTTAAAGGATAGTAGTAGCAAAATTGCCCAATTTTTTAAACTTCTGGATGAAATATTATCCTTTTCAAAAATTTTAAACACTCATTGCTCATCAGTAAAAACCTCCGGAGCATTTAATAAATAAGCATTAACTACTTTATTAATGAGTTATATTGTGAATCAAACAATTCTTCTAGAGTCAATTTATATTATGGACCATATGAAGTACATGTGTGATTTTACATTTTACTCCATTCAATCATTTTATAAGAGGTTTTATAAGATATTTTTTTTATCCTTGTTTTATAAAATGGTTTGATAGTTTCAACTTTCAATAAGTATTTAAATAATTTAATCTACCATCATTTTTTTCAGGATGTTTCAAAGGAGATAAATACCAAAGAAACACTCTCAAGTGAGTACTCATTACTACCCAAAACTCAAAAACTCATTGTGTGCTGATACATTAAGGGTTGGGTTTCTTTCATCATCCCTCATAATCTCTAAATCATATTCATCTAATCAATTTAAAAAATCACATTATTGCTTTAACTTTTCTCTCATCTTTCCAATCAACAGCTCAAATAAAACTGATAAGAGATATGGAGAAAAAAGATGAGAAGAGAATCATCATTCCATACGGTACACGTAACATACCACGCGGCTTGTGTTCATTCTTCATTTCCCCTTCTTTTAGGTTTCGTCAATTCATTTTCCTTTTGTTTCCATGAAAATAAAAAACTACAAATTTTGCAAGAACAACCAAAGCTTCAGAGTATGCATAACCTCAGCATCAAATTAACATCCCAAAAGGGACTTTATTACAAAACCAAAGGCAGGTATTTTTCAAAGAAACCGCATAGTACCTCCAAAGAAATATTCATCACACACACAATCTACTTAAATGTTGACTGATATTCTTGGAATTCCCACTTTCCTCTTCATTTTCAACCTGATAATGTTCGCCATCGTTAAGCCTCCTTGAAACAAGATGATTACCAGAGGCAGAAGCTTGTGTTGAGGTACTAGTTTCGTTGTTTCTTGGCTCATAAGCAAACCTTGAAGAGACACGCAACAATGGAGGATTTGGCCATAGTCCATCCACTCTCATCCTTGAGCTACTATTGATGTTTAATGGTGGAGAAGTAGTTGAGCTGGAAGCAATTCCTACATGAATTGAAATTCATAATCATGTTCATGCTAAGTCAACAAATAGATTTATCAAATCATACAAGATAATCATGTGGTTTAAAGTCTCTGTTACCGAAAGATGAGGTACTAATAGGCCTAAGCCTTCTGTTCTTTATTATTGTTAGTTGAGAAGTGTTTGCATATGTAGGTGGTGTAAATGGCTTTATTTCCCAAGGCGAAATACTCTCAGGCCTCGGAATCGCTGCAGGTTCATGCCATTGAACCTAATATATATAGGAAGGCATCATGAATGTTTTAAGATGAAGATAAGGCAAGTCACAAAAGACACATTAGATGTGTAATTAGAAAGTAACAACAATGCATCTCTGATCCACACAAGCTTTCATCTTGGTCCATTAATTTTGTAAATCATCTTTTCAGTTTTCTAACCCTTGCGCCATAAACAAAAAGTATTGATATTAAAATTTTAGATGTTGAAAAAACATTCTCAAACGATGACAAGTTATATTTGATTTTAAAACATAATAATGATTGACACAAAAAATATGATTTGAAACTAATGGTGTCAAGATTAGAAGAGTGAAAACATACTTTATAAAATTAAAGGACTAAATTGAAATATTATATAAAGTTAAGGGATCAAAGATGATACTTTTTCCTTAGACCAATAACAAACCTTTAACGACTTCCATTGAGACATAGGCCATGCTGAAGAGAAATCCCTAACACCAACAATAGTACCTGAGAACCTAACCAAAAGAGTCATACAACATTAAAAGACAGATCTTAAAAGAATCATGACACCCTCTATTCATAATATTTTACAGAGATACCTTAATATTTCAAGTAAATCATGTCCCTCAAATCTCATCATAAATGGCATGCCAACATAAAAGTTTTTGTTCACCGCCTCTAGATATTTGTTCAAGGGGACAACAAACTGGCTAATCCTGAATGAGTTATAGGAATTAGAAAAAAGTTATCACATTATGATAATACAAATGAGTTTTTATGTATACGTAGTGATCAAGATGTAAACATAAACCTAACCTTGGCTTGTAATAGACTACGAACATAGAGCCAGTCATGATAGCATGAGAGGCAATTGAAAGAACTCCTAGGTGCATGCATTGGCTAGATATCACAGATGATTGAACAGGACTCTGTTGCCTTGTTAGATGCTTAACGCCACACCACAAGTCATTATCATTTGGTCCCCTTTAAGGATCAAAACCATGAATAATCAACAAACAAGATCATAACACGAGGTCCAACATGTAAATATACCAACAACACTAAATACCTTAACAACAAGAGAGCATCTCCTGCATTCAACCTTTTGGATGATACAAAGTTGCTCCACCCATTTGTGAGAAGATGTGTCTTTGCTTGGTCTAATTTTCCACAAAAAAGAGGAAAAAACAAAGATGGGATCGATTGTGTTCCATAGTTTTTTTAATAGGTATAGGTATCTTTCTATTGGAGATAATCATATTCAAAGCACTAAATTTTGAAATCTCTCCCAGCTAGGATTCAAACCTTAGTTTGTAGAGCTGTAAAAGAAAAACACTCCCTCCCTAACGATGTATTGATTGTGTTGAATGTTAATTATGAATTTGGAATTTATACATAATTTGTAATTTGTTGAACTGTGACATATGTTTAATTTGTTATGTTAAAAACTTTGAATTTGATGTTTTATAATCACTTTATGCTTTTTAATGTATTTATATAATTTAAGTTTGTGAAAAAAGATATTTTACTTTATGTAAGATAATATAAAAAAGATATGAAAAAAGCAATATGCAAAAATAATAATAATCATAATAATAATAAAGAAAAATCGGTTGGGTGGGCTAGCCCTCAACCTACTAGTTATGGGTTGGGTTGGTTAAATTCCAGCCCATTTTGATGCAGGTTTTTTAGCCCAACCCATCAGTTTATCAACATGTAGTGGCCCAACCTGTAACCGGCGGATTGACCCGTATTAGCAACTCTACGTTGAGAGGTACTAGCCCCTTTCACTAGACTCAACCTCGATCCATTGGTTATGTTCTGTAGTTTTTAGCCTTATTATACACAAATCTTCATTTAAATACAGCAAATTACCTCTATATACATGTTTGAACTTCCATTCAAACCCATGTAGATCTCTAGCAACCAACTCTTGAGTTGGATTTTTTTGAGTCATGTCCTGTATCAGAGAAGTAATAGACAGTTGACAATAACGAAAAGTTGGATTCCACAAAACATAAAAATCCAACTTCTAAAGAAAGGAACCATAGATAGGAAAAATACCAGCTGAGGAAGGCACTTAGCAGCATGCTTTTCCAGAACCAAAACTCCTTCATGTTTGCTAATATCAGAGGCTGTTAATATTTTGCGGAATGAGTGCAATTCTTGTTTAAGGGTTTCAGGGGGGTTTGGATCCGGAACTTTTGGATTACTCTAAAGAAACCCATAAAAGGGCACAGTTTAGTTAGTAGATTTTAGGACATTACAGAAAAAAAAAATGAGTAAGCTTGAATTTTTATAGATGCTATAGTGAACAAAATCCATTTTTGAATAAACCTATCAAATTGAATAGCCTTAAAGCAGGAAAAAAAAAAGGAGGAAGACATGAAAATTTCTCACTTCAAAGTCTGGTAGCAAAGTGATGCTCACATATATTTCATCAGTTTCTGGTTCAGCCTAGAAAGTAAGCCATTCCAATGATAAATACTCATCTTAAATAAGATAATTTATAAACAAGGTAATTAAAATAAAATAAAAATAGAATCAAACATCAGTATTAGTACCAAAAGCTGAATATTTACAACTCTACAGAGAATCTGAGAGGGAAGATTAAAATGGGGAATCATTCTCGGGTCAAATACTTGATTTGTCAAAAGTTCTACCTGCATAAACAAAAGTGAAATGTGTTCATATGTAAATAAAGGAAGGAAATAAAAATATCTTGAAAAAATTTGAAAGCAAAGAGAAATAGAGAAACAAAAATACATGCTCCAAATGACCCTGGGGAAAGTAGAAAACTTTCTCCCCAACTTGTGGGATATCGGTCAAGGGTCCAGTACATATCTTCCATAGTTCTTCATATGAAGCTTCTTTCAAACCTGCCAAACACAAATTAAAATTAGATAAGAGAGCATGAAAGTGAAAGAAATATGGTTGAAGGAAGAATCATGCTCTGTAAGGTTTCTGAGTCTGTGAAAGAAAATTAAATGAAGTTTCTTGTCAAGTTTCCCTTTCAAACTTCGCATATAAAGGGAGTAACAAAAAGAAATTTCCTTTGAAATATATGAAGAGCCAAATTTTACAAGCAGAAATCTCATTGTGAATATCATTCTCTCTTTGTTTCACAAGAACACCCCTCTTGATTTTGAAGTTTATGGGATTGTTGAATCTATTGAGTCTTCTTCTCTTCCTTTACTGACGTCATTGTCTTTCATTATCTACCGAATTCTTTCTTAAAGGCTTCCCTCCCTCCCTCCTTTTCTTTCAACTCGTCTAGTTTCTCTCTTGCTTCCCTTCACTTTTGTTGTTTTTTTTGAGTTAAGGTGTAAATTCGCATTGGACATTTTTATTGAGTAGCAAATTTGCTCTAAAAGTATTTTCAGGTTTAATATTACCATGAAAGTTTCAAAATGTGAAAATGTTGCCCCATATCGTTAAAAAATTAAGGTTGATTGCTAATTTTTTAACAATAAGGGGTAATATCGCTCTATTTTAATACTTCCGGAACGTGAAACTTTAAAACTTGGCAATGTTACCCCATATCATTAAAAAATTGATGTTGATTGCTAACTTTTTTAACGGTAAGAGTTAATATTGCTCTATTTTAACACTTTCAAAACATGAAAATTTTAAAACATGGTAATGTTGCCCCATAACGTCAAAAAATTTACAATGATTGCTAACTTTTTAACGGTATAGGATAATATTACTCCATTTTAATGCTTATGATGTAAATTGCTTTTTAGTAAAAATTTTTGAGATAAATTTACATCTTAACCCTTTTTTATTTGATAAGATTTCCTTATGGAATTTTAGGTATAAAGGGTTTTGATTTCTCCCAACAATTGTACTTCTTAGACTCCAAACTTGTATTCTTCCCTTTATGAAAGTAAGACCATTTACCATCTCAATTAACCAAACCAACCAACGGCTTATTGTTTCCTTTAACTTTTTTTTCCCCCCACAACCATTTGACTTTTTGTGCCGCAAAGGATCTGTCTTTCAACTCTTATAATAGTATCCTATGTGCTGCTAGCTATACTGAATTATTCTTTTGGGCTTGCTCTACGGTCCAAAATGGAAGCCTCTGCTATAAAGCCCTCCCACCCACTAAAGTGTTTGTTTCTTTGGTGATTACTCACTAAGATTATTATTATAAAAAATATATATATAAAACTGCAAAATGAAAAATTCATAGAATATGCACCTCATGGAACCGCATAAGATCTTAAATGCTAAGAGTAAGAGTAAAATGTTCTCATCATATGGCAACAACCAAACAAAATTGTGTAATACCTTGGATAAGTGACATGGGGATGATTTTGATGGCCCAATTCTTTGCTGTAGCATGTCAATTGCGAATGAGGATCTTTTGAATAGGAAAAGAAATGAAAAAAGAACTAATAAATAAATAAAAAGCTTAAAAGTTGTATAATCCTTTGTGAGAGCACGTATCATCTCCAAAATAGTAAAATACAACCATAATTATTACAAATTTTTCAGAGTGGTGTATTGGTGTTTTTCTGAATTTGGTGATGCTTACCACTGAATGACTTTTAAGTAAAATCTTCCTTGCAGGATGACAAATGTGGCGAGTTAGGGATTTTTTTTGGAAGGCAACACTCACAATAATTGGCTCTCAAGTGAGATCTTACCAGCACGATGTCAAATGCGGCGAATTAGGGTTTTTCTGAAAGGTGAAGCTTTACTAAATGGTTCTTGAATGAATCCTTCCTTAAATAAGACGAGTAAAGTTTCTCCTTGACCGCTGCATTTAATTTTTAAAATGTTAATACATTGAATTTAATTTAATGCATTTAATATCTATTTTTAATGTATTTAATACGTATTTTCTAAGTTGGTGAAAAGTTATTGCTTGTGATGTAATACCTCCAATCTTGAATTAGGACCTAGTTTGTAATGAAAATTGCACTATAAGCTATTCTTCTAATCTTATTTAGATGACACTTTCAATATTTTTCACATAGACCAAGAAAAACCGTACACCTCATGAACTCTACCATAAAATTCAAAATCTTTTCCACTCTACCCCTATTTAATATATATAATACCATATGTGAACAAAGTCAACACAATAATAATCGAAGGATTATTGAACATTCACATCAATATTCTTGTGAGGTGCCTTATAAATATAACAAAAAAGCTTTTCTCTCTACCCTTTAAATAGGATTAGAGGAGTAGGTCCTACATTTTAAATCAGATGATTAAAATGAATGTGAATGTGAATATTTATGGTACTTAAAAAGAAGGGAGTTAATGTTCATTAGTACATCTTTGATCCACCATATAAGTAAGTAAACCACTTCAACTAATTCATTAGATCAAGGAGATAATAGCTAACTCATTAAATATGTTTCAAATTGATTTTTTTCAACTTTACTCATATTAAATAAGTGACTTAGTTCCTATTTATTTTAAATTTTTAAAAGCGTTTTTATGACGTTTGAAGTATGTATGTCAAAAGAGTTTTATTTTAGTTTGTGAAAAAGTGCTTAAAAAAGGTAGGGCCCATTTGGTATGAGGAAAATTTGAAGTGGAAAAGGAACTTAGAAAAGGGAAAGGAAGGGAAGGGAAGATTTTGAGGGATGAGGGAAAATAGCTTGTTTGGTAGGAAGAAAATGAGGAGATGGTAGTTGGTAAAGAATCAATAAATACTTATTTTAGCCTAAGAAATAATTAATTCAAAATAAAAAGGAAAATAATTTTTTTGCTAAAATATATTTAAAATAATATCCTCTTATCAAGTTTGATTTTGTCTAAAATATTCTCCCACCAAGTTTGAATTTGTCTAAAAACTTTTCTCGCCAAATTCGAATTTGCCTAAAATATTCTATGGCCAAGTTCGAACTTATTGCATCAGTTCGAATTCATCGCATAAATTTGAATTTAATAATATTTTCTTGCCATATAAAAAAAAATTTATGAGGGGTAAATTTATTCAAAAGTATCACTGTTCACATAGGAATTCGAGATTCCACCAATTTTGATGGAATCTTATCTTCCCATATATAAGGAAAGATTGGTGGGGCCCGGGTAGGCCCAGGAACTTGGGTTCCCATAATGATTTGACACAAAATACTTATCAAACAAGGGAACTAGCTAATCTTCCTTTCCCTTCCTACCAAATATGTGTACCAAACAGACCCCTAGTTTTTCCTCACTAAATGAGTACTTATATTGTGAATCAAATTCTTTTAGAAGTGACTTATATTGTGGACCGGATGAAATGCTTTTATTTTACATTTTACTCCATTCAGTCCATCTTATAAGAGATCTTTTAGAAGATATTTTTTTATCCCTTTCATAAGATGTTTTGACTTTGATAGCTAGTTTTAACTTTCAATGAGCATTGAATGATTTTTTCTATATATACTCATAGTTAGTATGGTGAGATAGAGTAAAAATTAATGATATTAATCTCCCGATCTTTTATATAAGATATATTTTATGAGTTAATCTTAATCCTAAATATAAGTTATAATTATCATATTTATCAATCTTATCCTAATTTACTATTATTGGCGTTCCCTCAACAATAATCAAAGAGGAAAGGGAATGAGGAAATTAAAAAATATGTCTATAATATTTTAGAAAATACATATAATATTAACTAATATAACTAACATTTTCAATCTAATTAAATTAAGTAAGTATGTCTTATATTAAAGACCGAATGAGTAGAATTTAATATGGTTAATAAGGTTGATATTTAAAATTATTTAAATCTTATGACAAACTTAATGCTTTTAATTATTTTTTGGCCGAGACCAATAGATATCTTTTTTCTAAGGCATATCTATTATCTTATTGGAGGTAATAATTTTTTATATATTATCTAAAGCTGGGAATCAGGGCCAGACTTTGAAGAGGCAAGGCCTAAAATGGCCAGGCTTTAAAGAGGTAAGGCCTAAAAGGGCTGGCCCTTTAGTCCCAGGATAAGAAAAACGTCTACTTTTCAAGGCCCAACCTGATAGCATATGGGTCAGGGCTAGCCCTACAGGGCCAGAAGACAATTTTATAAATTAAAATTATTTTTCTTACGTTTTCTTTTCAAAAAAATACAATTAGTAAAATATAACAGTTAAAGTTTTAATTTATCAAATAGATGTCTACATAACATGCTTAATGCAAGAAACAAAATAACAAACGCAGTCACTAATCATAACCAAAAGTAAACTGTTATCCACAAATAACTCACACAAAACATAACAAACTCATTACTATGCAACATGAGTAAGATAACTATCATTTTTATCTTCTTTTTTTTTGGGTCAACGACTATCATTTTTATCTTATTCACTATTATCATCAATTCCAAAGACATTTATTTGTACTTCACTTCGAGTAGTAAACTTTGCTTCATGGATAAAAATATCAAGAATATCATCTCTCACATCATGAATATATCCATAATCTTTATCTACAACAAATAATAAACCAAATCATAAAATTAAAGTATAGTTATTATGTATTTGTAATTAAATGGATAAACAATTCTATAACAAATACAAAATACATATAAATTTGAAAATTAAATGATCAAGTCAAGTTAACAACACAAAAAAGAATATTCAATAGGCCTAATGGGCCGGCCCTTGGCTCTACAAAGCTGGCTCTTTTAAGCCCTTAGCCCTATCAGACCAACCTTGTAGGGCCAATTTCATTTAGAAGCTCTAATTACAAACCCAGTCCTTGAAGGGTCAGGGTTTAAACTGGCCGGCTTGATAGACTCGACCCGATTTCCCAACTCTAATATTATCATTCATTAAATATGGATACATCTACTCACAGAAATTTAAAACTTGGTTCATTTGTACTAATCTCTTAGGGTCTGTTTGGTTTGAGGGGACCGGAGGGAAGGGGAGGAGGATGGAGGGATTTTGGTCCTCTCCCCTCGTTTGGTTAATCATATTTTTTAGGAGGGGAGAGGAAATTTTTTAAAATTTTCCTCACCCTCCCCTCAAAAACGTCACCCCCTAAATCAAACAGATTCGGAGGGATTATTAAAATTAGTGTGTCAGTCGACAAAGATGCCCCTGCAATTTTTTTATTATTCCTAAAATACCCTTATGATTATTTCCCCAGATGAACAACACTGAAATAGCTGAACGATTTTTCTCTTTTGAGAAGCCAAGCCAATTGAATCTGATCCATCTCCTCATCCTCTTCATTTCTAACCGTTTTTTAAAATAAATTATTGATTTACTTTTTAAACAATATTAATTTCGTTCATTTTTTTTTCTCTAAACAATATTAATTTCGTTCTTTCTCTCTCAATGGTGTGTGTATATTGCTATCAATTTGATCTGGCATATTGTACCTAGGAAGTTTAATTTTGTTTATATGTGTAAAGTCATGTAATTGTCTGGATATAATCTGTCTCCTTGAATAGAGATGGAAGTGATGATTATTTCCCCAGATGATCGAAGCTGAAATTACTGACGATTTTTCTCTTTTAAGAAATCAAGCCAATTGAATCTGATCCATCTTGCTCATTCTTTTCATTTCTCAATATTTTTTGAAATAATTTTAATTTGCTTGATTTCTTTTCCTTGCCATCCCGTATGTATATAGCTATATATTTGATCTGGTGAGCACTCGACACTTTTGTAAATTGTTTGGTTTTGGAAACAAAATTTAGGTTTTGGTAATGTATATGTATGCCAATACTTAGCTTCATGGTTGATTTATATAACTTGATAAAATATTATCTTGATTTTCAATAAATAAATAAATATATGTGTGTTACAAATTTATTTATAATTAAACGTTATTATACATTTAATAAAGTTTGGAAAAAATCACTTCTAATATAAGTAAAGTTATCTATGTGATGATAATTTCCTTCCTCTTATTTCCTAAATCAAATCAGGTAACATTAAAATTTCTCTTATAATACAAGGGTAAATTTGCCAATGTTAAAAACATTCCCCTCCCCTTCCCTCTTAAACCAAACAATGTAGCATTAAAATCTCGTTCCTCCCCTTCGTTTTGATTAATCAAAACAAGGTAATATTAGAATCCCTCCCTTCCCCTTTCCTCCCCTCCCCTCCCCTCCGTCGAACCAAACAGACCCTTAGACTCAACCCCGTTGCCACTGGGAGCCACCCGATCTCCCCAAAAAAAAAAAATACACATTGTGCCCATCAAAATCGGAGTCCAGAATAGCACGCCGAAAGTAGTGGGTCAGTAAATATGACTTTCATAAAAAGGCATTAAGTTGGCCCACTTGCTAACACGTGGGCCAAAATGATTTGGCCCATGTGTTAATCCTGTGAGCCCATTCATTTTTTGTCTAACGTCTCCACTGTCTAAATTCCGCACCCTACAAGCGTAGTGGGCTCTAAATGTCCTACCCTTAGACTGTAGGTAAGCCTAACCCTTCTCTTAAAATTTATATATCATGGAAAAAAGAAAACCGCACCCTACACTTTTCTAATATGTAGAATTTTTTGTATTTTCTTTTTTTGTGCCTAAGTTAGATTGCTGGCTGAGTTAATATCTTTAGTTACTCTTGATAGATTCAATATAGGCTGATTGCTTGAGAGATATACATCAAGAAAGGGAAGGAAAAGAGAGGGGTGAAAAGAAGAATTTTCTTCCCCTTTAAGAAAGAGAAACCAACGGACTAGTTTATCAACTAACAACTTTATATATATATATATTAGGAAAAGGGTTGGTCTCACCTACAGTTCAAGGAGAGAGTACAAATTTTATCACCTAACAACTCAACATATTAAGTTGATATAAACTAGCCAGCCCAAGTTTTTGAATTTTGGCCCATTATGTTTGTGGCCCATTGAGTTGATGAGTTTAATTAGAGTTAAGAATACAAGCTTATTTACATGTATATAAAAGAATAAGAGCTTAACCTAATTGGATGACACTTAAAATTTTAAAGTCATGATAGTTTTTATAATTTCTATTCTTAATTTTGTTATGGCTACTTTGCGTAATTGGATGACACTTATTCTTAAAAGAGAGATGGGGGAAGATGAGACTTCTAAATAAAAGTTTTAATTTGGAAATTGTGGACATTGAGGAATAACTCTATTTTCAATGTGACTTCCAGAAACCTCTTGTCACTACCAAGGTTGTGGTAGAGCCAAAAGAGATCATAATGGAACTTGGATAGATGGTTTTACTCATTTGTTGGGAGAATTGTTGCCAAAACGAGTTTTTATGTAGATACAGAAGGAGATGATAAAAACATAAATCATAAAAACGACATGAAATATAAAAGTTTTACTTTCTATTATTTATGCCAGAGTTCAAAATTATATATATATATACACACACATGGGAAAAAAATCATAAATCACTCCTCAAAATTCAATGAATAAATTTTAAATATATAAGTCATATAATTATAAAAGAAAAAAAAGAAAAAACTTAAGTTAAAAACATATGTTTAGAACTATGGAAATACTTTAAAAACCGTATATAACTATTAAATCTCCACTCTTCAGTAATCTCGAGTCTAAAATGCACGATAGAAATAGAGTTTTCAACTTTTCATCCTTTTTTCAAGCCAAAAAAAAAAAATCTGTTAAAGTAAGAATAGTAAAAACATAAGTTTTTACGTGTGTAAGCGGCGTTTCTACTAGTTTGTACTCATTACAATTTTTACTTACGTTTCAACATGTACAACCCTAGTAAAAACATAAGCTTTTACATTTTGACACTAGTTTTTGACAACAATGCTGGTGATAAAAGGTTAATATTGCATTTGCCAAACATATATGCTGTTTAAGTTTTGTTTTTTATTTTCTACTAAGAACCTGTTAAGTTTGCTTGTATTGTAAGGGCTAATTATGGTTTAATGAAGGTAGTTTCTTTGATGCCAAAAAACACAAAAAAAAAAAATAATAATAAAATAAAAATAAAAATTTACCTCTTCTTTTTTATATAAAATTTTGTTGATTTTTTGGAGAGATTAAAGAAACTAAATAAATTACTTTAAATTATTTATATTTATTATTTTATATCAAACTAATTTAACTGATTTATAAACTAATATATAATATAATAATATACAACATATGATATGATTAAGTTACTTATTTAGCTTCTTTAATCCCTAAAGAAAGTCAACTGGATCTTATATTAAAAGTTGGAAAGAGTACAATTTTTCTATGTATATTATACACGTGCTTCTCTTGAATTTAAGTACACTATGCAATTTTTTCTTACATATTTTCGGACTTATCTAGTTCATTGCTCTTATTTCTATCATTTTTTTTTATAAATTTTCCTTATAATTGTTCACTCAATTACTTTATTGTATAAACTTTAAAATCTTATTTTTCTCAATAAACAAACTTCTGTTAACTTATTGCTAGCTAAGACTCACAACCTACTTCACTAACTATTTTAAAGGATAAATACTATTTTTGGCATAAAAGTTTAAGCATTAATCATCTGAAAGTTTTTTGGGATCATTTTTGCCCTAGAAGACTGTAAAACGTAGCATATTTATTTTTGCCCTGGAAGTCTGTAAAACTTGATGGTTGGACTAATATGCTATATTATACAAACTTCCAAGATAAAAATGATCCCAAAAAATTTTTCAAGTGACTATTGCTCCTTAGACTAAATTTTCATGGCAAAAATGATACTTATCCCTTATTTTAATATTAGTTCTTTATTTGAACATTACGACATTTTGGCTTTTTTTTTAAGATAAAATGATATTAAGTAAATATGAGTTTTACAAATTACATATCGTTAAAACACCAACATGAGATCTAAAAAAAAAAAATTGGAAATGAGGCAATAAAATAATCTTACCACTATGAAAGAAAAATCATAAAGTAATGCCAAAATCTCTAACAAAGTGATAGTCAATGGATCAAATGATTGAGTAGAAAGATAAATGAACTATTTGTTGACACAATAGATTGTAAGAGGAGGCTTTCAATCAGCTTCTATTAGGCCAGTCTTATGAATTATAAATAACGAGGATCTTAAACATTTTAAAAAGGAAGCAAGACCTGCTATTGATTGATTTCTCTATAAGAATTCTTTCAGAGTAATACCTAGCTCTATGACACAGATCAGATGATTCTATGACAACAATATATTTTAAAACTTTAATTTTGTATTTGTAAAGGATTACATCCCATCCTTCAGTAGGGAGAGAGATCAAGGAAGTTGGTATAAAAGGTAGACACTTATCTTCTTTGACCAAAGATAAGTCATTGAATGCCAAGGTTCATAAGGATGTAATTTGCTTAACTTCCCGAGTGATAGACAAGGGAGAATCATAGAAACCATGATGAAGAGCTTTATTGTGTTCCCTCCGGGTAATGTCAAGCAAGTAGATAGTTTTGCGCACAATGGAAGAGAAACCATCATAGTGAAGCTGAAGCCAAGCTTGCTTCAACCATCGTTTAGACTCGTGAAAGTTCAAAAATGGGATCATGATGAGCAAACATCCAAATCAAAGTGACCTAAGCAGTGGGCATGATATAAACAGTTGATCAAGAGTTTCATGAACATCACAACCAAATAGGAACCGACCAAAAGTATTTAAATGATCTTTCTTCAAAATATCACAAGAGGGGAAAGCATCATTTAATAATTTCCAAAAGAAGAGAAGTTGTTTATATGGTTATTGAATTTTCCACAATAAATTCTGGAAATTACCCATAGCATCATCGTTATGATTCCTAAGAAGTTGATTCATTCACTCCATCTTTGGCAGTATAAGAACCTGAAGCATTGTCATCCTACAACAGATTATTAGAAAAGTTTAAAATTTGCCACATTAGGGGGTATAGGGTGTGAATTCCAAGTAACTAAGTTCTATAAATAAGGGACATGCAATAATATATCAGTAAGACGCCAACTATATGAATATACACTCTCTAGTTATATTTATAAGAGATCGATAACTAAATTACATAGTTTATGGAAGTGGTTAAAAAATTATCAGACCCCTCTCTCATCTGGTGAGAGTTTCTCTCTCATCTAATGAGAGTTTCCCGGTTCTCCGTCGGGAATCTGCCTGGTCGGTGTCCTCCTCTCTGGACGACGATCTTCCCCTTCTCTCTTCTTCTCTTTCTCTCTTTGCTTTCTGTGTTTTGTCCTGTTTTTCTACTTGGTTTTGAGTTTAATCTTCTGTCTCGGAGTGGGTGTCGGTCTTGCGGTGGCTGTCGGAGGTATGGAGGTAGGGCAATGCAGTGAGGCTTCCTCCTTGAAGAATGTGGTTCTGAAGCTGGATAGCGATGGTGCAGATGTAGGAGAGACTTAGTCGGTAAAATTATCACGCGAAAGAACGTGAATATTCCCACTATTTTCTCTATGATAAAAAAGGGTTGGCAGATGGAGAAGGAGCTGGAGATTCATGAGCTTGACCGCAGTAAGCGTAACATTATTAAATTTGAAATTTGAAAAAAAAAACAATAATAACAATAAGATTTTTATTTTTTAAAAAAAGAAGAGGTTAATTTTTTTAAAAAAAGAAGTAAAGTAAAAGTTGGGAAAAAAAATTATCTATATATGTCTTTTGTGTGGCAGGTACGCTGCCACCATTTGGATGTGGCAGCGTCCTGCCACAATGTGTCAGAGAGGAAGTATTATCATTATAATAATAAAAAAATAAAAAATTCCCTCAGTTTTACCGCCTTAATCCACCGCCATAATAGTCTTATGTTTAATTGAAATAAGTGGGGATTTTAACCAAAATAATAACAAAAAAAATATATTTATCAGGTTAATGCACAGTCAAAACTATTTACCAAAATAAGGCTCACGTCACTGGTGGCGTAGGGGGGCCCTACGCCACATCAGTGGCGTGAAACAGGTCCACGCCACCAGTGACGTGGCGTGCCCGGTGGACCAATCACAGTCTGATGATTCAATATTTATTAAAAAAAAAATGACACGGTGGCGTCAGAAAGTACGACGCAACTAGTCGTGGCAGTGGCGTCGTACCTTCTGACGCCATTGTCACATCAGCCTTATTTTGGGAAATAGTTTGAACAGTGCTTCAGATTGGTAAATATTTTTTTTTTTGTTATTATTTTGGTTAAAAATCCAAAATAAGTGTGCGTCTGCGCTGAGTCCGGAAGATCAGGAGAGTACGAGAGTTTGGAAGAGGAAAAGAGAGTTATTACCGTTTTTTAAGGTACGTTTTTATTTTATAAGATTATTTAGATAATTAAATTAATTTCTTTTCAATAAACCTTTTTCGTGAAAGTTGTTTTACGTGTTTTTTTCTTTCTAATGAGGATAAAATAGTATTAATTATTGAAAATTTTATGATTTGAATATTGATAAAGTTGTAAGTTTTGATAATAGAAGACCGTATATGTGAAGAGCACGATTAATAAATAACTTTAATTGGTTTAGATTTCTTATTTGGTTATTAGAGGAATTTAGAGTTATTTTCTATCTAATGAATTTAGATTTGTGTTATTTTTACCGATTAAATGAGAATCTAAGCATTTAATTAGATTACTAGCAATATTATTTAAGGTTTAATCGGTTAGTTTTGCTAAATCTTGAAATTATGGAATTATGAGTTAAGATTTAATTTTAAATTAGAGTTGATATGATTCTGAGTATGTGTAGGTCTAGAGATTGTTTAATAAATTAGGTTTTAATTATAAAAGCTAGTATTAGGTTAAAAATTGAGGAATAAATAAATTGTCATTTTTTTAGGAAAACTAAAGAGAAATAATAGCTTAATTAATTATTTAATTATGAAATTCATGATTATTGTTAATTCTATTAACATACAATTATATATTTATTTTTAAAGGGGATTGATTTTTCTCACTGTTAGTGTTGTGTCAAGAACTTGAGGTAACCACTTTCTAATTTATCTTATATACTTGTTGAGATGATTAGAAGTGTATGCTCATATATTTACCTGATATAAATATATTATAGTTTGTTATCTATAAAAATATATATATGTGTGAAATATTTGTTTGAAGGTAAATTTTAGTTAAGTGGGCATAAATTGTTTATATTGTTATAATTAAAATTGTTTATTCTGTAATTATGAAAATTTATGCATGATGTTGATTATTGAACACAACTATAAATTGTTGATGTTGAAAATTATGATATTTCCCTCTTGTTAATTTAACTTTGAGAATATATCCAAAAATAATAATAATAATAACTTTGAGAGTCGCTTAACAATGAAAAATTTGGCAGTAACTAACAAACAGCAATCACACCGAGCGACCAAAGATATTAGAATTTTAAAAGTAAAAATCCTTGTACCTGTTAATATCCTTGCTCGCTCTGTGCAACTGTTGCTTGTTAGTTACTGTCAAATTTTTCATTGTTAAGCGACTCTCAAAGTTTTTTTTTTTTTTTTTTTGGGGATATATTCTCAAAGTTAAATTAACAAGAGGGAAATAGCTCAAATTCGGCCTTAAATTACCAATTTAACCTTTTACTCACTTTATACTTGTACAGTGGATCAATGTGAATAGATTTAAGACCAGATAAATTGATGTAGATCTCAGAGAGGATTTGGGCCTTGAGGAAATGTTGGGCTAACATTGTTGGGGCCTTACAAAGCCCAGTTAATAATGACAAGTTTTCACTTGACTAAGAATGAACCCATTGCCCCAAACATTGAGGGAGGGCCCCAGCAACTAGAAAGACCATAGAAGGTAAACAAAATATATATATATATATATATATATATATATATATATATATATTTTTTTTTTTTTTTTGATAAGGTAAACAAAATAATTTCATTGGACATGTCTAGATATATTTTTATAAAAAGTTAGCTGGCAGGATCCGATATAGGCTCTGTTTGGGTTGGCGGTAGGAGCGGTGGCTTAAAAGCTACTGACTTTAGAAAAAGCTCGGTAGGAGTGGTAGCTTAAAAGCTATCTAATTTGTATTTGGATTGATAGTGGTAGAAGTGGCGGGACCCACGTCAAAAAGCTGAGAGCGTTTTGGAAAAAGCTGCATGGTGGAGCTTTTAACTTAATGGGCTTTTTGAGCGTTAGGAGCTTTTTCTTAACGCTCAACCCAAACAGACCAAATGAGCGTTAGCAGCGTTAGTGGACTTTTTTTCAAAATTACTGGTTCTAACGCTTCTAACGCTCCTAACGTGGTGCATTCCAAACAGAGCCATAGTCGTTGGGTCCATTTAAAGGGAGCCTTTCCACAGGCGTTTTTATATCTACACTCGAACTTGATATCTCATTTTCAATTCTAAGCAAAAAAAAAAATCTCTCATTTTCAAGCGGTACATCACATGTCTAAATTTTTATCTTGTAATTATAATTCTTTTGAAGTATACAGTGCATTAAAATAAAAAAATTAAATTTTAAAAATATTATATACAGTATGATCTAATATGTAGTAATTTTAATTAATTACAAATCAAGAAATCTAATTATTCAATAATGTCAGTAAAAATTTTTTAAAAAAAGATCTGTACTTTATAATTTACTCAAAGCATATCTGATTATAAGTATGAGAGTATCCTGGAAAACTTAATTAATTAATTAATTAATGTTCATTGAATCTACTCCTACGGCTACGTACCTTCCTTGTTGTCCTAATTAAAGCATAGAATTGGTGCAAACCATATAATAGAATTGATAAAGCTCTAACTCTAACATAATGGCTCCTTCATTAATGCTTCCTATTAATTGTTGCCTCTGCTGGACCACAAAATTAATTACTCTTATGAATTAATTATGCTTAGTGTTCACAAACTAACACATTACACATCTCATGATATATTGCTCCCTCCAGAGAGTACGATCTGATTAACTGATTTACAAAGATTAAAATATTGGTTAAATTGGTTCTTTGTTATTAATCATTAGTATGTCGTTTCTATAAAAATCTCCTCTTTTAACGAGGGTATTAAATGTACGAGATATATGGGCGCAAGAAAATTTATTATTTTTTATGTTTTTGCTGATGAACAATGTTACCTTGAAAGTTTTTTCAGATTCAATAACGCATTAAAAGTTTCAAAACGTAGCAATGTTGTCTCATTCGGTTAAAAAACTAACGTTAATTAAAAAAAAAAAAAAAAGAAGAAGCTTAAACTGTTAACTTTTAATTTGAAAATGGCAACATTGCTCTATTTTAACACTTCAGGACAATATAAGCCTAAAAAATCTTTCAAGATAACATTGATTTTCAGCGAAAATTTCTGAAGCAAATTTGCACCTCAAAAACTTGGAGTTTTTTTTTTTTTAAAGGAAGTTAATTAGCTTAAAAATCCAACTTGGGCCCTTTTTTAGTTTGAGTTGCTTAATATTTTTAGGTCAACAGTTGCTTAGTAATTTCAATGCGTATGTTTTCCTAATTATCTTATTAAAAATTATTTGAAACATAAATTTGTTGAGATTACGTAATTTTAATCTTCAAATTAAATAAATTAATATATTTTTTTTGCATAAATTATACATTTTAAGAATAAAAATTTAAAGGATTTTGACAAAATTTAAATATATAATCATATCGGCTCTATATTTAATTTATAAGAAAAATTAATAGGCAAATTTATAGAATAGTTTGCTTTCTGTCATTCTATGAATCTTTCCACGATTATGGGACGCAAAATGGAAATGATTGTGTAGGGTTTGAAATGCCACAAACAATTTAAAAAACTAAAAATCATGTGAGTATATTTTGCATCTAAGAATAAAATAAAAATAGTGTCACCAGTCCTAAACATAATAATTGAGCGTTGGATATGATTTTAGTGTACGGTCAGTGGGCAAATCCATCAAATATCCTCTAATATATAACACACAAACACACTTCTATTATAGTATATTAGCACTTCGAGAGGTAGGAGAAACATGAGATTTATTTATTTAGTCTACTGTGAAAAATTAATTATTTTGTTGTTACTGTCTTTTATCAATATTTGTTAAACATTTGTAAAATCATTTTTAAAAAATCCTATTACTACTCATAATTTAAAAGCTAAAGAAGGATTTTCTTAGGTACGTCCAATATTCTAAAGCAATATATGGTATGTCCAGCATTCTAAAATATGTTTTTAGATAATTCCAATATTCTAAAGTAATTTATGATGCATCTAGCATGCTAAAATATTTTGTAGTTCATAAAATATTTTGTAGTTCATCCAGCACTCTAAAGTATATTTTCATGTGCTTTCATCACCTTATAATTGCTACTGAAAAATATTTTAGAGTGTTAGATACAATTTCATTTGAAGGACATTTTGAGAGTTTACGAAAATATTTGAATTTCTCCTAAAAATTATTTTATGGGCAAAATTTGTCCAAAAAAATTAATATTTTATTGCTAAAATTGCTTTACAAAATATTTTACGGTGTTAGATGTACCTAAAAAAACACTTCAAGATACTAAATGTGTCACAAATTGTTACACCCATACCGGCCTCACCCTTCCGGGTGGCGGGTTAGATGGATCTCTTATAAGCTGTTACCTTTCCTTAGTTATTAGTCCATTTTGATTATAAATCAAAGCACGTGCAACAGAGCATATGACCGATTTGGACAATTACTATACTGGTAAAAGTAAGATATATAGAAAATATAAGTCCCCGAAGGGTTAAGGGTACAGTTATCCAAATTAAAATACCAAATATATATATATATACAGTCATCCAAAGGTAAAGTACAAAAATTCAATAGGGCATTCCCTATTTTTCATCTGCACCATAGGGACTTACCTTTTCAAACAGGATCTTTACTTCAGGCATGTTCCCTTGTGACTACAAAAGAGTCTGGAGTCCGAGAACGGCCTCCAGAGTAACCATCAATACTCATGCACTAAATGTGTGATGTGTATGTATGGAACCATGTGAGTATGTAAACATGGATATACATGCCAAACATGTCACAATATACAAACAGACACAAATACCACAACAACATCACGTCTTTGCACCGTCGGGTTGCCTTACCAAGGCAGGCCCCAGAATTACCGTAATCACAAGCCTGTCTCCATAGAGTCGCCACGTAGGCAAACCCCAGCAGGCACTCTCAGCGCTAGGGACACAATCACAAACATGTTCTGTATGCATATTTGGCCAACAATACAAAAACATACATATGGCAAACACATAAAAGTGCCGGAGTAAAGAGGTTACTACCTGGTGTGGTGAATACTGATTTTATCACCTTTATGCTTAGTAGCCTTTCTAAAAATACCCTTGACCTAAAAACATTAAAATACACCATTTTTAGTATTTACAAAAATGCCCTTACATTTCTTGCTGCTAAAACCAAGCCCACAAGAATTTTCCAAAAATTCCCTGTTTCTGTCCCAACTTTAGGGATTTTTCATAAATTCCAAAAAAAATTATATTTGGATGAAACCAGTTCCATTCGAACCGTTAAGATGTCTATTTTGTAGGAAAAATATACTTAGACCATGAAAGTACAAATATTTTTGCGTGTAGCTTATTTTCCCTCCTCTGGTCCAGATTCGTATCATTGTTCCAGCCTCTTTTTCAACTATTTATTTCACCAAGTAAATCTTATCCAAATCTATCATATTATATAGTTAAAATTATTCTCCAGATGTATAGTTTCTACATATAAAATTTCAGCTTAAACCGAGTTTGTTTACCCCCTTAAAAACACGCTAGAAGGTCCACTGCCCAGATTCACTGAAGCCGGCAGCAAGCCCTCTTATGGGGTTTTCGGTGTTTTTGACTTCGGAAACTCAAACTATAACCATACCCTATACAAAACCTCATTCCAGAGCCTTTGTTGACCTTAAAAATGCAAAAACCCAGCCCCAAAACCAAGCTCCCTTCATTTGCACGAAATTACCTCCACAAGAACTCAAGAAAAGGAGTTGTCGATGTTACCTGGAATCGGAGAATTGATGAGAAGCTGGGAATCTTGAGCTTGGAAACCCTAGCTATGGTGGCTGGCTGTTCTCCTGGAGTTCTATGGAAATTTCGCCCCTCCAAGGTGAAAAGATGAAGTTAAAACACCTTTTTTAATAAAGGTGAATGTAATTCGGTTGAACTGGAATTAACTGGCGTAAGTTTCTAGTTAATAGGAAGTAATTTGAATCTGTAATTTTTGACTTAACCTCCAAGTTTTTCTAGAAAAGTCCAGGGGATTCAGTTGATGCCATGTGGCGCATCACTCCACAAAATATCCAGATTTTTCTCTGCTTTTGGGGCAAATTACCTGTTTTGGCCCGAAACTTTTGGAAATTACAATCTTGGCCCAGAACTTTGTAATAATTACTAAATTTTTCCCACCTTTTTGTCTGCCCTTTTTGACACATGGGGCACCACTTTGAGCCCACACACCTGCCCAAACCAATTTTTACCGATTTATTCCCATTTTGCCCCTGTTCTTCAAATGTGGGTCCCGCGGTTTGACTTTTCCATCGATTTTTCTTTCTTTTTCTCCAAGTAAATATTTTCTTTGCTTAAAGGGAGTGTGTGACGCCTAAGGGGCTCCACACATTGTGTCTCTGATATTTAATTCCCTTTTCCGTCACTTTTTGGTCCAGTTCTAGACCTATCGATCCGTGTGGGTCCCGCCGGCCATCAGGATAGTTCTCTTTGCACTTTTCTTTATCTTTGCCAAACTTTTCCCTCATGAATCGACATTTCTACGTAACACTTTCCAAACTTCATAAAGTGGCCCCATACTTGACCTGCCCAATCCAGAGGAATCCCTAATCGGTTCTTATCGATCCCGTTTCTGTCGGTTGATCACCTTGGGGACCCACGTTTTGTGTTTGGGCCTGAATGTGGCTAAAATCATCTAGTTTCTCTTCCTATTTTCCTCAAACATGTAGAGGATCTTTATCTATCCAGGAAATGTCATACTTCCTGAACCGGCTTAGTAGTCTGTCTAACTTAGGCTTATTCTTAATCCTCAGGGTCTAAAATTCAGGATATTACACAAATTACTTTATGATATTGAGCACACTTAGAAAAATATTTTAGGGTAATGGATAAACCTTGACCCTAAATTAAATTATATATATATATATATATTCAAAAATTTTAAAAAATGATGTGGGTTATGTGGCAAGAGGATGAATACTAGTAGAAATGGACAAATAGGAAATGATGTTGCTTCACGGCTTCACCTAATCCAAAACACGTTATTTAATTAGTGAAGGCAATCTTTAGACTTAACGACTAATAAATTTCTTGTGGATTTGAGCATCAACCCATAATTAAGTAGCATCTTAAATTGATTAGTTTTGGGTTAAGTTATAAAAATACAAATGTGGTTTTTTCAAAAGTGCACTTAACACTAAGTGTTTTTTTCTAATGTAAAAGTGACTATATGATTACGAAAATAAAGCAAAAATACCCATTAACTGTTAGTTTGAATTTTTTTGTATTTTAAAGGTTGACATAAACGACGATTTAATTAAATTTCACTCTATCAACTTGTAGTAGAGAACTAGAGAAAATTACAGAAAAGGACCCAAATAGTTTTGAAATTTATAGAAAGGCAGCAAATAGGCGAAGATGGAAAACCCGATGGATAAAATTGGAATTGAGAGAGAGAAGGGCTGAACTATAATTGCAAAAATATCTATACCATTTTCTGTAATTTTCTCCAATTCTTTACTGCCAGTTGAAATGAAATTTAGGTGATTCATTGTCCATGTCAGCCTTAAAAATACAAAAAAGTCAAACTAACGGTCCATGAATATTTTTACTCTACTTTTGTAACTATATATAGTTACTTTTACAACTAAAAAAAAAATATTTAATATTGAGTGTAATTTTTAAAAAAACCGCATGTATATTTATTACCCCTTAGCCCATTAGTTTTTGGATGTGGTCAAATGTCTATTAATATTCTCACTCTTCTAGAATTAAGCCCATGTTTTAAAATTACTCACTATTAGAAATTTCCCCTACCTAATGCTCTATTTATTACTTCAACGTGCTTGACCAAACAAAATATATTAATTCAACGCGCATGGGTATAATGTGTTTTAAGACACGTAAAAGTATCTATTTAGTCTTCCCAATCTTAATTATATCTGTCAACGAACGTTGTCATCTAACAATGTTTAAAGGGTAAACAAGATTATATGCAATAAATAGTATCCTATTCCTATGACAACAGTAACTTTTTTGTTGTTTTTCTTCTATAATAACACAAAATAAAATATGGATTATGTAAACTATTACAATATATTCCCTCTGGTTTTTATTATAAGACACTAACTAGTAAGTATATTTAGTCATTTTTATAAGGTATTTGCTTGTTTCCAAAGAGCATTAATTATTATTTTTTCTATGTATGCCCACAATTAATAAGGGTAGTGGGTGAGAGTATTAATTAATATAATATTAGAGTTTAGTACAATTAATGGGGATAAAATTAAAAATTACTTAAATTTTATTGACTTTAATTATTTTCATTAATTCTCAAGAGAATTTTATAACTTACAATCAAAATTCATCATAAATTTTGATAGAGGATTCACAAGTTCAGATAAATTGATCACTAATCATTCATTTACAGATTATGGAAGTTAGACAATTTAAGATCTTGTGGGAAATAATCTTTTTCAAGTTCAGGTTCCAAAATTGAATAAAATCACCAGAAGCTATTAAACTTCTTGAACAGTAGGAAGGCTATCTCGGATAAATGATGAATTAAGGCACTTTGCAACAAAAGCCCACAATTTATACAGTAAAAAATCCCAGAGAAGCGGTAACAACTTCAAGCCTAACAAAGCCACCTTTTCCATCACACCACGACCATTCTCCATTGGATGTAAACTTGGCAATGACTTTTCAATAAAAAAAACTTAATTCCAGTTTAATTCTAGAAGGTGCACTGAAGAAATTTCAGAAAAACTTGTGAGTTTTTATATTAAATGGCTACAATGGAGGGGGTGCACAGTGAAATTTTCCATAAAATCAATGTTTGTCAAATTGTCATGTGTGGTTTCTGTCATATTCTAATTTACTCCATCCATTTCATTCTTAATATAAAGCATATTTATCTAATTTGATTAAAATAAGGAAGTTAGTTAAATTAGTTAATATTACATTTATTTTCAAAAATACCCTAATCATCTTCCTTAATTCTCTCCTTACCTCTCCTCCTTAAGAAATGATTGACAAATATGAAAACAATGTTTTATATTTAAAACTAAGATCAACTCATTAAATATGTATGCTTCCGATGTGTCTTTAATTTGTTGGATTTATAATAGAAGACATCTCTTGGTTTGAACAGTTTGAAACTTATCTGCATCATTAAAAGAATTATGGTTCCCATTTAGTTATCTGTTAAATCAAACAATGTCATTTGGAGGGACGTGAGCATTCTGCTTAAGTTGTTCTTTCTTCATGTTTTTGTTTTCACTACGTCCCCCTTGTTTGATAATTGGTTCTCTCGTATTCTATTTTTAGTGCTTTCGAGCAAAAAAAATAAAATTCTATTTTTAGTGCTTCACCTTGATAATCTTGTTAATCTCTTCCCCTGTCATTCTATTTATGGCACTTTGTGTAGTCGTGTACTCTTTTATTTATTGATATCATTTTCGAGCAAAAAATTTATTGATATCATTTTGTCCTTTTTTATCCCAAAAAAAAAATATTTCCATACATGATACATACCAAACTAATGCTCCCTCCGGTTTTTTTATAAAGCTTCAATCTTTGAAATGAGTTTGGCTGTTTTTAAAATCCACACTTTGAAGATGTTTTTTTTTTTTTCATTTTTACACATCATTATGTTTTTCACATCTCCCTTTTTTTCACCCATTCTTTTTTTTTTATTTTATTTTTCATTCATTATCTCTCTAACTTACCATCTTCATAAATAAGGTTTTTTTTAAAAAAAAAATCATTTCTTACATTTTATTTTTAATCAATTTTAATAAATTTGAGTTGCATGATTTAGAACTTATAAAAATTATTGGAGGGAGTATATTATGTACATTCCGAACTTAAATACTACCGATTGTCAATTACTCCCATAGGATATACTCCCTCCAATCTGGATAATTAAATTATGTAATTGAAGAAAGTAGTTAAAAATAATAAATGTATCTGAATTAAACTTTTTTTAAAGCATGTCTTTATTTATAAGGGGCAAGTAAAAAACAGAAATAGAGTTAATATATTATATAGGTAATTACTAACTTACTTTTCAATTAATGGAATATAGATAATTAACGAAGGGAAAAGATTTTTTAAAAAAATTATTAAATATTCTGACAACTTTTGTTGGGTTTTTATTAAAAAAAAAACTTTATGCTTTTATAAAAAAAAGACTGGAGGAACTAATATCCTAATATTTGAACCGTTTTGTCCCCTTTATAAGATTTATTATGGGTTTGTCTAAACATTAAATGTGCTTTTACCTATTTTACCCTTAATTAATACTCCCTCCGGTACTAATTAGAAAATCTAGTTGATTTTTTTTTAGAGATTAAAAAAACTAATTAAATTACTTTAGAATATTTGTATTTATATTTTTTTTTCAAACTAATTAATTTGACTAATAAATTAATATATAATCCATGGATATAAAATATATGAAATGATTGAATAACTTATTTTAACTTTATTAACCTCTCTAAAAAAAATCAGTTAAAGCAGTATATTCTCTCCTATTATGTTTTTTTTCATACATTATTTTTCATCCTTATTTTTTTCTCACTCTCAGTGCCTTCCCTACATATCCACTTATAAATAAAGACGTCATTTTTTTAAGAGAAGTACATTCCCTACAAACTTATTACTTTCAATTAATTTTAACAATTTTCTTAAAACAAACCATTTGATTGTTTGCATGAGGGAGGAAGCACAAATTATTTAATATGTCAGATTGGTTGTTTTGCTAAACTAGTTACAAACTTCCATGATTAAGCCGAATTACCAATAAATAAATCATCAAATATTTGCGTATAATGCTAAAAAGAACAATTAAGAGATAGATAGAAATACCGAATAAAACTTATTCTTGGAGGGGAAAACTGTAACTGATTTTGCCCCAATTTTTCTCCATATTTGGTTGGTTTTTGTCGATTTTGTTTTTTCCCCCCAGTTCTACTAGATGTTCGAAGTTCGAACCAGATCATATCCTAAGGTCAGAAAATAAAAAATCAGATCATATATCTGTTTAGCGTCAGACCAGTCAAGTTCTGACAACCGTGGATAAAACCGACGAAGAAAACACAACACTTTAATGTGCTTTGCTGTCTACGCGGTTGTCACCTTGACTCCCATTTCTCAATCTAATCAATTAGTAGTATTATTTAACAATTAATTATGGGGTTTCAGATTTTTGCCAAAATGAAATTTTAATTTTTTTTGCCAAGAACTTAGGTATTTCTTTTCTGGTCAATGAATAACTTAGGTATTAACTACAACAATTCACAACTCATTTGTTTTATAGGTTTGGTATACCTCAGTAACATCTATAAGACCATTACACCTATTCTAATCCTTTTTTTTTTTTTTTTAATACTCAGGGCAACCAAACATTAGACTAACTCATATCCTTGTTAAGCAATCTCGTGAGCTCCGAATCTGCAACCGGCAGGATGTGCACACCAGGCATACACCTATTCCAATCCTAATATAAAATCACTTCTAGTTCCTCACACGACTGAAAAATCTCATGAAATCCAAATTTGGCCTCAAGACCCCTCTTCGCTAGCTAGTTTGTTGCGGAATTAAAAGCCCGAGGCACATAGGTTAGCTTTATTATCTAGTCCATTTGAAGTAACC
The DNA here is from genome assembly GCA_034222035.1 of Acacia crassicarpa. Classification (NCBI taxonomy): domain Eukaryota; kingdom Viridiplantae; phylum Streptophyta; class Magnoliopsida; order Fabales; family Fabaceae; genus Acacia; species Acacia crassicarpa. The sequence continues at coordinate 21,346,998 of JAWXYG010000012.1, forward strand.
GTTGTCTGTTGGACTTCATTAATGATGCCTGAGTCTCGATGATTACTACCCTGTGCATAAAGAATCAACTCTAGACACTCAGAAGAATCCATTTTCAGCCGTACTTTTCGTACCCCCATTGCCCAGGCAATTTTCAGCCCTAAAAGACATGTATAGATTTTTGCAGAAAGCTCATCCTCGTCATCAATAGATTTCTATAATGCTTCATGTACATAACGATTATAGCTAATAAACGTTATGTATGTCGAAGCTAAGGTCACACAAAGATACGTAACATTTAAAAGAAATTGTTAATTATGCGCACCATCATACATTAAGAGATAGAATTCATGAAAACACAAACATAAATGTTGAAGTTAATAACCGTCATTTATTTAATGACAAAAATGACGGTTCTTTTGAAACAACCGTTATATAACAGTTACTAGTGATTCGTCTTCCAATCTTCCATAAATGAAAACACATACATAAAGATTATGTCAATTGATTGTAAAGTATGAACAACAAAAATGATATTTAGTAATAAACAATTGTCATGTAAAGTACAAATATAAAAAGCATCTTTTGAAAACTTTGTTCAATCTGATACCAAGTACCAATTCTCCTAAAGTTAAATACTTTAAAACGAAGTATTCACTTTATTCGTATTACTTTTCTAAAAAGTGCATTTTGGTCAGAGGCTCGAAAGCTCTTTCCATTCGCCCTATTCCTCATCCTCATGCTCGCCTTCTTCCTCCTCGTCATCCTCACCCTCCTCATCCACAACCCCTCCTCAACCACCACAAGCTCCCTTCTCCTCCTCTTCAAATGGAGGCTCTGCTGTAGACGTTGGCCAATCTTAACCATTCCACAAGGCATCTCATTAAACACGCTCACAGTCTAAACAAAAAGTTTAACCTCATCCTTTATCACAATCAAGTTATATATGATTACTTTCAGTCAGACCCTTCATCTCTTTCTTTAAACAACTATGATGTGCCAACTGAGGAGGAGGGGTAGGAGGAGGTGAATGATAGTAGTACTGATGATGATTGAAAACAACCACTACATTTTTATTTTTTTTAATATTAAAAAAATTAATCATTAGAGCAATGTAGCCAAAAAAAATTATAAAAAAACAATTGTATCTTCATGGTTATTAGTAAACAACCAACACTAACTCGCTTTCTTTTTTTCTTTTTTTAATTTTTGTTTGTAATATGGAGTTGAATAACCAATTTTTAAAATTATTTTCTTAAAAAAAGTCAAATAAGTAATTATTATTTTGTAAAACTTATCAATTTTTAGAATACGATGTCAAATACCTAACAATTATTAAGGAATCATTGTTATCGTTTACAAAACCTAACGACTTGATGTTAAAACAACGAACTTTCATTCAAAGGTTCATTAGGTTGTTAATTAAGATCCATAAGAAAATGCCACCAATCCTAACAGTTCTAAACTTAGAATTGTTGGCAAGTTTCGTCAAGTTTTTTAAAACACGTACTTGATATCTCGTGCCTCTTCACTTTTCCAAGTTAGTACACTTAACAAGCTTGTTTTTGGTTGAACACTACCCACCATCCTCAGAACCCCACAACTCCTGTTGACTTTTCCAGCCATCAATAGTCGCATCCAGGCGAACCATATCCTTTACTACTTTCTTTAAACTTTGGTCTGATAGTCACATAAGTCACTTTGATTGCCCTAACTTGCTTTTTTGTTTCAGAGCCCTAGCTAGGTCGCATTCTTTCACTTGCTCTGTTTTTCTTATTTTAAGGTATGATTTCTCTTCTGCATTTGCATTCTCCATTCTCCATTTTGTATTCTCTTTATTTTCTTACTTTGTCTTGCCTATGTAGGTTTTGACCTTAGTCATGTATCGTGATTTTCTCAAAAGCCCATTGCTTTGTTTCTTGTGGCTAACTAAATGAGTTTTGCTTTCCAGGTAAAATGTCAACTTCTACTTCTTGTTGCATTGACAATGCCCCAAGTTCTAGTAGTGCCTTTAATTCTAATTGTCATAGTACTGGTATTCCCCCTAGTAGTAATTTTGTCCCTACGAAACCTAGAAACGAGACCCCAAAAGAGGAGTTGGAACAAGTGCGGGATATTGTTAAGAAGGGCCACTATGCCTTGACTTTTTTGAACCAAGAAAAGTCTTTAATTAGGGCAAAAATTTAACATGACATGGAACAATGACAGTCAACCTTTTGAGTCATCATACTTCAAGAGCTATATCGGCTTAACGACAAGGACCAACGCTCCTACCATAGTGGGTACTGGCGTAGGGTATAGAGAGAATACACAGGAATTATTTGGGACAATATTAGGGTAAGGTATATGTGCTAGCTATATTTCTTGCTATGTACTTGTAAAAAATGTAAACTTGAATGTTTTGCAATCTAAATATCATGTAGACAGAGATTACATCAGGGAATTTGTCGTCAAGAAAGTTGGCAATGCACTACACACATTCCGTTATGCATTGACAAAAGCGTATTTGTAGAATCTTGAAAAGACTAAAGAGATAGAATTTCCTATGGATCTTCAGTCTACCATCAAACCGGATGATTGGAGAAATTTTTGGATCTCACATCGCAACCTAGTATTCAGGTAATTGTTATTCGCAATTCATAAAAACTGCATGTATATGTTTAATATTAAGTCAAGTGTTATGTGTTTTCGTAGCAATTAAGCCTAGTGAATAGGAGGAGAACGAAGAACAATAAGTATTCCTATAAGGAAGGGCTAAAGGGATAAACTCAGATTGCTAAGAAGTTAGTTGTTGAGAGTGGGGACAGTAGTAGACCTCCCTATCATGAACTTTATTTAGAGGCAAGGCAAAATAAAGATGGCTTTTATGACGATCGGGTGAAGGAGGTCGTCGATTAAATGATAAGTATTAATATTAGTCCTTGATTCATGGAAGTAATGTCATCAATGAACTATTAATATTATTTTTTTAAAAAAATACACGGCAAGCCAAGTCTGAGGAAGTCATAACACAGGAGGGTTGCCTTTCTACGAATGAGGATGTATTCGCAAAGACATTGGGGCTTGACCATCCCAGTCTTTTTAGGGGTGCTGGCTTTGGATTGACCAAGATATAATATTACAGTCACTTGCAACCTCGAAGAAATAACTAAGACAAAGTTTGAAAAGCTTTAGAAACAATGTGATGAAATGCAAGAACAAATATAGTTTCTAACACTAGAATTGATGAAAGAGCATACTAAGAAGCATTAATAGGGAAATGGCAACCCAAGTACTAGAGGTAGCTGCACATTCCCCCCATGAACTGCTTGAGGTAGAGACCAATGTTGAGTGTTTTGCCGATAGCCTTGGACGTCACACAGTTGCAACAAGTTGCATGTTTAACCGCCTAGAGGATGACACAATTCATAATAAGCCTATCCTTCTTAAGCATGTGAAGGTACTTATCAACACCAACACCGACCCCATCTACCTTCTCTCTGTGCCCACCAAAGACATAGATATAATAGGAAGGGATACGAGCAACTTCGTTGCGTAGCCTTGCCGTCTACTTAGAGTATGGAAGCCCCTCACTCAAAATAAGTCGGTCGCTCAAAAGAAGTTGTCCACCAATAAGTCCATGCCCCCCAATCAGTTCAAGTGCCATAATTAGTCCAACCCTCCCACTTCCAAGACCCCCACTCAGTCGAAGAAGAGGAAGCATCCCACGCCTAATGATTAATCCAAGAAGAAGTCATTCTCACACTCATTGGTCAATCTCCTCTAAAGTCCTTCCAAGAGTTTTCTAACAAGATCTTGCTATACATATCAAATATGAGAGAAATGTCTTCGACCAAGAAGATCAAGAGGATGTCGTAAGCCAAGAGCTTGTTTCTGAGGTACTGAACAAAGAGATGACAAGTACAAGCTCTGCCAACTTTTTTATGAGGTATTTCTTCAACTATGATTGAATAGTTGGCTATTTAGAACTTCAATTATATTTTGATATGTTGGTTTCAACATTTCAGACACCTGTGCCATAATTACCTCGTCCCCCACGACCTCCAAGACAAAATCAAGTTCATCCTGTTAATTCCTTATAAGTTTTGATGATAACTGACAATTGTAAATGTAAGTTGAAGTTTGTCTTTGGTAAGTTGAAAAACTTACTGTCAAAGACAAATTCAAGTTTTGAATTTGACAGAAAGTAGCTCAATTTTTAATGAACTAAGCAAAACTCCAGTTTTCATAAAAAAACTCTAGTTATGATCTTACAGAGAGAACTCTAAATTTTTCACATTTAGACAAACTCCAGTTTTCATAGAAAAGTCTAGCTTTCACCAAACAGAGACTCTTCAATATTTTCCAAAGAGAACAAAACTTCAGTTTTCAAATGGAAACTCGAGTTTTGGTCATACAGAGAGTATCCAACATTTTGAGCTTATGGAAACTGCAGTTTTGATATGGAAACTCCAGTTTTCAGTTTGCCATGAGTTTTCTAAGTTTTCCAAAGTTTTGAGAAAACTCGAGTTTTGACTTGGCAGAGAGTTTTCATGTTTTATCCAGTTTTTGAAAACTCCAGTTTTGACTTGGTATAAATTTCTCAAAGTTTTCATACTTAAATGAAAACTCAAGTTTAGTTTTGGAAACTCGAGTTTTCGCCAAGCCGAGAGCTTTTCTCTTTTTCAATATTTTGAAAACTACAGTTTAAGATAAAAACCCCAATTTTGATGTTTTGGACTAAAATTGATTCAACATGTCAAGAGTCCAAAACTCGAGTTTGGAAATTGAAACTCGAGTTTTGAGTTCCATTAAAAAATGTGTTCCAAAGCTCAAATCGTGACATTCCTCTCTAGATGGAGGAAACTCGAGTTTTGCTATAAGTGCATAGTGACAAACTCCAGTTTTGATGAACAAACTCGAGTTTGTGTCGCAGAGTTTGAAATTCAAATCTGTCGAATTTGTGAAACCTTGTTGTTTGATTCTAATACTACCTATTATCATTCACTAATATTCCTAGCTATGTTTAACCACTTTGTTGGTGAATTTAAGATAATTTAGAGGATATTAAATGAAGATTAAAAGCAAAAACAAAAGGTGACATCAACACATTAAATGTAAAGTCTAGAAATCTTGCATCCTTTTGGACAATCATTCTGCACATGTTACTAAAGGATTAATATTTGCTTTCCATATTCTTAATTATGTGTTCTCCTTCTTACGTGGGCAAGACAGTTTACTATTTCAACCAATAACTTATTGTTTTCTATCATTTTCTACTTGTATTATTTATAATATTTTTCTAACTTAGCCTCCAACATTTTTAATATTAAATAAAAAACTCTTAATTAAGAATTATTTCTATTGAAGTTTTTGGCATTTACCTTTTACAATATTTTCTTCTTGAACATGAATAGGGACAATTATGTTAATTGGCCTTTTGAACAACATGACAGTAAAGTACCAAAGTTCTCTATTAACATTTTTTTAAATTTCCGGTTATAAAGTGTCATGTTTATTCATATATACTCATTTCGCTCCTAAATATTACTACCTCCGGTCCTAATTATAAGAACTAGTTGACTTTCTTTGAAGAGATTAAAGAAGTTAAATAAGATACTTAATCATTTTATATGTTATATATCCTTAAATTATATATTAGTTTATTAGTCAAACTAAATAGTTTGAAGAAAAAAATAAAAATATTTTAAAGTAACTTAATTAGTTTCCTTAATCTCTCCAAAAAAATTAACTAACTCTTATAATTAGGACTCGAGGGAGTATAAGAGTTAGTATAGAGATGTTTGTTTTGGCTCTAGGTATATCAATTCACTTTATCTCTCTAAAATTATAATTTTCCTTATTAATGTACATATTACGAAAAAGTTTCAATAGTTGAGTAGTTTGTAATGTAAATTAGTAAAAGAGATATTTTATGAAAATCAATCAACATTATTTTATAAATAAATAACGTAACTAATTTTTTTAATATTTTGACATTAATTTCCAATTCCTACATTTAGAATTGGAAAGAGTACTTTTCAAATATCGTTCTCCCTATATATTTTGGTGCTCGATGAATTTATTATTATTATTATTATTTTGGCCAATGAGATGAAATATGTGTATCATACAAAACTAAGGTGAAAATATAAAGTGTGCCATTTTTTTCACAAGTAGTCTAACTCAAAAAAAAAAACTTGTATAAGATATATTATTTTTAAATAGGTTAAGGAGCGATTTTACCAACAAACGATTGGCCCAGGAGCGTCCAGCACAATTAACTATTAAGTGGACCAAAAATACCAACAAACTTTTAAAAAAGGAGCGCCCAGCACAACGCCGTTAGCAAAAAGTTAACCTCCGTTATCTAATGTGCAAATTGGCCAACGAACTTTTACTGTAGGAGCACCCAACACAAAATTATAAATTTTACTAATTTAAATAATTTTTTTTCTCAATTGTTATTATTCAAAACTACCTGTATAGATATTTATGGACAAAAATTACTCATTCTTCAATTTTGTCAAAATTATAATTTGTTAAAATAAACAAAATTTTTAATTTAAAATATAATTATATGATTTAAATAAAACTCAAGGTGTTTTATATTTTATTATATATATTAAAGAAAAAAATATATGATTTATTTTTTACTTTAGAAGAAATTTATGTGAGTTAAAAAATTCATTTAATGTTGATAAATTTTAAAAAATCTATTATATCCTGAAAGAAATGAAATGAATTTCATTTTTTCTTTTATAAAAAGAGCTTAATGGATATTAACGTTGATACTTAATAATATAAATTCGGCAACTTGATGATATATTTGTTAATTAAATGACCTATTGCTTATATGGATATGGGACTTTCGTAGGCCAAATTTCTCTTTAACCTACTATTAAGTTGTCCTTCCTCAAGCCTCTTAAGTTATCTTTTTTTTTTTAGCAAGTCTTATATTCATATAATCAATGGATAATTTAATTAACAAATATATCATCAAGTTGCCGAATTTATATTATTAAGTATCAAGGTGATATCCATTAAGCTCTTTTTATAAAAATAAAAATTAAACTCATTTTATTTCTTTCAAGATATATTAGATTTTTTATATTTTTTACATTTTATTAATATTAAATGAATTTTTTAACTCACATAAATTTCTTCTAAAATAAAAATAAATCATATAATTTTTTTTGGTTTAACATATATGATAAACTATAAAACACCTTGATGTTTAGTTAAATCATATAATTGTATTTTTAATTAAAACTTTTGTTTCTTTTAGCAAATTATAATTTTGACAAAATTAAAGAATGAGTAATTTATGTCCACAGATATCTATACAAGTAGTTTTGAATAATGATATTGAGAAAAAATTATTTAATTTAGTAAAATTTAGAATTTTGTGCTGGAGACTCCTGAAATAAAAGTTTGTTGGCCAATTTGCACCTTAAATAACGGAGGTTAACTTTTTGCTAACGGCATTGTGCTGGGCGCTCCTTTTTAAAAGTTTGTTAGTATTTTTGGTCCACTTAATAGTTAATTGTGCTGAACGCTCCTGAGTCAATAGTTTGTTGGTAAAATCACTCCTTAGCCCTTTTTAAATTATAAAAATTACTATTTTATTACTTTTTATTTTTCACTTAACTTGGTGTTAGACTAATTTCCAATGTTATTGCTAGTCACTTAATTTGAAGCTCTCTTACGTAGTAAGTAATGGTAAGGATGAGTTCCCGTAGAGGTCGAGAATTCAAACCCTCTTAGTACGGAAGAAGGGTTTTTCAAGTTCTTATAAAAAAAACAATTACAATGGCATGTGAAAAAGATGAACATTGTCAATTAGTTTGAATAAGGAAAAAAGTATCTATAAATTCCTTTAATATTTTAATTTTTTATTGATAAATCCTAAAATCGTGCTCACAGGATCAAACTTAACAATCCTTTTTTTGTTGAATGCTTGATTTTTTTTGGCAATGTTGGCTCACTTGGCTGATTAATTAATTGTTAGGACTCTAATTAAACTAACCAGTCAATACCTAATCTTGTTCAATTGCAAGTTTAATTGTTTGGGGTATATAATATAATTAACATGTGCCGGCTATATAGTGGAAGAGGCTTTGGTCACGTAAGCACAGATACAAATGCGAAAAACATTTTTGAAAATAACTGCTCTGAAATTGACATGAAAATATATAGTTGGAACTGATCTAGTCATATAGCCATAAAAAATCTATTTATCCATCGTAGCACTCGTTATTTCAAAATTTATAACACAAAACGAGAAGTGTGTCTAATTTTTTTTAATAATAATTGTAATATTCACTTATCTAATAAATTTTTTAGGAAGCAACTTGGATCTTTTGATATTATCATCCGGCATCCGATTCAGGGTTCGTGACTACCTCCTTTAACACAAGTATCTCCTTTGTGACTCGAATTCGAGACCCCAAAGGATCTAATCAGGTCTTATACCACTAGTCGCTAAATCGACTCTATGTTGGTAGGAAGCAACCAGTGTTGATCATAACATGTATACATAATTTATAATGAATTGTAATATCTGATATTTTTAGTGGTATAATACTCTTTATGGTTCTTATTATAAAGCACCAACTAATAATTCTTACAAACCAATAAAAATAGTTAAAGTCAATAAAGTTGTCCTACAATTTAAGTAATTAACTTCGAATATTATCCCTACTAATTGCACTGAACTCTAATATTATATTAATTATTACTCTCACTCATTACTCTTATTAATTATGGGCATATATGAAGAAAAAAAAACTAATACACTTTAGAAACAAGAAAGTGCTTTATTAAAATAATCAAATATAATTACTAGTTGGTGTCTTATAATAAGGACAAGAGGAAGTACAATACAAGAAAAAGTCTAGTCAGTTAAGCTAAAAAGTTGGGTTATGAAAACGTGATTCAACAAACAAGTTGACACATTTGATGAACAAAAAAAATGAGATGTAGAAGTTAATTCGCAATTCTCCTGTTGTGTAGAAAAATAAATTTTAATCTTTATATTTTACTCTACCTTCAACATTCAAGTAAAACGCTTGATCCCTCAAATGAGGTTGCGGGGAGCACCCAATCAGGACGGCCCATGTATAATTTTTTTACTTTTATTTTTTTAAAAAAAATATTTTAATATTTACAAATAATCTTATAATTATTTGTTTTTTTAAAAATATTTTAAAACCATAAGTTGAATATTTTGAATCTCAACCGTTGAAACTGTACCTCTTACTCTCTCTCCCCTCCCTACCTTACATATTTCTATTAATTATTTAAGGGTTAAGGACAAATATACTCATAAACTTTTCTTAAAAGCAAACTTTTCTTGGGGTAAAAACACCCATGGAATTTTTCAAATGGAGTAAAAATGCTACTTATTCTATAGTGCCTCAAATAAAACTGTCTTAAATAAGAGAATATATATGCTTAAAAAAAATTCTCATTAACGTCCATTACTTTTTAATTTATAGGCCCACCAAGTGTTACATGTCAACTATTAGTATATTAATATGGAAAATTAACCACATGAAAGTAACTTTTTTTTTTTTTGGATACACATAGTAGGGGAGGGGGTAGGGTTCGAACCTTGGACATGGGGGAGGGGAGCTAAGCTCCTATGCCACTACGTTACTAAGGCGCTGACCCACATAAAAGTAAATTATGTCGTATATCTTGAGAGAGAGATATCATTTTCACCATTAATTAACAATATTAAGGAGTATGTGGAGCGATAAAGACCCGACTCTCTTTAAATAAGGTTATGAGTTCAATTTTTATAAATAAAAAGTCATATTAATAAATTGAGTAAAATACTCTAACCACTTTTTTGTTTTGCCTTAATTACACAGACCTCCTTTCTATTTTGAAAATATATACTTTAGTCCAAATTATTAACACCGTTAAAGAATATTTTAAAAAGATTCTTCAAGTATGTTTTTAAATTAAAAACCATATTAAAAGAAATGTTATTTACTAATTTACCCCTCATTATATCCATTCCCTAATTTATCTTTTAATATTAATGTTAATTTATCTATTTAATATTTTTAATAAATTTAATTTAGAATAAGTTCTAGTAATCTGTTTATGTGGTAAATATTAATAATGTGTTCAAAATTTGAGTAATTATTTTTAAGAATATATGTTTAATGAAATATTCTTTCAAATTTAAAATTACAAGATATTAATTTTTGAATATCATAATAATATCATTTTATAATTATCTAACTTAATTGAATATATGTACGTATGTATTATTGCAAAACATCATCATGCTATTTAAAAATTACATGATAAGTTTAATAAATAACAGAGAATAAACATTTAATTTTATGAAAAAATTAATGATAAAATTAGTTAACTTTTTGATATGACAAATTTAAAAGTATGACAATAATATAAAAATATATACTAATTTTTTAAAAAACTTTGAATAAATATTTGTGATTAAATGGTTATTATTATTATTTTGCCAAATATTACATGAAAAGTAGTAATATTTATTTTAAGGAGGGGCATTTTGGTCAAAATAAAGAGTCAATGTTGTGATTTAACGATCAATTAACGGTTTGATGAATGGAAATTGAATTTCAAAACTAGAAGAAAAGTTTATGCAACATATATTTTGATTTTGGGGGAGGTTCATATAGATTTTTAAAATAAAAGGAAGGTCTCAATAATTTAGAGTAAATAGAGGGGAGTCGATGTATTTTACTCTAACAAATTACATGCGGTTATCTTGCCAATAATAAAATCACACTATAATACTTGAATAGTTGGCTCAATACTATAATAAAAACATGATTATAAAAAAAAGTTTCAGCCTTTTTTAAAACAATACACGGTGCTTTCAGAACTTGAGAGATATTACCCAAAAAAAAGGGGGGGGGGGGGGGGGGAATGAAGAGAAGCCCTATTAGCAAAATAAAGGAGGATATTATTTGTTCAATGGTGATGTGGAATTTTTAATTAATATGTTCAAGTACACCTTTCTTATGTAACTTTATATAAAGATTTGATTTAGTTTCTTAATTTTATAAAGCATCTTATCAATTTCTAAACTCATGTAGCATTGTTAGCATTAACTAAAGATTTTAATAACAGTCATTAAATTTTACAAATTAAATTTTAATAATTTTTTGTTTGAATTAAATTTAAATTCAAAACTTTTTCAGCATTTAAATGATGACATTAAAATTTTAAGTTTTTACAAATTACATTTAATACTTTATCAACATTTAAAATTTTAAGCTCATCATTTTTTTTTTTTGGTGAACTAGCTATAGGGTTAAAGGACTGAAAGACACTTTTTTTAAATTTAATAATTAAAATAAAATCTTGTACAGACTTAAAAGATTAAAGGTGCACTTTGATCCCTAAATTATATAAATCCGATCTAGCCCTTTTAAATGCGTAAAAAATTATCCTTTCATTAAAAAAAATATATATTTATATTTGTTATCTGATCAAAAAATATGTCGGTGGTGATCCATGTCCTTAATTATGATCGTTAAAAAAAAAAACTTTTGTTGTTTTGGCTTATTCAAGTCTTTCACTTTGTTCGAGTCTCTCCCTCTGCTTGCTTGAGCTTACAAGTAATCGATTAATTATACCATCGCTTTTATGTTGTTTTAATTAATTTTGATACTTAGTTGGCATCATAAAAGCAATATACGTAATGCTAATCTTTATAATCAACGGAATATTACGTAAAGTATAAAGTTTTGGAAGGATTAGTCTATGATTCCTTCATTAATTAGATATCACTTAAACTGTTAATGTCAGATGATGATGACCTATATATTGATCTATACACACACACATATTGTTGATGAAGATTGGTTTAATTGGCAAGCATTTGACCAATTTCTACGTAAATATATAAAAATACCCATAAACTCATATTAAAAGTTTGTCTAACATTATACTTTTTAAAGATACAAAAATACCTATAAACAATGAAAATAAGAGTAAAAATGTCACAATCGTTAAATATAACTCAACATCGTTACTTTTTATGGTCGGGCTGCACTATTTTTTATATTTACATATATATAACAGTGTTAGGTTGAATTTAATGGTCCTAACATTTTTGTCATTTTGAAAGTTTATGAGTATTTTTAAACCTCTGAAAAATATATGATGTTAGACGCATTTCTGGTAAAAATTTATGAGTATTTTTGTACCTTAACTCTACGTATAAAGTCATAAGTTTAAATTTTGCTACTAATATGTTAGAATTTTGTTTGTGGATAATTTGTTAGTGCACCTTAATTTTACATGCATGGTGTAACTCAATGTGTCTATGAGATTGAGCACGATTTTATAAATTGGAAACATAGAAAATTTAATTTAGTGAGTCAACTCGTAAATTTGATAATAATATATGAGATCCAAACTTAGGGATTTATTGAATTTTAAGATAAAATTATGGGAAAATTCCATATGAAGCTGCTTGAAATAGAAAAATTCTAAATCAGGTTGTTAAACTTAACAAATCCCTAATTAAGTTATTGATTCAATTCAAGATTTTAAAATATGGGTAAAATGATTTTATTACACCCTTTTAGTCTACTTTGTCATGTTTACTCTTAAAAAGGTTTTATTACTCATTTTTTTGATACAGCCAGTGGGGGGAGGGGGAGGCAGCACTCAAATCCTGGACAATGGAGAAGGCCAGCTCCTAAGGCTGGCCCTAATGCCATCGCGCTATGAGGCACTTGGCAAAAGGTTTTAATACTGTGTATCTTAGTTTTTCTATATATATTAACATTAATATATAATAACATAAAATTTTATTCCTTTAGTTGGAAAGAATCAACAAGAATAATTCAAGTAAAAAAAATTAAAAAAAAATCAACATTAACCCAATATTAATTAAAATATTTTTATTTGAGTGTCATACTCATGAATAAGAAATTGTATTTTTAGAAAAACTTGAGTTCAAATTTTTATGTCAATAAGAAAAATCAAACTTCATTAAATTTTGATTTGAATGTGTCAGATCTAGTTTGCTTTTTTAGGTTGATGAAACCCTTGTTTTTAAAATGACGGCAATGAAAATATTTGATGTATAATTTGAAATATACACACTAGTCAAATTTATTTTTATTAACATGATCTAATTTTCTTTTCATCGAAAAAGTATGTAAAAAATAAAAAATAATTATGCTTTCTTTCTTTCTTTTTTCTTGAATTATTCTTGATGATTCTTCCATGACATAAATACCTCTTTGATTTAAGCTAATTATATTTTATTATATTATATATTGATGTAGTATAAAAGAAGAAAAAAAAAGGTTACAGCTACTAAGAACCTTTAAAAGGAAAAGGAAGACTAGAAAAGGGCAATAAAGTTATTTAACTCAAGTTTTGCAATCTTGAATTTACTTAATTAAAGATTTATTGAATTTACCAACTTAATTTACAATTTCTCTATTTTAAACCGCTTTACATAGGATTTTCTCTAATATTATTAGGAAGATGATTCTCTTATAATCATTTTTCTCCTTTTCATTTTAGAATCATATCTACACATTTAGATCAAAATATGAATAGTTCAGATCTAATATTTTCTAAAACTACTATAAAAGTATTTCATAATTTTATTTGTATTGTAGTTATGAATTGTATAGATTATGTTTTAACAGTTTAAATTTATTTATTTATGTTTACAATAATAGTTTTATAAAATATGAAATCTGTATCATATATTTTTTGAATCTGACAATGGAGATGAGATTTTAAAAAGAAAATGCTACAAATGAGTCTGAGAGAACCCAAACCAAAATTATTCACACCAATATAATAATTTTGCATAGATTCATCATCACTTTGTGCTGCCCAGTCTCCTCCTTTTTTGCCCCACCAAACCAGCTTATGCACGTAGACTTTTTTCTTCAAATTTTAACCAAAACGCTTATACTCCATTTAAAAAAAAAAAAAGGGTACAACATATCCACCAACTTATTCTAAAAGTATGCGCAGCACCATAATATTTTATTGGGGCAAAAGTTTTAAAATCAGAAGAAAAATAACATGTCTGTTAAACTAGGTTAACGTTTGTAATCCGGCCCACGGTTTTTTCATGAAGGTACTAAAATACCCTCAACTCCAAAATGACAAGTGTATTAAAATACCCATAAACTTTTATCTAAGGTGCACGTCAAACACCTTATGATTTTCAGAGGTACAAAAATACCTATGAACATTCAAAATAGAGCTGAAAGTTCTAAAATACCCCCAAGTAAAAAAAAAAAGCAAATACACATATATACATGGTGAAAATATTTTATAAAAATTATTTTCATGCATTTGCCGGGTACTCAGTCAAGTTTTGCATATACTTCTTTGTTTCTTTTTTATTTGGCCAAAGGATTTTGAATCAAGCTTATTTTAATAATTTGATTCATTTTTAAATTAATTCAATTTTATAAACCGTGTTAATTGTAAGTTAATTTACTAAGAAATTTTTTTAAAAAAAATAAAAAGTTCAATAACATGTGCTCCAAGTGGCACAATATACATCACACCCAATTGCTAAAATATCACGTCCAATTACTTGGGATTGGTTGTATATTGATTATGGGTAAAATTAGAAAGTTAACTAAGTTTAAGATCTTTTTTACCTATGATAAAACATTTCAGAAGTGACTTATAAATAAGAGTATATGTTAGAATTGACTCACTTTCAAGAGGAGGGTGAATTAAGTATATGATGAAAATTTAGAAACTTTAAAAATCTTTTTGCATATTGGTAAAAGCAACACGTATGAAAGTAATGAATTATAAATTCTTAATCAGTTATTCAAAACATATGTGCTAGAAAACATAAGAAATAAAGGAAGAGAATATGCAAACAATAATTTATACTGGTTTAGCCCAATCTTTATTAACCTACGTCCAGTCCTCAAGTTCTACTTAAGATTTTCAATCTACTATCTTCTTGTTTAATATGAACACAAGAGAAGCCTCTACTCTAGTGTTTTTTGCGGCAATGCAGGAACGGGAAATTTGGGGAGGAATTTAGGGGAGTCTGACAAGAAGAAGTAGAGTGAGTCATTGGGGTTGAGTAGAAGCGAGGTAGGTGAGCCAGAAAGGACGAGTTCAAATGGAGGTTGTGATTCACATAATTTTACATTGGGGAATCTACAAAAGTATGTAGAAGGAGAGCAAATAGTAGTGGGTTGGCTAAGTTGGCTTACCACGATCGCCGGTGAAGCCATTTAATTTTGAAGAGAGATTTGAGAGCGAACTTCAATTTTTGGTGTAATAAAGAGAAAATTCATCTTTTAGATTGGTAATGCTTAAAATTTGGTCTTAAAAATTTATCTTTTAGACCAGTTATTCTTAACAATAGGTCTTAAAAATAATATCCCCCTTTCTTTTAGACCTTTTATTATTAACAATTGATATTAAAAGTTTCATCTTTTAGACTAGTTAAATATAACAACTGGGTTTAATTAAAATAATCAACATTTTCTTTTATTTTATTTTTAAATTTTTTAGGTGGGTTGTTTGAGAAATCTATCTAAAAAATATATTTTAAACCTTATATTAAAGTAATCGATCAAAAAGTTCTTTACAGCCGATTATACTTTTTAGACTTGATCCTTTCTATATCCAATCTAAATGTAATGCTCTAAAAGCTCTATTTTATAAGGGTGTGTGTGTCTATATATATATATATATATATAGATTTTGTATTGCGGTAAAAATGATATTGCATGACCAACCATACAATTAGATTCTGAATTTGTGTGAATACAGAGAATATATTTGAGAAAGTTACGTCTAGTTTGGTCTGAGAATCAGATGATATACTCATATAAAAAAGAAATCACGTGATTTTGTGGTTTTGACGATGTTGTCGTGAAGTTGAAAGGGAAAGAGAAAGAAAAGTAAAAGGAAGTTTGAATAAGAAAGGATTGTTGACTACTTCCAATTGAAGATTCAAATTCCACACAACAAACACACAAACAAAGAAAATAGACCAAATTGAAACTTAAAAGACACACAATTCCTCCTACGCGTATCACCACTTTCTTCTTCTTCTTCTTACGCGTCAGCCCATCCCCACCATTCTCATTTCTCAAACCCAAACGCACTCCAATCTTGAGGTCACAAATCACTCTGGTCCCATTTAATTTCTAATCCTTTTATTTATTTTTCTTCTCTTTAATTATTTATGTTGTTTACGTTAAAACAGTCTATTTAATCATGCGTGTTAAATTACTCCATAATGAAAATCGAGTAATATGTGTATTCATTAAGGATAATAATAAAGTTGATTCTTTTTCTTGTCAGCTAAAAAAAAAAATCAACTTGTTTTAAAATATTTTAATTAGAAAAAACAAGTTTTGGGAAGAAAACAATATTTCTAAATTATTGTTCTTAAAAATCTTATTTGATTAATATATATATATATATATATATATATATATATATATGTTTTAAGTGATTGTTCGCAAATCAACTTCGAATTAAGACAAACAGTAAACGTACTAAAAAGTGGATAGACAACAGACAAAATAAGAATGATGAGTGGTGAATTCAAAGTTGATCTGAGAGCTTAGACCGTCACGCGTTGAAGGAAGATAGGGACGCGTGTATTGTCTAATTTTATAGAACGAAAAATGATTTTACAAGACAGAAAATGATAAAACATATAAAAGTTGGGGAAAATCTAAATGGGGCTCTTTTAACAAAAAAAAAAAATTCTAAAAAAGACTCTAAAATTCTGAAAATATCAAAAAAAGTTAGGGTCTTTTTTAGTATAAATTCATTAAAGGTTAGTAACTAAATCAATACCAATCAACAACTAAATCAATATCTGTCAACAACTAAATCAGTCGTATTAACAATAATATTTTAACAATTAAATCAGTCATATGAACAATTATCAGTCCCGGTTAACAATTATATCAACCCCATTAATAATTAACGTTTTAATGAAAAATCTCAAAAAATGTTCTGAGGCCTTTGTTGGGATTTTCAGAATCTTGAAGCCTTTTTTAAAATTTTTTCTATTAAAAGGGCCTTCATATAGATTTTCCCAAAAAGTTGTTCTTGTTTTTAATTTTAAGAAAATTACTAATCAAACAATTTTTTCTATTTTTTGTTTTACAAATCGGAAATGAAAAAGGGCCGAAATTATTTTGTGTGACATTGTGGCTGATATTTGTAATTAAATTGATATTTCTTGTGTTTTGTAAAAGAAATAATACTTTTATCTCTAAATTTATATTTATGTAAAGTATTTTTAGAAAGTAAATATGTTAATTTATTATTATATGAGTTATACATTAATCAAACAAATTTTTAGAAAACGAAGTTCTTCATATTTTTAGCATTAAATCACCTAACATTTGAAAGTAATTCCAGGACCACAGGAACAACAAGTATTTAATTTAGTTATACGCTTTTGGAATTGGGGTTGGGGCTTTTCAAAGTAGATTTATAATCATATTTATGTTGCATAAGCTAAATATGTTACACTAACCATGTCTTTAATTAATATATAAGACTCAGTTAGCTTTTTTTTTTTTAAAGAGTTTAAAAAAATTAAGTAAATTACTTTAAAATATTTATATATACTCTTTTTATGCCAAACTAATTTACTGACTTATAAATTGATATATAATATAGTAATACATAATATGTGCTTTAATTAACTTCTTATTTAGCTTTTTTAATCTTTTGAAAAAAAAAAGATCAACTTAGTCTTATATTAAGGTCCCAAAATTATAGAAGTTTTGTCTCAATTTACATATATCAGAGTATGTTATGTTGATATAACTCAACTTTTAATCATGACGCTTTCATATTTAAACTAAATAATAATAAAAACATTAATAAATTAGATCTATCACCTTTCAAATAATTATGTGTAGTTTAATTTTATTACAACAAAAGGCGTAAAATATTGATAGGTTTTAGAAGCTCGGCCTATTGGCCTTCGACTAGTATATATATGTGGGTCACATAGATGTAGTGTGTGTGTCTGTCTATATATATATCTTTCAATATTAACTTTCAATTCACAAAACTTGGACATGAAATCCTACTTTAAAAAAAGTGGGGATCCTATAGACCCCATTATTATCGATAGTATGTGTGAAAATAATATTTTTCATATATGATTATGAAATAAACCAGGCAAGAAAATGTTTGTGAAATAAATAAATAAATATAAACAGTATTTAAAGTTCCTCCTGTATAAAAAAGCTACACTTAAAAGTTAAAACCATTTCGCCAATTAAAGAAAAAAGTTCCTTTTATTCTGTGTGCATTGACTATGTAGTCCCAATTCTGAATCAGCGAATCTTATATATATCTTCAGACCAAAAGAAAAAAAAAATCTAATATATATATATATAACTTACTATTTGAGATAAATATATATGTCGGAGGAACTAAAAATAATAATAGGAAGAATCTCTCAAAAATCAATTAAAGATTTTTAAAAAATAAAAAATAAAAGAGACTCACCGGAAGTGACGTACCTTTTAAAATTCAAAGCCTTCATTGTTTACCGACACAAAATTGTGAGAATATTTTATTAAAAAATTGAGATAATATCCTTCCTAATACATAAGTTTTATGGACCCCCGGTTGTTACTTCTCTTTTCATGCCCCAAAAATCACAGGGAGAATGTTGAAAACAGAATTTTGACATTTTAAAATTTTAAATTAGGTATATTTTATAAAATATGTTGTAAATTGCTTATAAAGTCTAATTATTACTAATTAATTCTTTTATAACTTTTTTTTAGAATTTTGTAATTTAAAGTTCTTATTGTTGTTTTTTGTCTCAAAATACAGAGGCCCCGTTGTTTCTTATCTTGCTTTTCTCAATGATTAAATCTTTAAATATATTATTACTCAGCTTATGAGAATAAATGCATTTCAAAAACTAATTAATACAATAAATAGTATGTAAATGACTTAATAACCAAAACGGAAAAAAAATAATATTGGTAAGATGTACTACTCATGCATTGCAGGATTTATTGTTTAATTTTTTTTAAAGGGTACAAATACAATAACTGGATTAAACTCGGCTTATCTAGTCTTGGCCTTCAAGCAATAACAGGGTGTGATTGAAATTATAAATTTTAATAATTTATTTATTACTCGCAATATATTTTTTTAAAAAAATAAAAAAAACATAAGCTTTCTCCACTGCACACCTCCCCATATACTCTCTTCTTTCAATTAAATGCTCTGTGTCTCCTAAACTCCAAACCTTCCCAGCTGTCCTGTTTTTTTATATCCATTTCATTTAAAAGTAGTGTTTCTTCAATTTTTTAATATTAGCAAATTAAACTATGACCAGTTCAACATTTAAATCTATATTAATATTTTTAATTTTCTGTGTTTATTATATATGGTAGTAGGAGATTAGATTGAGATCAAGATTCAAGACTCTCTCTTTCTCTCTCTGTCTCCTCTGTGATTCTTTTCACATAATAAAGCCAGAAATATCATACCAAGTAAAGTCATCTTTTTAATTTGACTCTGTATTTTTTAAAAAATAAAATTAATTCACAACGCACAGACCCTCTTTGAAGGTCTACAAATAGCCCAGCTAAGCTTGAGCTAGACTCAACATACTTCTCTGTATCTCTCTGTCCATCTCTGTTTCTCTTTCTCTCTCTATCTTTAACAGTCGTGTTGGTTGAAGCTTGAAGGAGAAATAATTGAGAGCATAACAATGGCCGAAATTCTGAGTGAAGAACAGATTGTGGAGTTCAAAGAAGCGTTTTGCTTGTTTGATAAAGATGGAGATGGTAAGAGAAAGAAAGCTTTAATAAACATGAGTCTCTGTTTTTTCTGCTCTGTTTCTTCTCTTCTGGTTTTCTTTGATTTGAAACAGAGGGGAAAAAAATAATGTTTGAAATGTTTTGAACAGGTTGCATTACGGTGGAAGAACTGGAGACGGTGATTCGTTCGTTGGATCAGAATCCAACGAAGGAAGAGCTTCAAGATATGATCAGCGAGGTCGATGCAGATGGCAATGGAACCATAGAATTTGCTGAGTTCTTGAACCTCATGGCCAAGAAGATGAAGGTAAATATAATAATAATATTCAAATTTCAAACTTTTTTTTTCCCCTGAATGAAAGTAAGTCCCACATTGGAAAATCAAACTAAAAAAGGACTCTTTTATATATATATATTCCTCGAAGTTGATTTTCTGTTTTTATGTAAAGGAGACTGATGCAGAGGACGAACTGAAGGAGGCGTTCAAGGTTTTTGACAAAGATCAAAATGGCTATATATCAGCAAGTGAGGTATGTAATATATTAATATATATATATTTCTATTTTTTTGTCATAATTTTATTTCTTTAATACCTACTTGGTAACAGACTTTTTTATAAGTTGAGAACTTTGTAGCCCAATCACATCAAACATTTCTGAAGTCTTACGAGAAATAGATCTTTGTATAATTCTTAATTTATAGTTTGTGTCTATAGCTTCTTTTTCTTCCATTTATTATCTTTTCTTACAAGTTATGGCATGAATTTTCTTCCTCTCTCCAGAGAAAATAAGAGAATATGTAACAAAACGGGTTATGTGGGGTTCTCAAAACTATTTTGTTATGATAATATCTTCACTTATTTTTTCTGGGTTTTCAAGTTTTCACACTTTGCATCATATATATATATATCTATGTATGAGAAGCTGCAAGTGTCCACCCTTGAAATCTTATGTAAAAATACGAAAACACCCTTCTCTTAAAATTCAAGTTCCTTCAATTTAGTTTCCCTATTTCTATTTTATTTTTCTATATACGAAAATGACTTCTATTGAAAAAGATGTATATCGCAGTGATAATAAAATAATTATGATAGAATTTTAGAAAATAAAACCTAAAATATGATATTGTAATTATTTTTATTGTAATATATTTTTGTTATTAAAATATATATACTTGAACTTATTGAATACATAACCTTTATTAATTATATATATATATATATACACAGGTATATACATATACAAATATAAATGTATGTATGTATATTATTTATTATTTAGTGAAGGGTGGGGGATAGCTTATGGGCACAACCAGGACAGTACTTCGTACGTCTCCGCATGCAATGAATATTAACTTTTTGAAGGATCGCAAAAATCCACCCACACACATTAGCTTTTTGAATAGAAAATTCTGAGGTTTGACATTTTGGGAGCTCAAGAGAATCGTATTCTTCTCTCTCCCCACACATTTACAGATCTTTTTATCAGATTTTTATTCAAGCTAGGTGTGGCCCTTCAATTTTAGGGAGATTCAGAAATCAATCTTACACTTTATATGTTTTATATGGCACGTTTTCATATAAAATTTTATAGTTTTATACGAAAATGAAATTTAAATATTGATATAATAGGTTTTTATAATTTCGAAACTTGTATAGATCTTACCAACCAGAAGAAAAAAATTAATTAGATGATATTTTAAGTGTTAACAAACTTTTATATATTTTTTATTTCTACTTTTAAAATTTATGCTAACCTCTGCTAAAAATAAGGAGAATTATATTATTTTCACACAATTATTTTAGGAATAAAGGTAGAAAAAGAACTTTGAATTTATAGAATTTTAAATAAAGTATTTCTTAAAAAATAAGTTCTGAATTGTGTATCAAATTTCATTATTTCCTCGTCAATTCTCGGTAACAAACTTGATTTAAAATTTTGCAATTTCAAAATTTTTTTTCTTTTTTTTTTCTCATTATTTATTTTTCTAAGTTAGGTTTGTTCATATTCTTAAGAAAAAAAATTAATTACTTAGTTTATATAATTTTGATTCGATTATGACTATGTTCTTAAAATTTAATTCCATGCAACCTACGCCTTTATGTTTTAGAAACCTTTTTTTTGTTTTTTTGCCCGAAATTTTTTAGTAACCTTTTAATCCATTAGTCTCTACGTCTTACAACGCAGCTACAACTATCTCAGAAAGATTAGATTTTTTTTCAAAAAAAAAAAAAAGAAACTATTAAATTCATTGGCTAATTAAGTTAATCATTTGAGTCAAAACTATAGGGCTTAGATAATTAATTTATTCTGTTTAAAAAATAGAAGAGATATTTGCAAAATTTTAGTGAAGTTCAAGGAAATTGATGTAATCTACTTGTTATTTTAATTATAATTTAAAGAAACTATGTATGAAATTTAAAAAATTATGTTGTTTTTAAAAAATTGATATATATATACATATGATTTTTTAAAATCCGCACAGCTTATTTTAAAAATAAATGTATCTAAAATTATATGTTGTGTGTTTTTGATGCAGCTGAGGCATGTAATGATAAATCTAGGAGAGAAATTAACAGACGAGGAAGTGGATCAAATGATAAGAGAAGCTGATTTAGATGGTGATGGCCAAGTTAATTTCGATGAATTTGTCAAGGTCATGACCACCATTGGTTGAAGGGGGAAAAAAAAATCATTCTCAATTTATTTCCAAATTGTATTATTTCTTATTCATCATATATGCTTCATTTCCATTAGATGTATTATTATTGTTTTTTTAATTTCCCTTTTTTTATTGTTGTATTTTACTTGCATTGTAGCCCATTAAGTGAATGGCCTAGTATTTAGTGTCACTTCAAAATCATCATTTGACTGCTCAACTTCTAAATCATAAATTAATTACATCATATTATTCTTTTATGTCAAATTTATCTCTATCATCTCTATATTTTCCATATATTTGTGACTTTTATTTCTGCTCCCTTCGACCCTAATTATAGAACATATTTATCTAATTTTGGAGAAATTAAGAATAGTAGTTAAATCAATTAATTATATTTATTTTCCCAAAATGCCCTTAGTTAAACTTTAAAATGAGATTCAATTATTTTGATTCTCTATTCTTTGTTGGCCCTTTACTAACCCACACACGACTTTTCCGAGCTCTCACCAAGTCGAATGTCATTGATATCTCTCAACAACTTCCAAGCTACTCTTGGAGGTTGAAAGTATAATTTAATAGTGATGTTATTTATTAAATATGGAAAAAATGGCTCAAACTTATTTTATTTGAAAAAAAAAGCACTAGAATTGAAGTGTATATGGAACTAATGAGTTACAAGCATTATCATTTTATAGAATATATAAATGCATTATTGAATATTATTTTGTTTAATTATTATTGAGAAAGTATCAATAGGGTTATTTTGAGAAGAAATTGACAAAAATTAGAACTTTATTTTATAATTAGAACCAAAATTAATTTTTAAATGTTGTCCTATAATTAAAACCGGAAGGAATAGTTCACAATAATAATAAGAAAATGTTAATTACAAGGTATGTTTTTGTGTTTAGTCTGATTTTGGTTTGGACTAAATTCAAATTAGATCAATCAAATCAATTCTGTAAGATCTTGTTCTATAAAATCAAAGACCTATTCAAGGTCTAGTTGAGTTTAGACTATCTGTTATGTTTTAGATATTTATATTTTCTTGAATAATCTCGTTTGTCTTTAATGTTGCTGTAGATAAAAAGGAAATTATTCTGGTAAAAAAGAGGGAGATAATGAACAACAAAATTTAATAATTTTTCTGATTTCTTTCAAATATATATATAATTTGAACCGATTTGATTTGACTTTAAACGTCTCTATGAATAAGGAATTCAATACAATATAAATATTATACCAAAATAATTGATAACATAATGTTCCATAATTTCCTCTTTTTCAAACTAATAATATATAATGTTCAGACAAAACAATTAATATTTTGTCCGGATCGAATGCTTTATTGATATATGTTTGATTTGAATAATGAATATGGAAAATTTGTCGACCACTTTTAGCCTTTTCATATACAGAAATTTCCACCAGCCAAGTCTATCACTTTCTTGACTTTTTGCAAGCCCGACTTATTCTTTCTGAACACCTTCTATCTTTCTTTCCTTCCTTTTTTTCTTTTTCTTTTTAACTCATATGCCTATAACCCAACGTATATATGGTTATTTATAGATAGTCGAATTCAGAATCTTATATTTAAAAATATTTTAAAAAGTGTTTAATGTTATTGGGCTATGATGCCCTAACTGTAACATCCCAATTTTCTAAAGTGTTTTCGAAATAGTTCGATCAGAATTTGAAAAGATTTAATCAGAGTAGAGCATCGGAATAGTCGTGAAACGAGTAACTGATAAAACATTCATTTAAGGTGCATCAGTCTTCTGTTACAGTCATCCAAGAGTCGAATATTCAGAAAAACAGAAATAAAGATTTTAAAAGAAAACTCCTTTTCTGCCTCTTCACGCCACCTGCTTACCCTTCTCCTTGGATTGTCCTCCTGAGGATCCTGGGGCTAAAGCAAGAGCTGAGGTTCAAATTACCATTGAACCTCAGGTAACGGTTAACCTCATGCTTATGTATCAAATATGAATGACAGATATCCATGGCAAAAACAGTAATAATCACATACAATACATTCATAATCAAATAATAACATAACACAGCCACTGCAATATGCATGTTATTATAGTCTGCACTATTCACCAGTGCCACGGTGTACATCCGTGTCCTCAGCGCTAGGAAAACATAACGGCATTATCAAGACTATAACCCGTATCAAGTTGTATGTGTATGATCAATTTTCAAAAACAGAATTTCAGACTATCTATCACATATAAGCATACCATAAGCATCAGAGTTAAGGTTACAATACGCGTCCGTACCTTCGTTGATGATGTTTTGGTACGTTTGACTAAAACGGTACTTCTAACGGAAAACAGCGGTACAAGTTCACAGATACCCTATAGGAACAATATCACATTTATCATTGGCCATCAACTTTGCAATACTTGTGGAATTCTAGGTTGAAGATTTACTATTCATGTGAATAGTATTCACTATTCATGTGAATAGTACCAGTAAAAATATTTTTACCGTGACGGTAAATAATTTTTACTGTTTGGTAAATAGTATTTACTGTATTGGTAAATAACATTACTGCCCAAGAATAATTCTTTTCTGATGTGACAGATCAGACTAAGCTGCAGCCACAGAGCATACTCAGAAAAAAAAACTCTATCTGGCATTTCTACTATAATTACCAAAAGAAACTACCAAATCTTAAGACTAGAGACCAAAGAACTTACCCTTGAAGTTCTTACTCCTTCTCTTCAGCTCCGAGAACTTTACTCTAAATTCTCCCTCTAAACTCTAAGAATTCTCTCTCTTCTATTAAACTCGACCGTTGTGATCTGAGTTTGGTGTGAAGAAAATGAAGAAGTGAGGCCTCTATTTATAGTGTTGGAAAATGGGTCCTTAAGTGTAATTTCTTGTTTTTGGGTCATTTTTCGTAATTTCCAAAAATATTAAAAAAATATTAAAAAGGTTCACGGGTGTTCCTCTTTTTTTTTTTTTTTTTAATAATGCAAATAGTATTTTTTACTGATAAAATTTCTGTTCGGTGTTCTGACCGCGTGATCTTTTGCAAATTCTCAAAAATTCGGAAGCACAGCCCTGAAGCTCTATTCTTCCTCTTTAAAAATATCTGGGTCAACTGAATTTTTGACCTCATTCAGGGTATTTCGTAATCTGTCAAAGATTTTAAGTTGGACACTGCCGGTAACAGAAATTACTTCGGGTGACACCATCTTCGAGACAAAAATTCACTGATTCATAATATGTGCAGTTGTTTACTACTTAATTCAAGGATTTTGAGTAATGATTTATTTTCTAAAGGTTCTACTATCTGTCCTGATTCAAAATATCGGTTTCGACCTATCTCAATAATCATTCCGCCGATTTCGGAAATGACTTCGGAAATAACCCACTCTGAGATAAAAATTCACTTGTTTATAATATGTCCTTACCTAAGAAACCTAGTTCACGGATTATTGGAAATAATTCTATTTCTATTATTTCCCAAAATATAAGATATTATATTACAATAATATTATATTATTGAGTGGGTCCCGCGTCAAATTATTTTCACACTCACGGGTTTTCTGTCGACAGAGGGAAATTATTTGGCCGTGGGTCCCACGTGAATAGTATATACCTAATTAAATACGTATTTATAAATAGTAAATACGTATTTATGAATAGTAAATACGTATATATGAATAGTAAATACTATTCACGCCAAACCAAATACCAATTCAAAATTCACCAATATATCATATTTAAGAAAAATACAAATTTTGGGGTATTATATTTCTCCCCCCGTTAAATAAAATTTCGTCCCCGAAATTTTACTCTACACTAACTAAACTTTGAGCCATAAACTCCGGATATTTTTTTTTCATATCTTCTTCTGTTTCCCAAGTTGCCTCAGCAGGAGATAAGCCTCTCCATACTACTTTCACAAACGGAATACTTCTTTGTCGAAGCCGCTTCTCCTGGTAATCAACAATTTGCTCTGGCTCGACCTCAAAAGTGTTATCATGTCGCACTTCGACATCTTCATATTGGATATTATGATCGTGGTCAGGTTGATACTTCTTCAATTGAGAAACATGGAAGACGTCGTGGAGTTTACTCAGATTCGGGGGCAAAGCTA
This sequence comes from Acacia crassicarpa, assembly GCA_034222035.1. Classification (NCBI taxonomy): domain Eukaryota; kingdom Viridiplantae; phylum Streptophyta; class Magnoliopsida; order Fabales; family Fabaceae; genus Acacia; species Acacia crassicarpa. The sequence continues at coordinate 21,373,521 of JAWXYG010000012.1, forward strand.
ATTGATATGCGACCGGTCCACGTTTTGCCAAGATTTCGAATGGCCCAATGTAACGAGGACTTAGCTTTCGCCGTTTAAGCGTTCTTCCAACACCAGTTATCGGGGATACCTTGAGAAACACATGGTCTCCAACCTCGAATTCTAGTGGTCTTCTCCTCTTATCAGCGTAACTCTTCTGTCTGCTTTGTGCTGTTAGGAGTCTCTGTTTGATCAATGCAATTTGCTTGGAGGTCTTATCAACTAAATCTGTCCCGATGAATTCTCGCTCCGACAATTCTGTCCAGCATATAGGTGATCGACACTTCCGCCCGTACAATGCCTCAAACGGAGCCATCTGTATGCTCGAATGGTAACTATTGTTGTAAGCGAATTCGACCAGCGGTAAATGTTCATCCCAATGGCCTTTGAAATCCAATACACACGCTCTAAGCATATCTTCTAGCGTTTGTATTGTCCTTTCAGATTGACCATCGGTCTGCGGGTGATAAGCCGTACTAGGCCTTAGTTTAGTTCCCATCTCTGCATGCAAAGCCTCCCAGAATCGGGATGTAAATCGCGGGTCCCGATCAGAAACGATGCTCTTAGGTACACCATGAAGTCTTACGATCTCTTTGATATAAATCCTCGCCAATTGTTCTGGTGAGTAATTAATACTAATGGGGAGAAAGTGTGCTGACTTAGTCAATCGGTCAACAATTACCCAAATCGCGTCGTGATGTCTAATCTTAGGTAACCCTACCACTAGATCCATGGTAATGTTCTCCCATTTCCATTCTGGAATTTCCAAACCTTGAAGAAGACCAGGGGGTCGTTGGTGTTCAGTTTTAACTCTTTGACAGGTCAAACATTTTCCCACGTATTCAGTTACATCTTTCTTCAATCTGGGCCACCAAAACTCGGATTTCAAGTTCCGGTACATTTTGACCATTCCCGGATGTAGAGTATATCTGCTCTTATGAGCCTCGTCTAGTATCTTCTGTCGTAATTCACCATCCTTCGGAATGTAGATCCGCTTCTTGTATCTGACCAAGCCACTTGGCGATAGGTCACGGTCTTGGGTCTCTCCTCGTGAGATCATCTCCCGTGCTGCTATAGCCCACTCATCGTGCTTTTGAGCTTCCTCAACCGCATCTCTCAGATCATATTCCCCTTGACTAACAAGGAGACTTTCAAGATAGATGTCATCGGATGTGCAGTGGTTCATGCAAACCTGATTGGTCAGGTTTAGGTCTCTGAACTCCTCAAGTAGTTTCCGCTCTTGTATCATCATGTACGCAGTGAGTACCGTTTTTCTACTGAGTGCATCAGCTACAACGTTTGCTTTACCCGGATGATACTTGATCTCCAAGTCGTAATCTTTTAGCAAATCCATCCAGCGACGTTGTCTCATGTTGAGTTCCTTTTGATCAAAAAGGTATTTCAGACTCTTGTGGTCGCAGTATAACTCTACGGTTGCACCATAGAGATAATGCCTCCATATTTTTAAAGCAAACACGATAGCTGCAAGTTCTAAATCATGCGTAGGATAGTTCAACTCGTGAGGCTTTAACAGACGAGAGGCATAAGCTACTACCCTGCCCTGTTGCATCAGGACGCATCCCAATCCTTGTCCACTGGCATCACTATATACTGTATAAGTCTCATCTGGATCTGGGATGATCAATACTGGTGCTGTAGTCAATCTCTCCCTCAGTATTTGAAAACTCGACTCACAGTCCTCGTCCCACACAAAAGGTTGGTTTTTCCTTGTGAGCTTTGTCAATGGTAAGGCAAGACGCGAGAAATTCTGAATGAATCTGCGGTAGTATCCCGCTAGACCCAGGAAGCTACGTATCTCTGTCACTGTTTCTGGTCTCTTCCAGTCCAGAACCGCTTCTACCTTGCTAGGATCAACGGCAACTCCGTCGCGAGTTATGACATGGCCCAGAAATCTTACTTCTGGCAGCCAAAATTCACATTTGCTAAACTTAGCAAAAAGTCGCTTGTCACGTAGTATACCTAATACGATTCGCAGATGTTCCTCGTGCTCCTCTCTGCTTTTTGAATAGATCAGTATATCATCGATGAATACTACTACAAACTTGTCTAGGTGCTGGCGAAAAATCCGATTCATGTAATCCATGAATACGGCAGGTGCATTAGTTAATCCGAAAGGCATCACAAGAAATTCGTAATGCCCATATCTGGTTCTAAAAGCTGTTTTTGGAATATCACTGGCTTTTACTCGAAGCTGGTGGTATCCTGAGCGCAAATCGATCTTTGAAAATACACAGGAACCAGATAGTTGGTCGAGTAGATCATCGATTCGGGGAAGTGGGTATTTATTCTTGATAGTTACTTTGTTCAACTCACGGTAGTCGATACAAAGTCGTAGGCTTCCGTCTTTCTTTTTAACAAACAATACGGGGGCTCCCCAAGGTGACACGCTGGGTCGAATATACCCTTTCTCCAGCAGTTCTTCAAGTTGCTTCTTCAACTCCTGCATCTCGTTCGGCGCCATTCGGTATGGTGCTTTTGATATTGATCCCGTTCCAGGCATCAATTCAATAGCGAACTCAACTTCTCTTTCAGGAGGTAACTCAGTGAGATCCTCTGGAAACACATCAGGGAACTCATTGACAACCGGAATGTCTTTGAGTGAGAGTTCAGCTTCCGCCTTTACAGAGAAAAATACCATGTATGCTTGGCAACCATGCATTATGCATTTTTCTGCTTCCGAAACTGAGATATAACTCAGACTCCCATCAACCTTGCTTCGGTTGTGCGGGGGTGCAAAGGATATCTGTTTACTTCCGCAATCAATTATCGCATTGTTAGCCGTCAGCCAATCAAGACCGAGAATAACGTCGATGCCACTAAGCGGTAGTCGGATAAGATCTATGTTTGAATCTCGTCCATTTACGCTCGCAATACAATTAAGGCATGCATCAGAAGCTAAGGATTTCGCACCAAGTGGTGTGGCTACTAGTAGATCATATGGTAGTCTATAAGCATGCATTCCTAGCCGCTTCGCACAATCATATGAAATAAACGAGTGGCTAGCACCAGAATCATACAATGCTTGGAGTAAATTCCCATTAAGAGAAATAGTACCTTTGATCATTTCCGGAGATTTTCTGGCTTCTTCATTCGTTAAAGCAAAAACTCGACCTGGGTTTTGCGGCCTCGCCTCCAGTGCTTTTTGTGGACAGTTTGTGCTAAGGTGCCCCGGCTGCTGGCACTTGTAGCACACAATCTTTCCTTCGCAGTTAGTTCCTTGATGATACCTTCCGCATTTTGGACATGCTCTGGATGTCTGTACCCTTGGGAAGTTCTGCTGCCCAGGTTGGAATGGCCTCTTGTTTCCTTCACGGAAATTACTCCAATTGGTCTTCCGTTTCTGCGATGAGTTTCCACGGGTAAAACCGCCACGACTGGGGCCACTACTATGAAAGACTCTAGTCTTCCTGAGCTCCTTCAAATTTCTTTCGATCAATCGACAAGCTTCCACCGCTTGAATCAATTGTGAGAATTGCTGCGACACAAGCTTCTCCCTTATTTCATACTTCAAGCCATAAATCAGTATGTTTGCCATACTGCCTTCATCTTCACATTGCCTAAAGAGGGTTGAATATCGAGACAAATTGGTGAAACGTGCATAGTAGTCATCAAAAGATTCATCTTGCCCTTGTCGAATGTGCAGAAATTCAGATTCCTTAATCATCTGAACAGAGGGTGGAAAATATTGCTCGTTGAATTTTTCTAGGAATTTCTCCCACGTAATGGGACAGTGACGTGCTTGCAGTGTTGCCGCAATGCTCTTCCACCAACGATCTGCATCTCCTTGCAGCTTATAAATTGCCAGTTGAGCTTTTCTATCTTCCGGACATTCTATGACTTCGAATATCTTATCCAGCTGCATCAACCAGTCTTCTGCTGAATCAAGCTTGCCTCGGAAAGCTGGGGGTTTCATTTTACAGAATTGTGTTACCCAATATTGGGTATTCTCGACCACTCTATTCGGTTGCTGTAGCTCAGCCATCGCTCTCTCTTGTTGGGGAGGTATTTGGAATCGATTGGTTCCCTCAACTTCATTGTCACGTTCTTCGTCGTGTTCGTTGTTGTTTTCATTCTCCTCATTAATTTGTTCTTCCTCTACTTGTCCCCCTTCGGCTTGTCTCTCAAGCCGTTCTGCAAGAAGCGCATCAATGAGTGCCCTTTGCTCTTGTAACATTCTTCTCATCTCCTGCATCTCATCCCGCTCTGGTTGCTGTGGTTGTTCCGGACCTGGCAGGGGTATTACTTGCGTTTGTCTACCTCTGCCTCGACCTCTACCTCGGCCTCTGCCTCGTCCTCTAGGGACTCCGGATCCTCTCGAGTTTGCCATACTTAAATCTTTTATTTATGAAACCATATGAACGTTAGAGAAATAATAATTAGCATACAAATAGGCTTAGCACATATTCAAACATAATTATATATTTTTATAATCAACCATCATTCACAGTAATTGCTTTATTTTACAATTTATCTCCTTAGGGTCTTTTAAAGGTGTACTACAACAGCGTCTATATCTACTACTACTATTACTATGCGTCACTAGCACTTCCATTGCTTCCTTGGACTGATTCTGGTTTTTGTCTCCCTCCTGGTTCACATGCTACGATGTACCCAGCTTTGGATCAGCAGTAGATGGATGTAGACCTTCTCAATAGGTCCTGCATCGAGAAGTTCATTCGTTTTGTGAATCCAGAAATTGGTTCGAGGAAAATGATGAAGAGTGGATCGGATCCAGTCTTCGGGAGGATAGGGGCTGTTGAAGGGCATGAACATATCGTAAAGCTCCCTAACACGGGTCAAGAAGCGTAAGTACTGCTCTTGAGCGGTTGCCACATTCCAGCCTGCTCGAACAAAGTCATCATACAAAATCTCCGTCAAGTCGCGGTTGCCATTCAGCACATACCGTAGGTTTTCATCGTCAGCGTTTTCTAAAATAGCTACATTATCTGCGTGCTCTTCTTCTAAGTCAGCTACATTGATGTAGTCAAAATTGTCCCCAACAGAGGAATGATGTGAATCTGCTGGGGAACCTGGTGTAAGTATGGCTGGAACAGAATTAGAACCACCAGAGTTTTCTGGGCTTGGATGGTATTCGGGCTCTGGGTCATGTAAGTGTTCAACAGGGTAATGTGGATTGTATGGCAACCCCAAATCATTAGCAGGAACAGAACGTATTGGCACAATTTGAGGTGCAGATGCGGGCGGGGAATAAACCGGGTCAGGGTTCAATCTTCGGGCCACCATCTGAGGGTTTACAGTTTTTCGAGCAACACGTCTCACACGTCCGTAACGGTAAACAAAAGGGGCTCTTTGATAACTAAGTGTGGATCTAGCCATTTCCTGAAACACGTACACCAAAGTTATATCAGTACTCTTTTCGAAATATGTTCCAAAACTACGGCTTAGAGCCTAACTCAATTAATCAACCGATTGGCCAGGTAAGTGTCTATCATGGGGGTCTCACCAACTCTATGGCGACTGCTTGACCGAACCATATAGACTAGCCTTGCCTTCGGCACCAATGGTTTCTTATAACTGAGCCAGGTTCTAGCCGGAAAATATTTTTTTAAAAAAAACTCCGAACCTAACTCCGTTACTCAAATACACCGGCCTAGCCAGACTTTTTGGAGTAACTTAGTTAACTTCAGAACCGTCTGCTCTGATACCAAAAATGTAACATCCCAATTTTCTAAAGTGTTTTCGAAATAGTTCGATCAGAATTTGAAAAGATTTAATCAGAGTAGAGCATCGGAATAGTCGTGAAACGAGTAACTGATAAAACATTCATTTAAGGTGCATCAGTCTTCTGTTACAGTCATCCAAGAGTCGAATATTCAGAAAAACAGAAATAAAGATTTTAAAAGAAAACTCCTTTTCTGCCTCTTCACGCCACCTGCTTACCCTTCTCCTTGGATTGTCCTCCTGAGGATCCTGGGGCTAAAGCAAGAGCTGAGGTTCAAATTACCATTGAACCTCAGGTAACGGTTAACCTCATGCTTATGTATCAAATATGAATGACAGATATCCATGGCAAAAACAGTAATAATCACATACAATACATTCATAATCAAATAATAACATAACACAGCCACTGCAATATGCATGTTATTATAGTCTGCACTATTCACCAGTGCCACGGTGTACATCCGTGTCCTCAGCGCTAGGAAAACATAACGGCATTATCAAGACTATAACCCGTATCAAGTTGTATGTGTATGATCAATTTTCAAAAACAGAATTTCAGACTATCTATCACATATAAGCATACCATAAGCATCAGAGTTAAGGTTACAATACGCGTCCGTACCTTCGTTGATGATGTTTTGGTACGTTTGACTAAAACGGTACTTCTAACGGAAAACAGCGGTACAAGTTCACAGATACCCTATAGGAACAATATCACATTTATCATTGGCCATCAACTTTGCAATACTTGTGGAATTCTACGTTGAAGATTTACTATTCATGTGAATAGTATTCACTATTCATGTGAATAGTACCAGTAAAAATATTTTTACCGTGACGGTAAATAATTTTTACTGTTTGGTAAATAGTATTTACTGTATTGGTAAATAACATTACTGCCCAAGAATAATTCTTTTCTGATGTGACAGATCAGACTAAGCTGCAGCCACAGAGCATACTCAGAAAAAAAAACTCTATCTGGCATTTCTACTATAATTACCAAAAGAAACTACCAAATCTTAAGACTAGAGACCAAAGAACTTACCCTTGAAGTTCTTACTCCTTCTCTTCAGCTCCGAGAACTTTACTCTAAATTCTCCCTCTAAACTCTAAGAATTCTCTCTCTTCTATTAAACTCGACCGTTGTGATCTGAGTTTGGTGTGAAGAAAATGAAGAAGTGAGGCCTCTATTTATAGTGTTGGAAAATGGGTCCTTAAGTGTAATTTCTTGTTTTTGGGTCATTTTTCGTAATTTCCAAAAATATTAAAAAAATATTAAAAAGGTTCACGGGTGTTCCTCTTTTTTTTTTTTTTTTTTTTTTAATAATGCAAATAGTATTTTTTACTGATAAAATTTCTGTTCGGTGTTCTGACCGCGTGATCTTTTGCAAATTCTCAAAAATTCGGAAGCACAGCCCTGAAGCTCTATTCTTCCTCTTTAAAAATATCTGGGTCAACTGAATTTTTGACCTCATTCAGGGTATTTCGTAATCTGTCAAAGATTTTAAGTTGGACACTGCCGGTAACAGAAATTACTTCGGGTGACACCATCTTCGAGACAAAAATTCACTGATTCATAATATGTGCAGTTGTTTACTACTTAATTCAAGGATTTTGAGTAATGATTTATTTTCTAAAGGTTCTACTATCTGTCCTGATTCAAAATATCGGTTTCGACCTATCTCAATAATCATTCCGCCGATTTCGGAAATGACTTCGGAAATAACCCACTCTGAGATAAAAATTCACTTGTTTATAATATGTCCTTACCTAAGAAACCTAGTTCACGGATTATTGGAAATAATTCTATTTCTATTATTTCCCAAAATATAAGATATTATATTACAATAATATTATATTATTGAGTGGGTCCCGCGTCAAATTATTTTCACACTCACGGGTTTTCTGTCGACAGAGGGAAATTATTTGGCCGTGGGTCCCACGTGAATAGTATATACCTAATTAAATACGTATTTATAAATAGTAAATACGTATTTATGAATAGTAAATACGTATATATGAATAGTAAATACTATTCACGCCAAACCAAATACCAATTCAAAATTCACCAATATATCATATTTAAGAAAAATACAAATTTTGGGGTATTATACTAACTTTTGGCATGCATTAGATTAACATAATGGTAGTTATCAATTTTTTAATGGTATTTACTAATGCGTACTTTAAATAAAAGTCACTTATAACAAATCTTATAAAATGACAATTAATAATTTTTCAATGGCATTTACTAGTTTTGTAATAGTATTTACTAGTTCGTTCTTCAAGTTTATTATTTGTGTCTCTAATGAAACAAAAAATAAAGGTCAAGTATAACGAATCTTTTAATAGCAATTATCAATTCTTCAATGATATTTACTAGTTTTATAATAATATTTACTAATGCGTTCTTCAAATAAATACCACTTATAACAAATCTTGTAATGACAATTACCAATTCTTCAATGGTATTTACAAGTTTAGTAATAATAATTACCAATGTTTTCGTTAGATTTTTCACAAGTATCTCTCATGAACAACAAATAAGGGTCAATTATAATAAATCTTGTAATGAAAATTATCAATTCGTTAATAGTATTTACAAGTTGAGTAATGAAATTTATAAGAGTGTTTGTTGATTTAAAAATGTTAAGAAGAATATATATATTTGTTAATGTGTATATATATATATATATATATATATATATATACACACACACGTGTGTGTGTATTAAAGAAACCAAATGACCTAATGGCCCCAACCTCACTTTCATTGAATCTTTTTTTTTTGTAAAAAAGAAAAAAAGATCACCCCCCCCAAAAAAAAACCATTGCCTGATCTCAGGTCGCTGGTGGCTGGAGCCCAGACGTCGACGATTGCAGGCCATCTGTCGGTCGGCTACGGTGGCCCTTTGGTAAGGTCATTTTTCTTTTTCTTTTTTAATTTATTTAAAAACTAAAGGCAAAAGGGTAAATTCACCCAAATTTGAAAATCTCAATATGATTATTAGTACCTTTAAATCTTTTAACAAATTTAATAGACATTTGAGGATTTTACAAATTCAAATGGTATTTAAATGTAATTTTTTCTATAATATAAGATCAGTCAACACACTATTTAATTAAAAATTTTAGTTTAGAATCGTTAATCTAATCATACAACATATATGATAAGGAAAATTATAATGAAGGACCTGGAGGAAAATATATTTATTGAGAATGACCATACAAATTGTAATTATTTAGAAGGATCAAATACAAAAATATAAAACTAAAAATAATAAAATATATTATAGGAAATCTTCTATATTCCCTGATACATTCTCTCCCAAATTCTTATTTTTGAAACTAATACAAAATTATTTTTTTCCGGTTACAAACTAGTAAAAAATTTTAAATTTCATTAAATTAAATAAAACTTTTCTCAGTTTTTATTTTTCACAACTTTCATAGAGATCTATAGGAAAAATTATGCATTCTTAAAATTTTTCAAAATTATAATTTGTTAAGATCAATAAAATTTTTAATTAAAAATATAATTACATAATTATAATAAAAATCGGGTATTTTATTATTTATTTTATCTATTAAACCTACGTGGATGAAAAATCCATTTAATGTTAATAAAATTAAAAAATAAAAAAAATCTGTTATATCATGACAAAACATAAAATGAGTTTAGTTTCTATTTTTATAAAAAGAACTTAATTAATATCCATGTTGATACTTGTAATATCCCAAATTTTGGGATTTGAAATTTGAATAATTTATGAAAATTAATAATGAATTTTGGCTTAAAATTATTATAAGAATAATTATTGGAAATTTAAGCTTATTTTTCCTTAACTAATCTTGGGAATTTGTTTTCCTTATAATATTTAATAATAAAATTTTAGAAATATTGTAAAGAATAGAATGTAGAATAAGCCCATGAAACATAAGCAAACCAATATCTATTATCCTCAATTACCCAATTTACTTGGTTCATCTCGGCCCAACATGGTAGCAGCAGAAAACATGACAGCTGCAATACGTGACCCAATACTTACCATATATCAAAACCCACACAGAAGCCTATATGTCCAGTGCTAATTCCGCAACATCTGATATAGCAGCTGCAAGTGACGGTTTAATGGGAACAACAAAATACATGTCATTTCGCTAATAATCATTCGACTGAAAACACGGACTAAAACAAACAAAGATTATATCAGCACCCCCATTTTGTTATTTGGCTAGCTGCTGCACTAGATCAGGAAAGAAAAAAGAAAAGAAAACAAAAACACACACACGTCATTGGAAAGCACAGTTCCCTTTCGGCCAATTACTGTTCACACGCAACAACAGTTCTTGAGCCCAGCGTCATGTGCCCTCGGACCGAACCCTCCCTTCTCTATATAATCCATGCTCCCTTTGCTTCCATTCATTCATGTCAAGCTTAACAGAGAACGAGACTGAGAAAGAGGTTCCGAGAGAGAGTAGTTGCGAGAGAGAAAGGGACTAAAACACAGTCAAGTTTCCTCTGTTTCTTTAACAACAAAACAAAGGTAGTAGTTTCCAGCGGAGATCAGCGTTTAAGACCGGCAACCGAGGTTAGTTACTGTCGTGCTTATATAGATATATGTATCTGTTAATCACTCATATATATATATATATATATATATATAAACAACGTTGCCGTGGAAAAATATAGTAGGAAGTTTTGGCTGTCATGAAACTTGCTGTCAAAATGCGACACACATATAAAAAGGAAGGAGAAAGGAAAACCAAAACTTAGTGTGTGATACTGATATATATATATATATATGCATGGAAATTTGCTAGATGAGGGTTAGACGTGATTTTGCTTGTTAAATAGAAAGAATAAGAAACTTTGCTATATGGGTATATATATAGCACTTGATGAATGATAGGGAAAACATTTGCTGTCATGAATAAGTTTATATGTTATAGTTATATATGTGTGTGTACTGCTAGGGAAGAAGGTCACCGTGCGTGCATATATAATTTATATATCAAATATAGTTTCAGGATTGACCCAATGCAAAAAACAAAACTTGCTGAGATCAGTGCAGTGCTTTATGGAACCAAAACTTTGCTGTCAAATGGAAAGTATATATAGATGACGTTGGTTTGAAGAAAAGTAGTCAGGGCCTTTATAGATAGTCTAGCTATGTTCACATATAAATATATGTATATAAGTTACTCTTCTTATAACCAAAGCTGCTGAACCATATCCGTGGGAGTGTGTGTGACAATAAGGCATCTGATGAAACTAAAAACTTGTTGTTTCTATATGTGAATATATGTATCATAAATTTGACCAAAAAATATATGTATCATAAACTCAAAGTTTTCTTGTTTCAAGTGTGTGTATGCGTGGCTGCACCTGGAAGTTGTTAAAAGATGTTTTTGTATTATATGTAGTTACATTACATATATGTATAAGTCATATTTTTTTAAATTAGTGTTAATATTTAACTCAAAACTATATGAAGCATATTTTATGTGGTGGCAATATTTATTAAACTATTTGTGATAAAAAATAATAATAAAGAAATAAATGTTGTTGTTGTTATTATTATTATTAGTAAAAATGGAATAAATAATAAAGGGAGTTATTAATTAATAATAAATAAAAGAGTGTTATTATTAATTAATGATAATTAAAAAGAGTATTATTATTCAGGAAATTTTAGGGGTTAATCCACTTTTAATCCTCTAAAAATAATTCGCGTAGTTAGCTACTTTGAGATATAAGAAGTGACTAATGACAATGATAAACATTTATAGACATACTTTAACACTTCTACCAATCCCAACATCTACTAGACCCGTTAAGGATTCAGGTTTGAAGTTGGTAACTATTATCTTATTAGCCCATATGTATGTATTCATGTATGACTGATCATGTTTGCTAGATGATTTATATGTTTATTTCCTAGCTATGGATTTGGGGTTGTATGTCCCATAGGGCTGTGTGCCTTTAAGGGCTACAGTCCTTGACCAATAACTGCAGTTACGGTACGACTTGCTACTGTAAATTATTCTATGTTTGTACATGTGTTTTACTGTGATTTATACTCCATACTTGCATATACCTTGGGATTCATTTATTTGAACTCCAGACCGCATGAAAGAAATAGGTAGTGGATCGGGATCAAGAGGGAAGATGCAGCTGTAAGGGTTACAGTAAAGAGGAACCTTTTGGAAAATATGAGTAGATGGATTGTATTGTAACGTTTATCTTTTGTCTATTTTGGGATTAATGTATTAATTTCCTACTATGGGATATATTCGAATCAAGAAAAATTTATCCTCATATTTTCAAACAAATTTATGTTATGAAAGTTTTATTCTACAAATAAGTTGTCCAAATTACTTTGATGTCTGTGCGCTATAACTCTGATAAATAAAGGCGCATTTAGGACGGGCGTCACAATACTTGAGAATATAAATTCGGCAACTTAATGATATATGTATTAATTAAATGATCTATTTATTATATGAATAAACTTGTTGAAAAATAAAAATTAAAAAATATTAGTTTCAACCGCAGTTAATAAAAAAAATACAGTATATCGATTTTATATGAGTAGGAAACTTGATGAAAAATAAAAATAAAAGATATGATCACATTACATGTGACCGATGGGCTATTTGATTAGGGACAATTCAGTAATATAATTTTAAATTTATATTATTATGTTTGGTCATTCTATGTAATTATAATTTTTATGGTTTTTCTCAATAAATCTATCTTCCTCTAGATATTTTATTCTAATTTTCCCTATATGATAATATCATCATATTAATCAAAAGAAAATAAGGGGAATTTTATTATTTAGGGACCCAAGTATAGCAAAATATTATGCTGACAAATCATATAAATGGTAACAACCCTTTAGTATGTGTGTGTATATATATTGCAATCCGTGTCTTATATATTGCAATGATGAGCACACAATCATACACACACTTACACAGGTTCTGATTTGTGACATCTCCCTAACCAGGAGAGGTAGATGCCATGTGAGCCAGCCAAGGCTCATTGGCAAATGGTAATTACCTTAATACCAAAATCATTATCATATTGTTAAAAGAATTGAGGCAGAATTACAATAAGGTTTTAAGAAAGAGATTTAATTAATAAGAAGTCTCAATGACAACTAAAATGTATGTAATGACAAGTTCAAGAATAAGAAATGACAATATCTTACTTGGTTTGTAAGTAGGAATTTTTGATAATTAAGTCATTTCTTTAGGACCTCATTGTAATTCCCCAAAATAATTATTTTGGATTTTGATTAAAAAAAATATATTGATGAACTATATTGTAGGCCCACGTGTGAGCATAGGGTTTGAGTTTAGATGCATTGTTTGTGGGTTGTTAATATAAATAGGGAAATTTCAGATAAGGACCAATCACTACAAAAAAAACTGTTTTTTGCGGCGGAAAAATTCCCTCGCAAAAAGGCTATTTTCCGTCGCAAAATTGGTTTGTGGCAGAATTTGCGGCAGAAAAAATTCCGTCGCAAAAAAGGCCATCGCAAATCAATATTCCGTCGCAAAAATGTCATTTTCCCTCGCAAATTCTGAATTTTGCCAGGGAAGAATTTTCCCTCGCAAATATCAAAATTTGCGAGGGAAAAGGTTTTCCCTCGCAAAATTCTTGGATTTTGCGAGGGAACAAAATTTCCCTCGCAAAAACTGGAATTTTGCGAGGGAATAATGTTCCCTCACAAAATTCCTGGATTTTGTGAGGGAAAACCTTTTCCCTCGCAAATTCCAATTTAGTTTTTTTAAAAAATATAAAAACAAAGAAAAAATAAAATAAAATAATAAAAAATATTAAAACTTTAAAATTAAAAAGACTTGTATATATCATAAAAATAAGTTCTAACAATTATAAGAGTTTACATAGTAAAAACAAATTATTACAAATGATAATGTTGCATTCAAAATGAACTAAAAAAAGGTCTAAACATTAGCAATCATCGCTCCTTGCTCCCTCACTGTCTGTTCTAACGCCTTTACCCTCTTATCATCTGCAAAACCAACATTACGAAGTCACTTTTTTTTTTTAAATAAATTTAATGACCTAACCAACTGGAAACAAGACAAAGTTCAACCTCAGGAGTCCAAGGGCCTTTAAAAAGTTCAGGATTAAGAACCTTCTGCCATCTGTGCAGACATTGCACTTCAGGAAAATATTGAACTGGTATTATACGAACAGAATCATCTATGAATATTGGTGTTATACGAACAGAATCACTTCCCACCAAATGCTAGTATGAACTGCCAAGAAACTTCTTGAACCATCTATGAATCATCACTGAAATATTGAAAATAGATATCTTTACACAATCAAGCTGAATAGCAATACAATTCATATATATAAATACCTATTTTGTTCCAACTCTTGCCCTTGAAAGTTGCAACAGCATTCCTCAATGTCTCATCCTGCAGCAAGTTGAGGAAAGCATTCAACAACAAATAGGAAAGAAACAAAAAATCAGAAAAAAAATATCGAAATGTTCAAGAATAAGCAGCAAGAATCTAAAACCCAATGGGATTTAAGCTAATGATAGTTTATGGACAAGTACTTCATCATCAACAGATACCAAACTGAGCTGACTTTATTATTTTAATTCGATAGCAAGTAAGAAAGAACATATCTAACCAAAAAAAAAAGTATAAAAGAAAAGAAGCAATAGTCTTTATATGCTGCTTAGAACTAAGAGATCACTTCAATTTAATTAAAACTAGTAATGCATTCTGTAAAGGCAGTAAAGCAACTATGCTGTAAGCATGAACCATTTGACCAACTTCAAACCATTTTAGAGGATTTAATATCTATAAGCAAGAAAATTACAGTTGGGGTGTTCCAAGAGTCAATAACAAGGAAATATGAGATATCCCAAATTCTTCCATGTAGACACGTGCAAGCCATCCTCCTGCAGGTGTTTGAGAACAAAAAAGGCACAAAAGCATCACAGATGCTTGAGGATTGGAGAATGTTAATTCTTTTAGTTTCAGACTGATAGCCAATAGACAAACAAAATCAACTTCTACAAGGAGAAGCAAGGTTAGGAATCGATCACAAATGCCTTATCCAAAATAAGCATCTAAGACAAATATATTTGAACACAAATTAATCCATAGAAGCTAACAGGATCTGCCAAAATCTCTTCCAAGAAGAAACATACTCAAATCCAGCAAAAATTGAACTAATAATGAAATAGTTAAGACTCAAATCAGTAGACCGTAACCAGCAATCAATTAACCACATCAGTAAATAGCTAGAGAAAAGAAAATTTCAACAACCTTTAACTAATAAATTGCTCATATGATGCAAACTTACAGAGTCTTTAAACTTGTCATTTGTCCAAAGTCATCAGGAATGGGACCAACAATTCGGCAATTTCTCAATATCCTAAAATCATAGGAAAGGAGGGTGTGAAACACTTCATACAAAAACCAAAATAAATGTATATATAGCTCTTGGCATAATGGCAGGGAAGTTTTCAACTCACAGTATTTCCAAAATCTTCAAATCCTTTAGATTAGGAGATGTCATGTTGGTTATTCCACTCAAGTCTGATATTCTCCTGAAATCAAAATATCTCCTCAATATTACAAAAAGAAACCGTTATTGAATATCAAGTTTGAAAACAATGTACAACGTATAAGGGTAAAAGGAAAATTAAGCACGCACAATTCTTCCAAACTTGTCAGCAACGATATGTTGGAAGGAATTGGACCTTCCATGCCTGTGCCCTGCATATTCCTAACAAAAACGTAATAATGTATTAAATAAATTGAACATAACACAGATTTAGGTTCATCACCAAACAAGAACACAAGTTTAAACAAAAGTATACTTACAGAATAGTAATTTTGGTCCAGTTCCCAATAAAATTAGGTATCTTCCCTGATAAACTGCTTCCATCTATCCTACTGCAGAAGTGAGGGTGATCTCAGTATTTAACAAAGGCCCCCAAAGAAAAGAGAAAACAAAGGCCAAACAACAAGAAGAATAAGCTAAACTGCATAATCACACGATATCACTCACAAATCAGTTAGGTTCTTTAGATATCCAAATGTTTCTGGTATTGTCCCGGTAAAATTATTTGCAGAAAGAAGTCTGTAGATTCACACAGAACAAAGCTAAGCATCATGAAATGGTGATGGTACTTGCCTGGTCTGAAAGCAGAACTATGGGTCTAAAAGGTTCAACAGATGCACATTTTAAAAAACAGAAAAAAAGAGAGGGGAAAAACGTAACAATACGAATTAATCAAGCAACCAATTCATACATGAAGAAAGAATAATACCCGAGAGATGAGATCGTCAGTTAGGGCCAAGTGGGTTTTGCATAACTTGTATCTAGAAATATATCTTCTATGCTGTCTCGTTGAAATGTCCGCTTCAAACGCTATTTCACCTCCCAAAAAGCAAAGTTGGCTTGACGAGCACAGATGTGAGGAAGCAGGAGCAATAAAACCAAAAAATTTTGTAAGACCTGCCCTCCAGGATGGTGAGGGATGAACAGGGGCGATGGGAGATGGACCAACTACCGAGGACTGCAAGAGGAGTAACAACGGGAACAGGGAGGGAGTAGGAGCTCACTGGCGGTGGATTTCGGAAAGCAAGGCGGAGGCGCGACGACGACGACGGGAGAATGTTTGCCTCGCAAGTGTACGAGTTTCGCAAGTAATAAAGTGATTAGTAAAGTATCGTTCCCACGAGGATTTGTTTAACAAATTGGTCAAGCAAGAGGCATAGTGAATTCAATCAAGTTGAGCTAGAACAAAGTTTTGAGTTGGAATGAGAATTTTTAAAGACTTTTTCTAAAACTAAAAATTGATAAAGGCAAATGACTTGTGACTTCAAGAAATATGGAGCCTAGGATTCTTCTTCCCCTTTTGCATTTCATAAAACTTGGTTAACTTCCTCTCTACGAGCATTTCAATACATATATGTGTTAGTTTAGGGTTCAAAAACACTTGAAACGCTCTCTCAAGTCAAAATCAAGTTTCTCTTCTCACTAAAATGCACAATCTCTTGCTACAATTAGTAAGAATCAATAATTAAGCAACAACCCTAATGTGACAATGCAAGATTAGTAAATATATCTCTATTTTACCAACAAACCATCCATTTATCAAGTAAACTTCAAGACAAGCATGATTTCAATCAAGTTCTACACCTAGATTAGCTCTCTCGAGTCAAAACCCAAGTGAATAAATCATCTAAATGGAGGCCAATCACTTAGAAGCATTAAGCCAAGGTTGAAATCAACACATATATATATTTATCTACCAAAAGAGAGGAAAGTTCAAGTATTAATCCATACAAAAGGGTAAAAGAACCCTAGAATGAAAGGTTTAGCTACTCATGTTCAAATACAAAGAGATTCTAAGCAAAAGAACTGAATACATGAAGAAACTAAGAAGAAAGGAGAGGAAAAGAGGAAAAACCAAGGTGAAATCTCCAAAATCTCCTTTAGGATGAGCACCCAAGCCTCCAAGATTGTCCAAATCTCTCTCCCAAGCTCTTCCCTTGTGTGCCCACTTGTTTCCCTAGGTCAAGAGTGTGTTTTTCGGCCCTTCCCTTTAGGTTAAATAGGGTTTTTCTCTTTCTGAAGTGTAAAAACGCGTAGCTGTACTTTCAGCAGTTTTTATGACTGACTGCGGCCAGTGACACAGAGAACTACTTGCTGCGGCCAGTTGTTCACTGGCTGCAGCCAGTTGCACAGATTCTTCCAATTTTGCACTGCTTCACATCCTTTCTTTCTTTCCTTGTTTCTTGATTCTTATGGAGCTTCAAAGCTTGTCTCTACCTTCCTACAGAAGAGGAAGGAATCATCAATTCTCAATTAAATCACAAATTCTATAGGATCAAACAAGGATTTCTTTGATATTTGCCTTATACTTTGATATGCACATTTTCCTCTTTAACTTCATTTCTATGCACATTTCGAACCAAAAATAGATAAAAGGGGAGAGAAAATATGCTGGAATGTTGTCAATTTCTAAGAGTTAACAGAGAAGGAGGGAGAAATGTAGGGGATTTGGCGAGGAGGGGCACTGGAGAAATAAAAGATGCTCAATCGGACTCTGAGTGTATCGAAGAGACTGATTGGAAATGTTAAAGAATTAGGGCATTATTTTGCGAGGGAACAGAAATTCCCTCGCAAAAGTAGCAATTTTGTGAGGGAATTATAGTTCCCTCGCAAAAAGGGGACATTTTGGCATGCAACTTACCGTGCAGAAAATCTCACTTTTGCGAGGGACACTTGGTTCCCTCGCAAAATGTAACAATTTTGCGAGGGAACAGAAATTCCCTCGCAAAATTGGGGACATTTTGGCGGAAAAAAATCCCGCGAAAATTTTACACTTTAGCGAGGGACACAGTAGTCCCTCGCAAAATGGTTACATTTTGCGAGGGAATTTTGTTTCCGTCGCAAAATATAACCATTTTGCGAGGGAATAAACCGTCCCTCGCAAAGTGTCCCCATTTTGCGAGGGAAAGAATATTCCCTCGCAAAATTGGGCACATTTTGGCACTAAAGCTCCCGTGGTAATTTGACAATTTAGCGAGGGACTCAAAGTTCCCCGCAAAATTGAGACATTCTGCGAGGGAACAAAATTTCCCTCGCAAAATGTCTCAATTTTGCGAGGGAACTTTGAGTCCCTCGCAAAAAACTGATTTTTGCGAGGGAATGTTTTGTCCCTCGCAAATTTTTGCAATTTTGCGACAGAATTGTTTTCCCTCGTAAATTCCGTCGTAAATCTATAATTTTCTTGTAGTGAATGTAGCAAATTAATTCTCATTAATAAATATGAAATTTCACTGCAATCAGTGAAATTAATTTGTGAAGTAAAAAAAGACAAAAGTAACACTTTAAAAATCAAAGAAAAACAATTTGATTTGCAAGTAGTGAACACACATATCATGAACAAGTGGAATATATATTCTTTTAAATAAGTGAAATTAATTTTTTAACAAAAACGCATTAGAGCATGATCAAGTCAAATTTTATTTGCAAGTAGCAAACATATCATGAATAAGTGAAATAGTTCTATAAACAATTTTAGGATCATTCTTGGTGAAAAAGTGGAATTCAACTTGTTCATAGGACTATTTCATTTGTTGATGATATGTTGGCTATTTGTAAATGGAATTTGACTTGATTATGCTCAAATATGTTCTTATTAAAAAATTAATTTCAATTGTTCATGGCACTACTTTTTTATGATGTGCTCACCACTTACAAATTAGGTTGTTTGTCCTTTGATTTTGAAAGGATTACTTTTCTTTTTTACTTCACTAATTAATTTCTTTGCAGCCCCGCAGGATGATGGTGAAATTTCACATTTTTTTGGGACCTAATGTAAATTAATTTGCTGTAGTGTTCCTTATTTGAAATTTTCCCTTGTTAATATTGTGATTTCTAGTGATGCTATTCACTTCAAAAAATCTATAATTTCTTTTTTTTTTTGGTTAAAAAAATCTTACTAATATGTATTGGGCAAAATTTAAGTCCGATCCATTTGTTTATATATTTATTGGGTTCATTTCACCAATCAAATTTTGTCATGTGTAATTTCACTTTACTTGATAATTTAATAGAATTTCGAAAATTTCTTCATATGGATTTTTTTATTAGACAAAATCCATATATTGAGATTTGATTGCAGAATTGAAATAAATGGACATAAGCTTTGTAAATATACATTTTCCGGAGGGTCAGAATAAAAAGAAGGAAAAAGGATAGGATTATTTTCGAAATTATACTTATATACTCCAAATCATAATTTTTCTAATTACATATAGATTTGAAGTGGGAAAAATTGTCCAGATAAAAAAAAAACAGAGAGGTATAAAAAAGTTTATTTATTATTTTTTTTTACAAGTTTTACTTATAAATGACATAACTCCATTTGTAAATATATTTGTAAATATATTTTATGCTAGTATTTAATTTGTTTAGCTAAAAGGTGTGGATAATTTTTCTTTTTAAATAACGTAAATAAATCACATGACCTTGTAACCCAACGGTATGAGAGATCTCATGTAAATGGAAAGTCATGAGTTCAATCGCATTTGTAACCTTATGTTGTTAGTGCCTATCTCTTAATGTTAAAAAAAAAAAAAAAAAAAAAGCACTATGCACTCTGTTTGTTTATAACCTTTGACATTAATGATTGGGCTTTGTAGGCCCAATAGAAACCAGCCCATATCCGTGGTATCAGTATCCTTTCCCATTCTCTTTAAGCTTGCTCATCAATCTGGGCCTTCAGAGCCTGTTGGGTCCAATACAAGTCATTGTCATAAAAAAGAATTTGGGATATGAAGATTAGGTTTATGTCATCATCCAATATTCAAATTTTATGTTATATATATCAAAAAAAAAAAAAATTTGTTATATAAAAAAAAAAAAATCAAATTCTATGTGGGAGTATGCCTATATTTAGTGTTTGATATAGCTACAATCAAAATTACTTCTAATAAAAAGGTTACATTTTCCCAACAAAGAAAACTATCAACTTCCAATTATTCTGAATTTTTCAAGGTGATAAAATATATAGATATTTGATAACAAAATATAAAACATATATCATTGCCTCCCTCCATGAGTATCTTATGTTTTTTTTTTCTTGTATTTTAGAAATTCAAAACTTGATTAATTTCATTTATAAATGTACGCTTATTAATCTCTATGTCTCCATGCTATCACCTCTTATTTTCACCTGTCGTGTGTTTTTTTTTTCTATTTATGTTATATATCATCATTTTTCTTAAATGAGAGTATTTTAGTATTACTTAATTAAATATTTCTTAACCAATAGGTGGTCATATGCTTAAACAACAACGACAACAAACAAATATGAAATGGAGAGAGTAAGATTATGGCAGTAATAAAGAGTAAAGAGTCAAGCATTATAAAAATGCTTGGAAGAAATTGCATGAAATAAGTGTGGTAGCAGGTGACTTAATTATATATCTTTTTCTATAATATGATGAGACTCTTTCGGATGAAAACTATTTTCATACATAGTCACTTTTACATGACAGAAATTAGGTATATACTACCTCCGGTCCTAATTATAAGAGCTAGTTGGCTTTTTTTTGGAGAAATTAAAGAAGCTAAATAAGTTACTTAATCATTTCATATGTTAAATATACTTAGATTATATATTAGTTTATTAGTCAAACTAATAAGTTTGAAATAAAAAAAATAAAAATATTTTAAGGTAATTTAATTAGCTTCCTTAATATCTCCAAAAAAGTCAACTAGCTCTTATAATTAGGACCGGAGAGAGTAATTTTTTGCCGCCCAAATTATCACTTAAAATATTTTGGGGGGAGTACGAGTACTATATTAATTAGTTGATTAGTTAAAACTGAAATGGCTTGTTAAGATGGTTGAGTAAGGTGTTAAGAAAAGAGATCTTATCAAGAATAATTTGTCTAAGTATTAAGTACGTAAGGGTAAAGAGGTTTACTGAAGAGTGGAACCCTCTTGTCAAGTATAAATAACTCATAAGCCAAATGGTATTACAATTATAACATATAAATTTATATGCATTTAAGGGTTAAGTAGCATATAAAATTCTAATATATTTTTATCGTATTACGCACCATCCTAAACTAATTTTTGATGAATCCAGCTTCCTAAAGTTTTTGTCAATAAGAATAGTATTCTAAAGTATTTTCTCTCGTAGCACTTGATATTTTAAGTTTAGGTTGTTTGTTGCTGATGAGAAAGATAATTTAAGGGCAACATACTATACTAAAAATTACTATATTGAATAATATTGGATAAATCATATTGAATGATGAATACAACTAAAAGTAATTTAGAATACTGAGATCTTACAGTGATGATGCAACTTGAGCCTAGAATAAAAATGACAAGGTAACCCGGGGAATAATTGATCTTGCTGTATACTTGAATTAAAATAATAGCAAAATAGGTAGGAGATGGGAACGGAAAATATAAGTGAGGAGAAGCTGGTAAAGCAGTTGATTAAAGTAATCCTATTTGAATTTTGTCGGATTAAAAAGTAGGACAAGGATAAGATTATGAGAACACATCAAATTCCTCACAACTAGCTAGAGGGTTAGACCATGAGTCCATGACCCCATTAGCAAAACCCAAGCAACTTATCTGGCCTCCATTAATCATTACAAAATATGAAGATTAACTTTTGAAACACATAATAAAACACACACACACTCTCTCTCTCTATCTATATATATATATACACACATATACATATACATACATATATGTATATACACACGCACACACACATATATATATATGTATGAATATATATGTGTGTGTATATGTATGTATGTATAAAAACAATTTAACACACATGCACGCATGCCAACTTCAAAATTAAGGTAAAGTATAAGTGTAGAAAATTTCAATGTATTGAGTTATATTTCCATGGCTAATACATTATTAGTTTTTATAGATTTAATAAATTTTGATTTTGATCCCTATAGTTTCAAGTTATTAGTTTTAGTTCTTATAGTTTCATAAAATTTTAATATGAGTTAAAATGACGGGGTTTAAGTTTTTGTCTCCATACTTAAACTTATTAGACTAAATCTTTATGAAACTGCATGAACAAAAACCAACCATTTAAAATTATATGGACCAAATCAAAATTCTATCAATTTGCAAGGATCAACAATGATATTTACCCTTCCATTAAATATAATCACATCTTAAGCCTCTGTTATGAAAAAGCAGGCATAAATATAATATCTGCGCATTATATCTTCAAGTGATGGAGCTGAAATTTATTTTTAAGACAAAATATTAAAAAAAACTTCATATATGTTTTTAAAATTAAATTTTTGAAATAAAATATTTTATTCTCAGTTTAATTAAGAAGGAAACAACGTGTAGTTGTGATTGATATCTTATATATAGGTCTTATTAATGGTTCCTAATCATATATTATACCATAAGACCCGTTTCATTCTCTCTCTCTCTCTCTCTCTTAATCATCCATTATCAAATTTTATGTTAATAAAATTAAGATGAATCTTCATTGATAGCAAATGATTATTTTTAAGATACAAATCAATCACTTGGATTTAACAATGATCATCACTCATTTGAGGGTGATTAATAACTAACTATAACTCTCAGGATCTTAGAGGAACTTCTCTCTCCGGAGAGAAACTCAAATTATCATTTCTCTTTAACATGATGTTGATTTCATTATCCTACACTTCCTAAATAGATTAACTAGAACCTCTATTTATAGAATCCAATCACTAATATGATATTAACTAACAAGATAAGATCTTAACCATAGTTCAATATTCCAACATTTTATTTTCAAAGAACTAAAAAAAAAATTATCATCGTTACTTATTGGAATCCTTTTTTTTTTTTTTTCAACGTATGCATTCGATACAGCCGCTTTTCTGTTTTTCGGAAAACACCCCACCTAACACTGCAGCATTAAGTTTGAACTCCAAACCCTCAGTTAAGTTTGGACAAACCCCTTCCAGTTGATCTAAACCTTTGATGGTTACTCACTGGAATCTTTCTAAAAACGGGTGAAGACTAATGAAAAACACAGATATTTGCTCCAAAGCTCTCCCTTTGGTCTTACATTCTGAGCACATAATAGAAGGTGTATTTAGTGAATTATTCCTCGAATATTCTCTTATCCACATTCTAATTATATAAAGTACTCCCATCCTTTGTATAAGATTTAAATAACCAAATTAGTTAATTTAAAAAATGTATTAAAATTAGTTAAGAATGATAAATAGGTAAGAAATATAACTTTTTTTTAAAAAAAAATATACCCTTATTTATAAGAGCATAAATGAGAGAGGGACATATTAAGAAAAAAATGGAAGAGAATGTCTGGGGAAAAGATGATGAGATATATAGAATAGAATTAATCAAAGACAAAATTAGTAAAAATGCATTTAAAATATTTAGACAAATCTAAAGTGAATTTTATATTAAAAAAATAAAATAAATCAACTCAAAAATTTGAAACTTATGAAAAGGATCAGGGGAAGTATTAATAATAGGGTTTGTGGGGTTCATTTAAAAAAAAAAAACTTTCTTCAAATTTTAAGATACCTTTATTGTTTTAACTGATTTATTTTTATTTTAATTTTTTCATGTTGCTTGAAACAAGCATTATGTGGTATGAAAATTTAATTATTTATCTATGGTAGATAAATATGGTTTTTCATAATTTGTGGCTATATAGTTATCTTGGTGTAAGATTATATATGTAAATATTCCTTATGATGCTAACAATTTGTTAGAAATGGTTTTGCAACTCAATTTGGGTATGTATAAATTATTGAGAATTTACTGCTTTAATGGATTTCAGCCCTTGTGCTGTGAGGAGATTCAAATAGTTAAGGGGTACCATAAATGTTGGTATCGTATGTTATGGATTCTCATTGTAATAATATATATGGATGTTAACTGAATTTCAGTTTTATGTCAGAAAATCCACTTGTGAATGTTCATCTTTAATGGTGGTAGAAATAAAATATGGTGTGAGCTAGAGTTTATCACTCTGAAGTTAGCAGACATTGGAGGCTAAGTTGTTTAAAACTTCTTAGTGTAACATCCCGCCTTTTTAAAATGGGTTTCAAATGGGATTATCAGAGTTTCGTCGAAATTATTCAGAGTGGCATCGGAAAAATTTTTTCTTTAAAACAAACGAGTAACTGATATACATTTCCTGCTGTTGCATCTGGGTACTTATACATACAGTGGTACAACTATCCGAATACAGTGTCTAGATAAAGTAACACATCCTCCTCCCTGGTCGTGCTGCCTATCCTTGCTCTTGGTTCTAGCTCCTTCGGATCCTGAAGCTATGGTAAGAGCTGAGGTTCAATTCCCATTGAACCTCAGGTAACGGTTAACCTCATGCTTATGTACAGTTATGTATGACAGATATTCATGACATGACAATGACAATCAATATACATAACCACGTATGACAAACAATAACAATATTTGTAACATAACCACGTATGCTACAACAACAATTAGAACATAACCACGTATGAGACATAACCACGTATGTAACATAACCAAGTATGAAAATCTTAGTCAATGAGCACAACCATCATATACAATCATACAATAAGCACTACGCGAACGCACCTTTGCCTGTCGAGCACGGTACGTTGTCGGCTGCAAGGTGATCACAGGTTTCCTATGAGGGTAATATTACGTTTATTAATTCACAACCAATATCCCAATAGATATCCTAGCCACAAATGGCTATTTTACCCCTGGTGGATTTATGAATTTATATTTCCCTTTATTTTTGAGAAAAACGCTGGTCCTTAAATCTGGGCAGAATTTCGCCTAACTTTGAAAAATCATAACTAATTCTAGAAAAATCGAAACGAGGATCCGTAAAATTCCCCGGCATCCTTAGGATGTCTAGTTTCAAGAAAAAATAACAGCCTTTGCCCAGATTCCACGGTTCATTCCCAGGTTTTTAGTTTTGAACATCTGTCCAGAATTTTCCAGAAATTCGTAGCCCTAACTTTGGGAATTTTTATCTCCCTGTACAGAAATATATTTAAAAAGCCCTATATGTCTAGTTTCACCATGAATTTTCCAGAATTTTTCAGCCATGTTTTCAACATAAAATAATAGCTTTTCTATGACTGACTCAAAAATTTCAGAACCGATGAAATTTCGCCAGAACTTCGTTACTTCAGTGTTTCTCCTCCGGAAGTTTTGCTAAAACTCTTTCTTTACTAACTTTTCAAAATAAACCCAATTTTAACTATAAAAACATGAATCTAAAATTATTCTAAACTATTTAAGATCTAAGCTACTTCTATCTAAGAATTTAAAGATTAAACTACAAAATAACTAACAACTTAAAAGCTAGAGCTCAAGAACTTACCTAGAACTTTGCTCCTTCTTTCCTCAAGGCTCTCACACTCACTTTCTCTCTATATTTCAGATGTTGTTGCTTTGTGAATTGGTGAGGATTGTGAAGAGCAAAGGGTCCTATTTATAGTAGAAGCTCCATGTGCAAAAAGACTCATAATACCCCTCCCTACATCATCCCTTACATCATCTTATCCTCTTCCAAAGCCTTGAAAGTCTTCTACTAGATACATGACTCATGGTTTAGGGTTGTGACTCATCTCTTAACTAGGTTAATGACTCATGCTTGTTTAGGGTGATGATTCATTCATAGAGCTTGTGATTCATCATTTAGAGTAGTGATTCATCCGTACCTAGGTTAATGACTCATTTCTTAGAGTGATGACTCATTTTGCATATGTATAATTGCTTCTTTAAATTAGATTTTCCTACTTCTTCCATTTTGGGTTTCACTAGATAGAAATTCATTTGGGGATCCTAATGAAGTTTTATGTACATTTTCTCATTAGTTTTGAATTCTTGAATTTCTTAGCTTCATTTAGAGACCAAATTTGCCTATCTTTCCTATTGATTCCATTTCCTAAACAATTATGAAAATGACTTTGGTTATACTTGTTTTCATGCTTGATTTATGCTTGTTATGAATCTTAACTTAGTTTCTATACTTAGTTCATGGATTTCAAGATATGATTTAATTTGTATAGGTTTTCATTTGCTTATGTCTAGATTTAATTTCATGGATTAATCTAATTGTTTTAATGTCTAATTTTCTTATTGGCTAATGCTTTGACTTCTCTTTCTCACTCCTTCCACTAGACTCACAACACTCACAACATTTGCACACACACACATTCACAACTCCCTCTCTCATTGGTCAAAACATTTTCTCATGGATTAAGAATATTTTCTTGATTTATCATTGGCCAATTCCATTTCACAAGGATTTAGCTTTATGGTATTTAATTAAGGCCTTAGGATTTAGCTTTATAAGATGAATTCTTAGCCTTTAGATCATAGTTGCAATTGTTGACTTTTCAACTTTTGATTAGCATTTGATTAACATCTTAATCCTAAGCTTAATTAGCTCTTCTTGTTGTATGATTGGTTCATGTATTAATTTGTGTTTGTTCCTAACTCATTTAGTACTAATCCCAAGTCTTTATTAGTCTTTGAGTTTTAATTAGCTTAACTCATCTCTAGTTGGTGATTATTGGTGCTAATTGTAAATAATTAGCTAAACCTCCCATTAGTGTTAATTATTTGCCCATTAAATGTGGGTAATTAATCTTTTATTTGTCCAAGTGTTTTGGTAATTTATTATGGTATTTTATGAATTAATATGAACTAGGTATTAATTCTAGGGTTTTAGAAAATATAGTTTCTTATTTAATTATGAATTTTAAGATTTATGTCCTCTTACTTTAATCCCTTGATTAATTATAAAAATTTACATAATCATTTTGTTTCATGAAAATTTAAGTGTCTACTAACTCATGTTATTTTCCCCTATTTAGTGGATGTATTTTCCTCATATTTCTTTGCTTTCTTTTGGTCCTATAAAACCCCTAATTTAATTTGGTAATTGTTTGCATTTTAATGATATCTTATGATCCCTAGAAAAATTCAATCATTGATCACCTTAATCCTATATAAGGATTTCCTAGAAAGTAGAATAATCACACCTCATAATTTGAGACCACATATTCACCAAGTTTTAAAGAGGTGTCATTTATCAAAATATTGTAGTTATGAGACATTATAATTTTTGGGGTATTACACTTAGCAGATATATTAGTGTATAATTGACACTAAGTGTCTATTAGTTGTGTTTGTCAAAATGACAATAGCCATTGCAAAAGAACAATGGTTAAACTGGAAATTGTTTGAGATATTATGTGAATTAAGCTAGCTTAATAATTGTGGAGTTATCTCAATCAATTTTGTGAGGTCAAAAAGTTGACGTGCGGATATATTAAAAAACCCCGCGAAGAATTAAATTAGCTAAGGGAATAGGTCTAAAGTCAATTCGAAATTAACAGCGACACCAACCCAACTTCTATGATTGGTGATCCCATAGAATACGTTCAATGGGTAAGAGGAAGTTGCTTGTTAGTTCTGTTAGAAGTAAAATAAATTACCATTCCTTTCCTATGACATGAGAAAGTGCTAGAATGCATTTTGACGAGGAAGAGCGAAAGCTCTTAATAATTTTATAATCCTATGGGATGATGTGCTCATTGCAGGTACATTTCATGAAATCACCTATACGAATGAGAAGTGGGGCCCCTCCTATAAGATTGTGGCGAAATCTCTAGAGCATTTGTTAAATATTAGGACACGTGCATGGCCATTTTAACGTGTAAAAATGTGCTAACATGGGGAAATAGGAGAGTATAATCTAACTCTTAATGCCTCTAGTATACGCCCAACAGGTGTTAGTTTTAAGTTCATAGGATCACCAACATCTTTGTGTACTAAGTATTACCATTCTAGGTTTGGTTTTAAGTTCAAAGGACCACAAAGTACAATGATTATATCCATGTGTGTAATTCAGCTAATGAGGTTACAAGCTTTCTTTGACACATATAGGGGATTGTTGTTATTGCGGAATTGTGAATTGGGCTTAGACTTGATTTGTCCCAAAGAGATTTAGTTGAAGAGAAGAATCGGTTTAGGCAAATAAAATGCTAATGGTCCTAAGATTAAGACGTTAACTCAGCAGTACAGGTAGTGGAGCAGGAAATGTCAGATAGTGGAGCAGGCATTTGAGGGACGAGGAGCTGTATGGGATGAATTCACAGCTTTCACAACTAAACCCTAGGTAACCCTTATAAATAGGAGGTCACCCCAAGTACATCCTCAATTCATATCCTTTTATCATTTGGTTACACTGTGCACACACACCACCCCATTCGGCTTATCGCCATTCTAGTGTTGCACAGAGATCATCGGACGTTTTCCAGTGTCTTCCTCATAGATATCTGGGAACGGCCTGACTCCCGGATCCCTTATCTACTATACTGGAGAGATCGACTGATCCAACATTGACTTATAGCTAATCCTTAGAGATTAGACACTTATATTTCCAGAACTGAATAGTTGTAAATATTCCGTGTGGGTGTGTTAAAGGAAGAAGTCTCATATAACTCAATATTGATGTCGTAGTATAAAATTAAATATGAGCTTGAATTAGTAAAAAACTGACAAGAGTATTCAAACTCAATATTGTGTTTTTGTAAGTGTTGCTGCCAACAATTTGAACGGTGTATGGTTACACCAACAGTACTTATCACAGCTTCCACTTTGACTCTCTTACTTCAGAGTCACGACCATTTCCGCCGATCTGTCATGGGTTGAGGACGCTGGCGTGGCGTGGCCAAGCACGTAGGCTTCTCTTGGGTTCGCAAGCCACCAGCGTGAAAGGTTCTTGGGTTCGTCAAGTTAGGCTTTGCCAACCTCTAGGTCCAGTTCACTTCGCGGCTTTCGTCAAGGAAGCTTCCACTTCCAGTAGGAGCAAGCAAGAATCAAGAGAGCGAAAGTGATAAGACCCAACACAGCCACTAGACCTCTGAACAAGTAACCATTATTTTCTTCTTCTTATGGTTTTTCCCTTTTACGAATTTGCTTCAAATGGGTGGGGATAAGGGATTATGGCCATAGTGGGTAGGGACAGTGGCGGAGCTAGGAATTTATTTTTGTGGATGCACAATTTGTGAGGGGATTTGGGCTGTCCTTGGGAAAAAAATTTTAAGGAAAGTTTTAAATGCATTAAAAATCAAATGAATATAGATAAGAAAAGAAAAGAAAACTCATTTTAATGGGTTCTAAGCAAATTAGATGTGCATAAAATAGGATCAGCATTTACCATCAAATCAATAATAAACTATGAATTTTCTAAATCCTAATAAATTTTATCCGATGTCAAGGGCACAAACTATCCATCACACTTCTGTAAGACAAAAATTGGAGAATTTTACATAAACCAAAGTTTCAACCCCTAAACTCATTGCAATTTTAAATAAAGCTATTTAATGAAATTGGACTACTTAATGATTTCTGAATTAAAGAAACTACCCTTGCCAGTTTAACCAAATCACAAAAATCTTTCTGCTGTTTATAATGGCTGGTTATAAAAAAAATATATCTTTCTGTTGTTTTGAAATTACAGATAAAACTACTGGTGTTTTTCATAAGGAGTAAAAACTTGGGAAAATAATAAGAAATGAAAAAGGTTTTTTTTTTTTGGTTTAGAGATGAGGGAGTATAAATACCAGGCTCGAACTCGCAAACCCCAAGAATCAATGAAGAATGACCTAGAAGGCTGCGAGGGAGAAAAAATGTAGGTGTTTTTCATGAGTAAAACTTGGGAAAATAATAAGAAATAAAAGGGGCCCAACTGCGTGCGAACCAATGACCTCATGATCTATAATCAAATGCTCTACCACTAATGCTCATTACACCTAAATAATATATATATTTCAAAATTTTGTGTCTGCACTTGCACCCATAGGCACACCCATAAATACAAGTGTAGCTCCGCCACTGGGTAGGGGGTCCCCCTCATAAAAGGGTGAATGAGGAAGACAAGGAAAAAAAAGAAGAGACGATGAGGTGGCATGACATATATAGTATTTGATTAGAATGTAGTTATGGAGTAATTTTCTTGTGAGTAGATGATATGGGCTATTAGGACTTCATTTCATTTTAAAAAAAATATATATTTTATAAAATTAAACCATATTATTCATAATTTTTATTAAAAAAATATTCGTATGGTTGAGTAAATTGTAAATTTGTCTGTCTTGGAAAGTGGCATATACAAATTTGGTTGGGTGGTGAGAACTTAGAACACAGTTTTGTGTTATGTGTAAGAAGATCACAAAATGACAAATAGCCCAAAACATTCTTTTTGTTTACTTTTGATTATGAATTATTAACTGTATTTATTTATTGCATGATGTGTTTTGTTTAGACCTTAATGTTGATATCATTTATTTGATAAATTAGAAATTTAATTTTTATAATTTATTAATTATATTTCTTTAAAAACAAATGTAGGAAAAATAGTTAAAATTTAGAAAAATAGCTTTTAGCCCTTGGGGTTAACCCTAACTTGCATGCTTTCAGATCAGGCCTTAAAAAACAAATGTTTTTCTTATTCTAGACATAAAAGGGTCGGCCCTAATTCCAAGTTCTACTGATAGAGTTATTTGAGACCAGTAAAACTGATGGATATATGGTTTTAGCAGCAAGCTAGCTAACACCAGTACCTCCAGCTATCGTTTCTATCGCTGAACTATTTGGTGTAATACATGATCTTAATTTATGTTGCGTTAGGGGACATAGAACAATTTGCCTCTTCTCGCATTTTTGAAAGCCGTAGGCCTGATTACTCAGTGACATCAACCAACCTTTTAGAGATATTATGGATGAAGTTAGGTCGTTTGTTTGCAGAGATTGTGTATTGTATTCACCCATCTCTATAGGAAAAAGAATAGTTTCATCATTATTTTATTAAACTCTCTCATGGATTAGTAGGAAATTGTTACATCTTTGATCCACAACCTCCTATCAATCAAGAGTTGATGAAGGATCCCAGGTTGGTTGCTCTTTTTTGTACTAGGGACAAAATGATGTCCTAGTCAACAGGAAAAAAGGGATGATGAGGCAGGTCATGTGCCGATGCTTTGATCTTGCATAGACAGTTCGAGCAAAAAAATCTTGCATAGACAGGAAGAATATGATATTTGGATACACGACGTCATAAGAAAAGCTTTTCTCTCTGTCTGTCTTTCACACACAAGCAGACAATCACTATCGTCATCTCAGAAAAGTCGACGTAAGAAAAGAAGTTTCATTCTCTCTCTTACCACGCGCTCGTCATCTTTAATCAGATAGTCAAGAGAGAAAAAATAAAAGCATTGCTCCCCACCAACTGATTTTTATTTAATTGTTAATGAATGTAAATTCTTCCTTTGCTTCTTAATGTAGAATCTAGGGAGTTGGTTTTAGACTTTTAGTGTTAAATATTAAAGTTATTTTCCATTTTTTTTAAAATTACCTTTATTAATACTCACTTAATAGTATATTCACTAATGCAAAAAAGGCTTTTAAAACCGAATAAAAGAGGCATATGAGACCGGACTCGCGGCCGGTCTTGTTCCAGGCGGTATTAAAAGTCTAACATTTAAGACTGGACACGAACCAGTCTTAAAGAAAATCTTTTAGACCAGACATTTAAAACATTAGGTCTTAAAAGTCGTACTAATTAAACTTGAAATATTTTTTGTTCAGTCCTAAAACCCAACTTTTAAGATCGGACAAAAACTTGGCCGCTCTTAAAAGGATCGGAATTTTAAGACCGGACAAAAATAAATCCGGTCTTAATAGTTGAACATTTAAAACCAGCGTATTTATTCCGGTCTAAATTTTCCCGAATTCTTTCCCTATTCTTCTTAATCAATATATACACAAATCCACCACCCAACCTAGAACATAAAAGTCGATACTTTAAGCTGCAAGCTATGAACAATTATGAATAAATTGAATTAGGATAAAGAATACAAATATTATTCACCATGAGTTATGTGCCTCTTAATTAATGATCAACTATGACTACAACACCTAAATTAATTTATATATTAAGATAACTTACTTATAAATACAATGGGCTAAGTTACAAATATAGCACGTAAATCAACATACATGCCCAATATAATATATTCACCATGCCTTCATCTGATTCCCACCCAACAACTTAAACACATATTCTTTTATAACATGTCCTTTTGGATCTGATCTTGCCACAAAAATAAAACAAGAACAAACTTCATAGTCAGTGACATTGTTTAAGAACATATATAGAAGGAATATCATAGTAATATCGATGTGGCAACACATTATCATCCAGAAGCATGTCCTTAAAAGCCTTAAACATTTCAGAAAAACTGTTGTCACTCCATCCATGACGTGCCTTCAAGCTTACCAATTTTAATATAGCGTTCAACAATTGGTATTTTTTACACCCAGGGTATAGCGGGGTCTTTGCATCACTGCACACATTACCATATGCATGTGATTGATAAAAAACCTCTTCTCCTACATCACGAATAATGTCCTCTATGCGATCATCCATATCCGTGTCATTATCATCAAAGGTCACTTCCCCATGTTGAGACCCACTTGGCATTTTTTCACCATGCCATACCTATACTGTATAAGTCTTACAAAATCCTTCAAAATTTAAATATGTGTGTATAACTTCAGGACTTAATCGCCTCTCATTCAAACATTTTACACAGGGCAATAAAACTTCCACTATCATCATGGGCATTTTGTTTAGCAAATTCTAATAATTCCCTCGCCCCATTTTGTTTAACATACATAATCCGAAAAATTTGAAACTTGAATATACAGTAAGCCAACTCAAAATGCATATTTATGCTCAATGTCGGTTAGGTCTTCTTTTTTTTTTTTTTTAAACGAAGAAACTTGTCCATTAAATGCATAACGAAGAATCACTTTTGGTCATAAATATCACAGTGAATCCAAGAAGCAAAATAAATGCATGACGAGGAAATTAAATGCATCGCATGAAGGTCTTGTGGACTCACCTGTAGCATATTAATTCAAATATGTTTGCTGAGTCTTTCTTCTCCGGCCACGAACGTTAATTGTTGCATATAGCAAGAGTAACCTAAAAACACTTGTTGGTCAGTTGGGTTGGTCTAAAGTACAAATATAGTCTTCAAAATACAATATTCATTAACAACAGAGGAACCCATAAGAACATTTCATCGATTCCGTTAAACCTATGAAAAACCTAGAATGATAAGCAGGAAAATTATAAAGTTATATAACCGATACACCTTTTAGAGCTTGGTCTATAGACATTTAACTAAGGAACCAGAAAGTGATTGTCGAGAGAGCGACGCGAAGCAGCAACGAAGCAACACACAGACACTGGAGACAGAACCTGAGTAATCACTTTTGGCGCGACAAGAAAAGTTCAGAGAGGGAAATTTAATTTTACGCGCAACAGAGACATCTTTTAGTATTTTAGATTTTATTAAGACCGACTAATTAAAACGTGTTCGGTCTTAAAGATAAGAATTTTATTAATTTAATTTTTAAGCCCGGAGGTTTAGAAGACTCCGGCCCTAAATTTTTATTAATGTTAGGAGGCAGTGAGGAGTTAATAATAAGGATAGAGAGGTAGTGTCAGGAGTTAATATAAGGGCAGAGAGCAGGAGAGATATGCAATTGATGATGAATTTTGGTGATTTTCTACTTTAAGAGCGTATTTTAAAAATATCCGGTCCTAAAAGTCATTTTTGAATTCAATTACTTTTAAGATATACCTTTTATACATATCCGATTCTAAAATACTTTTAAGATCTACCTTTTATAATATACCGGTTCTAAACTTCTATTATAAGACCGACCTTTTATCTTACATCCGGTCCTAAAATTCATTTATTTTTTTTAATCAATTTTTATTTTTTAATTTCTTAAAAATATTACTTTTAAGAACGAATCTTTTAAAATATCTAGTATTAAAAGTTAAGCAGAGTCGTATCCTTACACTCTATTCAATGAATAGATTCAGAGTCTCTTCGGCTTTCAGATAAACTTCCCAACTAGGCGTCTCCTCCTATTCTTAGGAACTATGCAGCACCTCGTTAAAGTTTCCGGCATTTCGCATTGTTCAGGATGGGTTCTCTATTTAAACCCGTTGTTACTTTACTTTCTTCATATTCTTCTCCATCACATCTACAACCTCCACCACCGTAATGACTGCTCCACTACCACCAGGTCCTCCTTTTACTCGTCCTACCGGTCTTCACAATCCGCACCCTCCTCCGCTACCTCCAAACCCGTCATTCTACCAGATGATGCAGCACCTCCTAGCCCGCGCCGATCATATAGACCAACGCATGGGCCAACTGTTTCAGGTCTATCACGCCATCAACAACAAGGTGACGGCGGTACTCGATGCCCATGACGTTGAGTACCGTCTTTCTGATGACGACGTGTCCGACCTCTCCGAAGACTCCCTCCCCTTAGCCAACGATGGGGAGGATTACATATTTTTTTTGTTTTTTTTTCTTATGTAAAAATAATAATAAATAAAATTTTTATTTCAATTTCTGCATGTTTTTCTATTTCTTATCGCAAGTTAACTTCAAAGACCTTAGCATCTCTTTGCTGGATGATAAAGTCAAAGGCAAAGAAACGATATCAATCACCTTATCCTTTTCATTCTGTTCTTTTTCTTTCCGAAAAAAACGAAACAACCAAAACATTGTCTTTGTGTGATCAACATCAAAAATTCCGAGAATACAGTTAAGAACATTTAAAAAAAAAATCATCTACCTTATTCGAATAAAAACAAACAGAGTGACAATTTTCTCAAGGTTGGACCGTCGTTGTCGTAGGTTTTACCTCGCCTTAATTTGAATATTTTCAGTGTCATTTTCATTATCTTTTTCAACAAAGAAAAAAGACAAAGAAAAGGCAGATCGATAATACTGCTCAACATCAGGAGAGATAAAAACGACAACATCGAAAGTCCTAGTTTGAGGAAAACGTCAGAACCTCGATTGTCTTGAACAATATTAATGATTTGCCAGATATTTAAAGGAAGACTATTAAGACCGGATATTTACAACTACATGGTCCTAAAGTTTAAGTGCTTTTTTAAATTCAGGATTTTTAGGAGCGGACAATTCATATATATACGGTCCTAAAAGTCTTGGGACTTTTAAGACCGCAGTTTAACAAATATATGGTCCTAAAAGTCTAGACAAATTTTTTAGTAATTAAATGTGTAATACCCTAAAAATCCTATGTAGCATAACCACTTATTTCGATAAATGATATCTATTAAAATAGGTGAATATGTGGTCTCAAAGATATTATAGCTTATCTAATTTAAATTAGGAAATTTCCTCTTAGAATTAAATAAACCAAAAAGACTCAAATATTCTAATTTCATTTAGGGATCATAAAATACCCTATAATTTTCATATTAAAGCATAGTTCATATTTAAATTCTAAAGGGACATAAGATGTTATTGAAATACCCAAAACAAATTCAATGAATTATCGATAATTGATTGGACTAATAATTGTATAATAATCAAAGTAATTGTCTTAATTTTTACAATTAATTATTGAATTTTCTTAGGAACCATAAAATACAAATAATTACCATATTAAATTATGGTTCACATGGAATTAAAAAGAGCAATGAGGTACCACGGAAAATACTTAAACAAAATAAGGGAAAATAATAAAATCGATGAACAACTAGGTATTCATTAAATTAAATAATTTTACCAAACCTTTATAAATAATCAAGGAATTAATTAAGCATTATTAAGAGGCTAAATTTACTAAAATACCCTTAATTAACAAACTAATGCTTAAATTCATATTTAATTCATAAAAAGCTATAGAGAACTATCACAGCACTGAGACCAATTAAGGGACAATTACCAACAACTAATGAGCTATTAAAATTGCAACAATGAAGACACTAAATTTAATAACCAAATTAAATTAAGCATGATTAAAGATGTATAATCCTAATTAAAAGCCAATGGCTAATTAAGATTTGTTTGAATGAATTTCTAAGGACCACAATTAAATTAGGGTTCCTAAAATATTATAAAATATCATGAAAATACCTAAAATAATTAGAGAAAATTACCAACAATTAATGAAAAATTAAACTTACATGAATTAAAATATTCACATTTGGTTTTCATATCATCAAAAATAAATCATAAAGGAGTGTGAAAAGGCTTAAGGTAATTAGGGAATGCTAAAAATAATTATTGGGCAACTAAATTAATATTGACTTCATAATAAATCTAATAGCAAATAAAATGATCTATTTAAGAGTATTTTACCTTAATTAAAAACCAAAAGCTACTAGAAGATCAAGTTTAATAAAGCTTATATAAGACTTGAAAATGAATTTCATGAAACTAAGTCCGTGTGAAATGTTAATAACTAATGAGGACTTATCTTCTTCATAATATAAGACAACTAGAACACTATTAAAGAGTGTAATTGGGAAGAGTATACACGGTTATAAGCTTGTGGAAGAGAGTAAATGATTGTTTAGTATTAAAATCAAAACACATGTCAAAAAAACCATGTAACAACTTATGCAAGAAGTGGAACCTTCCAACTTGGTTAGCAAGTTTTCAAGACTTCACATGCAAGTTTGGAGACTTATTGAGCAAGGTGAAACAACTTGTTGACCAAGTTAGGGCCCTCTAATCACATGAAGGGGTTGGAATTTCACTATATAAATAGAAGTGTTCCCTCTTCACAAATTCTCACACCAAAAACCTCAAGTAACATCTGAGTCTAAGAGTGAAGAGAGTGGAGTGGGAAGTAGCTTGAAGGAGTTCAAGCATTGGTAAGCAAGTTCTTGAGTTTTGAGATTTTAAATTCATAGATAGATGTGTTTTAATCTTAAAAATTCTAGAGTAGTTTTATTTTCATGTTTTTATGGTTAAAAATAGATTTATTTCGAAAAATTGATGAAGGAAGGGTTAGGGGAAAATTTCTGGGAGGAAAACACCGAAGTTACGAAGTTCTGGCGAAATTTTGTCGGTAGGCGATTTCTGAAATCAGCGATAGAAATGCCAATATTTCTTGTTCAAAATGATGTTGGAAAATTCTGAGAAAATTCATGGTGAAATTAGACATTTAGGGCTTTTCAAATATTTCAAGAACATGTTGAAATGAGTTTTGTACAGTGAGATAGAAATTCTCAAAATTTAGCTACAAAATTCTGGGAAAATACTGGGCAGCATACGAAAACGTGGAAACTGGGAATTGTTCTTGAATTCTGGGTAAAATATGATATTTTTTCTCAAAAATATACATCCTAAGGAGTCTGAAAAATTTTACGGATCTTCGTTTCGATTTTTCTAGAATTAGTTATGATTTTTCGAAGTTAGATGAAAATCAGCCCAAATGCTGTTGATCAGCGTTTTTTCCGAAATTAAAAGGGAAATAATTAAAAAATAAATACACCAGGGGTAGAATAGTCATTTGTGGCTAGGATATCTATTAGAATATTATTGGTGAATTAATAAATGCGATATTACCATTATAGG
Source organism: Acacia crassicarpa (assembly GCA_034222035.1). Taxonomy (NCBI): domain Eukaryota; kingdom Viridiplantae; phylum Streptophyta; class Magnoliopsida; order Fabales; family Fabaceae; genus Acacia; species Acacia crassicarpa. The sequence continues at coordinate 21,411,321 of JAWXYG010000012.1, forward strand.
ATACACGTGACCACACTCCGACCGACGAATGTACCGATATCGCCGACGAAGGTACAGACGCGTACTGTAACACTAACTCTGATGCTTATTGTATACTTATATGTGATAGATAGTCTGAGACTCTGTTTTAAAAAGTTGTGCATACACATTCAGCTTTATTTATACGGGTTACAGTCTTGGTAATCCCGTTGAGTTTTCCTAGCGCTGAGGACACGATAGGCCATCGTGGCACGGGTGAATAGTGCAGGCTGTGGGTAACGGACATAGTGTAGTGGCTGTGTACCGTTATCCAGATGAATCAGTTATGAGTTTTTATATTGATTATTGTCATAATGTCATGAATATCTGTCATACATATCTTGTTTACATAAGCATGAGGTTAACCGTTACCTGAGGTTCAATGGGTATTGAACCTCAGCTCTTACCATAGCTTCAGGGTCGGGGGAACCGTGGACCGAAGTCAGGAGTAAGCAGAGTAAACAGCAAGCGTAAAGACCCGACTGAGGATCCTCTTCTCAGATTTGTACCGTTATGACATTACTCAGATAAATGTACTATACATTATGAACGAGCAGATACGGCACAATTAATGATATATCAGTTACTCACTCTTTTACTTGCTCCGATGCTCTACGCACCAAAAAAAAATAATCCGCTTTTGAAAATTGGGATGTTACAAAATGAAACTAATTAATTATTTGTTTGATTTTCTTCAATATTGTTGTACTGGCCAAAATTTAAGTCCGGTCTTAAAATATTTAACCTTAAAACCGAACAAATTAGTACCCGGTGTTAAACGTTAACCTTTAAGACCGGTCCATATATAAATCAGGTCTTAAAATTAATTTTTTATTTAATCATTTTCTATATTTTGTACCGGCCGCATTTTATGTCCGGTCTTAAAAGAATAACTGTTAAGACCAACTATTAATTATGTTCAGTCTTAAAACGTTAATACCTTAATATTTAAATTTTTCCTTATTATTTTTGGACCGCAGAAAATATTAGTCCGGGCTGTATGAGATTTGTTGATAAAGTAATTGATATTTCAATTTTCTTAATAATATTTAAAAGACTGGTTGTTTTTTAGTCTGGTCTGAATAATATATTTAAGACCTATGAAAAAATGATTCGGTCCAACAAGTTCTTTATATTTACAGAACTGTCACCGGTCATTCGTACGTTTAAGACCGGGGCGTCGCTACTCCGGTTTAAATGAGGCGGTTTTAAAACCCTTTTTTGCACTACTGATTAGTCAATTTTAAGAAATTTAGTTTTAAATAAGGGAAATTTAAGAAAAACGTATCATATTGATTATAATTAAATAATGTAACTATATTTCTCAAGATAACCACATTAGTTAAAGGTTTTCTAATATTAAAGATGGAGTTTAAACTTCTCATGTTGCGTGAGAAGAAGAAGATTCCTACACACACATGAAATGGTGGGACCCACACATATATATAATGAGCATTATATATATATGTGGGTCCTACCATTTTATGTGTGTGTGACATGAGAAAACACTTCTCCTACAACATAAGAAGTGTTTTTCCCATTAAAGATAAGAGAACTTTTTATGCTATTTTTTTAAAAAAAAATATTTAACTGTTAATTGGTTTGATTTAATTTTTATTGTTAATTGGATATATGACCATGAATCAATAAATATCTAGTTTTCAGATTAAAATATAATTCAATTATACTATCAAATTAAAAACGCGTTCTCTTGTACGTAAGTGTGTTCATTTAATTGACTATTAACAGTTGCGAGAGATGCTTATAGTATTTTGCCTGAAGTGATGCCCTGCATACTTGTCCAAATTAAGGTCATTCATGTCACTTCATTATGTGCAATTTGCCAGCATATTTCTCCTGTTCCCCCAATTCATTTCTTTCTATTTGACTAAGGATTCCCCTTTCAGATTTAAAATATAAAGGGCTTTCCCATCTTTTAATGAATACATACTTCTTAAAATTTGAACTTATATATTCCCTTTCTTATATGGGTCTAAGGCATTTAAACAAAACTATATACATTTAGAGCCACCACCCCCCGGACCCCCAACTTGAGCCAAACAATCACCAACTAGAAGTGCGTGTCAAGATAGGCTCAAAACAGAGAAATGAGTGACGTACCCTCATTTCACATATTCGCTAGTAAAAGACTAGTTAACGTAGTCGCATATTTGTTTAGTTTTGATAGTGTTAGATGATTCGTTCTCCACTTATGCTAAAAAGAAGAATTAGCGCATGCACCGTTTGTTTTGTTCATGTTGTTCACAACTGAACCCTATATATATATATATATATATATATATAATATTCTGGGAGTTAGTCTAGGCAGGGCATACCTAATCTGGACATCAGTAACAGAATTTGAAGAACTCACAATCACTTAGAGTATCATGAGTCAACTTCTTACAAACTGAACTAATCTTTATTGGTACCACGAAACTTTTTTTTATTTGATTTGAGTTGTTATTTAAGCGCTGTTAGCCATCCTAGCTTGTTCAAAATAATAATAATAATAAATAAATGGAGAAGCTATATTTTCATGGTACATAACACACACACATTTGTTCCTTAGCGTTAGAGTATACGAGTTAAATAAATAATTCATATAATTAATTAGGTTAGTAATTTACAAAAAGAAAACGTATTATTTTCTTAAAAATATCAAGAACCATCTCTCTTAGGCTCTTAGCTTGATTGCACACATTAATGTTTGTAATCAATAGAGGAAGATAAGGAAAAATACAAATACAATAGAAAAAGAGAATTAAAATCTTATAATTTAGCACTAAAATAAACACTTTAGTTAATTCTTATATTTAGCATGAAGTGCATGTATATCTATATTTCTATTCTCTAGATTTTATATAATAGACCCATTTTAATAAAAAATTAAATTAGAAAATAAATATTATATTAAGGATAGAGAGAATATCATATTGAAAGGCAATGTCCCAATGAATAGGAAAAAACAGGAGAAGATGCAGGTCATGTTCAGATGCTTTTTTTTTTAATGAAGACAAAAATACCATATTAATACTATATAGAGAGAAGAAAAGAGAGAGATTTTGGAAGAATGTGATATATTAATTTATAAAAGGACAAGATACATTACGTAATTACGTAAGAAGAGCAGCTTCACTCTCTCTCTCCCCCTCCCTCTTTCTCTTTCACACACGCACAAACTCTCCACGTCGTCATCTTAGAAAACTGACGCAAAAAGAAAAGCTTCATTGTTGGGTGAAGCACTCACACATTAATTCTTATCATTCCTTATATTTTGAATCTGATTCTGGATAAGATGAAGTATTGAAACATCTCATAAATATATAGTAAATTAATTAATTAATGTAAGATTAATTCATGCCAGGCAGCTTCTGGACCTTTGGTGTATATGATCCAAATAGGAGCGGTGTCTCTCAATGAAAAAAGACGAGTCTTCAAGAGAATTGCATCTCAAAAATTAGTAGTTGGAGTTAGAGAATCGAAAGCTTTATAACGCCCTTCATTCAAAGAAACCTTATTGATATGGGACTCACGACACCATCTTGCTCTTAGTTAGGCCTGCCATTCTTTTTCTTTTGAAAAAGAATATGTCCTTCTTTAAAGAAAATAAAGGAAAATTATTTGACTTTCAAATCGATGATATCATTAATTAGTGGGGTTCGGGTCTTGAGGACACCAGAGAAGATTCCTTTGGGATGCTTTCATCATAAGTTTCACTCCTCTCTTATAAGTATTCATAGTACGAGAGCTTAAATATTTGGTGTACACATCACAAAGCTCTCAATTCTTACACCGTCGTCGCCTCCGCCGCGCTGCAGGTAAACTCAAATATCATCTCTAATTATATCCTTTTCTGCTATATATATATTTTCTTGTGTTAAATTTTAAGCATACTCGTTCTGCTATATTCTTTATAATAGCCTCGTCACCGTTAACCATTACTCGCCGGACATATTCGTTGCTCTGTCGTCTACCGCCACGCCGGGCTTCAATCTTCATTTGCCGATTCTGTTGTTGCCAGGAAAATTATATTGTTTGATTTTTTTTTTTTTTAATTTTTTGGTTGTTGAACGTTGAAAAACAGAGACGAGTGACATTTTTGGTGATAATAATAATGCAGGGATGAGTTGTTCAAATGCAAAAGGAAGAAAGGTGATGGGAGATTATATGGGATATGGATGTACACATGTCTCTGAATCTGAGAATAGTAATAATAATAATAATAATAATAATTCATCAAAGGGATCAAACTCCTCAGAGGGAAGCATCAAATTCGTCATTGGAGACTTGCTGGGCTACGGGAGGCTGCCTCCCATCAAAAAGTAACTAGAAATTAAATGCATCTCCTTTATCATTAACAACACACACATATACATACATCGAGTCCTTCATATAGAATCCACTTTGCAGTTCAATTTTTTTAATTAGAGAGCAATTTTACCATTTAACCCAAAATAATAACGTGAGTTGATTATTTGGTAATGCAGGACGATGGCAAGTTCTTCATATTCGAAGGAAAAAAAGAACATAGGAGATTGCATTGGATATGGTTCCACATATGCCTCCAATCACGATAATGACAATGCAAATTCATCAAAAGGTTCAACCTCCTCAAATGTCATTGGAAAAAGCCTGGGCTATGCGTTGTGACGCAACTACTTATTTCTTCACTAATTATTATTATTATTATGATGTTATGAATGTGTACGCGTGTGTGTGTGAAGAGAGAGAGAGAGAGGAGGGAAAAAGGGAAATGAGTGACGTATCCCATCTCGCCGGCCGCACATATACTTTAAGGATGCAGTTTCCATACCTGGCGCAAAAATAGGCAGAGAGCGCTCGTCCGTTGCACGCACCGTTTCACTTAAAACCGTTCATGCCATTTGAATCTCAACCGTTAGTTTCCTTTTCTCATTAAACCAGTATATGTTACTCCGCGGACGTCTCACTCTGTTCATCTCTTCTCAAACTTGACGAAGCTTGGTGCCAAGTTTTGGATAAAGGGCTTTCTGACTTAGCTTCATACAATTGAAGATTGGAAGAAGGCGACTTATATTTTTTCATTGCAAAGGAAATTTCAAATTGAAGAAAAAGGTTATTCTTAATTTTTCCCTCCTTTTGGTTGTTTATTTATCACTGAGATATATATATGAGAATGCCTAGATTTCATATGGATATGGAGAGACAGAGGTATGGGAAATAGACACTAGAATACCGAAGTCCATGTGAAAACGGAAAATTAAAGAAGCCGAAGTCTGTGCGTGGCGTGTGCGTATAAATAGATATGCTTAATTCAATTGAATTTTACAATATTTTAATGACAACTAAATTTCATATAGATATAAATAATGCCGTAAATATCAAGAATTTTGCAATAATTTTCAACTGAAATAGTGGAAGAGGGCGTTGCCATGAAAATAGGAGCAAGCAAAATCACTATCAGATTCTTTATTTATTAAAGTAGGTTTTATGTGGATTTATTTATTTTATTTTTGAAATAATATATACAATAAAAATATGAGAGAATGACTTAAGTCCCAACTAAGAGAAATAATATAAGAAAAATCCTTTTATTGACAAGTAAACGGTGGGAATTAACAAATGAATTCGTTATCATCAACAATTCATTGAACTCGTCAATATATCGTTTCCTTTGTTTTGAAACTAAATGTTATTCTCCTTAAAAATATATCACTCATCTCCTTTATTGTTTGAGTAAGTTGTTGGTTAGATTTTACTAGAGAAAAAGTTGTAGGTCAAGTTTTTGCTTGAAGAGTGGTATGTACTATTTGAAAAATGTTCATGTTTTTCTAGATTTGGAATTAATATAAAAAGTGAAAATTCTTATCTAACCTTTTGTTATCATGAAATATTTTTTTAAAGATGCAGATATGTTTAACATTATAATATTTTTGTTGTTTATAGGTACTAGATGATGGATGATGAACTTAAACTTGAAATAGGGGAAGAGTTTGAAAACTTGGATGAAGCATGGAAATTTTGGAATGAGTATGGGAAGAAAATGGGGTTTGGAGTTATACACTATAATGGGACAAAGAGTAAAAAAGATGGTTCAATTATTACATATAAATATGTATGTTGTAAAGAGGGTGTTCAGAAAAAAGATAAAAGAGAGACAACCTCTTCCAAATACCGGTTAGAGATATGAACCAAATGCGAGGCGAATATGATTGTATCTCGTGTTGCTCAAACTCAAAAGTTCAAGGTCACCAAGTTTAATGAAGAACATAATCACCTTCTTCATACAGAAGAAAAAAAGTACTTGTTACCGTCACAGAGAAATTTAACAGAAGCGCAAGCTTATGAAATAGATCTTGCAGATGAATCTGGGCTTGAACCCAAGCAAGCTTTTGACTTAATGAGTACATATGCTAGAGGTCAAGAAAATCTTGGTTATACTATGGTGGATGCAAAAAACTACTTGATGAAAAAAAGGCGAAGACATATAAAGTTTGAAGAAGTGGGGTGTCTACTTGAATATTTTCAACAACAAATTGCTGAGAATCCTTCATTTTATCACAAATACCAATTGGACATGGAACAACATATCACCAATGTGATTTGGGCAGATGCTCGTATGGTACAAGACTATACACATTTTGGTGAGGGTGTATCATTGGACACAACATATAGCACAAATAAGAATCATCGACCCCTTGCACTGTTTTCTGGTTTTGACCACCATAGAAGTGTAGTCATTTTTGGGAAAGGTCTATTATATGGTGAGACTATAGAGTCTTTCAAATGGCTACTAGAAACCTTCCTAGATGCTCACACACAAAACAAGCCTCAGACTGTGTTTACTGACCAAGATCAATCCATGGCAAGAGCATTGAAAGAAGTGCTTCCTAATACAAGACATTGTTTGTGCACTTGGCATTTGTTGCAAAATGGCATTAAACACCTTGGGAACTTAATGAAAGATGGTTCATACTTTCTGACCGACTTCAAAAAATGGATGTTTGACTATGTTTAGGTAGATAAGTTTGAAGAAGCATGGGGTGAATTATTATCTTCTTATGATGTTCATGAAAATGGGTGGTTGAAATCCACTTATAACATTAAGGAGAAATGGGCCAGGTGCTATATGAAGGATGCTTTCACACTAGGTTTGAGAAGCACACAAATTAGTGAAAGTGTGAATGCTGAGGTGAAGAGATGTACAAAGCCAAAATTAGACATTAAGCGATTTTTCATGAGGTTTGACAAAGTTGTAGAAAAGAAACAATATAAGGAAGTGCAACTTGAATATGAATCTCGACAAAAGATACCAAGGATGGTCAATCAAAGTGCACCTATTTTGCTTCAACTTATGCAAGCTTATACCCCCATTGCCTTTGATATGTTCCAAGAACAATGAGACCTCCAATTCTCTATAGAGTTAATTGAACATGGTGAGAAAGAACAATTATTTACATTCATAGCCAATATGATAGGTGAAAAGGGAGAATGGAAAATCGAGTTTAACCTCAATACACTTGAAATTTGTTGCAGTTGTCGGAAGTTTGAGACTACAGGGATATTGTGTTGCCATGCATTGAGAGTATATGGGTCCAAAGGTATAAGAGTTATGCCTGAGCAATATATTCTCAAGCGATGGACCAAGGAAGCAAGGAATGGTGTTGTACATGATATCAAAGAAAATGAGATACAAGTTGATCCTAGACTTGATATAACAAGAAGATATAGGCATCTAGTGACTAAGATGGTAAGACTAGCAACAAAGGCTGGTAAGACTACTGAGAGATTTACTCGTGTTTTTAATTGTATCATTGAGTTAGACAATGAGATTCTTGATGATGATGAAAATGATACTTCTGAATTGGTCATTAGAGCCACAAAATATGCCAAAGGGATTCAAAAAAACAGAAGGAAAATCAAGAAAGATTCGTTGGAAAGGTTGGGAAGAGAAAAATAGACAAATAAGAAGAAAAGTTATATATGAAAGGTATTGAATTTTAATTTATATATAAGGAATAAAAGAAACTATTACTTATTTTGTATTTGTATAATTTCTTGTAGGACTCTTAGGAGGTTTCATCATCTAAGAAGCCATGTAAGAAAAAAGAAGAGGCTCCATCACCAAAAAAAAAAAGGAGGGTTGATGAAATGAAAGATTTGCAAACTCAAGTTTAAACAGTTTTATACTTAGAAGCTCCACCACAACCTACACAAACACAAAATTCAACATCTTCATTCTCAGATGCTCCATCACAACATATTTTTCCACACTCTACATCACAACCATTGTCATTTACAACCTTATTGATGATGGTATAAATCAATAAATCGATTACTACTAAGTGTTATGCATGCCTACTATATTTTGCTATTGATGACATTAATATTTGGAATTGTAGGCACAAGGTAGTGAAATTCCATCACTGGAAGCCATAGATCTCATGAGTCTCTGTTTTTTCTGCTCTGTTTCTTCTCTTCTGGTTTTCTTTGATTTGAAACAGAGGAAAAAAAATAATGTTTGGGAATGTTTTGAACAGGTTGCATTACGGTGGAAGAACTGGAGACGGTGATTCGGTCGTTGGATCAGAATCCAATGAAGGAAGAGCTTCAAGATATGATCAGCGAGGTCGATGCAGATGGCAATGGAACCATAGAATTTGCTGAGTTCTTGAACCTCATGGCCAAGAAGATGAAGGTAAATATAATAATAATATTCAAATTTCAATTTTTTTTTTTTCCTGAATGAAAGTAAGTCCGACATTGGAAAATTAAACTCAAAGAGGACTCTTTATATATATTCCTCAAAGTTGATTTTCTGTTTTTATGTAAAGGAGACTGACGCAGAGGACGAACTGAAGGAGGCGTTCAAGGTTTTTGACAAAGATCAAAATGGCTATATATCAGCAAAGTGAGGTATGTAATATATATATGGGAAAAATACTTCTCATGTTGTAGGAGAAGTGTTTTCTCATGTAACACACATAAAATGGTGGGACCTACATATATATATAATGCTCATTATATATATATGTGGATCCCATTATTTCATGTGTGTGTAGGAATCTTCTTCTTTTCATGTTATATGAGAAGTTTAAACCCTTATATATATATATATATATATATATATATATATATATATATATATATATTTCTTATTTCTATTTTTTGTCATAATTTTATTTCTTTAATACCTACTTGGTTACAGACATTTTTTATAAGTTGAGAACTTTGTAGCCCAATCACATCAAACATTTCTGAAGTCTTTAAAAAAAAAATAGATTTTTTCTATAATTTTGAATTTGTAGTTTGTGTTTATAGCTTCCTCTTTTTTCCATTTATTATCTTTTCTTACAAGTTTATGGCATGAATTTTCTTCCTCTCTCCAGAGGAAATAAAAAGAATATGTAACAAAACGGGTTATGTGGGGTTCTCAAAACTATTTTGTTATGATAATATCTTCACTTATTTTTTCTGGGTTTTCAAGTTTTCACACTTTGCATCAAATTTCATATATATATATATATATATATATATATAGACACACAGAGAGAGACAACAGACGCACGTGTATGAGAAGGGGGTAAGTACCTACCCTTGAAATCTGATGTGAAAATACGAAAATATTCAAGTTTCCCCAATCTAATTTCCCTCCTTCTATTTTATTTTCCCCTAATACGAAAATGTCTTTTATTAAAAAAGATGTATTTAATAATATTGAGAATAAGACAATTATAATGGAATTCTAAAAAATAAGGTCTAAAAGGATGATATTATAATTATTTTTATTGTAATATATTTTTATTATTAAAATATATGTACTTGAACTTATTGAGTGTCTATCCTTCAATAATTTTCTAGATCCGCCACTATATACACATATATACATATATGTATATATATATACACGCTTATATACATGTACAATAAATAAATATGTATGTATATATGTATATTATTTATTATTTAGTAAAGGGTGGGAGATAGCTTATGGGCTGTGGGCACAACCAGGACAGTACTTCGTACGTTTCTTTTTTTGGTCAAAAGTACTTCGTACGTTTCCGCAAGCAATGAATATTAACTTTTTGAAGCATCAAAAAATACACCCACAGACAATGGCTTTTTGGATAGAAAATTCTGAGTTTTGACATTTTGAGAGCTGAAGAGGATCGTATTCTTCTCTCTCCACACATTTATAGATCTTTTTATCAGATTTTTGTTCAAGCTAGGTGTGGCCCTTCAATTTTAGGGAGGTTCAGAAATCAATCTTACACTTTATATGTTTTATATGGCACGTTTTCATATAAATTTTATAGTTTTATAGGAAAATGAAATTTAAATATTGATATAATAGGTTTTTATAATTTCGAACCTTGTATAGATCCTACCTACCAGAAGAGAAAAATTAATTAGATGATATTTCGAAATATATATATATATATATTCTATTTCTATTTTTAAAATTTATGCTAACCTTTGCTAAAAATAAGGAGAAATATACTATTTTCACACAATTATTGTAAGAAAAAGGACTGAAAAAAAATTTAAATTTGCAAAATTCTAAATAAGGTATTTAACTAAAAATGAGTTGTAAATTGCTTATAAGGTTTTATTATTTTAAAAATAATTGTATCTAAAATGATATGTTGTGTGTTTTTAATGCAGTTGAGGCATGTAATGATAAATCTGGGAGAGAAATTAACAGACGAGGAAGTGGATCAAATGATAAGAGAAGCTGATTTAGATGGTGATGGCCAAGTTAATTTCGATGAATTTGTCAAGGTCATGACCAACATTGGTTGAAGAATAAAAAAATCATTCTCAATTTATTTCTAAATTGTATTATTTCTTATTCATCATATATGCTTCATTTCCATTAGATGTATTATTATTGTTTTTTTAATTTCCCTTTTTTTTTAATTGTTGTATTTTACGTGCATTGTAGCCCATTAAGTGAATGGCCTAGTATTTAGTGTCACTTCAAAATCATCATTTGACTGCTCAACTTCTAAATCATAAATTAATTACATCATATTATTCTTTTATGTCAAATTTATCTCCATCATCTCTATATTTTCCATATATTTGTGACTTTTATTTTTACTCCCTGCGGCCCTAATTATAGAACATATTTACTTAACATTGGAAAGATTAAGAATAATAGTTAAATCAGTTAATTATATTTATTTTCCCAAAATGCCCGTAGTTAAACTTTAAAATGAGATTCAATTATCTTGATTCTCTATTTTTTTTGTTGGCTCTATACTAGCCTACACACAACTTCTCTGAGCTCTCACCCAGTCGAACATCGCTGATATCCCTCAACAACTTCCAACCTACTCTTGGAGATTGAAAGTATAATTTAATAGTAATATTATTTATTAAATATGGAAAAATAGTTGAAACTTATTTTATTAAAAAATAAAAAGCACTAGAATTGAAGTGTATGTGGAATTAATGAGTTGCAAGCATTATTATTTTATAGAATATATAAATGCATTATTGAATATTATTTTGTTTAATTATTATTGAGAAAGTATCAATAGGGTTATTTTAAGAATAAATTGACAAAAATTAGAATTTTATCTTATAATTAGGACCAAAATTAATTTTCAAATGTTGTCTTATAATTAATACCAGAGGGAGTAGTTCACAATAATAATAGTAGTAGTAATAATAATAATAATAATACTAAGAAAATGTTAATTAAAAGGTATGTTTTTGTGTTTAGTCTGATTTTGGTTTGGACTAAATTCAAATTAGATCAATCAAATCAATTAATTCTGTAAGATCTTGTTCCATAAAATCAAATACCTATTGAAGGTAGTTTAGAGTTTAGACTATCTGTTATGTTTTAGATATTTATATTTTCTTGAATAATCTCGTTTGTCTTTAATGTTCCTGTAGACAAGAAGGAAATTATCCTGGTAAAAAAGAGGGAGATAATGAAATTATTCTTATGATTTAGGAAGATGATCTTACAAAATTTCCACTGTTTCCTGCCTGAAACATTCTTTATTATCACTTCGAAAACCCGAAACAAAAAATCGCTATATATGAATAGCAAAATTTAATAATTTTTCTGAATTCTTTGAATATATATATATATATATATTTATATATAAGTTGAACCGATTTGATTTGACTTTAAACATCTCTATGAATAAGGAATTCCATACAATATAAATATTATGCCGAAATAATTGATAACATAATGGTACATAATGTCCTTTTTTTTCAAACTAATAATACATAATGTTCAGACAAAATAATTAATATTTTGTCTCGATTGATACATGTTTAAATAATGAATATGGAAAATTTGTGGACCAATTTATAGCTTTTTCATATACAGAAATTTCCACCAGGCAAGTCTGTCACTTTGTTGACTTTTTGCAAGCCCCTGACTCATTCTTTTTGAACATCTCCTATCTTTTTTTTTTTTTTTTTGACGAGTATTAAATTTTTTTTATAACTCATATGCCTACCCCAACGTATGTATGGTTATTCATAGATAGTCGAATTCAAAATCTTATATTTAAAAAAATTTAAAAAAGTGTTTAATGTTATTGAGCTACGATGCCCTAACTTTTGGCATGCGTTAGATTAACATAATAAATATTATCTTGTTTTTTGGTTGACAGAATAAACATTATCTGTGTACGCATATAATATTAGTTTTACAACCAGTAATCTAATCATACAATATATATATATATATATATATATATATATATATGGGTAAAGGATTTGACCTGGAGGAAAATATATTTATTGAGAATGACCATAAAAATTATAACTATTTAGAATGACTGAATACAAAAATACAAAATAAAAAATAATAAAATACCTCTAAGAAAATATTCTATATTCCCTCATACGTTCTCTCCCATATTCTTATTTTTTAAAATAAAAAGATGAGTTTCAACCATAGTTAATCAAAAAATATAGTATAAAGATTTTATATGAGTATGAAACTTGATGAAAAATAAAAATAAAAGATATGATCATATTACATGTGCATGATGAACTATTTCATTAGGGACAATTTAGTAATTTTAAATTTATATTAGTATGTTTGGTCATTTTAAGTAATTAAAATTTAGTAATTTTAGATATGATCATACACACACTTACACAGGTTCAAATTTGTATCCGAGTTCGTATCAAAAAAAAAAAAATTGTATCCGAGTTCTTGATCTTGTAGGATTATTTTTATTCTAAGGTTCCTTGCTTAATTCTTTTTCATACTTGTATACAAATCCGACTGCTCTGGCTCTGAGTTACGAGATTTTGCATTTTCTGGGCTACTGTAGATGAGTTACAAATTAATGGTAACACTGGGCGTGAAAATGCATGTCGTTTTTCATTAACGATTACATATGCTCCAATGATGATTTGTTCCGAACTTCCAATTACATCGTTCCAATTTCTGAAACTTCTTACTTTGTGTGGAGGTGAAGGGACTAACCGAAGAGATTTTGCCAGAATTCTTATTCTTTATTTATTCATCTGCATAGATATTGCACTGATGAAAGTAAATGAATGGATGCAAATGGATCGCATTTCTAAAGTCCTCATATATATCTTGATCTCTGGGCACAACACACACATATATATATTGCACTGATGCATGAAAACCTAGTAGTAACTCATTTTCTATGCAGTTATTAATTTCTGTGCTTATATTCTTTTTTTAATTTTTTTTATCAAATGATAGTTTATAAAATGCACGATCATCTTTCCTTCCTTTGGTTTTTATGTTGCACACTACTACAAAAAACATTTTTAACGTCCTAAATTTGGCTCAATTAACGTCTTTTTTTTTAGGAATATCTATCTGGGGGACTTCGTAAGTACGACGTCCCCATAAAAAATAAGGACTCAAATTGGCCAAATTTGTGGCATCCTGATTTTGAAATCAGGATGCCACAAATCAGGATATCCTGATTTTAGAATCAGATTTTTGGAAAAGTAGCAACTTTGCTAATACAAAAAAACATTAAAAAAAAAAAAAGCAGCCATAAAATAATCTAGACATTAGCATATGAAAGATACCTTAAAGAACATATCAAAGACACTTTGGATGTTGCCAAATCAGTAGTAAGCCATTCAGAAATTATTAATTATTAAAATATGTATAACATCAAACAATCATCTCTTAAAGGTAACACACTAACAGCTATACTTCCAATTGAATTTAAAAGGACTCCATTGGTGGCATTTGTTACCTTACCTCATCATGGAAAACAATTTAGGGGAAGTTACCCTCTCAAAAAATCCAAGCACAAAAACATCATGGCCTTCTCCTATACTGCAAAAGGGAAACTACAAACTTCAAAATGAGAATGCAGTCAGAGTAGAGGGTACTCAAAATTTCACAGAACAAAGGACGAACCTTGAGTCTGCCCAAAAGGATGTCTTATCAAGCTCTGGAACAACCAATGTGAGATTCAAGAATCAAGCAATAGTTACCATGTAAAGAAAGAATGACCTTCAATATGAAATTAAATGCATGTACTTTATAACTTCTCAGCAGCAGTTCGCAATGAACAAGAAAGATAAGCACATGAGCAATAAAAATGCTAATAAATAAAGTAGATTTAGTGATAAACTTCTCAGAAGTAATTTAGTGATAAAAGAATTCTAGAGAGAACATGTACATGGGTTTTTCAAATTCAAAAAGGACAATCCAATGAAAAATAAATAAATTAGCATGAGCAAATCTTACCTTACTAATCCAAAAAGAAAACCAGATCACGCCTAATGAACCAAAGGAGTAAAATACTGATGGCCATCCAAACTATTGAATTAGCATAGGTTAAAAGGCTAGTCCTGTGACTGATGGTCACTTTACTGCATGAAATCTCTAGACTCTTCAAGTTTGTAAGCTTTGGAAGAGAATTATATTTCAGTGTTAGTTATTGAGCCATGAATTCTTTTCAGTGTTAGTTATATCACTTGATCGTCACCATAAACTTAATTGCATAATTTACTTAAAGATATCAACACAATTTTTATTTAAAACACCAATCCAGATCATAACAATAACTACATTAAAAACAATAATGTGAAAATAAAATCCTTATATGACAACAGAGAAAGAAAACCATGAATCAAGTTTATATTTCAATTTTGATATTTTTACCCATATGTGAAGACTGAGAAATGAAAAGGCAAAAGCCATCAACTTACTACAAATAAATTCAGACTGACCTTGCCTACAGTATCCTCTTGAATCTCTTAATATAGTTTCTAAAAAATAAAGATACAAAAAATAAAAGTGAATAGACAATTTTGATCAAATAAACATATAATATTCCAAGGCCTTAATTTGGACTGGAACTAAAATTCATGCTGTTATTTCAAATGGATATGAACACCAGAGGTTAATCTTCTGATGAAAGATAAAACCAGCAATTTGTTTTTGGATAACTTTTGCCTTCTCTTCCTGAAACATCACTGAATCGACCAGCCAGTGTAATTGAGATTGTGGTTGGAAGATAAGTGTAAGACACGCCAATTATGGCAGGCAGACAAGTTCCAAACAGTGTCTGGAGCAATCTGTTTATTCCAGCAACAAAAAGTAGTCTTTGGATAACTTCTGCCTTCTCTTCTTGCAAGAAAAAGTAATGTTGATTTTCTTTCTTTTTCTCTTCCAAATTTTGGCTGAATAAACATGATTTCAATCTCAAGGTTGGAATTTTCGTCAGTATAATCTAAATAATTAAATTCAACCGGATCTTCTTTCATGACTAGAATTTTGCTGAGAAACAGAGTTAAAGGTTAATGAGAGTTTTTGTAGGTTTAGAAGTTTGCTCAATGGTGTTCTCTCTGCTTTTTTCCCTGTTTCCTTGATTCCTATAAAACACTACATATTGAGTTGTCTCATTTCTCTTTTATTAACAAAATTTTCTTCTTCTAAACAAAAGTTAAGAAGAAAATAAGAAACATGGAAAAAGTACACCAATGTCAGTGAATGGCCGATCACCCACCTGCAACAATATACTCATGCCGAGACATGAATCCTCAAAATATGAAAAAAAAAACTAAGTTAAAATGAGCTCTTCTAAATTCTTCTTTACCATGATTAGTTTTGACGATTCACAGCCAAAATGATTTTCAATTTCATCAGCTGATCCAGCTAGTTTTTTCACTCCAATGACACGCAATAACATACATACATACATACATACATCAACACCAATACTACATTAATACTAACAATCCAAATGAATATTTCACATGCCTAACGTTTAAAGATAGAACACATGTCTTAAAACAGAAGGTTATGAAGCAAAAGAAACACTTACTATGCCTTATGACTCTAATCCCAATTGCCTCCTCAAGCGCCCTAGCTTTGGAACCCTCAGGGTCATACTCATGTAGTCCTAATTCATCATACATGAGTAACATAACAAAAATACTGTGAGCAACATTCCCGTCCCAAAAATCTCAGAACAAATTGCTTCATGCCTAAGAAGCACAAATATAGACACTGATACAAACAAGAAATGGCAAACACACCTCAGACAACAAAATGTATGTGTTTTAGATAAATAATGGCTTAAAAGTACCAGCAAACCAAGATCCACAAGATGAAATATGTAGTGTGTATAAATAATATAAGTGCCATGTTTATTTAATAACAAGATTCTATCTTTGAAGTATAGTTGCTTCACAGCTTATGGAATACATACAACTCTAATTTTTAACTAGCTTTAGACTAAACTTACCAGCAGAATTACTGAAGATGGCAACATCAGGACCGAACTCTGATTTACAAAGTTCCAGCGAAGGAGTAAGAGGAGGCCAAGGGGTCAAACTATAAGGAACGGTAATGGTATTATCCTTATCAAAAACGGCCCCCTTGAAACCCCTTCTTCGCAGCTCACTCCAATGATTGAAACCCTAAAAAGCACGGATAAAATCACTAGAACAGAGGAGCCAGACCAGATCGAGAAGGAAAAGGCACAGAAATCATCACCTGAGAGAACAGAAGAAGAAGATGAGGACAGTGAAGCTGTCAGTGAGCATTGATATGATTGCAGTGATAGGGCTTGGCTTACTTGGGTTTGGGTTTCGGCATTTGTACTGAACATGGTAGCAACGATCTGGCGTGGCGCGGCGGAGATAGAAGAGATGGAGGTGCGGTGGGGCGGAGACGGAGGTGTGGTGCGCACATTGTGAGGGAAATGAAAGGGATCGGGAGGGAGGCGGTGTGTGAGAGTGTGAGAAAGCAAGGTATTAATATTAAGTATTTGAGGGGAAAATTTGGTGTCCTAAAGAATATTTCCGGATGACAAAGTTTTCATATTGGCGACCTAAAAAAAAAAAGGGCATTAAATTTTACTAAAAGCGCCAAAAAAATTCCTGAAAAGGCGTCAAAATATTAATTTTAGACGACCTAAATATAATTTTAGGACGCTTAAATTAATTTTAGGCATCCTAAATATAATTTAGGACGCCTAAGTCTCAAAATTTAGCTAAATAATTACGAGAATGCTACCGCCTATACTTTTTACTTCCTTTTTTAAAATAAGGATATTTTTTAGGGAAGTAGTAACCATTTTTTGTAGTAGTGGCAAGTGCTTTTGATAATGGCTTGAATAATTCCCATCATATCTGTTGTTCAATATACTCTAGTATCCATTGCTGTTGTTCTGTTATTTTGTTGATGAAAATTTGTGTTTTGTTAGACTTGTATTGTATAAACAATATATATGCCTTACTATAAAAAGTATCTTGTCAGTTTAGATTTTAGATATAAGAATTGTTAAACTAAAACTAAATTACTTTTTATGTTTCATTTCTAATTCATATCATCTCCATTTCAGAGTGAAACAATGTCATCTAATTCAGTTCCTCCTACTGCTATTGAGGTGTCTCAACAAGCACCAACAGATTCAAGTGAACAACAACAAACTAATGATGCTAGTGAGAAAATTGGTAGTGATGATGATATTATTAAGAAGAAGAGGCGAAAAACCTCAGCTATTTGGGATGATTTTGATCAAGTTGAACTAATGATGGGCTCAAAGCTAAATGCAAGTCTTGCAAAAATCCATTTTCATACTCAGGGACAGGAGCTAGCACTACCCATTTATGGAGACATCTAAAAAATTGCAATACAAGGAAGCTCCTCATTGTTGCAAAAAAACAAACAATCCACCATTCCATTTCAACCTTCTAACACTAATCCATTTTTGGCATCGGGTGCTAGATATTCTAATGAGAAGATGAGGGAAATAATTGTTACTGCAATCATGGTGCATGAGCATCCTTTTAGCATTGTTGAGGATGAAGTTTGGATGTGGGGTTTCCAATATGCTAATTCTGAATTTCAGAAATTTTCTCACAAGACAGCGAGAAGTGATTGTTTGGCCATATATGAGGCAAAGAAGAAACAATTGAAGGCCTTATTACAAAAGGTGAGCAAGATTAGTTTGATTACTGATATGTGCAAATCAAGTCATTAGGTGATTGAATACATGGTTATTACCGGGCATTTCATCGATGCAGGGTGGAATCTACAAAAGAGGGTTTTGAATTTTGTGAAAGTTCCTGCCCCTAGATGAGGAATTGATGCGGCTGATGCTATTTTCAAGTGTTTGAAGGCCTAGGGAATTGAAAACAAAGTATTTTCTATGTCAGTAGAAATTGCTTCTTATAATGATTCTTATTTGAGGGCTCTTAAGGACACTTTATCACTTAGTAGTTCTTTACCTCTGGGTGGTGACTTATTTCACGTTAGATGTTGTGCGCATATATTAAACTTGTTGGTGCAAGATGGCCTTGGTAGAATTAAGGACATTATAATTAATGTCCGTGAGAGTGTGAAATACATCAACTACAATGATTCAAGGCTAAAAGCATTTTGTGACATTGTTGAGCAGAACACTTGAAGGAAAGGAAGCTCGTTCTTGATTGTCCAATGAGGTAGAATTCTACATATAAGATGTTATCTACTACTTTGAAGTTCAAGGCTGTCTTTCCTGATTATAAGGAAAGAGAACCACATTACAACTATGCACCATCAAAAGAGGATTGGAAGAAGGTTGAGAAGATTTGCAAACTTCTAGAAGTGTTCAATGTAGCCACTCATATCATGTCAGGCAATGAGTATCCTACTGCAAATTTGTACCTTGCTAAAGTTTGGAGAGTGAAACAAGAAATTGACAATGCCTTTGACGATGATGATTTCTTCATGGTGGAAATGGCAATCTCAATGAAAGAGAAGTTTGACAAATATTGGGGGAAATGCAACATGGTAATGGCTCTTTCTAGTATTCTTGATCCTAAGTGCAAATTATATGTGATTAATTATTGCTTTCCTTTGAGCCTGATTATATTGCTTCATATTGCTTCTAAGAATATAGATAAAGTGGTGAAAGCTTTAAACTCAATATATGATGGCTACGTTGTTGTGTATAAGGGAGAGGCATGTAATGAAGATCATAATGTTGGCAACAACTCTTCTTGCAATGTATCTAGTTCTCCTATAGTTACTGGATTTGATCAAATCATGAACATTGTTTATGAAAAGCAAACAATTCCCCCTATGAAATCAGAATGGGAAGCTTATCTTGAGGAGTCTGTTTTTATACTTGATGGCAATTCTAACTCCTTTACAGCTCTAGAATGGTGGAAAAATAATAGTATGAAGTATAAGATTTTATGTAAGATGATTGCTGACATAATAGCTATTCCAATCTCAACTGTGGCATCAAAGTCCACATTTAGTGCTGGAGGTAAAGTTATTGATGAATATCGTTTTAGATTGAATGAAAAATCAATTGAAGCACTTATTTGTGGTGGGGATTGGCTTCGCAACAAGTATGGATTAAAAAAGAAACAAAAGGTATAAATTTTGCATTGTTAAAATAATATCATTTATTATAAATATTACTTGTTCAATTTTGTTATGCTCTAATTCTATATATTTGATTAATTTTTTTTCAAGGTCTTTGAAGCCGAAGAAGAAATTATATTGAAGATTTGATGTCAATGTCCAGTGGCTTTACATTGGCGTAATTGAAGGAAGATGCTCTACATTTGTAAGAAAAGAATAATCTGTATGTTGGATGTTGTATGTTGGTGGAATGTTGTAAACTTTATTTATGGGATGTTGGATGTTGAATCTGTATATTGGATGTTGTATTTGATTTTATTTTTTTATGTTATTGTAGAATTTGTTATGTTGTCGTAAAGTAGACCTGTTTTTTGCCTGTTTAAGGTAGGCCTGTGTTCGACCTATTTACAGGAAGCTTGTTTTCAGCCTGTTTACAAGAGGACTGTTTTCGGCCTGTAAACAGGAGGCCTGTTTTAGTTGGGGCTTGTGGCCTATTAGGCTAAGTACATGATTTTTAAAAATACAGGCCTAGGCCACAGGCCAGGCTCAGGCTTGTTACTGGCTAGGCTTAGACCAAAATATAAGCCTGTAACAGGTTATAGGCCAGACTCAGGCCACTTCCCTGCATAACAGGCCTGGCCTGACCTGTTTCCACCCCTACATATGAGCCAACCAAGGCTCATTGGCAAATGGTAATTACCTTAGTACCAAATCATTATCTATTGTTAAAAGAATCAGGGGAATTACAATAAAGTTTTAAGGAAGAAATTAAATTACTAAGAAGTCTCAATGAGAACTAATAAGTATGCAATGACAAGTTCAAGAATAAGAAATGACAACATTTCACTCAGCTTGTCCATAGGAATTCTTGTAATTAAGTCCTTTTTTTAGGACCTCATTATAATTCCAAAGAAGAATTATTATGGAGATTTTGATTAAAAAAATATTAATAAACTGTATTGTAGGTCCACGTGCGAGCATAGGGTTTGGGTTTGATGCATTGTTTGTGGTTTGTTAAGATAATAGGGAAATTTTAAATAAGGACTAATGTAGCAAATTAATTCTCATTAGAGCCCAAATAAATATGAAATTTCACTGTAATCTTATGGCTCTTCAGTGAAATTAATTTGTGAAGTAAAAAAGACAAAAGTAACACTTTCAAAAATCAAGAGAAACAATTTGATTTGCAAGTGGTGAACACATATATCATAAACAAGTGGAATATTCTTTTGAACAAGCGAAGTTAATTTCTTAACAGAAAAATATTGGGCATGATTATGTCAAATTTCATTTGCAAGTAGGGAATATATCATCAATAAATGAAATAGTTTTATAAACAATTTAAGGATCATTTTGGGTGAAAAAATGGAATTCATGGAACTATTTCATTTGTTGATAATATATTCGTTATTTGCAAATGGAATTTGACTTGATATGCTCCAATGTGTTCTTATTAAAAATTAATTTCAATTATTCATAGGACTATTTTGCTTTTTCAAGATGTGCCCGCCACTTGCAAATTTGGTCGTTTGTTCTTTGATTTTGAAAGGATTATTTGTCTTTTTTACTTCACTAATTAATTTCATCACAACCCCACAGGACTATGGTGAATTTCATATTTCTTTGGGACCTAATGTAAATTTATTTTCTATACTGTTCCTTATTTGACATTTTCCCTGGTTAATATTGTGATTTCTAGTGATTTTATTCACTTCAAAAAATTTATAAATTTTCTTTTTTCAAAATCTTACTAATATGTATTGGGCAAAATTTAAGTCCGATCCATTTGTTTATATTTATTGGGTTCAGTTCACCAATCAAATTGTGTAATTTCGGTTTACTTGATACTTTAATAGAACTTTGAAAATTTCTTCATGTGGATTTTTTTTATTAGAAAAAAATCCATATATTAAGATTTGATTGGAGAATTGAAATAAATGGACATAAGTTTTGTAAATATACATCTTCCGGAGGGTCAGAATAAAAAGAAGGAAAAAGGATAGGATTATTTGGCAATTATATTTATATACTACAAATCATAATTTTTCTAATTACAAATAGATTGGAAGCGGGGAAAGTTATCCACAAGTTCTAGGGAAAAAAATAAAATATAGAGAGGTATAAAAAAAAAAGGTTAAAATATACTTTTAATCCTTTAAATTTACATGAGGTATACTTTTGATCCCTTAACTTTATAAAGTATATTTTTAATCCTATAATTCTAACACCGTTAATTTTACTAATGGAAGATCAAACTCAAATGATAATGTTGTAAACTTAAGTGATGATTATGTGATTAAATGCTATTAAATTTAAATTTAAAATAAGGGTAAATTGAAGAATCACTAGTGCAAAAAAAGCTTTTAAGACCGGACAAAAGAGGCTCGTAAGACCGGACCGCGACCGGTCTTGTTCAAGCCGGTATTAAAAGTCGACATTTTTTTTTTTGACCGGACTATGACCAGTATTAAAGAATCTATTTTAGACCAAACATTTGAACATGCAGTCTTAAAAGTTGTACTAAACAAACCAAGGACTAGCTTTCTGTTCGGTCCTAAAACTCAACTTTTACGACCGGATAATAAATTGGCCGCTCTTAAAAGATCTGACTTTTAAGACCAGACAAAAATAAATACGGTCTTAAACTTAGCGACTTCTAAGACCGACTAATTATATGCGGTCTTAAACATAGCGACTTTTAAGACCGGACATATAAATACATGCGGTCTTAAAATTTCAACTTTTAAGACCGGCTAAAACTTGGCCGCTCTTAAAAGTTATGACTTTTAAGACTGGACAAAAATAAATACGGTCTTAAACTTAGCGACTTCTAAGACCGACTAATTATACGCGGTCTTAAACATAGCGACTTTTAAGACCGGATATATAAATACATCCGGTCTTAAAATCTCTACTTTTAAGATAGGAAAATTTATTTGCGGTCTAAATTTTCCTGAATTTTTCCTTGTTCTGTTCTTCCTGATTATTTTACACACAAATCACCTACCCAATCCAGCACACAAAAGTCGATACTTTTAAGCTACAAGCTATGAACAATTATTTGAATAAATTGAATTGGAAAATGATACAAATATTTATTCACCATGAGTTATTTGGCCTCTTAATTAATGATTATACTATGTCTACAACACCTAAATTAATTCATACAATAAGATAACTTACTTACAAATAAATACAATAAGTTACAAATATACATGCGCCCAAAATAATATTCACCATGCCTTCATTTGATTCAGTTCAACAATGCAGCTCCCTCCAGTTCAACATGCCCCTTTGGATCGGATCCTACCACAAAAATAAAACAAGGAACAAACTTCATAGTCAAAGACATGATGAACATAGAAGGAATAAATGTTATACTTAAAGACTTAAAGTAGTTTTCAAAGAAATCTGCATATATATGAATATTACCTTATGAATTGACTCTTTTATAAAGTGATATCTTCCCATATCCCTTCTTGATGATCACTTCTTATGCTGGGTTCATTATCCGCTTCATCTTCTTCGTTCATGTCCGGTAGATCCCTTGAAAAAGGAGTACTCTCAGGAATACCATAATTTGAATTCATTTCCTCATCAATATCAATAACCCTCTTTCCTTGGAGAGCTATAGACCACATTTTATTTTCTTGATCGGTGATATAGAACACTTGTTTCTCTTGGTTTGCCATAATAAAAGGTTCATCTCCAAAACTTCTACAATTGGCATCGACTAATGTAAATCCTAGCCGATTGATCCGAACACCATTATTGACATTAACCCACTTGCATTTGAAAATGGGAAATCTAATTTTCACATAGTCCACCTCCCATATCTCTTCAATAACCCCATAATTTGGCATGACTGCCAATAAAGGGCTCTTGTCTTTCAAACTGGAGAAGTGCATAGATTCAGCCTCTAACATAACACCACTGTTCTGAACTGTGCTCCTATCATCTAGGAACTTCGTGTAAAATGTAAAACCATTGATCACATACGAATTCCAACTTATGACATCAACCTTAAGACCACGTGCTAACCATTTGAGGATATCAGAAACACATTCCTCTCCCTCAACCTTTTGTTTGAACCAGTGTGCAAAAGTTCTGTTATGCTCCCTAATCAACCTTTGTTCAGTCATTCAAGGATTTTCTTTCCTCACAGCTTCTTTATGTGCAGCTATGCTGGCTTGAACTTCATCAACATTATTCAAGATGTATAGTGCACTTGTGACAATTTATCAGGATCCACAGTCTTTACTGAAGCCCCTCGCCTACCCCCTTCAGCATGCTGACGTTTTGGAAGCCCAATATGTCTTACTTTGGCCAAATAATTTTGACAAAATTCCATGGCTTCTTCAGAAACATATTTCTGAACAATTGAGGTTTCTAGACGGTATGCATTCTTCACGTACCGTTTAAGGAATTTCATAGATCTTTCAATTGGGTACATCCAACGTAAATGGATAGGGCCGCACAACTTTATCTCCCTCACTAGATGAACAATTAGATGAACCATGATGTCAAAAAATGTTGGAACAAAAAGCTTCTCAAGGTGGCACAAGATAAGATATCCTTCATTCTCCAATTCATCCAACTTTTCGATGTCAAAAACTTTACCACAAACCACATTGAAGAAGACACAAAGTCTAGTCAAAACGACTTGAAGATCATATTCGGCGATGCCTTGAATAGCTATTGGAGTAGCTGTTGCATCAAGACATGACAATCATACGATTTTTGGCCTACTAATTTCAAGTCCTTCATCGATACAAGCCGTTTAAAATTTGAAGAATACCCAGATGGAACTTTTGTGCCATGTAAACACTCACAAAAACTTCGTTTCTCATCCTTAGACAAAGTATGAGAAGTCGGGGGACAATAAGTTCTCTTCCCATATGGCCTTGGATGTAACTCTTCACGTATTCCCATTGCTTGCAAATCATCTTGCCTTCACACCATCCTTGGAACTGCCTTGTATGTTGAGAAGCGTGCCAACAATACTATCACATATGTTTTTCTCCACATGCATGACATCGATACAGTGTCTTACATCAAGATTGCGCTAATAGGGAAGATCGAAGAATACAGATCTCTTTTTCCATATATTTGTATCTTTTCTACTCTTGGCTGTCTTGCCGAAGATGACATTGATATTTTTCACCTTCTCATAAACTTGCTCCCCAGTCAATGGCACCAGAGTATCTTCATATTCTTGGCCACCAAAGAAGGCTTTCTTTAATCGACGATATGGGTGGCCCCGTCTAAGAAATCTCCTATGTCCAAGATAAACCGTCTTTCTTCCATGTTGGAGTTGATGGTAGCATGTGCCTTCTTCACAAACCGGACATGCTTTATGGCCCTTTACACAATACCCTGACAAGTTACCATATGCTGGGAAGTCGTTTATAGTACAGAATATCATGGCTCGCTATTTGAAGACCTCCTTCTTGAAAGAGTAAAAAACATGAACACCTTCTTCCCATAACTCCTTCAACTCTTCGATCAAGGGTTGAAGGTAAACATCAATGTCATTTCCGGGTTGTTTTGGTCCCGAAATCAACATAGACAGCATGATATACTTTCGTTTCATGCATAACATAGGAGATAAGTTGTAAATAATGAGGAGTACAGGCCATGAACTATGTACGCTGCTAAGGCTTCCATATGGATTCATGCCATCCGTGGTAAGGGCAAGCCTAATGTTCCTAGGTTCTTCGCCGAAGTTGGGAAATAATTGATCGATTTTCTTCCATTGAGAAGAATCGGCTGGATGACGAAGCTTTCCATCAGAAATCCTCTCATCTGCATGCCACCGTAAATTTTTTGCATCATTTTCATTCGCAAACAACCGTTTGAACCTTGGTATGATTGGAAGATACCACAACACTTTTGTAGGCCCCTTATTTGACTTGTACCTTGGGGTTTCACATATCGGACAATTCTGCTTCTCTTCAAACTCTTTTCTATACAATACACAGTCATTCGGGCATGCATGGATCTTTTTGTACTCCATCCCCAATGGACAAAGTATTTTCTTAGCATCATAGTATCGATGCGGCAACACATTATCATCCGGAAGCATGTCCTTAAAAGCCTCAACCATTTCAGAAAAACTCTTGTCACTCTATCCATGATGTGCCTTCAAGCTTACCAATTTCAATATAGCGTTCAACAATTAGTATTTTTGACACCTAGGGTATAGCGGGGTCTCCGCATCACTACACATATTACCATATGCATGTGATTGTTGAAAGGTCTCTTCTCCTACATCACGAATAATGTCCTCTATGCGATCATCCATATCCGTGTCATTATCATCAAAGACCACTTCCCCATGTTGAGACCCACTTGGTATTTTTTCACCATGCCATACCCATACTGTATAAGTCTTACAAAATCCATGACAAATTAAATGTGTGCGTATAACTTCAGGACTTAGTTGCCTATCATTCAAACATTTTACACAAGGGCAATAAAACTTTCCACTATCATCATTGGCATTTTGTTTAGCAAATTCAATAAAGTCCCTCACCCCATTTTGATATTCAACGCTCGTCCGTAAAGCATTTATCCAACTGTGATCCATAGTAGAATTCCTATGGACGGAAAGATTTAGCATACGTAAAATAAGACAAAATAAATGCATAACGAATAATCACTTTTGGCTGTCTTGCATATCACAGTGAATCCAAAATAAAATATCACGAAGAAAAATAAATGCATGACGAGGAAATTAAATGCTTCGCATGAAGGTCTTGAGGACTCACATGTAGCTCAAATGCGAAATAAGAGTCTTTCTTCTTCCGCCACGAACGTTGGTGTTGGAGACAGCAAGAGTACCCTAAAAACATTTGTTGGTCAGTTGGGTAGGTCTTAAGTGCAAATATAATCTTCAAAATAGAATATTCATTAACAACAGAGAAACCCACAAGAGCATTTCATCGAATTCGTTCAACCCATGAAAAACCTAGAACGATAAGTAGGAAAACCATGAAATTATATAATCGAAACACCTCTTACAGCTTGGTCTATATACGTTTAGCTGAGGAACCAGAAAGTGATTATTGAGAGAGCAACGCGAAGCACCGACGGAGCAATACACAAACACTGGAGACAGAACCTCCTCAGTAATCACTTTCGGCGCGACGAGAGAAATTCAGAGAGGGAAATTTAATTTTCCGCGCAACAGAGACATGTTTTTGTATTTGGAATTTTTTTAAGACCCATTAATTATAAAGTATCCGGTCCTAAATATTTTTTAATAAATTTTTAAGTATTACTTTTAAGACCGAATTATTATCTTGTCTGGTCCTAAATATTGGTATTATTTTTAAGACTGAATTATTATCCTGTCCGGTTCTAAATATATTACTTTTAAGACCGTATTATTATCTTGTCTAGTCCTAAATATTTAAGACCGGAGTTTTATTATACTCCGGACCTAAGTTTTTATTATTCATTCGTATATTTTTATAAGACTGGTTAATTATTAGTAGAGAGTCCTAAATATATAACTTTACTCAGAAATAAATTCCCAATTATTTTATTAAGACAGGTTAATTATTAGCAACTGAATGCATAAAATTAAAGGAAAACTGGAGTTAAATTTCTTAAATTACTGGACTAAATAGCTATATCCACCATCCAATTTCAGAAACCCAAAATGGACACAAGAAAATTGTTCGAAAAATTAAACAAATTTTTCTATTGGTTGTGTATATATATACAAATGAATTGTTCAAAAAAATAATCAAATTTACAGAAGATTATTGTTGATACAGGATATTTACAAATGAATATTAATTATTGTCCTCGATCATGTAAGATCAGGTAATACACATAATCACAAAACAAATTGCGAATGTGTTCAAGTTCAGCATTCGAAAAGGGGGCAGGGCATTGAAACATCTGTAACATCAAAGACAGAAACTGGATTAACTTGCGTCCATATTTCATATGTAACATTAAACCAGAAACTGAATTAACTTGCGCGCATAATATGTAACATCAAATATTTACCTTTGCAAATAATTTAGTTTTTCCTTTTGTGACAATATCATACATGTGTTTCATGACGTACTGGCCACATAAGTTGGACCCCTTTGGTTGCCGACGGGTCTAAAAAGAACAAGAAAAATATATAAGTAATATATATCTTACGTACTGACCAAGTTCACAAGGTAGTGTGAGTGTACAAATATTGTACCAATCTTTGGTCTGAGCCATTTAAGTGAATTAGCCTGATAAGAACGCTTTTGAAGTGCGTCGATCTGGTAGGTCCTCATGGCACTATCATCAAAAATGCATATTTATCAATGTTCAACGAAAATTCACAGCAAAGATTTCAGACAAGAGAATCAAAATAACATGTTTACTCGTTGATGGTCTGCGTCAACGTAGGCACTGGCTCGCTGTAAGTGGAGCATAAGAAGATAACTTTATTTTCTTCCATACACATGATGACCAACTGCCAGTGGCGGCTGAAAATTCACAGCAGTAAAGTATACTCAGTAATATATATATGTAGCAGAATTAAGTGAATTGTAGACAAGATTTGTGATATGTACCTGTGGAAGAATGACAAAAAGTACACCTTTCTTCTCACTTGACACAACCTGCTTGATATGTACTTTTGTCTCTCCTCCATGGTTGTTTGACTTGAATACTGTGGGCACAAGAATCCAAAATCATTGCTCCTGCCCTTATTCTCCAATTTTTGATGCAAGAACCTACAATAATTACATCGATCAGGGAATTAGTATATGTATGTGTGTCTAAACGATGCATTTAAATTATGTACTCATAGAAGAACATACTTACTTCATCCAAATTCGAACAACTGCATCAGTAAGCTCCTGTCCAGGAAGCATGAGGTAGTCAATATCAACGATGTCAACTTGGACTGGTATGGGATGAGGGATGCCTACTACTTCATCGACAGGCCACGATTTATCTTTAAAAACTCCACTTTTCACCATATTGGTTATTTTTTAACAGCCAGTCAACTTAGCAGTAGGGGATTCGGCTTGAGGAGGGGATTGATCAGCTTGAGGAGGGGATGGAGCTTGAGGAGGGATGGAGTTCGACGAGGGGATGGAACTTGAGGACGAGGGGTTGAAGCTTCAGCAGGAGTACAGACATGTACAAGCTTCACTGGCCAAGAGATGAAGGTTCCCTTGACATCACTCACAATCTTCAGCTCATCAGTTTGGAGAGGGAGAGGTGCATCAATGATCATCTTTTCAACTGACACTCTGACTTCATAATCAGACATTTGTTGGTGGTGTACAGTTGATCCCAATAAGTTGTGGACAATCTCTTTTGCAACCAATAGTTGTCTATCATGATGATCAGGATCATCCACATAAAGGTCACAAGGTTGCTCTGATTGTCCAACAATGCAGCTCCCTCGAGTGCTCTGCTGCACAGTTGCAGGTGAGTGTGTGAAGGGAACATTGGTCTCTGGACGTGAGCTTAAAAGCAGCTTCACCTGATTCAGTTCCTCGCTCAACTGGCTCATATCAGATTGATACTTTGCTTCTTTAGCCGCTGCTTCCTCATTTAATTTGGCCATTGTCTGTTCCATCTCCTCCCGGGTAACCACCTCTTTCCTATGGCGTTTGGCGGATGAACAAAAGAATACCTTCAGGCCTACCCGTCCTCCAACCCCCTTACACGCCCACCGTGGTCCGGTTTTCCGGTGGCAACAGTGAGAACATCACTCCTACCGAACGACACGAAAGATCCCTCTGCCTCTTTCTTCTTAAGATCTTCCTGTAAGGTACAGATAATGAGAAGCTTAGTAATGAAACATGTTTAGTAATCAAAAAATAACAATAATAACGATACTTAAAATCTTTTCAGCAACTACACGAGTTTTTTCACTTGTGTAGGCGCCGCTTGGCTTTTGCCAAATGTACAACCACAACTCCTCGCGACGTATTGGAGATGGCGGACAATGTACTGCAGAAGGACTGGATTCTGCTTCATCTTCCAATCTCTTCCGCTTGGCCGCCATCAATTCTTTTTCAGCCTTTTCATATCCGCCGCGAGAAGCCCTATGCAGGCAATCATTCTTTCTCCCTATCTCCTGTGCTTTTCCCCTTCTTTCCTGTGAATACGAATTGAAAACAACTATTAATTATGAATTCCAGCCATCTTACTAACAGAAATTAGAGAACTTCTGCTTGACATGAACCTCAAACACTAGTCAAATTCACTTGATCAAGTTTCAACATTTTATTTAAGGAAGATGTAGATAGGTTAAGAAACAAAAGAGAATTATGCTTACAAAAGAGCTATGTTTTGTACTACTATGTAGATAGAATAACAAGAAACAAAAGAGAATTATGCTTAAGAATAATACAAACTTGATCCTTTTTAAGGCATCCAGTGGGATCATCAATCCACATTAGATAGTAACAATTAGGTATATAAAGTTTCCCCCTTTTAAGACTATTCATTTCCTCATTTGCAAGACAAACCATTACACAATTACCTCCTTAGTGTTTTACCTTTTTAGGGTTTACATATCAGACTTGCATAGATAAAGGCAAGAAATGTATACTTCTATTCACACACCAAACAATTTAACTAACAGGATTAGATGAACAAATATAAGCTCACAGATTATATAAGCAAACAAAACGAAATATAGACTCACCAGAGCTTCAGGAGTGGTCCGCAATAGAACAAATTGTAGCCAAATTTGTTCATCAATAAATGTGTATTGTTCCCAAGGCTGTTTGGCAGGCGGAACCTCGGCAAAAATATACGTGTTAGCGAGAGAGGTCTTAAACTTCCTCCACCGATCAGCACAATAAGACAATGTCTTGTCTTTCAACTCCTCAGAGTCAGGGACAGTGTATGTGAGCCGGATAGTGTCCCAAATATGTTTCTTTACTTTGTCAAGGTCAACTCTTTTCCACTCATCTATCAAGATGCTAACCTTGCTGCGTACAAGATAGCCGACAAAACTATTATATTTGCTTTTTTTAGGACCGAAAGGTCGCAACTTTTCATCAAACTGAATGTTGAGCCTTGACCTAGAAGCCCGACTTAGAGATACATCTATCATTCGTGTGCCTCTTCTACCACGGCGTGCAGGGCAGTTAAGAGGCACATTGTCAGATGAAGAGGGTTCGTTTTGACTTACACCATTAACTGGCGTTCCCGGAACACGAATGGAATCGTCTTCACCGTTCATTTTCGAGACAGTAAGAGAGGAATGCCTGAGCAAATGAGAGAGTAACAGAGGCTAATGGTACATGGGCGGGGAAGAGTGGTAATGCAACAGCAAGAGTGGCTTCACAACAAGAAGAGGGGTTTCAGAGTTCGGACAACGTAAGTCTTAAGGTAATGTTTCGCGCGAAGATATATTTGGCGCTTTATTTTTAAGACCGGATGAAAAACAAAGGACGGTCTTAAATGTTAAGTTTTAAGACCGTCCTTTGTTAAACTCCGGTCTTAAAAGTAATAAACTATTTAACACCGGACACGATTTATGTCCGGTTTTAAAAGTATAATCTTTAAGACCTCCTGTTATAAACATCCGATCTTAAAAGTTTTTATTTAATTTTTTTCTTATTATTTTGGACCGCAGAAAATATAAGTCGGCGTGTTCGAGATTTTTCTATAAAGAAATTCGATATTTCAATTTTTTTTAGTAACATTTTTAAGACCGTTTGTTTTTTAAGCAGTCTGAATAATATATTTAAGACTCATTGGTAAACGATTCGGTCCAAGAAGTTCTTTATATTTCCAAAACTGCCACCGGTCATACCTTTAAAGTTCTTTATATTTACAAAACTGCCACCGGTTATACCTTTAAAGTTCTTTATATTTACAAAACTGCCACTGGTTACCTTTAAGACCGAGCGTCGATAGTCCGCTCTAAATGAGGCGATCTTAAAAGCCTTTTTTGCACTAGTGAATATATAAAACTTTTGTAATTAAATGTTATTAGTCATCACTTGAGTTTATTACGTCAGCATTTTTCATTAGCAACATTAACAGTGTTAGAATTTTATGACCAAAAGTATACTTTATGAAGTTAAGAGACCAAAAGTATGCCTTATATAAAACTTAAAAGACTAAAAATATACTTTAGCCTAAGAAAAAATTTTACTTTTTTTTTTAGCTAAAGTATACGTTTAGTCTTTTATGTTTGCTTTAAGCAATCTTTTAGTCTCTTAAGTTTGTAAAGTGCATTTTTAGTCCTTAACTGTTAACACCATTAGTCTTGTCTAACTGAAAATGCTGACTCATCAAAATTAAATGATTACTGTACAATTAAAGGTTGACATTTTAATTCTAATTGTAGAAAAAGGGAAAAAAAAATCAACTACAAAAAAAAAAAAAAAAAAAGGGAAACCCCTAATGCCCAATCTCTTGCGATTTCATAGTGATGTATATGATATGAAATTGATCTATTTTCCTTCTCTTTGTTTTGATCTGTTCCACTTGCCGCATGTTTGCATCTTGATTTCGCGATCAATTTCGGAATGTTTTCTATGCGGTGCTATTTCTATTTTTGGTTTCTTTTATTTATCTAATTCTTTTTTCTTGGTTGTGAGTGCGACAGAGATTAGTTGTTCAAAGACGGCACTAATTTTTCTAGTTCTTGAGTGTGAAGGCTTCCGGTACAAGAATTTTCGGCTAGCATGTTCCATCGCAGAAACAATTCTCAGCACGACTAAGAAAGCAATGAGCTTTATACTGAATCAAAGGTAACAGATTGTGAAATAGTAATTTACATACTTTGCACGATTTACTCTATCTGGTGATATGATATTAACCTCACATTCAACAATTTAAAATAAAAGATCCCTTTGAGGACAGTGAGACCTAGAAATTGGATTAGAACCAGTTTCCATTTTTGTTCTGGTGGAGTTTCTCGCTGCTCCTGAATTAAAGCTTGCAGCATAATGTAATTACAATTCTAATACTTAATATTGCATTACCAGATTTAAGAGCTCAAGGCTGCAATTGGACCCTTATCTGGCCTCAGCTTGAAGTACTGTTCTGATGATTGTTTGAAGAGATATTTTTAATCTATGTCAAATTTAGCCCAGCAGAATGCTCTTTCGAAGAAAGGGGGAGAGCATTTTTTTCTCTGAGGTTCCACATAGCAAGATCGGAGTGATTGGAATCCGGAAAAGTTTGACGGAATTCTAGAGGAGAGAGAAATATTTTCATCTCAGGGTGAGACAACTGAGGTTGATAATTAAAGACTATGAGTGCCCTGAAGCATATGGCAGAGAGAGTAATGGCAACCAGAGAAATGGCAATTTTTCAGATTGGGCGACTAGGTTTTCCTCTCTCTTTTTTGTTATGGAATATTTTTTTTTTTCCAACTAGTATGCCAACTAGGATTAAAATAGGTTAAGGTGCGTCCAGCACAATAAACTATTGGTTTAGGAGCGTACAGCACAATTAACTATTAAGTGGAACACGCAGCACAACAAACTATTATTTCAATAGCGCTTAGCACAACAAACTATTATTCCAAGAGCGCCTAGCACAAAATTCTAAATTTTACTAAATTAAATAATTTTTTTTCTATTGTCATTATTCAAAACTACTTGTATAAATATTTATGAACATAAATTACTCATTCTTCAATTTTCTCCAAATTATAATTTGCTAAAATAAATAAAATTTTTGATTAAAAATATAATTATATGATTTAAATAAAACTCAACATGTTTTATAGTTTATGATATATGTTAAGAAAAAAATATTTATTTTTATTTTAGAAGAAATTTATGTGAGTTAAAAAATTTATTTAATGTTAATAAAATTTAAAAAATCTAAAAATTTAACATAGATTTTTTTAGAAATCTAAACATTAAATGAATTTAATAAAATTTCTAAAACATATAAAAAAATATATATTAAATTTTTAGATTTTTTAAATTTTATTAGCATTAAATGAATTTTTTTAACTCACGTAAATTTCTTCCAAAATAAAAATAAAGCATATTTTTTTTTTGTTTAACATATATCATAAACCATAAAACATCTTGAGTTTTATTTAAATCATATAATTATATTTTTAATCAAAACTTTTGTTTATTTTAGCAAATTATAATTTTGAGAAAATTGAAGAATGAGTAATTTTTCTCCATAGATATTTATACAAATAGTTTTGAATAATGACAATTAAGAAAAAAATTATTTAATTTAGTAAAATTTAGAATTTTATGCTGGGCGCTCTTGGAATAATAGTTTGTTGTGATGGGCGCTCTTGGAATAATAGTTTGTTGTGCTGGGTGCTCCTTAGATAACAGATGTTAACCTTTTTACTAACGGCGTTAACTTTTTGTTAACAGCGTTGTATTGGGCGCTCCTTTTTAAAAGTTTGTTGTGCTGGGCGGTCCACCGAATAGTTAATTGTGTTGGATGCTCCTGAGCCATAGTTTAATGTGCTGCACACACCTTAACCCATTAAAATATCACATTTAATTATACTGTAATCATTTTAATTTGATGAGTCAGTATTTTCTGTTAGACAAAATTAACGATGTTAACATTTAAGGACTAAAAGTATATTTTACAAACTTAAAGGACTAAAAGATTATTTGAAGCAAACATAAAAAAACTAAATATATATTTTACAAGTTTTACTTATAAATGACATAACTCCATTTGTATATATGAAATTTTGACTTGTAAATATAATTTTTAATATATTTTATGCTAGTATTTAATTTGATTACGTAAAAGGTGTGTATAATTTTTCTTTTCAAATAACATAAATAAATCACATGAACTTCCCAGGTTAGATTAATGCTATGAAGCCAATGACTCTGTAAATCTACCTCAGCAGCATGAGAGCTCTCATATAAATTGGAGGTCACGAGTTTGATTGCATTTGTAATCTCATGCTATTAGTGTCTGTCCCTTTAAATTTTTTTTTTAAAAAAATAGCACTATGCACGCTAGTTTGTTCATTAAAAAAAAAAGTTTGTTTATTTGTTTTGTTTTGGATAACATACTTTAGTTTGTGAATCACCTTTGACATTGATGATTGGGCTTTGTAGGCTAATGGTTAATATTTCACAGCCCAATATTCTTTAAGGCCCATATCCGTCGTATCAAGTATCCTTTCCGATTCTCTTTAAGCTTGGTCGTCAATCTGGGCTTTCAGAGCCTATTGGGTCCAATACAAGTCATCGTCATTAAAAAAAAAAAAAAAGGGATGGGAAGAATAGATTTATGTCATCATCCGATGTTCAAATTCTACGTGGGAGTATGCATATATTTAGAGTTTTATATAGCTTCAAACAATTTGACCAAAAAAAATATAGCTTCAAACAAAATTACTTCTAATAAAAAGTAACATTTTCCCAACAAAGAAAACTATCAAATTCCAATTATTCT
Organism: Acacia crassicarpa; assembly: GCA_034222035.1. NCBI lineage: Eukaryota > Viridiplantae > Streptophyta > Magnoliopsida > Fabales > Fabaceae > Acacia > Acacia crassicarpa. The sequence continues at coordinate 21,446,560 of JAWXYG010000012.1, forward strand.
GAATTGTTCAAGGTGATAAAGTATATAGATATTTGATAACAAAATATAAAACATATATCATTGGCTCCCTCCATGAGCATCTAATGTTAATTTTTTTTTCTTGTATTTTAGAAATTCAAAGCTTGATTAATTTCATTTATAAATGTATGCTTATTAATATCCATGTCTCCATGCTATCACCTCTTCTTTTCACCGATCATTTTTTTCCCTATCATGTTTTATCTCATCCTCTTTTTTAAATGAGAGTATTTTAGCATTACTTAATTAAATATTTCTTAACCTACAGGTCGTCATATGCTTAAACAACAACAACAAATATGAAATGAAGACAGTATGATTGTGTCAGTAATAAAGAGTAAAGAGCAAGGTAGTCAAAATCGCGCCTTAAGCACAAAAAACGCCGCTTTTACGTTTTTTTTTAGCAAAATGCGTTACGTGGTAGAAAAAACGCTCTAAAGGTAAAAACGTAAAAAGCGCTGCGAAAAAACGTAAAAGCGTAAAAACGGCGAGTTTTTGTAAAAAACACAGTTTTTACTAAAGGACTTAAGTGAAAATTTTAAAAGTTCTGGAGAGGGGACTAAAGTGAGAATTTTCAAACTATTTTGGGGCCAAACTGAAATTTCAAAAACATCTGGTCCTTTTCTGTAATTAATAAATAAAGATCATTTTACCCCTAATTACACTTAATTCAATACAAATGTTATTAACTCAACTTAGTACTTAATCATACAATAATATTCCAGAAAATGCATTAAAAATCCCAATTTAATCATGTAAAATCATATAAAAAATATGGTTTGATCAATGACAATGTTGGACATTTTGATTGATATTGCATTGATCAGTATATGTGTGTATGATAACAGTGTTGGTATCCGTACACGCAGCGGATTAAAATTTTCTACGAATCTCGTCCCGAGGATCCCTCAGATGCGTTTAAATCAAGGTTAGGGAACCTGAATCATACCTTATAGAGAACTCGGAATCATCTGGAGCCAGAGGTTTTCCTTTGATTTTAGCGAACTAGTAGCTCAAGAATCTACACAAACCCTTTGCGCATATTTTCTCATGGCGATCAAGAAAGTTCAAACTGTAGTGAATTCGTCCGCGTCTCGTTCTCTTTGAACTGGTGGGCTACCTTCTCGATCAGCAGAAGTCGACTCTTAGAATCGGCTTCCTCTATCGGTATCCACACGAACAATCTCCGAACACAGACGTGGCAGCATGCTAGCGCCTCGAACTGTGCGTCTCTCTCTTTTCCCTCTAGGGTTTCTCGTGGCTTTCTAATACGCTCGACTAAAAGTCCCGTAGGTTTTTTCTAAACCCATCGGCATATTATATTCAAAATTAATCCCCATTAATTTTGAATTTCGAATTTTAATTAAAAAATATATTAATTAAATCTATCTAATAAATTTAATCTAATGTATTTATTTAATTCAAATTAAAAGCCTTCTGATTTAATTTATCTCTATAAATTAAATCCGAGAAATGATATCTATCTATTTAATTAAATTTGAGATACAATATCTCAATTTAAATTAAATAGATAATGATATCTTTATTCGAAAATCAAATGAGATATAATATCTCTATTTGTTTTAGATATTTAATTTATCTGATAAATTAAATATAAAACAAATATCATATAATAATATTATAATCTCCATTAAATAATATTATTATATTATTTTTGAAATTAATATAAATATATATATATCCTAGATTAAATTCAGTATTCATTTAATCTCAGATTAATCTGAGATTTAATGAATCTGGACATTTTTACCCGTGTTGGATTATTCTTGTGCGACCCTGCAGGCCCATATGAGATTGGCAGTGGGTTAAGACTGTATTAGCCCACAAGTCGCAAGCGGCCTCTAGCAAGACATTGCGACTACCCAATTTACATGGGGATCGATGACACGATACTACCTATCGTACAACCATGTCACGTCCCTTTTGTCACGCGATAATTCGGTCAAGGATGAGGCATGGATAACGTCAACTTCCTTTTTTTGACCATTACTTTCTCGATTCTCGAGCAGTCTAATAAGTGAAATGGAAACTCTTTTCCATCACAGTATGGCCATACATTTCTTAAACTCACTCATCGAGGGGCCCAGTATTATCTCTCTACAAATGTGAGGGACAAATTCCATCTTGACCATTCACATTCCTCCGCATGAAAACCACTGATCTCGATCCCAGCCTTTATCATCACCCGGTCAAAGGTGACTTTTGACTAGGTCAAAGACCAGTGACTCATCATGTAGGAATCCATGATGATGTCAGGTCATAGGGCGTTGTGACGCGGTTATACATGAGATAAGCTTATGACTTAATCCATGCAGCTTTCTCATATTGGGTCGGTCCAGCACCTTGTACTCTTACAAGTGCCCATGACTTGGATTCGTATCTCCATACCTCATCAAAGTCATACTGGTCTTAACTCATCTTCGCTCCCGCGTAGATGACCGACTAGGGACATTTAGGATAATCTATAAGATATATCCTGGGATACAGTTATCACCATAAATATGGGAACGAAGTGATAACTTAATGGAGAACAATGCCTTGACCCTAGGGCATAATTTCCAACAAACAGGTACCTTACTTTTCTCAAATTTTTTTTATATACATATGCAGGTAAAAACTCCATTTTATTTTACGATTTTACGTTTTACGATTTTTCATTCTCCTTCCATTTTTAGGTAAAAACTACGCTTTCACTACCATGGTAAAGAGTCAAGCATTATTATAGAAATATTTAAGGAGCATAAGATGAGAAGAGATGCTTGGAAGAAATTGCATCATTGCATGAAATAAGTGTTGTAGCAAGTGACTTAATATATATCTTTTTCTGTGATATGATGAGACTGTCTCGGATGAAAACTATTTTCATAGATGGTCACTTTTACATGATAGAAATTGAGTATATAATTTTGGAAAAATACATTTAAGGGCCCTTTTTAGAGAAAAAAAATCCTAAAAAAGGCCCAAGATTATATGAAAATCCCAAAAAAAGCCCTTAGGCCTTTTTTGAGATTTTCAGAATCTACGTAAGTTGTTAATGGGGCTGATATAGTTGTTAACCGGGGCTGATATTGTTGTTAATGTGACTAATTTAGTTGTTAAAATATTGTTATTAATGAGACTGATTTAGTTATTAACGAGTATTGATTTTGTTGTTAATTTGGCTGATTTAATTGTTAAATTTTAATGAATTTATACCAGAAAAGGCCCTTGGACCTTTTTTGAGATTTTCAGAATCTTAGAGCCCTTTTTGAGATTTTTTCTCCAAAAAGGGCTCCCATATGGATTTTCCCGATATTTTTTTGCTGCCCAAATTATCCCTTAAAATGTTTACGTGGGAAGTACTATATTAATTAGTTGATTAGTTAAAACTGAATTGGCTTGTTAAGATGGTTGACTAAGATGTTAAGAAAAGAGATCTTATAAAGAATAATTTGTCTAAGTACTTAAGTATGTAAGGGTAAACAAGTTCATTGAAGAGTGGAACCCTCTCGTCAAGTATAAATAACTCACAAGCCAAATGGTATTGCAATTATAACATATAAATGCATATGATGTATTTAAGTGTTAAGTAGCATGCAGCATCCTGATATATTTTTCTTGTAGTATTCAATATCCTAAACTAATTTATAGTAAATCTAGCTCCCTAAAATATTTTTTAGCAGCACATAGTAATTGAAAATAATTTTTAGTACATGTACTACCCTACAATATTTTTTCTAGTTGCACTTAATATTTTAAGTTTAGGGTATTTGTTGCTAATGAGAAAGATAATTTAAGGGCAAAATATTACACTAAAAATTACTTTAACATATTGAATAATATTGGATAAATAATATTGAATGATGAATACAAAAGTAATTTAGAATACTGTAATCTTATAGTGATGATGCAACTTGAGCCTAGAATAAAAATGAAATATCCAAGGTGGCCCGGGGAATAATTGATTTGGCTGTATACTTGAATTAAAATAATAGCAAAATAGGTAGGAAATGGGAACGGAAATTACGAGTGAGGAGAAGCTGATACAGCAGTTGATTAATGTAATCCTCTCCGAATAGAAGTAGGAACAGGATGAGATTATCAGAACACATGAAATGCCTCACAAGTCACAACTAGCTAGAGGGCTAGACCATGAGTCCATGACCTCATTAGCACCCAAGCAACTTATCTGTGAAGAACCAGCTGAACTCAAGAGAGGGGGTGAATTGAGTGAAGATTAAAAACTTGAAATTTTGAAAATATTTTTGAGTTCTTCTAAATCAATAGTTAGATATCCAAATAAACATATACCGGAAATATAAGAGATAAGGGAAGAGAATATCCAAACTATGATTTATATTGGTTCGGCCTAATCGTTGACCTACATCCAGTCTCCAAGCTCCACTTGAAATTTTCAATCCACTATTCTCTTGTTTAAACGGGCACAAGAGAAGCCTATACAAATGCACAAGTTCACTTAGGCACTTGTGAAGCTGAATCTCTCACCAAGATACACCTTCCAATTAGTTACACACTTTGTACTCAAAGTTATCCTCTCATTAGGATACACGCCCCCTTACAAGTTGTAAACTGATAACCCAATCTCCAAGTCCCTCGACTTGAGATTCTTACAATGATTTAATAATCAGAAATGTTCTCTCTAGAAGAGGAGATGAATAAACACTGAAGTACAATACAAATCATTTCACTCTCTAGTGTTAACTTTATAAACATTGAGAAACAGAGTGTATGAACTATAGACGGTGAAGTAGTAAAATCATTTCATTGGCTTCGTCGATTCATTCATCAATCATCGTCACTCCTTTTGGTTTTAAGACTCTGCAATTTATAGGTTATTGTGTTTTGACCGTTGCGAGCATTCGACCGTTGAAGATCAATTGGAAGTAGCCGTTAAAGCTTATGTTGCTTTTTGCCCGTTGAGCTCTAATCCAACTTTAACCACAAAATATTTAACATTGACTTCATTAATGCTTCGTCTTGAGTGTTGTATTAATGACCGTTGGAGAAGCTTGAAGATTAATTGTTGTGACTTATGAATATAACCATTAGACAGATGAAGCTTCACTGGTCACAATCACCATTGCTGACTTCATTCTTCATAAACATTCTTTATTCCATTTGTCTTGACCGTTGAGAGATAGCATTTATTGCGTAGACGAAATATCAGAAGTTGCTTTTCTTTGATCAGAGAAGTGGTTACCGAGGATATCACCGGTTTTGGTAACATCATTTAATACTCTTCTGACACACAAATTGCTTTATGCAAATATGTTGTTAATCCATGATAAAATCATCTGAAACTCATTAGCAAACTGATTAAACGCAATTAGCAATAGTAATGAGTAATGATATATGGAAATGAAATCATATTCGATGATTTAAGATTTTATGAAGACGGTGATTATGAAAACATGAGGATCATACTCAAGCATGAATAAGTAGTGTGCTCGAGCATGCATCTAGAATTCATATTGGAAAGGTAGAAAGACATTCCATGCTCGAGCAACCAACTAGGCTTGCTCGGGCAAGCTCCTCTCAGTGAAGTTTTGAAAAATGATTTCTCTCACTGATGCTCGAGCAAGACAAGGTCCTTGCTCGGGCAAGAGACAGACACAGGTGAAGGTTTACGGGAGTTCAGTGATGCTGCTTGAGCAAGCTTTTTCTTCTCTCGAGCATGGTGCTTGAGCATGATTTTACAATCGATGCTGCTCGGGCAAACTACTACTTCTGCTTGAGCATGGTGCTCGAGCATGACATTTTCATGCTCGAGCAAGCATCATCCAAAGACTAAAAATTGAGAAGAGACTCGATGTTGCTCGAGCAAGCTTTTACCTCTACTCGAGCATGGTGCTCGAGCAAGACTTTTACTCTGCTCGGGCAAGACTCTTCAATTTGTAAATCTTCACTCTGAGTCCGATGATGCTTGGGCATTCTAATTACTCTGCTCGAGCATGCCTGAATTGAAGCATTATGCTTGGGCATTTGAAATCCTTGTGCAAACACCAAACTCTATTGACTTTTAAAACGCAATAGCATTGGCAGTACAATAGTCAATTTCCAGAGAGCGTAACGTCTTCGATATAGCTCCAATTTTGTCAAATCACCCATGCTCAGAAAGCTCTTCAAGTCTTCTTTCCAATGCAAGAAGAACCAGCTCCAAAATCATTGTATTTCGTCCATTATCATCAGATGAATGGATGTTGTTCTTGACCAACGTTTTTTGGAGCATCCTGAACTGACCGTCAACTTCAAAACATCATATCTCATTTAATTGATCTTTGTTTTTCATGATCTTGATGGTTTTGAAATGTTATGAGTATAGTTTCAAATGGCACTGGTTTCAACTCATTTGGATTTGTCGTTTGTGAGATATGCTCAAAACACTGAAGCTCGTTCTGGATTATGACGTTGATTTTTGTTGCAAATTCAAAAAATCATATCTCCTTGATCTGAACTCCTTTGGGCTTGAATTTTATATCAAAATGATGTATTGGGAGTCTAGTTTCATACAAAATTAGTTTCACTTCAATCCAATCTTTGGTTTGGGAGATATCATCAAATTATCAGAGGTCGCTTGAAACAAAGCTGAACAGAGTAGTTGAAAAACGTTGTTGCTCGAGCAAGCACAGGTCTCTTGCTCGAGCATGACCCTTTTTGTGCTCGAGCATGGCCATTTTTATGCTCAAGCATGAGCGGAATTTGTGTGTGATAGGAGCTGAAAATGTACCATGCTCGAGTATGACATTGTTGTGCTCGAGCATGACTTTAGAAATGCAATTGTAGCTTATTTTAACTCCGAATTGAGCCATTTCAACTTCCATTTAATCATGGAGACTTCTAGAATCAATCTTGGAACTTGTATAATGATATTTTCATTCCATTAATCAAGTTCTTCCATTTTCTATCTCCCATCTTGATCATTCTTCATCTTTTGATCTGGACTCATCATTCTCTGCAAGTTTTATCTTCTTCAATATTTCCTCTTCTTCTTGAACTTATCATTTTCTCCAATTTCTTCTTTCTGAAATCTCTTATCTCCTTCTTGTTCTATAATTCAATTTGGACTAATCTACATTAATTATAGTAGTTAGTCCAATATAGAAGATAAATATATTATACAAACTTTTTACTCTTAAGAATGACATCTATATAAGGCATCATCAAAACTAATCATATTCAACAATCTTCCCCTTTTTGATGATGGTAAATACTTTAAGAAAAATATGTATGAATATAAAAATATATTAAATGCAATATATTTTTCTTGCCATTCTCTCCCCCTTATTTGTCATTAGCAAAATATTGAAGTATAAAGAAGATATGCTTGGAGGTAAGTATGAAATCCAGTTAGAAATTTTCTTCTTTGAAGAATATGTCAAGAAAACAAATTTCTCTCTCTTACGTAAAAGTAGTTTCATTTTGATATGATGCAAGTTGGAATGCTTTTATGAAGACAAATTTAAGACAATTTGGAATGATTTTCAAGAGAAAACTTTCAAAAATTGACAAAACTTTATATCAAGTGACATAACACATGCCAATTTCAAAATTAACGTAAAGTGTAGAAAATTTACATGTCTAATTGAGTTATATTTTCATGGATAATATCATTATTAGTTTTTATAGTTTTAATATATTTTGGTTTCAATCCTAGTAGTTTTAAGTTATTTGTTTTAGTTCCTATAGTTTTATAAAATTTTAATCTGTGTTAAACGACTAGTTTTTATACTTTTAACGAGTTTTGGTATTTGTCCCTATACTTAAACTTAGACTAAATCTTTATGAAACTATATGGACAAAAAACTAACAATTTAAAATTATATGGACCAAAATCAGATTTCTATTTAGGGTTGGGAATAGGCCAAACACCTATCAAGCGGCTTACAACCTCGTTGTTTAGGGTCTAGTTTGGCCTGACCTATTTGTGGCAAGGTCTATTTAAAGACCTAAATGGGTAAATTGGATAAGCTAATTTTGTTAAGGCTTGGACTATAAACCTTCAGACATGATTTGTTTACACATTAAATAAATATAATTATATTTATATCATATAGACAACACAATATTTATTTATTTTTAATTCTTATATTCCAATTTTTAAGTGCACAAAATCTACTTATGGCTTTCAAGATCTATAATATGAGGTTTTTTCAAAGACCTGCATTGTAAGTAAGCCTTTAAAAAGGCTCCTTAATCAGGTCTTATGAAAAATCAGGCCCGAGTCTACAAAAAAGTTTGCATTCAGGCTTAAGTCCAGACTCTGGCCTTTTGCCCCCATTAAGGCTCAAGCCTGTTTAGCCAAAGTCTAGCTTGGTCTGGCTTATTTCCATACCTAGTTCGATCAATTTGTAAGGACCAGCAATGATATTAACTCTTCCATTAAATATAATCACCTCTTAATCGTTCCTAATCATTTACTATACCATAACACCGATTCTCATTATCTCTTCCTCTCTCTCATAATCATGCATTATCAAATTTTATGTTAATAAAAGGGTGAAGGAGCGAAATGGCCAACCGACTTTTATCCGAGGAGCAATCAACACAAAATACTTATAAATGTGTATTTCATACCAATTGACTTTTTAAAACAGAAAAGCATCACAAAATCGTTAGTTGGCCTTTAACTCCGTCAGTGGCAGATTATTTTTTGGGAAATTATCAGCTGAAAAAACAATTAAATTAAATTGGTCAAAAAACCTGGGCACAAACCAAATAAAAACGTGGCTCTAAACCTAATCTTAAACCGAAATCGTTCTCGTTCTGCAAGTGCGAAAAGGGGGAGCTTCCTCCAGGGTGAGCGTAACCCCCGATCTCGTCGACGGGTTCATCGCAGCTGGTGAAGGAGAAGTTTTCGAGAGTGTCGAAACTGGGTTCTGCAAGCGATTGAGGTTTTGTGGTTGAGGAATCTTGGACGACAAAGGCGGAGGGAAGGAGATACTCGATGGTCAGCTAGGGTTTATGTTGTTCAGGTAACCTTTGAATTTGGCAAAAATTTGTGCTCCATTGGGGTTTTGATGCAGTGGTTACTACATGATTGGAGCGACGAAGATTGCATAAAGATATTGAAGAACTGCAAGAAGGCAATAAGAGAAGATAAAGGGAAGGTGATAATAGCAGAGTTTGTCTTGAAGCCAGAGGGAAAAGGCTTGTTCGACGACCCTGGCTTCGTCTTCGATTTGCTGATGATTGCTCATTGCTCAGGTGGAAAAGAGAGGACTGAATCTGAGTGGAAGAATCTGTTGAACCAAGCTAGATTCCCTTGCTATCATATCATCCACACACACTCTTTCTTATCAATAATCGAAGCTTACCCTTTGTGATGTCGTCTTATCAGCTACCTAACCACAAGGCATCCAATGCTTTAATTTAATTGTTATTTCAGTTGATAATTTCCCGAAAAATCATTACCCACTGATGGAGTTAAAGGCCAGATGACGATTTTGTGATGCTTTTCTGTTCTAAAAAGTCAATTGGTATAAAATACACATTTGAAAGTATTTTGTGTTGATCGCTCCTCGGATAAAAGTCGGTTGGCGATTTCACTCCTTCACCCTTAATAAAATTAAGATGAATCTTTATTGATAGCAAATGATTATTTTCAAGATACAGATCAACCCACTTGAATTTAATAATGATCATCTCTCACTTAAAGGTGATTAACAACTAATTATAACTCTAAGGATTTTGGAGGGACTTCCCTCTTTAAAAAGAGACTCAAATTATTATCTCTCTTAACATAACGTGGATTTCATTATCCTACACAACCTGAACACATTAACTAGCTATAGAACCTTTATTTATAGGATCCAATCACTAATTATGATATTAACTAACAAGATACGATCTTAACCATATTCAATATTCCAACATTTTATTTTCAAAGAATTAAAAAAATTATCATTGTTACTTATTGGAATCTTTTTTTTTTTTTTTTTTTTTTTGCGTCCGCATTTGATGTCCCAAGCCAGCCACTATTCTGTTTTTAATTAAGGCAATGCCCCGCCTAACACTGCAGCGTTGCAAGTTTTGAACTCCAAACCCTCAGTTAAGTTTGGACAAACCCCTTCGAGTCGATCTAAACCTTCGATCGTTACGTATTGGAATCTTTTTAAAAAGGGGTGAATACTAATGAAAACACACAGACATCCCCTCTAAAGCTCTCCCTTTGGTCTTACATTCTGATTTCTGAACACATAATAGAAGGAAAGCATAGTCCTCAATATAAGTAATTTCCTGTATTTAGTGAATTATTCCTCGAATATTCTCTTTTCCACATTTTAATGATATAAAGTACACCCATCCTTTCTCTAATATTTAACTAACCAAATTAGTTAGTTTAAAAAATCTATTAAAATTAGTTAAGAATAATAAATAGGTAAGAAATATACCATTTTTTATAAAAAAATATGCCCGTATTTATAAGAAAGTAAATGAGAAAGGGAAATATTAAGAAAAAAATGAAAGAGAATGTGTAGGGAAAAGATGATGAGATAGAATAGAATTAATCAAAGATAAAATTAATAAAAACTCATTTAAAATATTTTCACAAATCTAAAGTGAATTTTTTTTAAAAAAAAAACAAACAAACAAACCAACTCAAAAATTTAAAACTTATAAAAAAGATCAAAGGAAGTATTTAATAATATAGTTTGTGGGGTTAATTAAAAAAAGAAAAAGAAACTTTCTTCAATTTTTAAGATAACTTTATTGTTTTAACTGATTTATTTTAATTTTAATGAGTTAAGAATAAACTTATGAAATATTACTTCCAGTCCTAATTATAAGAACACTTTTATAGTGCAATTTACATTATAAAAGTGTTTCTATAATTAAAACCAGAGGGAGTATTATCTCCAGTCCTAAATATAAGATATAATTTATAGTATAAATAAACCACTCTTTTAAATATTTTGTGGATGAATTTTGCTTGTTTACAAATATTGGTATATTCTATTCAGCCATCTCTATAGGGGAAAAAAAAAAAAAATAGTTTCACGGATTATTTTGCTAAACTCTCTCATAGGTTAGTGGGAAATTTTTATATATTTGATCCACAACCTCCTCTCCATGACTTCATCAAGAGGCCGTCGATGATGGCGCCTGGAGGATCCTAGGTTTGTTGCTCCTTTGGGTATTGCACTTACGCGAGGCAATAGACTTTCGTATTTATTGAAACAAAAAAAGAGATATCCTAGTCAACAGGAAAAAAGGGTGATGATGCAGGTCATGTGTCGATGCTTTGATCTAGACACGAAGAATATGACATTTGGATGACGGTAAGAAAAGCTTCTCTCTCTGTCTTTTTCGTGCTCACACACAAGCAGACAATCACTATCGTCATCTTAGAAAGGTTGACGTAATAAGAAGAAAAGTTTCACTCTCTCTCTTACCACGCGCTCGTCATCTTTAATCAGATATTTCGTCAAGAGAGAAATTAAAAACATATAAGTAAGGAGTTAGTCTTACTATAATGACCAACTGATTTTTATTTAATTGTTACTGACGGTAAATTCTTCTTTAGTTCTTAATATAAAATATAAGTAAGGAGTTAGTCTTAGTGTTAAATATGAAAATTATTTTTTATGTTTGTTATTTTTTAAATTACCTTTACTGAGACTCACTTTTGATAAATTTAGTTTTAAATAAGGGCAGTTTAAAAAAAGATATCATATTTATTATAATTAAATAATTTAAATATCTTCCTTAATATAATTAAATTATTTAAATGGTTCTTATATTAAGGATAAGAGGAGAAAGTTTTATGCTATTTTTTTTAAAAAAAATATTTAACTGTTAATTGGCTTGATTAAATTTTTATTGTGAATTGGATATATGATCATGAATCAATAAATATCTAGTTTTCAGATTAAAATATAATTCAATTATAGTATCAAATTAAAAACGCGTTCTCTTGTAAGTGTGTTTAATTAATTGACTATTAACAGTTGCGAGAGATGTTTATAGTATTTTCCCTGTAGTGATGCCCTACATATAGAGCTGTCAAAATGGGCTGAGCCCCGCGGGCCAGCCCATTAAGCCCTATTTTTAGCCCCATTAATTTTTGGCCCCCATATGATGGGGTTAGTTTTGGCCCTAGCCCAACATAACCCTCACTTCTCTAGGGCTATGATAGGGCCACCCGCCGGCCAAAAAAAAAAAAAACTTGAATAAGATGGATCCAGTAGCATATCACCAATTCATCCAGTTACAAGTGTTCCCTTACCAATTCGTAATGTAATTTGTTTTTTTTAGTAGCTTTGTAATCATCGTTTATAATTTTTTTTTTAAAAAAAAGACTGAGAGGTGACAAGGACTTTTGGGGATATGCAAATCGCTCAAAATGACCATTTTGCCCTTAGTTATAAATAATTTAAAACCCTCCCTCCCCGTGGTGGGTCCCACCGCCAGCCTCCCACCCGGTCACCAGCAACCACTGCGGGCCAATGTATTCTATGATTGCTTGTTAATATAGAATACATTATGACACCCATATAAAGATATATAGTTAAATTATTTTAACAATATATTATTAAATACCCATCCTCACACGAGCTTAAACTAGCTTGAGTAAAATTACACGTGAAGATCATTGTGAGTGATATGGAAAAAGAAAACGTTGGTGCTATGTTCTTGCGCTGTTCACTGTGATTTTTTTTTTTTTAATGTACAAGTATTTCTTTAAATTTAAATTTTATAGTTAAATTATTATGATTTGTGGGTTAGGTTTTTGTGCCTACATGATTTTCTTTAAAAGAATTTTTTTTGAACAATTCCATGATTTGTTTTTAATTACGGAAGCATTACGGCAAAATGAATTACCCGCGTGTTAAATATGCAAATAAAAGTCAACAAAACAATTGGCTGGAATGTAAGTCAATCAAGTTTTTTTTTAATGTACGAGTATTTCTTTGAATTTAAATTTTATAGTTAAATTATTATGATTTGTGGGTTAGGTTTTTGTGCCTACATGATTTTCTTTAAAAGAATTTTTTTTGAACAATTCCATGATTTGTTTTTAATTACGGAAGCATTACGGCAAAATGAATTACCCGCGTGTTAAATATGCAAATAAAAGTCAACAAAACAATTGGCTGGAATGTAAGTCAATCAAGTTTTTTTATAGCACATATCACCATATTTGGTAATTTGTTTGAATAGAGTTGAGAATGATATTTGTTAATCTTCCAGAATTATATTTCCATATCTGAATATGAATGAATGGATGTGTTGTAGATATAAAATGTTTTTTGGCCCGCGGGCCAGCCCTAACCCTTAGGGCTCAATTATTTTTTGGCTCGTGTGGGCTACTTAAGATGTGGGCTTTTTAGCCCTGTGGGCTTTTTGGCCCTAGCCCGCGCGGGCTAGGGCCTAACGGGCTGGGGTGGCCCGTTTTGACAGCTCTACCTACATACTTATCCAAATTGAGGTCATTAATCTCACTTTTTTTTTCTTTTGCCCGAAATTAATCTCACTTCATTATGTGCAATTAGCAAGCATATTTCTCCGGTTCCCCTGATTCATTTCTTTCTATTTGACCTAGGTTTCACTTTTTGATAAATACATTTTTTAAGATTTAAACTTATATTCCCTCATTTATATGAGTTTAAGGGCTCTTAAACATAGCTAAACACATTTAGAAACAACCCCCCTCCCCCCCTCCGGGCCCCGGGCCGCGGGGCCCGCTTGAGCCGAATAATTACCAACTAGAATTGTGTTTCAAGATAGGCTAAAAAAAAGAGAAATAAGTGACATATTCGCTAGTAAAAGCCAAGTTAACGTAGTCGCATGTTTGTTTACTTTTGATAGTGTTAGATGACTCATTCTCCACTTATACTAAAAAGAAGAATTAGCGCAGGCACCGTTTGTTTTGTTCTTGTTGTTCACAACTGGACCCTATACATACACATATATATGCATGTGTGTTTGTATATATATACATATGTATACATATGTGTATGTGAGTTGGGTTTTGAGAGTTAGTCAAGGTCAGGGCATCCTAGCTAGTATGGACATCAGTAACAGAATTTGAAGAACTCAGGATCACTTGGATGAGTGAACTTCTTACAAACTGAACTAATCTTTATTGGTATACCACGGAACTTTTTTTTATTTCATTTGAGCTGTTATTAAGGGCTGTTACCCATCCTATCTTGTTCAAAAACAAAAAACATGGAGAAGCTATATTTTTCATGGTACATAACACACACATATACGTTCTTTAGCGTTAAAGTATGAGTTAAAAAAAATAATTCATATAATTAATTAAGTTAGTAATTTATTTAAAAAAAACATATTATTTTCTCTAAAATATCAAGAACCATCTCTCTTAGGCTCTTAGCTTGATTGCACTCATTAATGTTTGTAATCAATAGAGGAAGCTAAGGAAAAATACAAATACAAGAGACAAAGAGAATTAAAATCTTTATAATTTAGAACTTAAATAAACCCTTTAATTAATTCTTATACTTAGGATGAAGTGTATGTATATCTATATATATTTCTATTCCCTAGATTTTATATACTATTTCTGATCTTAATGTGAGACCCATTTTAATAAAAAAATTGAAGGCAATGTCCCAATGAATAGGAAAAAACTGGGGAAGATGCAGGGCATGTTCAGATGCTTTTTTTTTTTTTTTTTTGATGAAATGAAGACAAATATACCATCCACACACACATATAGATTTTGGAAGAATATGATATATTAATTTATAAAAGGACAAGATACTTTACGTCTTACGTAAGAAGAAAAGCTTCAATCTCTCTCTCTCCCCCTCCCCCCTCCTTTTGTCTTTCACACACGCACAAACTCTCCCTCTCGTCATCTTTAGAAAATTGACGCAAAAAGAAAAGCTTCATTGTTGGGTGAAGCACTCATGCGTTAATTCTTATCATTCCTTACATTTTAAATCTGATTCCGGATAAGATGAAGTATTGAAACATCCCATAATATATAATTAATTAATTAATGTAAGATTAATTCATGCGCAACTTCTAGACCTTAGGTGTATATGATCCAAAAGGAGCGGGTCGGCTCTCAATGAAAAATGACGAGTCTTCAAGAGAATTGCATCTCAAAAATTACTAGTTGGAGTTAGAGACTCATCATTCAAACAAACCTTACTTACGTGCGACTCATGACTAATGGCAGACTTTCATGGAGACAATGGGAGTCAACCCCCCAACCCAAAAAAAAAAAAATGTCTAAAATATTTAATGTAAATTTGATTTTTTTTAAAATATATATTTGGCCCAAAAATGTATATATTTGTCCTAAAAATTTATACATTTGGCCCTCCTAAATATTTTTTTTTTAAAAATAGTTAATAAATATACATTTGACCCTCAAATATTTATTTAAAGTCTGTCACTACTCATGACACCTTGCTCTTAGTTAGGCCTGCCATGCCTTTTCTTTTGAAAAAAATATGTCCTCCTTTAAAGAAAATAAAGAAAAATAATTTGACTTTCAAATTGATGATATCATTAATTAGTCGGTTTTGGGTCTTGAAAAACCCGGAGAAGATTCCTTTGGGTGCTTTCATCATCAGTTTCACTTTTCTCTTATAAGTATTCATGGTACTCGCTGGTGAATTCTTCATAGAACGAGAGCTTAAATCTTTGATATTCACATTACAAAACTCTCAGTTCTTACCGTCATCGCCTTCGCCGCGCTGCAGGTAAACTCAAACATCATATCTGATCATATGGTTTTCTGCTATATATATTTTTTCTTGTGTTAACGTTCAAGCATACTCGTTCTGCTATATTCTTTACGACGGCCTCGTCACCGTTAACCATTACTCGCCGGACATCTTCGCTGCTCTGTCGTCTACGGCCACGCCAGCCTTCAATCTTCTTCATTTGCCGATTCTTTTGTTGCCCCGAAAATTATATTGTTTGTTGCTGTTTTTAGATTGTTTGTCGTTGTTGAATCCAGCATAATTTCGATCCAACCAACAGAGACGAGTGACATTTTTGGTGATAATAACAATGCAGGGATGAGTACTTCAAATGCAAAGGGAAGAAAGGTGGTGGGAGATTATGTGGGATATGGACGTACATATGTCTCTGAATCTGAGAATAGTAATAATAATAATTCATCAAAGGGATCAAACTCCTCAGAGGGCAGCATCAAATTCGTAATTGGAGACTGTCTGGGCTACGGGAGGCTCCCTCCCACTAACAAGTAACTAAGAATGCTTCTACTTTATCATTAAAAAAAAATATATAGAGAGAATTGGCGATGGAATTTCTCTCACTCCGTTTCTCAAACTAAGTGAGAATTATATGTTTGTGTGTATTATGTGTTCCATTCCTTTTGTGTCCTTAGTGTCCTGTTTCTGGTTTTGTTCTATATTATCTTCTTTGTATCAGCTGGCCAGGAGGTTGGGTTATTAATTTTTCAATCTTTTTTTCTTTACCAATGAAATATTTTGACAATTTTTCCACCTTCCTTCTCAGTGGAATTCATCATTTAATAATTGTTAAACTTGCGAGTCATGCATGTTAAATTATGATACACACACACATACACTACATCTAATCCTTCATATAGAATCCCCTTTAATTTGCAGTTCAATTTTTTTTAATTAGAGAGCAATTTTACCATTTAACCCAAAATAATAACGTGAGTTGATTATTTGGTAATGCAGGACGATGGAAAGTTCTTCATATTCGAAGGAAAAAAAGAACATAGGAGATTGCATTGGATATGGTTCTACATATGCCTCCAATCATGATAATGACAATGCCAATTCATCAAAGGGTTCAACCTCCTCAAATGTCATTGGAAAAAGCCTGGGCTATGCGTTGTGACGCAACTACTTATTTCTTCACTAATTATTACTCCCTCCGGTCCTAATTATAAGAGCTAGTTGACTTTTTTGGAGAGATTAAGGAAGCTAACTAAATTACTTTAGAGTATTTTTATTTTTATTTTTTTCTCCAAACTACTTAATTTAACTAATAAACTAATATATAATTTAAGGATACACAACATATGAAATGATTAAGTAACTTATTTAACTTCTTTAATATCTCCAAAGAAAGTCAACTATGCCTTATAATTAGGACCGGAGGTAGTATTATTATTTTATGAATGTGTGCGTGTGTGAGTGTGAAAGGGGTGGGGGGGGGGGGGTGACGTATCCCATCTCGCCTGCGTACTCTAATTGGCAATCTTTGAATAATGGCTATGATTTGTTATTTTAAAAATAGTAAAAGGTTCAGTGACGTAAAGTTGCTAGTAATAAAGTTAGACAAGAGTTGCTGACATTAAGCATCTTTCCATATGCGAGACCTTATTCTTTGGGACAATTGACCTCTTGCAAGACTCTGATTGTAATTATATTCGGGAGAACAAATAACATATAATCACATAAAAGCCTATGTTGCTTACTCCCATGTGGTACCAAGCTATTGTTAACTCATGCCGTTAAGGCTCTTAATACTCTCACTAAAGAGCCTAACAAATTACAACTTGAATTTACTACTCCATCCGATCCTTGTTATAAATATTTTTTTTATTGCGCAAAATGAATTGATGGTTAAGATTAGTTAAAGATAATAAATGTATCAAAAATGTCACATTTCTTTCAAATATATCCTTCCTGCAAAAGAATAACTTTTTCTACGCAATCATTGTTTGATCACTTACAGAGTTGTTAACAATAAATCCTTCTACAATCTGTTAAGGGGTTTTAATGGCCTGAGTTGGTAATGTCTTGATCCCACGTAAGAGTTCATATATTCAAATAAACTCATTCCATTGTCAAAATTCACGTCCTTCAATAGTGTGGAAGTATTACTATGATTTCAAAACTTCTAAGACAATATTAAACGTAAGAAAACTTTCTATATCCAACGCTCTTAAAAGAAAATTTTTAGAATAAATTTATAACTTAAAAAAAAGATTAAGTTCATGTAGATCTTTAATTCATCATATTTGATCAAACAAATGTTAAAATTAATCTAGATAATGGTTAAGTTGATATTGTTAAGATATGGAAATATTGGGACGACATTAAATCCAAAAATAACTCACATCTGTCCCTAACTTTTCTCACACATCATAAAACACAACTGATACATTGACCTCTTTTACTATAACTTGTTTGCGTTGGAAATCAAACTTTAATTTTGATTAGATATACCTAAAATTTGAGAGTTTTTTCCCATGTCGGTCAAAAAAATGTGTTTTAAAACCTTAATTATATAATATTTTTAAAACGTTGGTACACTAGAACATTATGTGTTTCCAAGATAGGTTGGAAAAAGATAAATGAGTGACGTATCCAATCCCACTAGCCGAACATACTTTCTCTTTTACAATCTTTAAATAATATGGCTATGATTTATCATTATTTTAATAAAAGGCTCAATTGTGACATAATGTAAGTAAAGAGTTTAGTGACGTATTACAAATCTATCTAAATGGGGATCACTTAATTAACTTTATTAACTTTGTTTAAGCCAATTCATTTTGCTGGAAAGTCTTAATCTGATTCCAATTTTGTTTACAAGAAACTAAGAATTAAAAGCATCCACTTGTTTCCTTTTGTTGGCCGTTTAGACAATTATATATCGCTTGCGCTATCTGCTTTGTTCATGTTCATAATTCGCAACTGGACCTTTTTGGTTTCATTTAATTTCTTACAAGTATTTGTTGATAAAAAAAAATTAAATTGTTACGAGTATTTAAGAAAAAGATGGTACACAGTATATGTGCTAATTCTAAAATATGGAGAGGTGAGATAACTAATTTACATAAATTAAAAAGTTAATTTAGTTAGTAATCTGTACAAAAATAATGTGTTGTTTTTCTTTAAATGTTAGGTTTTTTTTTTGGCTCAAATTAAAATGTTAGTATCACTCTTTAGAAACTGCCACCCTTAACTTGATTACCAATGTTAATATGTAAATAATATAAATATTTGAATAAAACAGTAAATATGAGAGGTGAAGAAAATTGAAATATTAATATTATTTAGGATTAAAATAGTTTTTATAATAATGTTTATTATTATTTAAAATAATATTGTTAATTAAAATCTAAAGTACATAGAAGGAAAAGATACATTACCTAACAAGAAAAGCTATATTTGAGCCCAAAAAAAAAAAAGAAAAGAAAAAGAAAAGCTATACACACACCCGCACACCCATTATTAATAATATTTAATACTTATGGGCTTCGATGTGGCGTGCTGATTTTATTGTCGAAACAACAAAGGTTAAGGTGTAATTTTACTAATGAACTATTAATCCAGGAGTGTTCAACACAATTAACCAAAGTTCTGAAAATCGGATCGGTCACTGAACCGGTCGAGGTATTGAGTTAAGGGTCAGTGGGTCAGATCGGAGTCAAACCGGAGTCAAACCGGTCATATAATATAAATAATAAAAGTAAATAAAGGAAAATAAATTGGGAGAAGAAATATTGGAAAACGTGAAGGGAGTGATTGACGTCTCCCTTACCTTCTCTCACTCACATCACATGGCGCGGGTCCCAATCTTCCTTTTCCTCAACAACTCCCCACCACAAATTTTCAGATCCACCTTTATGGCCTTATCTCCATTATCACGTTTCTCTTTCTTCTGCAGAAGGCTTCCCAGCTCCCTCCTCATTCCCTCCTCATTTTTGAATCACTTTCTCTCTTTCTCTGAGAGGTGGGAAACGATTCTCACTGGTAAATGAGTGAGAGAGTGCCTCAGAAAGACAGAACCATGACCTTCTCTTTCTTCAACAGCATCATGACCAGATCTATCTTTGTTACCGTTATGAAATTGCTACCATTTTCTCCCTCCTTACCTCAAATCGTCTGCCTGGTTAGTTTCTTCGGCATTAGCATTCTCCACTCCCTTTCTTCTCCTTCAGATCTCCAAATAGGTGGCTTTTCAGATCTCTCTCTTTCTTCTCCCTTCTCTTTTCTCGCCGTTGGAGTTTCAGTTCAGGCGACCTTTTTTTTTTTTTCAAACGACTTTGGCTCGGTCAACTCGGCCGGTTTAGGCCGAGTTGATCGAGTTGACTCCGGGTCAACTCCGACCCCGGTTCTATCCTTAACTCGGACCGGTTTTCCGGCCGGTTCTCCGGTTTCCGGTCCAAACCGGCCGGTCCGGTCCGGGTTTCAGAACTATGCAATTAATTATTAAGTGGACTAAAAATACCAAAAAAAGTTTTACTCAGGAGCGTCCAACACAACGCCGTTAAATAAAAGTTAACGTCCATTATCTAACGTGCAAATTGGTCAACGAATTTTTACCCCAGGAGCGCCTGGCACAAAATTCTAAATTTTACTAAATTAAATATGTTTTTTTTCAATTGTTATTATTCAAAACTACTTGTATAGATATCTATGGTCTATGGATAATAAAAATTACTTATTCTTTAATTTTGTCAAAACTATAATTTTCTAAAACAAACAAAATTTTTAATTAAAAATATAATTATATGATTTAAATAAAACTCAAGGTGTTTTATAGTTTATTGTATATGTTAAACAAAAAAATTATATGATTTATTTTTATTTTAGAAGAAATTTATGTGATTTAAAAAATTCATTTAGTGTTAATAAAATTTTCGTATGCCAAGTTGCTCCTTAAACCATTAAAATTACTCCTTAACCTATTATTAAATTGTTATTCATCAAGCCTCTTAAGTTATTTTTTTTTTCTTTAACAAGTCACAAATAATTAATAGATCTTTTAATTAACAAATATATCATCAAGTTGCCGGCTTTATATTATTAAGTATCAATATTGATATCCATTAAAAATAAATCATATATATATATATATATATATATATATATATATATATATTGTTTAACATATAAATTAAACTATAAAACACCTTGAGTTTTATTTAAATCATATAATTAAATTTTTAATTAAAAATTTGGGTAAAGGAGCTCAGCACCACAAAGTTTTTTTTGGGAGCAAAAATACACGGGTTCACATTAGGTGCTATTCCCTTATATGCTTCTTAGGTGCTATTCTTTCTAATTAGAGGGATTAGGCATTTTTTTTATATTCTATTTATTTAGATTAGATTATATGCTACATTTTAAAATTTTTTTTGCATCCAATATGTCAAATTAATTAATTTTCAGGATATTGGGGTTACAGAAAAATATTTATGAATGCAAGACTGGAATTTAATTAATTTGTGATATTGGGTGCAAAAAAAAATTTAGAATTCAGCATATAATCTAATCTAAATAAAAAGAATATATAAAAAATTAAAAAAATTAAAAAAATGTCTAATCCCTCTAATTAGAGGGAATAGCACCTAAGAAGCACATAAGAGAATAGTACCTAAAAATACACACGAAGTTACGTTTTAGGAGCGGCCAGCACCACGGCCGTTAGTTGACAATGCTGACGTGGCGCTGACAAGATGATTTGGACGCTGACGTGGAATAAAAAATTCAAAAAATTAGGAAAATTTTCAGAAAATTTAAAAAATTAGGAAAAATTCAAAAATTAGGAAAAAATAAAAATAATTAGAAAAAAAATTAGAAAATTTTAAAATAATTAGGAAAAAAATTCAAAAAATTAGGAAAAAATTTAAATAATAAGAAAAATCCAAAAAATTAGGAAAAAAAATTAAAATAATAAAATAATAAAAAAATTAGGAAATTTTAAAATAATTAGGGAAAAAATCCAAATAATTAGAAAAAAAAATTTAAAATATATATATATATATATATATATATATATATATATATATATATATATATATATATATATATATATATATATGAAACCGAAACAATGCTTACTGTCATGGTTCCATCAATCTAAATTTGTTTTAAAATTTTCTAATTTGTTTTAAATTCTAGTCATCATATATATATATAAGCATATAACGCTGAGGGTAAAGAGCAAGAAAAAAAAGAAAGAAAAAGAAAAAAAAAACTTGAGACATATGCATATTTCTGATAACTATGTTAAGGAGCATTGGAAGAGTTTGCTGTCAAGATTTTGTTTAGCTATCATGTAGTAAATACATACATATATATATATATATATAGGCGCCGCTGCAAATAGAAAAAACTTCACTGTGTGTTGCACATACTTATCTATATATATAAATACATATTGATATAGGGAACCTACTTATATATATATGAAACCGAAACAATGCTTACTGTCATGGTTCCATCAATCTAAATTTGTTTTAAAATTTTCTAATTTTTTTCCTAATTAGTTTAAAATTTTCTAATTTTTTTTTGTAACTACTTTAATTTTTTCCTAATTTTTGGAATTTTTCCGAATTTTTTCTAATTATTTTAATTTTTTGCTAATTATTTTAATTTTTTATTAATTTTTTTGAATTTTTTTTAATTATTTTATAATTTTTTTAATAATTTTTTTTTTATTTTTTTCTAATTATTTGAATTTTTTCCTAATTATTTTAATTTTTTGAAATTGTTTTTCTAATTATTTTAAGAGTAAATACCCTATTTGGTACCTGGAAAAAAAAAACACAAACCCCATTTTGATCCCTCAAACAACGAAACCATTTTTTAGTCCCTGAAAAGGATGAATTTCCAAAAAAAAAAAGGACCCCATTTTGGTTCCTCGAAAATTTCCAAAAACCCCTTTTTAGTCCATAAAAATGTCTCATTTTAGTCCCTGGGGACTAAATTAATTTTCCCTAATTTTTTAAATTTTCCCTAATTTTTTGAATTTTTTATTCCACGTCAGTGTCCAAATCATCTTGTCATTGCCACGTCATTGCCACGTAAGCATTCCATCGAAGTTGACGGTCAACTAACGGCCGTGGTGCTGAACGCTTCCAAAACGTAACTTCGTGTGTACTTTTGTTCCAAAAAAAACTTCGTTGTGTTGGGCGCTCATTGGGGCAAACTTCGTGGTTCTGAGCGCTCCTTTACCCTAAAAGTTTTGTTTATTTTAGCAAATTATAATTTTGACAAAATTGAAGAATGAGTAATTTTTGTCCATAGATATTTATACAAGTAGTTTTGAATAATGACAATTGAGAAAAAACTTATTTAATTTAGTAAAATTTAGAATTTTGTGCTAGACGCTCCTAGGATAAAAGTTTGTTGGCCAATTTGCACCTTAAATAACGCACGTTAACTTTTGTCTAACGGCGTTGTGATGGACACTCCTGAGTAAAAATTTTTTTGATATTTTTGGTCTATTTAATAGTTAATTGCGTTAGATGCTCCTAAACCGATAGTTTATTGGTAAAATTGCACCTTAACCCAAACAACAATTTTCTAAACAAAAACATGTCTTTTAAATAAGTCCAATTTAATTTGGGCCTAACTAACTAAGCCCAATATTCCCTTTAGAAGAAGAGCCACATTAATGATTGGGGAGAGATACCTATAGCCTCTGCTCGCTTGCGGCGTTTAGCAAGAATGTTTTGTTAAAACTATCCGTGACGTTAAACTTATCTTCATTTTGATTTTGATTTTGGTCGTTTGAGTTTTAAATCATATTTATCCTATTTAAAACGTAGGTCTTATAATTGAGGAATTTTTTTTTATCCCCATTCATTCGCATGTTTAAAATACTTGAGCTTTCCTCTTTAAATATAATTCAAAGTTTCAAGCCCGGAATTTTCCTGTAATTAATTTAAAATAATACGAGTAACAAAATAGGTGGTAAGTGGAAACAGAAGACTGAAAAAGTTGGTGACTGATCGTGAGGAGAACCTGTAGTTAGTTGGAAGAGGTGCCCCCTATATGCGCAGTATGGGAAACAGATTTAGAGCTCGTTTTGGACCGTCCAGATTTGAATCTGGACGGTCTAAATCTGATTTTTTTTACTTTTGTATTTTTTATCAAAAATAATTTTAATTGGTAGAGAATCTAAAATAAAGATAATCTTTCAACTAACATTTTTTGAAAAAATGATTTTTTTATATAGAAAAAAAATAAAAACAAAAATAAAAAAAATCAAATCTGGACCGTCCAGATCAAATCTGGACGGTCCAGAGCTCGTCCGTAGGACGAGCTTTGAAACACGGTCCGCGCAGTATGTGTGTAGGTACAGGGACCGATCTTTTAAAGGACAATGAGCTCAAAGAAAAAAAAAAACAAGTTTAGATTTTTTTAATTTAATATAATGTAAAAATAGTATGTTCTTATATATTAGATTTGTTAAAATATTTTTATTATATATTTAGCCGCCAAATATTTCTTCCAAAGTCTACTACTATATACGTATATATGTATGAATATGTGTGCGTATCATCTCTACACAAATATCCTTTTCTGCTACAATTTCTTCTGTTACATAATCAAGCTAGTTCTTAAGTATTCTTTTTTCATTAAAATAAATAACATAATTATAAAATATTCATTAAAAAAAATATGAAAAAGATCTGAAATAGCTTCTTATTAATACTCTTAATCCTAATTATAAGACAATATTTGAAAATTAACATTAGTCATAATTGTAGGAAAAATTCCAATTTTTGTGAATCTCTTATCAAAATACCCCTATTGATACTCTATCAATAATAATTAAACATAATAATAAATTAATAATGTACCTATATATTCTACAAAATGAGTAATGCTTGCAACTCATTAATGTCCCATACACATTAATTCTACTATTTTTTTAATAAAATAATTTTGAGTAATTTTTGTCATATTTAATAATTTCATCACTATTAAATTACATTTCTAACCTCCAAGAGTAGACTAGATGTTGTTGAGGGAGCTTAGGACACCGGACTGTGTGAGAGCTTAGAGGAGTTATATGTGAGGTAAGAGAGGTTTGACAAAAAAAAGAGAACAGAATAAGAATAACTGGATGCCATTTTAAATTTTAAATAATTTCATCACTATTAAATTACATTTCCAACCTTTCACCCAAAAAAAAAAAAAATTACATTTCCAACCTTCAAGAGTAGACTAGATGTTGTTGAAGGAGCTCAGAACACTGGACTGTGTGAGAGTTTAGAGGAGTTGTATGTGAGGTAAGAGAGGTCCGACAAAAAACAGAGAACAGAGTAACTGGATGCCATTTTAAATTTTAAATAATGGTATTTTAGAAAAAATATATATTAAATGAAATAATTTAAATATTATCCTTAATCTCTTCAAAATCAAGTAAATATGTTTTGAAAGGAGGGAGTAATATATATGAAATACCTCCTTATAGTTAAGTCGATGTAAGCTGGAAAAAAAAGTAGGTGCCGATGAGAGAATATATTAGATAAAATCTATAAATAATTTTGTTACGGACCTACATAACGGCCCAATACTAGTAGGGCTCAACCGAGGATATGCCTAGATATCATTATACACCAATAATATAGGTATATCTTATATTATAGGGAGATCATACACAGGGATAAGATAGGAGTATCCGCTCAAAGATATTCGTGTGCCAAATCACGCAAACCGAGATCTCCTCCCTAGTAAATTCTATAAATATAGAGGTTAACCACCAAGGTGCACACATTCTAACTCATTACCTTTACTTTCTACCACACAGAGCACACACACCACCCCTCTGGCTAACGCCACCCAGTGTTGCGAACTATGTGGACTTTGATCCCTTCATCGGGTACGTAGGCTCTAGGCTTGACACCTAGTCAAGTTCAATCAGTCCTGTTCCCTGAACAGAACATTGGCACCGATTGTGGAGAGCATTAAATTTCAATCCCCGTGACCACCGATGGCAAACACTAGAAGTAGTAGCAAGAATCCCCAGCCTAACCATTCACAGGCTGAGGTAGGCCACCAACCAAGCCAACATCGCGTTCAGAGTCAACCACTGCGTGAAAACACTCCGGAGGGCCACGTTTCTGACACGGCGTCCTCCCCTCCCGTCACCGATGAACCGCATAAGGAAACAACAGAGGACATTCCGACTTCAGACGCCGACGTCCGTACTTTGCGAAAGACGCAAGAGTCGATGCTCCAAAGATTTGAGAACAAGGAAAAGCGGGATTACCTCCAATGCCAAGAAGATCTCAGAGTTATTGAACAAATGATGGACGATCGGTACAAAAAGCTCGAGAAATTGTTTCAAAGCAGAAACCAGCAGGATTCTCGTAAAAGAAAGGAAAAAGTAATCTCCGACAGCAGTAGTAGTCTGTCTCGCAGCCCTGAATTAAAATCAAATCGTCGAAACCCCAGCAAGACGAAGGGAAGGACGAGTACTGGGTGAGAGCGCAAATCAGCCTCGGCTTTAAAAGAATTACGATTGTCCCAGATTGCGGACGAGGAAGATCGAGATACAGAGGATGACCGGGATGTTGATGAAGACCGATATCGAGAGAAACTGCCCCGGTCACATGAGTCTCCTAGAGAATACAGAATGAAATACTTAACAGGATCGGGCAGAACCCCATTCTCAAGAGACACCGCCACGGCACCCTATCCGAAGAATTTCGATCTGGCCGATCTCCCAAAGTACGATGGGATTCAGGATCCACATAGTCACCTCGAGGCGTTTGAGATGCTCATGTGGGTTCGGTCAATCGAGGGCTCGGCCATAATGCGGCTTTTCTCAGCAACGTTGACCGGACCGGCACAGAAGTGGTTCAATTCCTTGCCAAATAATTGCATAAGCAATTTTGAGGACCTCGGCCGCAAATTTGAATTAAACTTTGCAACCAACAAAAAACACTCGAAGTCTCAGTTCAATTTGAGCAGAATAAGGCAAAAGAAGGGAGAGACACTACAAAAGTACCTAGACCGGTTCAAGGATGAAGCATTGGAAGTACGCTCGCTCCCTGAAGAGGTCCACGTGCATTGCCTTGTCAATGGCTTGGATCCATCGTCGAGATTGGCCAAAAATGTGTGTAAGAACCGAGTCTACACCCTAACCGAGTTTTATACTCGAGCAAAGCAGTATCTGGACGTAGAGCAAATGGAAATTGCTAATGCCATTGAGCCCGAGACAAGGAAGAACACCTCCCTGGACGACAAAGACCCCACCAACAAACGGAAGGAGGATTCTCGAAAGCGCAACCAAGATAACCGACCTCGAGGGGAAAGATCAGAAGGAAGGACGAAGTATGATAGTTACACTCCCCTCAACGTATCTCGGGCGTAGCTTTGGAAGGAAGTGGCCCAGACTGAGATGAGGAGGGTCGGAAAGCTGAGATCTCTCCGAGATCGACGCAGAACAGACCAGTCAAAGTTTTGTGCGTTTCATGATGGACCGGGGCACACTACCGGACGAGTGTTACGAACTCCGGGATGCCATAGAGAAGTTCGTAAGAGAGGGGAAGTTGTGCCAGTACGTGATTAAAACTCAAGGACGGAGTAATGGCAGACACTCTCAGAATAGCCGAAGCCGTAGCCCGGCCACGGAACTGAGGAAAGAGGACAAAAGGCGAAAGTCGAATTCCGAGGACAAATTCCCAGAGGCCGAATTCCATTGCAACATTGTGAGCGGAGGGTTCGGCGGTGGCAGAGATACGGTAAGCCAACGTAAGAAGTACTTGAGGGAAATCCTTTCGGTGAGAGACCTCCCGAGATTCAAGGACGACCCGGCAAAACCGACACCACCGCCGTTAGTATTTACCCGCGAAGAGCTAAATGACGTAGTATCGGGACACCAGGATGGATTGGTTATCAATGTAACCTTAGTAAACTGCCGGGTCAAAAGAATCTTCGTGGATGCGGGGAGCTTGACCAATATCATTAGCAGGGATGCTTATAAGAGGATGCATATGGACATGGAAGACTTGAAGCCATGCAAAACAACCCTTATAGGGTTCAATGGTGAACGTTCCTTTCCCAAAGGCTACATTGACCTCCGAATGACTTTAGGGACAAAGGAGACATTTAAATCAGAGCGGGTAAGATTCGTAGTCGCCGATTTTCGTTCCCCCTACAATGTTATATTGGGTAGACCGACCATCCACAATTGGGACATGGCAGTATCTACGAAGCATCATAAACTCGAGATGGTCAACAATAAGAACCAAATAGTAGTGGTGTCCGGGGACCAAAAAGAGTCCCGACAATGTTACTTTGAGACCCTTTGAGTCGGGGATGAAGGACCCTCATCTCCACCTCGGCTCAACAAAAGAGAAACTTCAATCGACACCGAGAAAGACAACGAGCCCCGGCGACCAGTAAATATGGTAGAGCTCGACCTCAAGGAGCCCGATGTCCCACGCCCAGAGCCAAAACCACCAAAATTGGCGGGGTGATGAATACCGACCTGAAGACCTGATTGATTAGCTTCCTGAAGCAGAACCAAGATGTTTTCGCATGGACATCTTTCGAGATACCAGGAATCGACCCACGTTTCTGTTGTCACCAACTGGCCATTCGACAGGGGTCTATGCCGGTGGCACAGAGAAAGAGAAACATCGCAGCCGATAGGAAGAAGGCCCTTGAGGATCATGTTGTCGAGCTCTTGGCGGCCGGTTTCATAAGAGAAGTTCAGTACACCATGTGGCTTTCCAACGTGGTTATGGTATTAAAACCGAATGGCAAATGGAGGGTGTGCACGAATTACACCAATTTGAATAAGGCATGCCCAAAAGACTCCTACCCGATGCCGAATATCGATCAGTTGGTAGACAACTCGGCCGGATTTCAACTTCTATCTTTTATGGATGCCTACTCTAGCTACAATCAAATAGCCATGCATCCGAACGACCAAGAGAAGACCGCATTCATGACCAACAAAGCTAATTACTGCTACAATGTAATGCCTTTTGGATTGAAGAACGTTGGAGCCACCTACCAGCGAATGATGAACAGAGTGTTTGAAGACCAGATCGGATGTAACATAGAGGTGTATATTGATGACATGATAGTAAAGTCAAAGCGTCCAGAAGACCACATCTATGACCTGGAACAAACATTTGAGAAACTAAGAAAGCATCAAATTAGGCTAAACCCGGCCAAATGTGTGTTTGGAGTCCCGGCCGGGAAGTTCCTCAACTTTATGCTGACAAACCACGGAATTGAGGCGAATCTTGATAAATGCAGAGCCATATTAGACATGCAAGCGCCGAGGATGAAGAAAGAGGTTCAGCAGTTAACGGGCCGACTAGCCGCCCTGACCAGATTTTTACCAAGATCGGCAGAGAAAGCGTTGCCTTTCTTCAAATTGCTGAAAAAGGAAACGCAGGGAGGCTGGAACTCGAATTGCGAGGTCGCGTTTAAAGAGGTGAAGCGATGCTTGTCAACACCACCGGTTCTAACCAAGCTGGAGCTTGGTGAAACGTTATTCCTATACTTGTCAGTGGGAAAGGAGGTGGTAAGCGCCGCCTTGGTGAGAGAAACCAAGGCCGGACAGACGCTGATCTACTTCGTAAGTAAGGCGCTAAAAGCTCCGAACATCGGTACCAGAAGCTCGAGAAAGTAGCATTCACCTTGCTAACCACGGCAAGAAGACTACGACCATATTTTCAAGCACATCGGATAATCGTCTGAACAAGTCAGCCGATCCTCCAAGTGCTACACAAGCCAGATCTTGCCGGAAGAATGACCAGTTGTGCAATCGAGTTGTCCCCGTTTGACATTATTTTTGAAGCCCGACACGCCATTAAATCACAAGCATTGGAGGACTTTGTTAGAGAGCTCACCCCGGGAGAATTAACTGTTGTCGGTCAAGGCGAAATGTGGAAAGTATATGTTGGTGGCTCCTCCAATGCAAAAGGAAGCAAAGTAGGGGTAATCGTCGAAAGCCCGGAGGGGATAGTTGTGGAGCATTCCCTTCAGTTGAATTTTTCGACCTCGAACAACCAGGCCGAGTACGAATCTCTCCTGGCCGAACTTCTCCAAGCCAAGGAAAATGGGGCATTACGGGTCAAGGTTTTCACCGACTCGTAACTCGTCGCCTCACAAATTGACGGCAGCTACCAAGCAAAAGGCTCGCTGTTGGCTAAGTATTTGAACAAGGCCAAAGAACTTATGGCCAACTTTGAGGAAGTAATTGTCACCCACATCCCAAGAGAAGAAAACATCAGAGCCGTCATCCTCTCTAAATTGGCAAGTACAAAAGGTGCGGGCAGCCATAGAACCGTGGTCCAACAAAATCTTACCGAGTCGAGCTACATAATGATTATCTCGGCAGTAGCAGATTGGAGGAAACCAATCGAAGATTAATTGGAATGAGGCATCATCCCGACGAATTCCACTGTGGCAAAGAAGTTGATCCGAGAGTCCGCAATCTACACCATGGTCGATGATCAACTCTACAGAAAAGGATTGCACTCTCTGATGATGCGGTGCCTGGGCACATCCGAGACCAAGTATGTGTTGGCCGAGATACATGAAGGCATCAACGGCCATCACATAGGAGGCAAAGCACTCGCCAGGAAAGCATTGCGGGCTAGCTACTACTGGCCAACCATGGCGGCAGACGCTAAAGAAGCCGTTAGGCGATCCGATGGTTGTCAGAAACACGCCAGAATTATTTGGCCCCCACCGACAGAGTTGAAAGGCATTTCAGCTCCCTAGACAATTCAGGTGGCTTATCGTAGCAGTAGATTATTTCACTAAGTGGATCGAAGCCGAGCCCTTAATGACAATTACCTTGACCCACATAATGAGGTTTTTCCGTCATAACATTGTTTCTCGCTTTGGAATACGGCCAAAATTGTGACAGACAACAGGATGCAGTTTATGGACCATAGATTCCAGACCATGATGTCTAACCTAGACATTAAGCAGCACTTCGCCTCGGTCGAGCATCCGCAGTTTAACGAACAGGTCGGGGTAGCCAACGAAATCATCCTAGATGACTTGAAGAAACGGATGCAAGAGGCGGAATCTAATTGGGTCGAACAACTTTACAGTGTCTTGTGGGGCTACAGGACAAGAGTGCAGACTTTAACCCAGGAAACCCCTTTCCGACTAACCTATGGGTCCAAGGCGGTGATTCCGGTCGAGATAGGACAACCATCGTGGAGGAAAATCAAAGCCCGACAAGGGGGACAAGCATCAAACGACGATGCCTTGAGGACGGATTTGGACCTAATCGACGAGGTCCGAGTAGCGGCCCACTGTCGAGAAGTAGCCACCAAGCAGCTTCTCACGGCAAAGAATAATCGGAAGGTCCGGCTCCGTTCCTTCAACCGGGGTAACCTCGTACTCCGACGCGCCGACATCGGCAATAAGAACGCTCGAGATGGCAAGTTGGCCATGAATTGGGAAGCTCCCTACCGGGTTAAAGAGAAACTGGACGACAGAGCCTATATACTCGAAACCTTGGCTAGGAAACCTGTGAAGAGAACTTGGAACGCCAACAAGCTAAGGATCTATCACAGCTAGATCTCGGCCCTAGACACCCCTATCTGGAGCCCGGTTATCTTTTAAATATCAGCATTTTAGAATCCATGTTTTTAAGATTTTACTAAATTGTTTGTTAGCTCTTTAGAGCATTTTTTTTTTAATGAAGGAGTCCTCAATGGAGATTCGCACATGTACACTATTGATCGCTTAAGCATTATACCGAGGCCTCAAAGCCTGGTCATGAACACTACACTGGCCTAAACTCGGTTACAAATACAACACATCTAAATGAATAGACACCAGGGCTAACCAGCCCAAGTCAAAAGCTCGGCGAAATTGCCATTTAGTGGCCTTTGCGGAATTGATGCGTCAACGCTCGCCCCGATTTAAGCACCCAAATCATCATTCCGGCCCTGATCAGGCCAAAATGTTTAAGTTTTGTGTTTCAGACACCATGGCTAAACATGTGATGATTCTCCCTTATCTCGGTTACAATTTACAATCCCGGCCAATGGCTCTGGAACACGATAGCGCGGTTAAGTTAACACCCCACGCGGTAGACCTGCACACATTCACGGCCAATGAATTCCTAACTACGTTTAGAATTCTAAGAGTAATACGACAATTAATTGATAAAATCGAAATCATAAGTTGTCAACCAAAAGTATATACAACCGGCACATACGCCACAAATATTCAAAAGGGCACAGACACCCGAAGCAAAAACCAAAGTATAGCTAATAAGCTCCAACTCTTAACTCGAAGGAGCAACCTCGGAGGATCCCTTCTTGGCCCCGTCGCACGCCTTCGGCACCTCCTTGGCAACTCGCTCCTCGTCACCGCCACGCCCCTCAAGATCTTCTACTTTAGTGGACTCGACATCATGGGAGACAGGAGCCGACACGAACACCCCGTCTTGCACGTAGGCACGGTAATCATATCCATCGAGGTTCAAGGACACCGAAGGGTTCAAAAACTGGATTTGCGCCAGAGACATCTTAAAGCAATCTGAGGCCGTCTGCTTAAGCGCTTCGAGGCTATCCAGGTGAGCTTGTTGTTCAGCAGCAAGAGCCTCTTTGGTCGAGCCCAACTCGATGGCCAGATCATAACTGAGCTACAAATTCACCTTATAAAAGCAAAAGGAGAGAAAGCAAATACCAGGAGTAATAAAGGCTGGAGGTGTTCGAAGAAGAGAATGGGGCTAGTGGAAGAAATGACGGTTGTCGAGGGACGATGAACTGTGGAACTGGAGAGAAAATGCAGAACTCCTTCGTTTGAGAGAAATGGAGGGAAATACAAATCAAGAGATGAATAAAACACTTGTAAACGGCGCAGCAACAAAGCATCAAGGTTAAAGAAGTAATTTTGCCCTAACCGCAGACGTGATACACATCAGGCATTAAATGCGCACGAAAATCGATAAGTGGTTGGACGTGCCGATTACAGACCCTCTCTAATCAGGGTGAGCCAGGTTGAGAGTAGCAATGATGGCACATCCGAGGTCATCCTCAACACCTCGGACCGACGCGACTCAAGACGCCACTTCGAACGGTTGAGATAGAAGCGAGGCGTGACGCCTTGGAACGACGTTAGAGATAAAACTCTACAGTGATCAGTGAGACAGGACCTCGATTCCAAGGCCACCCTCTTGACCACGGCGGGCGTAAGCCGGCTCGGTTGAAACAAAGACCTCGGACCATGGCAGAAGCCTGGGCCAAGGCACACCTCGGCAGCTCAGAGGCCCAAACTACCGGGCTGGGGGGCAACTGTTACGGATCTACATAACGGCCCAATACTAGCAGGGCCTGTAACACCCCAAATTTTCTAACAATTATAATAACATAAAATTGCAATAATTTTTATAAATAATTACTGAAATTCAAAATAACCAAATTTGGGAAGTGTTACCACCGCACTTGTATTGGGACAAGTGCAAGGCTACCTTATTACATTGATGTAAATCCAAACTTAAATATTCAAAGCATAAAGTAAAATAAAACTAGCTAGAGTTAGCCGACTATTCTTCCTCACTTCTCACTGCTAGCCCCAGCTTTGAAAACCTGTTTCACTGAAATTCTGCTCCCCCGAAGGATCGTCGCAGCCCAGAATACAAACATCAGCAAAACCTAGTAATCCTAATAAACAAAGATAATATAGAAATAATAATAATAATAATAATAATAATAATAATAATAAAATATTTACATGATGACAAAAAAAATATCATATACATATATATAATCTAAAATATCAACTTTAATACTCATCATATCTATATATTCTCATCAAATCAAATATTATTCATTATCTTTATTAAATTCATATAGACCCGGAAACCTACCAGTCTATTTAGTTTAGTGGGAAGAGAACCATGGTAGACCCAGAAATCTGCCAGTCTACCTTATGACCCAGAAACCTGCCAGTCACAAATCATCAAATATCAAATTGGCCATAAAACATTTCGTCTTAATGTGCACACATCTTCCCAAAGTTGCTACTAGTATCTTGAGTTACCTTGCCAGATACCACTTTAAGAAGAACGGATATAATCAGTTCACATCAAATAATATATCAAAGGCATAAAGCCCAAAGGTTGTGTTCATCACTTTAGGAGATACCATCCCAAAGCTATCATCCCACAATTTAAATTATTTTAAATACACTCACATAACAAATGGATTTCTCAATAAAGAAATAAATAAATAAATATATATATATAGGTAGGTATGTATGTATGTATGCATATGAAAGCATTTATAAATTTCAATCACAAAAATCGAGGCACCGAAAGTGTATATGTATATTCAATGACAAAAGGGTTTTAAAAAAATTAAACGCAAATCAAGAAGGAGAAATATATGTATACAAGGGGTGAAGCGTTTTGCTTTTATAAAGTGATTCACGCTAACCAAAAGGAAAACATATATATACATATACAAATGCAGGAACACATTTAAGCGTTTTTTTTTCCACAAAGATCGAGGTCGACATGTAACAATTAACTCCTATTGTTCTGGGGATTAGGATTACATATAATATATTTTATATATGACAATCCTATCAAAACTTATATAAAACTAACCTAAGACTAATGGGAATTAGAATTAGCAAAATAGGATGTAGAGAAAAAGAAGAAGCACGAGATGCAAGGTTGTTCTGGGGATGAGGATTACCTGGTCTCCATTTTTGCTAGCCTCTTAGAAGAATAGAGGAAATAGTAGAAGAGAAGATGAATATTCAGGGTTAGGCTAGACCTCTATTTATAACTTAAAATTAGGGTTTAGCTTTGAACTTTTTTACTCTTGTCAACTCATTAATAGGGTATATTAAATTAAATCAATCAACATGATGTGAATTTAATATGATAGGGTATATTAAATTTAATCAATCAATCATAGTGTGAATTTAATATGATATGGTATATTAAATTCAATCAATCAATCATGGTATGAATTAAGGTGACTTGGTTGACAAGCAGTGAACTTATTACCTACCCTCTTTCTTAGTGCATAAGCAGAAAATTCCTAAGGCAATTAGGGTTATGAGTATTTAGCCCACCAAGGTTATATAAAATAAAATAAATGGGTTATTTCTATTAATAAAAATCTGGGGTATTATAGGGCCCAACCGAGTATATGTCTAGATATCATTATACACCAATAATATAGGTATATCCTATATTATAGGGAGATCATACAGAGCGATAAGATAGGAGTATCCGCTCAAAGATATTTGCGTGCCAAATCACGTAGACCGAGATCTCCTCCCTGGTAAACTCTATAAATACAGAGGTTAACCACCAAGGTGCACATATTCTAACTCATCACCTTTACTTTCTGCCACACAGAGCACACACACCACCCTTCTAGCTAAAGCCACCCAGTGTTGTGAACTACGTGGACTTTGATCCCTTCATCGGGTACGTAGGCTCTAGGCTTGACACCTAGTTAAGTCCAATTAGTCCTATTTCCAGAACAGAACAAATTTATATTTATTTTATATATTTTTAAATTTAATAATTAAGATAGTAAGTAATTCTTTGATAAAATCTTCTCACATATTTTATTTTAAAGAAAAAAATCATAAAAATATATTAAAAAAGGGGAAAATGAGAAAAATAAGAAATAAAAAGAATAAAAAAGGAGATATGTGCTGCCCCTGTGGGTCCCATGCTTGAAATTGAAGGTAGAGGTAATTGGAACCAGTTACTGTGCTCGTCCAAAGAGAGCTCGTCCGTAGACCGTCTAGATCTGATTTTTTTACTTTTTTATTTTTTATAAAAATAATTTTAATGGGTAGAGGGCCTAAAATAAAGATAATCTCTCAATTAATATTTTTTCAAAAAATAATTTTTTTCGTATAGGAAAAAAGTAAAAACGATTTTTTTTTTCTAAGAAAAGATCTAGGCCGTCCAGATTTAGATCTGGACAGCCAGGAGCTCGTCCGTATGGACGAGCAAGGAAGCCAAATCCGAGATAATTGTAGGGGGACCGACTTAATTAGTTCTAGTATTCTCTAGAACTATCCATGTCATCTCTCTCTCATCCTCTCAACCACCTTCCCTCCTGTCCCTTCTAAGGGGCGAGAGTGTTCCTATTTGATCACTTAAGGCGGTTTAGCTTAGTGGGGGTGGAAATAGTTTTTTTTTTCAATTTAATTTTTTATAAATTTAAAATAAGATAAACATCATATTATAAATGTGATTTATGTTTGAATTGATAGTGGTAGAAGTGGTTTTTTAAAAACTAAAACTAGCTTGGATGATTATTTAAAGGGTAAAGGATTTTTCCAGTCATTGGAGATAAAGTTATCTCCAGTGACCCCAAAACTACGTTGTTTTGGATTAATGAAAGGTGCTTTCGTAATTTTGTTTATTTTTTTTATCATATAAATTTTACTGAAACACCTTCCATTAATTCATCTAAAATTACAAACACACCCTTCATTACTCTAAAACGACATAGTTTTGGGGTTACTAAAGATAACTTTATCTCTAGTGACTGGAAAAATACTTTTCCCTTATTTAAAAGACAAGTTTAGGTTATTATATATATATTGAAAATGACATGAATTTGCATAACACTGATATTCTATGGGTATAAAAAAATGATCAAGTCATTCTTACAATGAAATTTTTTATAAGAGAATTTTCCCTATTTTGCCTCAAATTTATTGTTTAATTTTTTACCCTTTGGATACCTTTATAAATATCAAATTATTGGGCTTATCTCTTCTTATAGTTATCGTGCGCCTAAAGCCACCAATTTCTCGCTCCATCTTTTGTTTCCTTCACCGTGATTTTTCTCTTTCCCACCGCAAGGAGCATCACATTGTGCTATTATTGGTCGGGAGGTTGGCTTATTAGATTTTTAAAACCAAATAAATATTTTGAGAATTTTTATTACCAGCTTCTCTACGAGTAGTTCACATTGTATATGGTTCAACATATACCACCTTATACCTAAATGTTAGTTGGGAAAAAATTTTGGTTTAAAATATAAGTCACTTATAAAATTATTAATAACATTTTCTCAATTTTACCCCATTGTAAAACGAGACAAAGAAGAGAGATGAGTGAAAATTAGTATTTATAAAGTAAAGAGGGATAACAAATTCAATAAAAACAAATGTAAAACATTTTTTCAATTTAATTCATTCTTTCGCATGTGAAAACGGGATACAAATGAGTTATATTTAAGTGTAGAGTGATACATGCAATGATAACATTGAATTCATCCTCCTCAAAGGGTCTCAATGCCATAGGTAAAAGCTTGGGAGGCTAAAGAACTTGTTTGGAGTGATTACTAAAGTCTTGAAAAACAACATCTTAATAGTGATTTATGATGTTTGAGGAAAATATAGAATGAGTTTTTGTGTGAATCAACTTATAATAAGCAATTACCAAAAAAAAAAAAAAACTCTACTAATTGACTCGTATTGTCATAATTATGATTCTTACTCAATTCTAGTGTTGTGAGAATTGTGCTTTGAGTTGCAATTATTTGGCACATGGCGAAGGCAAAATAATAATAATAATAATAATAATAATAATAATAATAATAATAATAATTATTATTATTATTATTATTATTATTATTTGAGATATAGCTTCTCTTTCTTGTAATTCCTTCCCTTCCTGTCCTATACTCTTCTTTTTACTTTTTTTAATATTTAGATTTGATCATTTTATAATCTCCCCTTCGTCCTCCTTGTATGCATATAAATGCTTTTTATTTTTTCCTTGGCTATCATCATCAATTGTGATCGTCTCGTGACTTTTTAACTTGTCCTGTTAAGTACACAAACCCTTTTTTTATTTTTATTATTTTTTTATTTTTATTTTTTTGGCATATGATGAGAGGGGGTTAGGGAAATAAGGGGAAAAAACCTGGTTTGAAACTCCCCTTCTTCCTTTTCTATCAATTATATCAAAATTTATGGCCAGCATAGATTTGATCCTTATAAATTTGTTATTAAAGTATCAAATAATAAAAATAAAAATAATTAACTAAATACAAATTACTCAATTTTGATACGAATAATTCAATATATAATGAAATTTAAAAAATATTTTATATAAAATTAAAACTAACTATTTCAATGTGATCTGGGGGCACGCAATGATGTGAAGGAAGGGTCGCCCAAAAAAAGCAGATAACAGAAAGCCCATGAAGTCAAATACGACATGATATGGCGGAAGGGTTGAAGATCCTCTCTTTTTGTTTTCCTTTTTCTTTGAATCATAGGGGAGCACAATGACTGGAACAAATTTTGGAATACTATTTCAATAAATGGGGGCCAAGGTCAATTTATAATTATTATATGAGTTATTATAATAATATCAGTAAAAAATTGTTTTCAATTTTCAAAATTTTATTTATTTTATATAAATATCAAAATTTTAAATGTTAATCACTTTATTAAACTTATGTTAGGTGAGTAATAAATTGGGATAATCTGGTTTAAATCCATTTGAAATATTCAAATCCAAGATCAGGCTTGCACTTTTAACAAATCACTTATAAGGCCTATAAGACCATAATGCCCCTATATAATTAAAAAAAATGAAGATTTTAATGAGAAAATCTCATTTAAATTCATTTGAAATACCAAAATCAGGAATTAGGCATGCACTTTTAACAAATCCCTAATGTTGCAAAATTTACATGGAATAAATAAAAGAATAAATACCTATAATGTGTTTTTACAACTATAGATTGGTAAAAAATGTTATCTTCGATTTGCCTAGAAACAAAATCAGTTCAATTTCCAAGGTAATTATAAATTTTATCTTCTATTAAGTATGATAGATTATAAATGTTGATGGGTTTAATTTTAATAACTTAGTTCAATATATACTTGAACCAAAATGTTGCCTTTAAATTTTTTTTTAATTCTAATTATTTAATTATATACTTCTAAAGCAGTATCTCTGCGTCATGAGAATACCATATAGGTGGGATTGCTTTAAACCCATGAATAAACTATGCGGCATGAGGTTTAAAGCAATTCCTCTATATTATTTACTCAAATACAGGTTCGGTTCGATGCCATCTTAATATAGAACATGCTCCGGTGCAATACGGGTTTGGCACCTTACCTTTGATTATAGATTATTATAGAATGTCTCTGTCTTCGGCTGCTGCGGTCAATAGGGGCGTGATTTTTATAGGTCTATCAGGCTTAAATATTAAATCGTAAGAAGTTCCTAAAAAAAA
Source organism: Acacia crassicarpa (assembly GCA_034222035.1). Taxonomy (NCBI): domain Eukaryota; kingdom Viridiplantae; phylum Streptophyta; class Magnoliopsida; order Fabales; family Fabaceae; genus Acacia; species Acacia crassicarpa. The sequence continues at coordinate 21,485,522 of JAWXYG010000012.1, forward strand.
AAAAATCGTAACCAGTTCCAACCCAAATATGAAACATGGTATTTACGCAAAAATGTGATGGGAGGGGTGAGCCAAAAAGAGAGAGAGAGAGCTTATATAGTCAAGTGGTAAGGTAAGGCTATATTGTCCAAAAAAAGAAAGACTGTTTAGTCAAATATGATACATGGCATGATGTGGTGGAAGGATTGAAGATCCTTTCTTTTTGTTTTCTTTTTTCTTTGAATCAAATGGGACAATTTCAAAAACGTAGTATTAGGAATATCAACGGAGTTGGCGGTGCAACAAGTCAGAGTAAAGCGAAATAGAAAGTATGTATTAACGTTTGGACGATGAGCAACTGATAACATATGCCCAGATATATCCTGATACCCGATATATGCTGGTTACATCGAAAACTTTGAGGGAATATTCATGATACAATTATACAAACTCAAATCCTGGTCTATCTAAACGCATGGCTTGGAACCCAACACAGTTAATCAAACCTATTTGGCCAGGTCGGTGTTAGTCTGGTGGGAGTTTCCCTATCTTTCACAATGACTAATTGTTGAAACCAACTAACCAACCCTTTCTTAGTTTACGCACCAAACGATTTGAAATAACTCTATCAGATTCATGCTAGAAATTAGACCATATTAAACTTCTTCAGACTCTCGTCTCGACCGGTGCCTCTTCTCAGATCCGTCCACGTCCCCTTCTCAGATCCAGGTTCCTTTCTCGAACCTTTAGTCAGAGTTAAGATTCAATCGAATTGAATCTCAGATAATAGTTAACCTTATTTTCAAGTATAAACAACATATATGACAGATCTTCATTACATTTCAGCATCAACCATACATAACACACAGCAAATATAAAGTTACAACAATACATAGTACACAGCAAATGTAATGTTAACAGCACAACAATACATAGTACACAACAAATGTAATGTTCAAAAAGTTTTGCACTCACCAGTACCACGAATCCGCATGTCCTTAGCGCTAGGAAAACTTAACTAATGGTATTATTAAGACTATAATCCACAACAAGCTAAATGTATACAAACAGATGACTTAAGATTGAGTCTTAATCATAGTGCATGACCTAAGACCTAATCTTATCCATGACTTTATGGATCATTCCATCACATATAAACATACAAGACACATCAGAGTTAAAGTTACAGTACGCGAATGTACCTTTCACCGCATAATTACCAAAACGCCTGACTTTTGAATCCAAATCCGGACATCCCAAATATCTTATAATGTTACGATCGCATCATCTCCTTTTACACATTTTATATGATATCAAAGTAAATATCATATCACTAAGAATAAAATCCTGAAGAGTTATTTTTACCACTATTGACCTTTTTACCCCTAGTGGATTAATTATCCAATAATTACCCTTAATTTTACTTAAAAACGCATTGCTAGATATTTTGGGTAGCTTTTTCAGCAACTTTAAAAAATCATAATTAATTCTACAAATTCAAATTTGAGTGTTTCAAAAATATACATGACCCTTGATATGTATGTCCAAGGAAAAATATTTCCAAAAACTAGAACATCATGGGTCATTCCCAGTTTTATGATTTCTCATCGTTGTTCGATTTATTATTCCAGAAATAAGGCCTAACTTCAAAAATATATAACTCCTTCCAGAGCTCAAAACGTTACATATTTTATATCAATGGAAAGCTTAGATGTCTAATTTATTTGTGAAAAATTTCATAAATTTTAAAGCTCATTTGATATATAAAATAATGATCACAATATTCACTGCCACCCGGAATTTAAAACTGACAATTTTCCAAACTTTCATTATAATAATCTATTGATTCTAAAAATTATTCCCCAACATGTTTTTCACTCTATTTTGCATTTTAAAAGCAATGGAGACTTCAAAACATGAAAGGAATTTTACTCTACAATTTTTTAAATTAAACTACAATTTTTTACTAAGAACTAAAAGCTAGAACTCAAGAACTTACCTCTTGAAGTTCTTACTCCTTCTCCTTACTCCTATTTTTGCCTTGTTCTCTATCTCAATCAATTTGAATTGAGTTTTGGTGTGAAGAATGAAGAGGGGTCATGTGCTATTTTTAGGAAAATCTCAAGCCCCTTGTGGACCCCACCATGTGCAAATCTAACTCCTCTTCTTTCCTTTCAACCATTGGACCTATTTTTAGGACTTTTGTGGCCTTTGTGATGTCATCTTGATGACATAATCAAAGGTTTAGGTGTCTCTTGATGCCACATGTCCATGCCCTTTTGGTTTGTTAGTTAATCATGATCATTAGTCCTTTATTAATCAAGTTTTATGCACTTTAATCTCTTTACTTATTTTTATTGTCTTTTATCAAGTTGAAGACATATATATACTCCTAATCTTTATTTAGTGCAAACTTAATTGCCAATTAGCATTTGCTAATTTGTTCTAATTTAATTAAGTGTCTTCATAACCTTTTATTATCTCTTTTGGTTATTAGCTATTATTCTATTTGCTATTTATATCACATTTAATAGCTCTTAAATATAGTCTCATAATTAATCATTGGTTAATTAATTTCAAAGTGGAATTTGGATAAAAATAATAGATTATAATCCTTTGAGACATATATTCACTTTTGGATATTTTACTAATTATTTACTAAAATACAATGTTTATAAGAAATATGAAAATTAGAGTATTTCAATAAAATAAATAAATGGTGGGCAAGGTCGACTTTTTCTCCTCGGGTCGGTATGTTCTCAACTCTAAGGATAAAAAGGCTAACCAGAAATTATTAATGGTTGAGAGCTTAATGAATTTTGGAGCTCTTAGTTACTTTGGGTCCCGGAGTGGAAAAGCTCAGAAGCCATCGTCCACCCACGTCGCTATATGAAACAAACATGAACTATTAAATAGGAAATACTTATCTGTTAATATATAATACAAAGCACTTCAACTAATTTATTCAAGAGAAAAGTATTTTTCTATAGAGTTATCTCCAGTGTTCCTAAAACTACGTCGTTTTGAATTAATGAAAGTTGTATTTGTAATTTTAGGAGAATTAATATAAGGTGTTTCCATAATTTTATATCTTTCATTAATTCACCTAAAATTATAAACACACATTTCATTAATTCAAAACGACATAGTTCTAGGGTCACTGGAGATAACTTTATCTCCCGTAACTAAAAAGTCCTTTACCCTTCATTTAAGTCAAGAAATAATAGTGAATTCATTAAATGTGTCTTAAGTTTTTTTTTAAAAAAAACAACTTTACCCATATTAAATTAGATTTGAAATAAGAGATAACATACAAAAAGTCACATTTAATATTAACTATATGGATAAAATTAACAAATAAGCATTAAATACTTTTCAGGTGATTTATATTGTAGACCAAGATATTCTTCAAAATTGACTTATATTGTCGACTGGAGGTTGCTGTCAAGTTCTTTATATCCATTTGGTCAATTTCTCTAATAACATCTGAGCACATATCCTATTTTTCAATTATTATTATTTAACTGTAAAAGCCATATTAAAAAGACACATGATCATATTTTTTGAGAATTTGATCTAATGGAACTTGACTAAAGTGTGCTCCTTAGTAGAATATCTCTTATTCCTCGCTCTCCATTGAAGGGCAAAAGAAATAATAATAATAATAATAATAATAATAATAATAAGGGTTAAATACCATTTTTGCTCCTAAAGTACGCGCCCAGGAGCAATTTTGCCCCTTAAGTTTTCGGAGGAGCAATGTTGCCCCTAAAGTATGAAAACGGAGCAATGTTGCCCCTCCGTTAGGTCAACTAACGGTCAACGTTCGTTGACTGTTAGGGTTTCTAACGGAGGGGCAACATTGCTCCATTTTCATACTTCAGGGGCAACATTGCTCCTTCGAAAACTTAAGGGGCAAAATTGCTACTGGGCGCGTACTTTAGGGGCAAAATTGATACTTAACCACTTTTTCTTTTTAAATGTCATTAGTTATTTTATAAAGATGTTATTTCGGGTTAATAGCTAAAGTAAATGGAAATGAGACACAAATTCCAAAGAGAGTGACAAAGAGAAATATTGTCCATACAAAGTATGTTATGTCAGGATCCGACTGAGGTCATCTTCGGCCTCCCATCCATTGTCGTTCTCTTTTTTAATACTGCGTCGTTTTGATGCAAAATATACCTGATCCCTCTTTTTTGTTTAAATATTAATGGTATAAAAAAGAGATTTCAGGATACTGACGGGTACTGAAAAAATATTGATAGATACTTCATGATCTTGAAAAATTATTTTAGGACGTTGAAAAATATTTTAGGATATTGACAGGTACTAAAAAGATATTTTAGGATACTAACTGGGGATACTGGCCGGTACTAAAAAAATACTTCATGATCTTGAAAAATTATTTTAGGATATTGAAAAAATACTTCATAATCTTGAAAATTTTATTTTAGGATGCTGAAAAAATATTCTAGGGTACTGATAGGTACTAAAAAAATACTTCAGGATACCGACTCGGGATATTGGATGGTACTAAAAAAAAATACTTCATGATCTTGAAAAATTATTTTAGGATGTTGAAAAAATACTTCATAATCTTGAAAAATTATTTTAGGACGTTGAAAAAATATTTCAGGGTACTGACAGGTATTAAAAAAATACTTCAGGTTACTGACTGAGGATACTGGCTGGTACTAAAAAAATACTTTGTGATCTTGAAAAATTATTTTAGGAAGGGTTAAGTACCAATTTTGTCCTTTAAGTTTTCGAAGGAGCAATGTTGCCCCTGAAGTATCAAAACGGGGCAATGTTGCCCCTCCGTTAGGTCAACAGACGGTCAACGAATGTTGACTGTTAGTTGACCTAACGGAGTGGCAACATTGCCCTGTTTTGATACTTCAAGGGCAACATTGCTCCTCTGGAAACTGAAGGGGCAAAATTGCTCTTGGGCACGTACTTTAGGGACAAAAATGATATTTAACCCTAATAATAATAATAATAATTTCCTAATTTACTTAATATTATTATTGGATGTACTGAAAAATAATTCAATTTTAAATAAATCACAAAATATGTTACGATTCAAGACACATTTACACTAAAATATTTGAGAGTTGAAAATATTCAATGGCTTTTTTTTTTTTTTTAAATATTATTATTGGAAAAGCGACTTTTTGACCTCCTCGACCTCATAATGCCATCACATCAACATTTATCATATCTCGATCTATCTAATTTATCTATCTATTTAATTATCTACAATTCTATATAATGATATAAAATCTATGGCCCTGTTTAATATGTAGTACCATATTTTAATAGATTGATATATATTGAGATCGGGATCAGGTTTGAGAATGAGTTTGAAAATCGGATTATCTTGAGTTTTTAATAATATACTACCATCGGTCCTAATTATAAGAGCTAGTTAACTTTCTTTGAAAAAATTAAGGAAGTTAAATAAGTTATTTAATTATTTCATTTGTTGTGTATTCTTAAATTATATATTAGTTTATTAGTTAAATTAAGTAGTTTGAAGGAAAAAATAAAAATAAAAATACTCTAAAGTAATTTAGTTAGTTTCCTTAATCTCTCCAAAAAAGTCAATTAGCTCTTATAATTAGGACGGGAGGAAGTAGTTAGTATGTAGTCAGGGGCGGAGGTAGGAGGCAAGGGGTGCTAGGGGTGGCCTCCGCCCCCCTAAATTGCAAATAACAATCCAGATTTTTATAAAATTTTATTTTAACCTCATAAAAGTTTAATGTTTTCAGGTTAGTCCCTATTATTTTTATAGTGAAAGGACTAAAGTAGAAATATTGAAATGTTTGTGGTGTTGAAATGTAATTTCATTAACACTTGAGTTCTATTCTATAAAATTCGCTTCCCATAACTGTAATTTCTGGCTTCACCTCTATATGTAGTATTGTTTGAAGGCTCTTATGTGCAACTGTCAAATATTAAGCGTCACATTTGAGCAAATATATAGTAGTGCGTTCTTAAAATTGTGTATAAGTGTATAACACTTCAAAGAATTATTGATAACTTGTTATAATGGTAATCCCATTTGGCTTATAATTGCTTCCTCTGAATAAATCATACTATTTGCTATATTGACCCAATTGCGTTGATTAATGATATTAAAAAAGTTAAATGAATTATTTAATTATAACTTATGTTTTATCATCCTTCACAAATACTTAAATTATTTATTAGTTTTTAAGTTAGGCAAATTAGTCTAGAGAAACACAACAAATATAAAAATTTTTAAAGTAATTTATTATGCTTCCTTAATCTCCTCAAGTTAGTTAATTAACTGGGTCTTCTATTGAGGATTGATGATAATACTACTATACCCCGGGTCCTAATTATAAAACTAAGTTGATTTTTTTCCCCTTTTTGGAGAGATTAAGGAAGCAAATTAAATTATTTTGTAATATCTTTATTTTTATTTTTCTCTAAACTAATTAGTTTGACTAATAAACTAATATATAATCTAATGACACACAACATATGATATGATTATGTAACTTATTTAACTCCTTAATTTTTCTGAAAAAAGTCAACCTGGTCTTATAATTAGGACAAGAGAGAGTATTATCTTTTTCATTCATTGGTGTGTTTAAAATACTTGAGATTTACTATCATTAGTACAAAATCGTCGTCCATATCTCACGGTTACTATGTTATATCTATCATAAATTATGATTCCAAACCGTCATATACACATATAATTCTCAGTTCCGAAATGTAATATATGTTGAGGGCATACGTAACAGTTATTTGCTAATAAGCGTAATATATTGGCTTTTTTATTATTATTATTATTATATATAGTTATTTTTTTATTTATTTTAGTGTTAATATTTATTATATAAAACACAATATAATAATTGATAATAACAATATAATTATATTAAATAAAAAATTTATTTACAGTATTCAAAATTCAATATATTATAGATAAATGTCATACAATTTAAAAGAAAACTTAAATACTCTAGAACATTATCTTATAATTTTTTGAATTCTAAAAGAAAATCTATTAAAAAATTCAACAATATTCTCCCATACCTTTGTTGTAGATTTTTTTTTTTTTTTTTGAGTAGGCATGGAAATAGGCTGAGTCAAGCCAGGCTTTGGCTAAATAGGCCTGAGTCCGTAGTGGGGGCAGAAGGCCTGAGTTTGGGCATAAGCCTGAATTTAGCTTTTTTTTTAAGCTTAGGTTGAAGTCTTCATAAAGCCTGGTTGAACCTGAAGCTTTTTTAAAGGCCTAATTACTATGTGTGTAACATCCCAATTTTCTAAACGTAATTTTGGAAAAGGTTGATTAGAGTTCGAAAGAGTTTAATCAGAGTGGCATCGGAATAGAATTTTTTTTTTAAAAAAACAAAAACAAAACAAGTAACTGATAAACATTCATAGTTGGTGTGTCTGGTTACTAATATAGTCCTCTGAATATTCAAGTATTTCAAATCATGACTACAAAAATCAAAAAGTAATTCTTCGTCCCAGTCTTTATGCGGGCTGCTTACCCTTGTCTACGGCCCTACCTCCTCCAGAACCTGAGACTATGGTAAGAGCTGAGGTTCAATTCCCATTAAACCTCAGGTAACGGTTAACTTCATGCTTATGTAACAGTTATGTATGACAGATATTTATGACAATACATCAATAATCAATCTCAAAGATAATAACAAACACAGCCACTGCATATGCATGTTACTACAGTTTGCACTATTCACTAGTGCTACGATGGCCTATCGTGCCCAGGTTGGGATAGTCTAATCTGTTTTGCTTAGTTCTATTATCATGACTATAACCCGTATAAAGCTGTATGAACAATTCTTTTAAAAACAGAGTCATAGTCTATGAACATATCTATCACATACAAGTATACCATAAGCATCAGAGTTAGTGTTATAGTACGCATCCGTACCTTAGTCGATAATAACGGTATGTTGCTGGTCGGACGGTGGTCACGGTTATCCTATAAGAGTAATATTGCATTTATTAACTCACAATCAATATGCTTATAGGTACCCTAGCCACAAATGACTATTTTACCCCTGGTGTAATTACTTTTCAATTATTTTTCCTTTTATTTCAGGAAAAAAAAACGCTGCTGGTCAGCATTTGGGGCTCATTTCCACCCAACTTTGAAAAATCATAACTAATTCTAGAAAAATCGAAACGAGGATCCATAAAATTCCATGGAATCCTCAGGGTGTATATTTTCAAGTAAAAATAATAAATTTTTCCCAGATTACACGAATCACTCCCAGGCTTTAAGTTTTGAGCATCTGTCCAGCATTTTCCCAGAAATTCATAGCCTAACTTTGAGGATTTTTATCTCACTGTAAAAAATCATCTTAACATGTTCTTGACATATTTAAAAAGCCCTATATGTCTACTTTAATCATGAATTTTTCCTAGAATTTTCCAACCACGTTTTCAACATAAAATATAGGCACTTTTAACACTGATTCAGAAATTACTTAACTGATGAAATTTCGCCAGAATTTCGTTACTTTGTTGATTTTCTCCCAAAAATTTTGCTATATGACATTCCTTATCAGTTTTTCGAAATTAAGCTGATTTTAACCATAAAAACATGAGATTAAAATTATCCTATAATATCTAAGATCTAGGCTATTTCTATCTAAGAATTTAAAGACTAAAACTTAAAAAACTTTAAAGCTAAAGCTAAAGAACTTACCAAGAGCCTTGCTATTCTTCAAGAAGCTCCTCCCACTCTTCCTTAGTCTCTTTCAAATATGGTTATTGCTTTGTGAATTGGTGAGGAACAATGAAGACATTGCTCCCCTATTTATAGCAATTTGGTGGGTAACTTCCTAACAACTTTAATACATTTTCAACCCTTGGATTTAAGGTATTTGGAAGCATTCATCCTAACCCTACACCTCCCCCAATTTCGCCCCCTCTCTCTTCCTTCTAGCCTCTTCCATTGCTATATGACTCACCCTTGTTAGTACACTATCCTCTTCCAATTTTGAATTTTATTCTCCTATGTATTCTAGCTTGATTCACAAGCCAACAATTCCTCCTTCCCTTCTTTGCTTTGTATTCCACTAGATAAAAATTTATTTGGGGATCTTAATGAAGTTTTATTCAAATCTTTTTATTGGTTTTGAAATCTTGAAGTTCTTAGCTTCATTTAGAGACCATAATCACTTACTTTCTCATTTGGTATCAATTTTCAAAATTTGGGGAAATGACTTTGGTTATACTCATTCTCAAACTTGAATTATGCTTATTCATAATCTCTTCTTATATTTGATCTATGATTAATGGATTTCAAGATACAATTTAGTTTGTATAGATTTTCATTTGCTTATGTCTAGAATTAATTTTATGGATTAATCTAATTGTTCAAATGTCTAATTTTCCTATTGGCCCATACCTTGACCTTTTTTTCTCTCCCTCTATCCCACACACACACACACACACACACACACACACACACACACAACACACACACACACATACGACACACACACACATACACTCACCTCCTCTTGCTTTTCTCTCACCATCCTATCCTCTTCCATGCTATCCTCTTCCACTTTGCCCCAAAGTCTTCAAACTAGAGTTATGACTCATGCTTAGGGTTATAAGTCACTCATGTTTAGGGTTATGACTCATATATGCATGTGGGTATTTGATTATTAAACAACTCATCTCTTCCCTTTCAAGACACAAAAACCGTCCCCCTCCCTATGCTCTTTCGTCTTGTATTTTTGTTGCTTTTATAAATTCCATGTGGAGGGTTTGTCATTGGTTGTTTACCTATGCACAAGGATTAAGCTTTACTAGGATTAATTAGAGCCATTAAATTAACTTTATGAGGTTAAATCTTGACCCTTAGATCATAGTTAAAATTATTGACTTTTCAAAGCTTGATTAGAGTTTAATTAGCATCTTAATCCAAGGCTTAAGTGTCCCTTGATTATTGTATTATTGACCTTTAGAGTAGTTTATGATCATTGATAATCTATTTTATACTAATTTTAACCCCTTATTGGTCTTTGAGTTTTAATTAGCTTAACACACCACTAATTATTGACTATTACCATTAATGATATATAATTATCTAAATATTATACTAGTGGTAACTTAATTGCTCATTAATTGTTGGTAATTGCCCTTTAACTATTCAAGTGTTTTAATAATTTTTTATGGCCTTTTATAAACTAAATATGAACTAGGTGTTAATTGTGAGTTATTAGAAAATTTAGGTTTTTATTTAATTAATCCCTTGATTAATTATGAAAATTTACAATTATTTAGTTAGTGAAAACCTAGTTGCTTATTAATTTTTACTGATTTCTCCTATTTGTTTAAGTATTTTTCATAACACTTTCTTGCTCTTTTTGATCATACAGGATCCATCATTTAATTTGGTAATTATTTGTATTTTTATGATATTTTATGATTCCTAACAAAATTTAGAAAATAAAACATTGGCTATCTTAAATCCTAAAGAAAAATATTCTATAAAATAGAATAAATACATCTCAAAATTTGAGACCACATATTCACCTATTTTAAATAGGTGTCATCAACCAAAATATTGTATTTATAATGATTAACAATTTTTGGGGTATTACAATGTGAGCCTTTAAAAAGGCCTCATATTGTAGGCCTTGGAAGTCACAAATAGGCTTTGTAAACTTTAAGCCTATTAAAACCTATATAAATATAACTTGAAATTAGAATATAAAAATGAAAAAAATAAATATTATGTTATTTATATGATATAAATATAATTATATTCATTTAATGTGTAAACAAGCTAGCCCCTAACAAAATAGACTTGACCTATTTATATATTTAGTCTTTAAATAGGCCTTGACAAGACCTTTTTAACAAACAGGACAAATTTGACCAGGCCCTAAATAAATCAGGTTGTAGGCCGCTTGATAGGGGTCTGGCTTATCCTAACCCCTACTTATAAGTCCCGTAACTACAGAAAGATAATATAAATATGAAAATAAAAAAATATATTGTAAAATTGGCAAATATTAAAACATAAGCAAATATTCGGATCTAATTCAACAAATCTAATTTCAACAGACCTACTAAAGTTTAGAAACGTGAGAGGGTGGATGTTCAAGTAGATCGTGATTCAACATGCTGCTAAATATTAAGGGAAAAATGATATTGATTTTAGTCTATATAATTTAGTGTAACTGAAATTATTTCTACAGCAATAAAACAATAATAAAAATTTTGGCATTTTACCTCCTCATTTTCGTGCTCTCTAGTTCTCTGGTGTTTTTTTTCCCTCTTCAAAACAATGGCCATTATGATAAATTAGATATCATTTTTTGTTTGTAATTCTTCTTCCAAGATAATCTGGCAACTTTGAGTTTCAACTAGTGAGCTCTCATTATTGGGGAAAAAATGAAACTAAAAACGTTAATTGAAAAAACAAACAAAGAAAGCTTACTTGAGAAATAATCACAAGAGGAAGGAGTTATAGAGTGAATATCTATGTTAGTGGTGAAGAACAGAACCTAGAGATGGAGCTTCTATATGACTGCCCCCCAAAAAAAAAATTGTTTAGAATATTTTTTTAAAAAATTAATATAATGTAAATTTTAATTCCCCACCCCCCTCCATTTTTTTAATAACATTTTTCCCTCTTTTATTTTTCCATTTGCGAGTCAGCCTTTTATATCTTTGGGGCTTATAATTCAATCTTGTTCCATTTGGTATGTTAATCTTGTCATTTTTTTTCCGATATTCTAATCTAATTGCCTAAGATTTTTAACTTATCAATGAAATTTACTTTTATGGTGTATTCTTTAATATGCTTTTACCCATTCTACACTACATCTGTGGATGAAGTTAATTAATTTTTCATTCTAAACCTCAACCTCAGAAGTAGAAGTATTTACTGTAAATTTAATTGATTTAGGAAAAAGACATTGCCAGCAGATGATGTTGCTGAATCAGAGTGAAGTACAACAATACCATTATAGAGTTTTCCAATTTTTTTTTAATAGTGGAGCTGCTTTATCTTTGATGCATCATCATAGTTATAAATAAAAGATAGAAAGTTTCTTTACATATGGCTTTTAATTTATAAAGTTTTTTTTCCTGTGTGTTTTTTCTGGTCCATCAAAATACAAAGAGTAATATTGTAATATTATCTTCTCCCTATTTTTTCTCTTCTCAACTTTTATTATAAATCTGAATATTTTAAAAATGTTATATAATCATAAAATTTTTTAATTAGTTAATGAGTATAGATCTCCCCAAATTTTTGTCTCAAGCTCCGCCCCTAACAGAACCCACAGTGGCAAAGCAAAACCCATGGAAAGAAGAGTATAGAACTCACTAGGGAAGCTCAAAAAAGCTTGAGAGGGAATTGGAAGAGTTGCATCAAATAAAGTTGTTAGACTACTTAACGATTCTTTATGAAGAATAGTACTATATTGTCAATTTTTTTATATTACAAGATACGTAACAATTCTTTATAAAAAACCGTAATATATTGTCAAATATTTTTTTTTTCCGAATCCCAATTTTTTATATTAAATCACACTTAACGGTTTTTTTATGAATAACCGTAATGTATTATCAAATAACTTTTTTATAGACTTCTACCAACTCCTTATATTTGACATTTTAAGAAATCCCACCTTTTTATAGATAATGTTTATTATTTTTAACCGTTAAATAATCTTAAAAAATATATAACGGTTCTTTATAAAGAACCATCAAGTATTGTAAAATAACTTTTTTAGAATCTCGTCTTCTTTATATGGCGGTTCTCATTGATAACTACTAAATATTATTAAAGAATACAAAACGGTTCTTTATGAAGAATTTTTAAGTATTGTTAAATAAATGTTTTTCAGAATCCCACATTTCCCACCTCCTTAAGATATTATCTTAATAGACAATATATATTATATTAATATTTTAACATATTATATTTATCTAAAAAGTATAAATATGAGATATGATTATGTATTATATCTAATAATACCTCATATTTATATACGGTTAATTATTATAAATATTATATATTTGTTTTTATTGATATAATGTTAGAAGATAAATTATTTGTAAGTGTTATATGACGGTTGTTTCATAATAATTGCCATATTTATCACTAAATAAATGACGGTTATTGAATACAACTGTTATTTTTGTGTTTTTTGTGAATTTCGTCTTTTAATACATAACAATGTACATATTTGACTGTTATATTTGCATTATATACTCTTGCACAACCTCTACCTCAACATACATGAAGTTTATTCATTGTAATTGTTATTTATTAAGTTTGATATATGCCCAAACCTATAATAGTGTATTTAAATATAAGTCACTCTTAAGGTAATTAATAATATTTTCTTAATTTTACCCCTACACTACTACAAAAAACATAAAAAACGTCTTGAATTAGAGGCATTTAACGTCCTTTTTGAGAAGGACGTCTGAGTAGGGATGGTTGAAAAAATTGCAATTAAGGTGTTCTATGTTAAAAACAGGACACCTTAAAAAAGGCGTTCTATATTTCATATAGGACGCCTTTTTTAAGGCGCCCTATATTAAATAGAGGACGCCTTAAAAAAGGTGTTCTAGGTTAAATACAGGACGCCTTATAAAGGGCGCCCTGTATTAAGCATAGGACGCCTTAAAAAAGGTGTCTTGGATCAACCACAAGACACCCCTTTTAAGGCGTCCTGGTTTAAAAACAAAACGCCTTATAGGCTACTTTAGTGCCCTGTTTTTAAAGTAGGGCGTTAATATTATATATAAGGCGTCCTAGAGGTAAATATAGGACGCCTTATATTATTATTTTTTTTAAACTATTGTGAGCTAGATTACAACTGAAACCTGTAAACGATAGATGCAGAAAAGAAGATAGATGCAAAAACCAACAACAACAACAAGGCAATTGCTAACCAGCCAGCAAGACCAACAACGAACAGCAACAAGGCAATTGGCAACCAGCAAGACCAACAACAGCAACAAGCAATTTGGCAACCAGCAAAACCAACAACAGCAACAAACAACCAACAACAAGTAACCAAAACTTTTAAGACCCAATAGATCAGTTTAGACCAAAACGCACTTGGCAACCAGCAAGACCAACAACAGCAAGTGACCAACAACAGCAACAACAAACTATTATACTTAAACTGACCAAAAATACAACTTTCAGCTTCGAGTTTCAATTCCAATACAGAACAAAGATCACATGTACAGCAACAGCAAAATTCTAAATATGCTTTAATTTTCAGGGCTATTAACAAATCTGAGTAACCAATTCCGCAGAAACCAAGAGTATTAATGGCGAACAATTCAATACATGATGTACATATCTATATGCGTTGAAGAAAATTTGCAGCCAAAGCGTCTCGAATTTGTATCGATCTCTTCATCCGAGCACGAAGCCAGACTATCAAAAATCTATAAATTGGAAAACAAGGTATAAGTTAAACCAATGAAGTGAATGAAATAATTAACTCAAGTAGAACAAAAAATAATATCATTTAAGAAACACAGAGCGATCACGTACGTTTTGAAAAATTGTACGTCCGCTCCCAACGATGGTTGATAATTGAATATTTCATACACTACTTTTTGTCTCTTAATTGATAATTTAGGACTTTTAGCTAATAAATAATGGCTTTTATACATATTTGGGCTTTGGGCCTTTTATTATATTTTAGCCATTATTTAATAATAAATTCCAGTTTTATATTGCTTCACTATTTTCACCATAACTCTTGAACCAGACATCGGATTTGCCTCATTTTTGTCTCATATTTCAGATGATTCAGAGAGCTACAATTATTATGAAGACATGAAGAGCAAATTCGAACAAGAGGGGGGTTGATTTTGGAGCCGAGGTTATATGTTAATTTTTGGATTTTTATTTGTAATTAAAGCCCATTTTTAGTATTTTCCATTTTGGGCCTGAATTGTGGGTTGGAGCCCCATTTTCGTTTTTCCATTTTAGGTCAAGTGTGACAGCAGCCACAAACACCTTTTCATTCATGTTTTTTATGTTTTAGTGGATCAAAACAGAAGCTTGCATTTTCTCTCAACTGTTCTTCAATGTTCTTCGCGTTCATCGTCTTTTCTTCATCTTTTCCAGCCATGCTTGGCTAAATATCTGTGATTAACCCAACGTTGAAGATTCCATGACTCGTTTAGAGAGCTTGTGCTTAATCGGTAACGTTTCTCGTTTCTGTTTTCATCTATCGGATTCAATTTCTGAAAATAGTTCGAATATTAGATTAAATATTCGGTTTGGTTCATCCCAAGGACTAAGTTCGAACTAGGTTTAAAGTTTGCTGTGCGATTGCATAGTAGGACGCCACTGTTCGGACAAATTCTAGGCGATCGTCTAGTCAAGGGATTTCTGGATGAACGCAGAGATTTCGGTTCATCCAGAGCCAAACGCGAGTTCGTTTATTTTTCGCTCAATGAAGAACGTTTCTGGAATCAAAATGTTGGGTTGATCGTTGTTAATCTGTTTCTGTTTAATCTTTTAATCTTCTGTTTGGTCTCTGTTTAGTTTCGTTCCATCTCTGTTTAGTTACATTTTTATTCCTTTCGAATGAAAAATCCCCCCATTTTATCATTCTGTTTCTGTTTCGCTGTTGCCAATCAAACCCGCTGTGAATTCATCGGAGAAACGACCCAGGTTACACTATACTACAAAATCTTTCAATCCTGGTTATTTTGGGAGAACACGGCAAAATCTATGTCAAAATATGGCGCCGCTTCCGGGGAATTTGCATCGGTTTGATTAGTAACAGTAGTGTAAATAGTTTTGTTTCGGTAGTTTTGGTGGTTCGGGTGGTTTGACAGAAATTTTTTTGACCCAAATCACTCAACCCAGGTCTTATTTACAAGGAATTGGGCATTCTAAGCAAGAGTCACTTCCCAAAGGGGAAGTGAGGTCTCACCTATTTTGCCCAAATTCCATCGTTTAGACCCTATTTTTACTGTTTTTTGGTCTCGGCAGAATATATCGGGTATTTTTGCAATTGTTTGACTTACTCTGGTTGGGCTGATTTTTGGTGAGCTGAAGGAAAATGGCATTTAGGATAGGACACAGTGCCAAAGCACTGTGGTCTTGAGATATAAGCCAAATTCCATCATTTAGACCACTTTTTCAATTTTTTAAGTTTTTTTATTACATTTTTGGGTTCCCCAATGGTCTAGGAATTGCCCTGTCCAGGTCCCATAAATTCTAAAAATCATTTGATAGTGTTTCGGGATTTATTTTGGTCAATTTCTACCATAGGTTCTTGTTTTCTTAGTGTTTGCTTTTATGTGTCTTAATGTTTTTCTACTTTTTACCACTTTTAGTGTGGCATTTTTGTAATTCTGAGTTTTCTATGGCATTTTCGTGATTTTGGATTTTCTACAAATTCTGCCTTGTGATTATGCTGCATGAGTACTAGGAGCACTGTCAACCCAGAAGACTTGTTGCCATTTGATCCTGAAATAGAAAGAACAATTCTTACTGCTAGAAGAGTTATTAGGCTAAGTCGTGGGATTAACACTGAATTGGACATTGAACGTGAACCTGATTGTGACCACTCTGATTGTGTCCACTCTGTTGATCTTTCTGATTGTGTTTCTGTTAGTACTTCTGATAGTCTTGTTGTTTTCACTGATTCTAGTAGCAATTTTGCTCACTCAGAAATTATGGCAGAGCAAGCAGATTGTATTTTGAGAGAATTAGCAACCCCTGACGTGGGCAATCAAAATTTGTGTATTCAATATCCTGAACTTGCTGCTAACTTTGAACTGAAATCTGGTCTTATCCATTTGTTGCCCAAGTTTCATGGTCTTGCAGGTGAATGTCCTCATAGGCATCTAAAGGAGTTCCATGTGGTATGCAGCACAATGAAACCTCAAGCAATTGATGAAGACCACATAAAGCTGAGGGCTTTTCCATTTTCCCTAGATGGTGTCGCTAAGGATTGGCTATACAATTTGCAACCAGCATCTATCGGTAGTTGGGATGATATGCAAAAGTTATTCCTAGTGAGGTTCTTCCCATCCTCAAAAGCCATTGCTATTCAGAAGGAGATCACTAGTGTCAAACAAGTCAACGGGGAGACCATGTATGAGTATTGGGAGCGGTTCAAGCGATTGTGTGCTAGCTGTCCACACCACCATATTTCAGACCATCTTCTCATTACATATTTCTATTCTGGTTTGTTGCCGTTGGATAAAAGTTTTGTGGATGCATCTAGTGGTGGAGCCTTAGATAGAAAGACACTTGAAGAGGCCCGGGAGTTGATATCTACTATGGCTGCCAATTCTCAGCAATTTGGCACCAGGGCCAATAGTACTCCTGTTTACCAGATTCAAACACCTCTAGCCTAGTACGATTCTCAGAGATTAGAGACTAGACTTGATGATCTGACCTCCCTTGTGAGGCAGTTGGCAGTGACACAGACAGTCCAGTCTTCTCCTCCTCAGATTGGGTCCTCCTGTGGGTTTTGTTCTGACCCTTATCATCCTACTGATTCTTGCCCTACTTTGCATGATCCTACTTGTCAAGACCAATCAGTAGCTGCAGTGGGTGTTTTTCCAGGAAAGCCACAATACCAGCAGAATAATGCTTACTCCAATACCTACAATCCGGGTTGGAGAAATCACCCCAATTTCCGTTGGAACCAGAATCAGGACCAGGGTAACCAATATCAGCAAAATTCTGGGAATTATCAACAGAGACAGTACAGACCACAGAACTTCCAACAGCAATCTGCTCCTCCTTTGCCTTTGCCAGCAGCACCCCCTCGACCAGCCATATGTGCACCTCCACAGGCAACACAACAGCAGGCTAGTAGCAGTGGTAGTAGTGGTCTCTCACTTGAGGATATGATGAAGCAATTTGTCGCAGCCAATATGCAGTTCCAACAGCAAACATCCCAGCGCCAACAGCAAACTGACACTGCCATTCAGGGTTTGCAAACACAGATTGGGCAGTTGGCAACATCATTGAACCAGCTTCAACCTCCGGGATCCAACACTCTTCCTTCCCAAACCATCCTCAATCCTAAGGGTAATGTGAGTACTATCTCACTACGGTCTGGCAAACAATTGGAGGAGCCCAAACTAGCTGCAGATGTGACTTCCACATCAGAAAGAGAGTCAGCAAATGTGAAGATTGACTCTAACAATGAAAAGGCAATGCAGCAAGGTGAAGAGGAGGACATCCCCATCCCACTTCCCTTCCCTCAGAGAGCGGTTCAATCCAAGAAGTTGGTAGAAAAAGCACAAGAGAAGGATATACTTGAGACATTCAGAAGAGTAGAGATCAACATTCCTCTCTTAGATGCAATCAAGCAAATCCCAAAGTATGCCAAGTTTTTGAAGGAGTTGTGCACCAACAAGAGGCGACTGAAGGGGGAACGAGTGAGTTTGAACCAGAATGTATCAGCACTCATCCATCCTATAATGCCTCGCAAGTGCAAGGATCCAGGGATGTTTTCTATTCCTTGCTGTTTTGGTAGCTATAGATTTGATGATTGCATGCTAGATTTAGGTGCTTCTATTAATGTCATGCCTTCATCTGTTTATAAATTTCTTGGTCTTGGTCCTTTACGTCCTACTGGTGTTGTTGTTCAGCTAGCTAATAGGAGCAATGTCCATCCTTCTGGTGTAGTTGAAGATGTATTAGTCAAGGTTAATGAAATGCTATTCCCTGCTAATTTTTACATCTTAGATATGGAGGATGAGTCTCCCAATAGTAGGTCACCAATCATTCTAGGACGGCCTTTCATGAAAACAGCTAGGACTAAGATAGATGTGTATTCTGGTACTCTTTCCATGGAGTTTGGTGATATATCTGTGAATTTCAATATCTTTGATGCCATGAAACATCCTAGGGAAGAGCATTCTGTTTTCTGCATTGATGTTATTGATGATGCTGTGGATGATGTTCTTGCTGATTGGTGTTCTACTTATCCTGATTTATCCTCTGAGAGTGATTATGCCATTTGTGCATGTGCTGATAATGAATGGTGCTCTGTTTGCACTAACTTGGTTAATGCTGCACTATTTGGCGATTCTGGCTTGCTTGGTGATTCTGCATTGCATGTGGATTCTGATATTGATTCTGAGTTTGAGCTTCATCCTGATCCTAATGTGCATCTTGATTCTGATTTTGATGAGCTAACTTCTGATGTTAACATTGATCTGGATAGACCTAGTTCTTCTGCCTCTTTGAATGTGGTTTCAGGTATCTCTAGTGTGATGACATCAGAATTGTTGCAACAACCACCCAAGCTTCTTCCCTCCACTGAACAACCACCTAAACTTGAGTTGAAATCCCTTCCAGATCACCTAAAGTATGCATTTTTGGAGGTGGATGAACAGTTGCCAGTCATTGTGGCCAACAATATTCTTCCTGACCAAGAAGAGAAGCTGCTAAGCTTATTGAGGGCCAACAAGAAAGCCATTGGGTGGACATTAGCTGACATTGTTGGCATCAGCCCTTCCATGTGTATGCATCGAATTCTATTGGAAGAGGATTCTAAGCCAGTGAGGCAACCCCAGAGACGTCTTAATCCTCTTATCCTTGATGTGGTGAAAAAGGAGGTCACTAAGCTTCTGCAAGCTGGTATCATCTATCCCATTTTTGATAGCCAATGGGTTAGCCCGGTCCAAGTGGTTCCTAAGAAGTCCGGAGTCACTGTGGTAGCCAATCAGAAGAATGAGCTCATTCCTACTCGAGTTCAGAATAGTTGGAGAGTTTGCATCGACTATAGGAGACTCAACCAAGCCACTCGCAAGGATCATTACCCTCTACCTTTCATTGATCAGATGTTAGAGCGGTTGGCTGGTAAATCTCACTACTGCTTCCTAGATGGCTACTCCGGATATTTCCAGATCCATATTGCTCCTGAGGACCAGGAGAAGACGACCTTCACATGCCCCTTTGGAACATATGCCTACCGAAGGATGCCTTTTGGCCTTTGCAACGCACCTGCCACCTTTCAGCGTTGTATGGTAAGCATTTTCTCTGAGTTTTTAGAGGACTGCATGGAGGTTTTTATGGATGATTTCACTGTATATGGGTTTGATTTTGATGCATGCTTAGCTAATCTATCTAGAGTTTTGCATAGATGCATTGAGTCTAATCTTGTGCTTAATTATGAGAAGTCTCACTTCATGGTTGAGTCGGGTACAGTTTTGGGACACATAGTGTCTAGGAAAGGAATTGAGGTAGATCCTGCTAAGATAGATGTAATTACTGCTTTGCCTTACCCCGCATCTATGCGGGAAGTTCGCTCTTTTCTTGGTCATGCAGGTTTCTATCGGCATTTCATTCGGGATTTTAGCAAGATTGTCCGACCCTTGTCCAACCTTCTGCATAAGGACACTAACTTTGTATTTGATGATGGGTGCAAGGCGGCCTTCGATCACTTGAAGCGTTGCTTGACTACAGCTCCAGTGATCCAACCCCCCAATTGGTGCCTTCCATTTGAGTTGATGTGTGATGCTTCTAACTATGTGGTTGGTGCTATCTTGGGATAACGGGTTGACAGAGCATCTCATGTGATTGCATATGCCTCTAAGACTTTGGATCCTGCCCAGTCTAATTACACCACTACTGAAAAGGAGTTGTTGGCTATTGTATTTACTTTTGATAAGTTTAGATCATACCTGCTAGCAAGTAGAGTAGTTGTATTTTCTGACCATGCAGCGTTTAAATTTCTTCTGAAAAAGGCATATGCTAAGCCACGGCTCATCCGGTGGATGCTCTTGCTCCAAGAGTTCGATGTTGACATTCGAGACCGAAGTGGAGCACAAAACTGGGTAGCTGATCACTTGAGTCGCATCACCCATTCCCCTTCTCACCCCTCTTCTATTCGGGATGATTTCGCTGATGAGCAGCTTCTACAGCTGCAAGGTAAGCTTCCATGGTATGCTGATCTGGTTAACTACTTGGTAGCTGGTGTTTTGCCTGTCGATTCCACTAAGGCCCGAACCCTTAAACTAAAGAGTGAATCTAAATATTATGTTTGGGATGACCCTTATCTGTGGAAATTTTGTAGTAACCAAGTAGTTAGGAGATGTGTGCCTGATCATGAGTTTCACTCTATATTGCGTTTTGCTCATGCTTCTACTTGTGGTGGTCACTTTGGACCCCAAAGAACTGCTAGGAAAGTGTTAGACAGTGGATTATTTTGGCCTTCCTTGTTTCATGATTCCCATATGTTTTGTAAGTCATGTGATAACTGTCAGAGAGCAGGGAGTATTTCCCGTAGGCATGAGATGCCTCAGAACCCTATATTGTTTTGTGAGATCTTTGATGTTTGGGGTATTGATTTTATGGGTCCATTTCCTGCTTCCTATGGTTATACTTACATCCTGCTAGCTGTTGATTATGTCTCGAAATGGGTTGAGGCGAAAGCCACCCGGACTAATGATTCTTCTGTGGTGGTGGATTTTGTTAGGTCTAACATTTTCTGCAGGTTTGGTGTTCCTAGAGCCATTATCAGTGACCAAGGATCCCATTTTTGCAACCGAAGCATGGGTGCCTTGCTACGCAAGTATGGAGTGCTCTACAAGGTCTCCACAGCATACCATCCTCAGACCAACGGCCAAGCTGAAGTCTCAAACAGAGAGATTAAGCAAATCCTTCAGAAGACTGTTAACTCTACCTAGAAAGATTGGAGTACGTGACTAGATGATGCTTTGTGGGCATATCGCACCACCTACAAGACTCCGATTGGGATGTCTCCTTATCAGCTTGTCTTTGGTAAGGCATGTCATCTTCCGGTTGAGTTGGAGCATCAAGCCTATTGGGCCATTAAGCAGTGTAACATGGATTTGGCTAAGTCTGGGATGGAGCGGAAGCTACAATTGCAAGAGTTGGATGAGCTTAGATTGGATGCTTATGAGAGCTCGTGGTTATACAAGGAAAAGACTAAGGCATTCCATGATAAACACATACTGAGGAAAGAGTTTTCTATGGGCCAAAAAGTTCTTCTGTTTAACTCCCGTTTGAAGTTTATGCCTGGTAAGCTTCGATCTAAATGGGATGGTCCTTTTGAGATCACTAACATATTTCCATTTGGTGCTGTTGAGTTGTGTGATCCAGCCACAGGACAGACCTTTAAGGTCAATGGGCATCGCCTCAAGCCATTTCATGAGGGATCCCAGCAGCAGCCTGAGGAAGCGGAGATTCTCCTCATTGATGCCACTTATCCTCCATAAACCCCTTGGGGAGTATTCTTCTTTCTTCTCCCTCCTTCTCTTTTATTTGTTTTCCTTTTTTTGCTTTGCTTTTTTTGAAATAATACATACTCTCTTTCTATGATTGCTACATATTATGAACTTGGACATGTTGGTTTTAATGGATCATTCTGTCTGGTCTGCAATTCTTGATTCTTCGATTACATGTCTTGGTAGTTGATTTGATGTTGTTGATTGCCTGAGTTGGTATTGACCTTGTGAGGTTTTGGGCCTGCATGAATGGAATTCATCTTTTGCCATTCTTTCTTTCATGTGTGCATCTGCTCATGATTTGCGTTCTCTAGAACTTGCTCCTTTTCTTTTTGAAACTACATTTTTCACTTATGTGCATAGGTATGATGGAAGCTTGTTTTCTTTCTTTTGTTTTCCCCACTTTGGCCAAATAGCCTTTCCCGTGCATTATTATTCCTTTGCTAACCCCTTTGTGCCTTTTTGTCCGTTCTTTTCTAAGCCACATTACAAGCCTAAGCGTAAAACCATTTTATTCCGCACCTTGAAAATTTATTGAGCATTGGTTTACCTTGGTTTTGTGTTTAAGTGTGGGGGTTGCTCAGAAGTGCAACAGTTTAAGTGTGGGGGGGAGATATTTGATTTTGCCATTATGATTATATATATAGTACAGTTTCAAAAAAAAAGAAAAAAAATAAGAAAAGAAAAAAAAACAAAAAAAAAGGGCAAGGAAAAGAAGAAAAGAAAAAGAAAAAAAAAGGGTGTGAAAAAAAAACCAAAAAACCAAAAAACAAAAACAAAACAAAACAAAAACATAGAAAGAAAGGAGGTATTTGAGTTAAATGAAAGCTTTCATACATAGGGAATGATTGTGTTAATCAGTGCTCTTTTTAATTTCTTTGGTGCTTAGCCCCTCATTCCATACTTTTACCTACCTTCACCCTAACCCCATTACAACCTGTAATAACAAGCTCTCTTGATTTGTGCATGCATGTGTTATGAGTAGCGGAGATGTAGAAATTGAGCAAGCTTTTGGTAGAACAATTTTCTTGAGTAGAATTTGAGCGATACACTTATATACCTTAAACACTTGAGAGATACATTTGAGAGGTTGATTGATTGAGCACATCATTTGATAGACCATCTTTTGTGATTAGCATCATTGATGATATTACCATGAATTGTGATTTGAGATGAAGGGATTGTGGGCTTGATCGATTGATCTTTTGGAGCTTTGTGTCCCTAATTCAATTTTTGCATTGTTGGCAATTGTTGGAAAAGAAGAGTTTCTCCTTTAGGTCTTTTGCTTTAAATTTTGCTCAGGAGTGCAAAAAGATAAGTGTGGGGGAATTTGATAATTGAATATTTCATACACTACTTTTTGTCTCTTGATTGATGATTTAGGACTTTTTAGCTAATAAATAATGGCTTTTATACTTATTTGGGCTTTGGGCCTTTTATTATATTTTAGCCATTATTTAATAATAAATTCCAGTTTTATATTGCTTCACTATTTTCACCATAACTCTTGAACCAGACATCGGATTTGCCTCATTTTTGTCTCATATTTCAGATGATTCAGAGAGCTACAATTAAGACATGAAGAGCAAATTCGAACAAGAGGGCGGTTGATTTTGGAGCCGAAGTTATATGTTAATTTCTGGATTTTTATTTGTAATTAAAGCCCATTTTTAGTATTTTCCATTTTGGGCTTGAATTGTGGGTTGGAGCCCCATTTTCGTTTTTCCATTTTAGGTCAAGTGTGGCAGCAGCCACAAACACCTTTTCATTCATGTCTTTTTATGTTTTAGTGGATCAAAACAGAAGCTTGCATTTTCTCTCAACTGTTCTTCAATGTTCTTCGCGTTCATCGTCTTTTCTTCATCTTTTCCAGCCATGCTTGGCTAAATATCTGTGATTAACCCAACGTTGAAGATTTCATGACTCGTTCAGAGAGCTTGTGCTTAATCGGTAACGTTTCTCGTTTCTGTTTTCATCTATCGGATTCAATTTCTGAAAATAGTTCGAACATTAGATTAAATATTCGGTTTAGTTCATCCCAAGGACTAAGTTCGAACTAGGTTTAAAGTTTGCTGTGCGATTGCATAGTAGGACGCCACTGTTCGGACAAATTCTAGGCGATCGTCTAGTCAAGGGATTTCTGGATGAACGCAGAGATTTCGGTTCATCCAGAGCCAAACGCGAGTTCGTTTATTTTTTGCTCAATGAAGAACGTTTCTGGAATCAAAATGTTGGGTTGATCGTTGTTAATCTGTTTCTGTTTAATCTTTTAATCTTCTGTTTGGTCTCTGTTTAGTTTCATTCCGTCTCTGTTTAGTTACATTTTTATTCCTTTCGAATTAAAAATCCCCCTATTTTATCATTCTGTTTCTGTTTCGCTGTTGCCAATCAAACCCACTGTGAATTCATCAGAGAAACGACCCAGGTTACACTATACTACAAAATCTTTCAATCCTGGTTATTTTGGGAGAACACGGCAAAATCTCTGTCAATGGTATGCATGAAAAACATAACGTAGTAACCGCACTCAGAGTTTCCTGGTTGTTTTGGACACTAATAAATCAAAAGCAAATTGTTAAAACAAATAAAGGCGTATCAAAAGCTACCATTGTGTCAATGACATAACTTGAATTGAAACTACTTACTTTCGGATAATACCACTTCGGTCCACCCTGCTCTGCTGGTCCAGCAATCAATCTAGCCGCCCTTAATGCACTATCATTAAAATGGAAATTAACAGACATGAAAACAAATCATATAAATGAAGAATCAATGATTTAGACGAAAATTTACTTACTTGGCAAACATGGATTTGATTTCATCGTTTGGCCTGCCACCACGTAAGGGATCAAACCAATAACATGTGTTTTTCGAGGGACAAACAACATACAAGGTCCAATGACCACTACAACATATACATTTTAATATTAATTAAGATAATAAAGGAATTTATTCTTAAAAATCTTAAATAGACAAAACTAAAATACGTACCCTTCAAATATTGGGGCTAGATAACAACGATCATCTTCCTCGGCAATTGTAGCACCAACATAAAGCATCCTTTTGGTTAACGTATTGCGAGCCTGGGCCATGCTTATTGGACTTAAGAATCCATACAAACCCTTGCGGCCTTTCTGGACGCATATGTCATTGCAGACACTATGGTCGAAATAAAATGATAAGCGTTGTTGAGTATAGAAAACAAAAAAGATCAATGCAATAATTAAAGGGGAAAAAAACTTACATTATCGCAGCTTCAAGAACGACTAAATCTAAACACGCTATACGCATAAATTCGACAAGATCTTTTTTGTCAACTGTAAAGTCATATGCCTTTTCTGTGCTGACAATGCCCGGTTGCATCTTGATGGAGAGATAGCTGATGTCCTTGTACATGTCTCGCAGTCAGTGGCGGATCCAGCATTTTAAGTTTGTGGGTGCACAATTAGTTGTGGAATTTAGGGGTTTAGGGAAGCGCCCCCGATTTTTTTTTTTAAAGGAAAGTTTTAAACGTATTAAAAAACAAAAGAATATAAACAATAAAAGAAAAGAAAACTTCTAACTTAACATAAAAAAATAATAATTAAGAGTCAACTAATCTTTATATTAGAATGATTACAAAAGCATTCTTTGATTCTTCATTTCTTAAAAATATTGTATTATATCTTGCATTATAAATTGCTATTTAACCATTAGAGTTACACAGCGGCTACAAATATAGTATAATTTAATACCCACGGTTATTTGCTTTCCAGTATTTTCCATTCAAACAAAACGCAACATGAAGTAGTAAGGTTAGGTAATTACAAAAAGTTTAGCAACCCACGTGGTTTTACTGACTTTATATCGCTGCAAGAAAAAGTCTGCAAGAAAAAGTCTAGCAATCCACGATTAATGTATTTATATTATTAAATATATATATAGACCTATACTTTTGTAAAAAAGGATTGAAAAGTTCTGTCCGCACTTGCGTGCACCTGCGTGAACGTAGTTCCGCCACTGCTCGCAGTAGTGCTAAGTGTGGAAAATTGCCTGCATCTTGTTCATTCTATGAAAACATAAACAAACATATTATGAGTGAGTTACCAATGAAAAGCAAGTTCTAGTAATGTATTTCCTACCATTGGAGCTATCGCCGCCGCCATCTGAATAAGATGATTCGGCCAAAGGATGAACGATCCTATGGCCCGGCCTAAATCAGGAACCTCGTCATCTGTAATCGGGATGTCTGTTTTGTCTTCCTCCTCTCGAACACATGTCACAGTCACCTTACGTAGGTCTTGTGGAATTTCAATATTATAGTGGGTGGTGACATCCGTGTAAATAAGAGCATCAGCAACAATACGCTGGTGTGGGACATCCAAATAGAGAGTGCATGGTTGTCCTCCCTGTGGAATGTGAGAAGGCTCGCCGAGATCAACATTCGGAGGGTGAAAACTCTCTTCACTGCTGGGGAAGATTCACAGGTTGTATGTTCTGTATTGTCCCTCGAATCTATCATAGTTTTCACTTCGGATCGTACTTGTTGCATGATTTCGTCAAACAGTCCCGCCCGAATTTTGGCCACAAGCTGAGGACTAGGGTTGTTATCGTCATACCACCGTGAACGCCGTCCAAAATATTTTGCGGCAATAACCCCCCTAGGCTCCCTTCGAATGTTGTCAGGGTAATCCGGCTTCTCAATCGCCGTTGACAAAATGTCCATCCGTGAACCCGGCGTAAATGAACCTTGGGAACTCTGCTCCTCAAGTGCATCCTGTATCATAAGATGTTTCATAAATAACAACTAAACCCTATAATATGAAACAACTGAGGGTATTTAAACCGTCTAATTTAACTACTCACAATCTTGGAGGCAACCTCAGCAACATCTGCATTTATGTATGTGTCGCCCCTCATCCTCGCAGCTTTCCATTTCTTGTGACGAGGAGGAGGTTCAGGGGGCTGGACAATAGTGGAAGGATCGGATTCGGCAGCTTCCTTCATTCTCTCTAACTGCTCTTCCATCATTCTCTGTTCCAGCTTTCTGTACCCACCATGAGACATACAATGCGGATACTTATTTGCCGCTTGCCTCTCTTTATTGGCTTGACTTATTTCCTGTGACACGAAATCAAATAAAACTGAGGCTAATTTGTCAAATAAAAGAAATGAAATGATATCAAAGAAATTTTATAATAAATTGTGGATTTTGCCGTGACGCCACAAACTCCCTCCAGTCCTCGGGAGAAATATAAGGATATTTCTGGCATGGATCCTCGTTCCTCCTTTCCCCTCAAATAAACTTTTTAGTCAGCTTATTCTTGAAGTCTTTCCAACGTATACGGACTTCCCCCATCCAATGCTTTTCCATTGCCTTAGTGTTAGGGACGTCGTACGTTTGCAGCAAGGTAAAAGGAAAGATAATTAAATTTCAAGTAATAAGCCAAACGATACAAATGTAGATATATCGAAAGTGACGAACCAAAAGTTGTGCCCAAATCAACTGCTTCGTTTTCTCCGGAACGAACTTCCAAGCAGAGATCACAATGTGAACTTTGCTTCGAGCCAGATAGCCTACATAGCTAATGAAATTGTCTTCCTCCAGGCCAATTGGATTCAACTTGTCATCAAAGTCCACATGCAGCCTCTTTTTTTTACTGTCACGACGGGCCACTAGCGTTGCCATCTGTGTGCAACCTCTACCCCTTCTCACAACGGGCTCGTCAACTCTCTCACCTCCTGACTCATCAGAGCTAGAGCTAGAGCTAGACATGATCCTGTTCATCAAGGACAAATCAATGTTAGATAGGTTATTAAATAGTAAACAGATTAATAAATGAACTAAAATGTTAAACCACCACAAAAATAACATATTACTATTTCATAACTTAAGATCTTACTTTATATGGTTTCCCATATTCCTTCACAATGATCTTTTCTTGCAACATATTCATCATCATCTACCAATTCCACTTCACGTTAGGGGGATTTGTTGTGAAAGGGGGTGTATCGTCAAGGTCAAAGGATTCTTCACCATACTTTTGTTTTTTACTTTGAAGTACAATGGGCATTTTTTTATTTGCAGAATCTGTAACATAAAACACTTGTTTCGTCTAGCTTGCTAGAATGAATGGCTCATCTTTATGACCAACTCTTTGAAGATCAACTGAGACAACTCCAAATTGTGGATCTATTACAACAGCATTATTGCTAACCCACTTACATTTCAATAGAGCAACTTTGAACTTGTTGTAGCTCATCTCCCATATTTCTTCAATAACTCCATAATAAGCCATTGATGCTAATACCAGGTTTTTGTCTTTCGAACTCGCAAAGTGCATGGATTCAGCTTCAACCATCACCCCACTATTTTGCACAGAACTTCTGTCATCTTGGTCTTTTGTGTAGAAGGTATACCCGTTTATTTCATAACCTTGCCAAGTGATGACCTGAAAAGAAGGCCCCCAGGCCAACCACTCGATTGTATCCGACATTCTGGTCTCGCGCGATACCTTCTCTTTGAACCACTTTATGA
This sequence comes from Acacia crassicarpa, assembly GCA_034222035.1. Classification (NCBI taxonomy): domain Eukaryota; kingdom Viridiplantae; phylum Streptophyta; class Magnoliopsida; order Fabales; family Fabaceae; genus Acacia; species Acacia crassicarpa. The sequence goes on from JAWXYG010000012.1 coordinate 21,514,269, forward strand.
ACGTCTTCTTTTGCTCATGAGCTATTTGCATGTCATTCTTCCTTGGATTCTTATTCTTCAAACTCTTTCTGTGTTCATCAATGTATGGTTGAACTTCTTCCATATTATTCAAGATGTACAGGTGCGCTTGCAACACCTCTTCACGAGGCTTATTCTTTAGTTTGATTCCTCGAGTTCCCTCGGTTATCCACTCGTCATGCTGAGATCGTATCGTCGTCCCTGATAGATAATCTTTGCAAAAGTCCATAGCCTCTTCAACTACATATCTCTTAACAATTGAGGCTTCTGGTCGATAAGGATTTTTAGAATACCCTTTTAAGATCTTCATGTATTGCTCGAAAGGGTACATCCACCTTAGGTAAACTGGACCGCAGAGCCTTACCTCCCTTACCAAGTGCACTATCAGATGCACCATTATATCAAAAAATGCAGGAGGAAAATACATATCTAGTTGGGACAAAATAATATAACCCTCATTTTCCAATTCATCCAACTTTTCAATGTCAATGACTTTGTTACAAATAGCATTAAAGAAAATACACAATTTCGTTATAGTGATTCGCACTTCATCTTTCATAATGTCCCTAATAGCTATAGGTAATAGTTGTTGCATCAGCACATGATAATCATGGGACTTCATTCCCAATAACTTCAAATCGTCCATTGAAACACACCTTCTCAAATTAGAAGAATATCCTTGTGGAACCTTAATGTCATATAAACACCCACACAAACTTTTTTTCTCCGCTTTTGATAGTGTATGAGCTGCTAGCTCCATATATGCCTTCTTACCATCTTCTTTTACTTGTAGATGTATCCGTTCTCTTATTCCCATATCAACCATGTCTAGTCTCGCACTAATTCCATCCTTAGTCTTTCCTGGTATGTGCAAAAGAGTACTGACAAGGCTATCACAAACGTTTTTCTCCACATGTATCACATCAAGACTACGCCAATATGGAAGATCAAAGAAAATTGATCTTTTCTTCCATATATTCTTCTCACCCACAATCTTTCGCTGCTTACCCAATATGACATTGATATGTTTCACCCGACTATAAACATCCTCTCCGGTTAATGCCTTTGGAGCCGTTCTATGCTCCGGCAAGCCGTTAAAACGTTTTCTTAACTTACGATATGGGTGGAACCGATCAAGAAACCTCCTGTGACCAAAGTAGACCATTTTTTTTCCGTGCTTTAGTTGATGGAAGTCTGTGTCTGCTTCACATATTGGACATGCTTTATGCCCCTTGACACTGTACCCTGACAAATTTTCGTATGCGGGAAAGTCATTTATCGTGGTAAAAATCATTGCACGCATCTTGAAGGACTCCTTTTTATATGCATCAAACACATCTAAGCCTTCCTCCCACAATTTCTTTAAATCCTCAACCAAAGGCGCCAAGTACACATCGATATTGTTCCTGGGCTATTTTGGTCCAAAAATCATCATAGAGAGCATCACATACTTGAGTTTCATACATAGCCAGGGAGGTAAGTTGTATATTACAAGGAGAACCGGCCATGCACTATGGGTGCTGCTAAGAGTCCGATACGGATTGAATCCATCTGTACAAAGCCCCAGACAAAGGTTTCTTGGCTCACTGCCAAATTGAGGGAACATTTCGTCTATTTTCTTCCATTGTAGAGAGTCAGCCGGGTGCCGAATATATTTTCCATCGGATATTCTCTCATCGGAATGCCATCTCAACTGCTTAGCCATCGCTTCACTAATAAAGAGACGCTTAAACTGCGGTATTATTGGAAGATACCACAATGCCTTCACAGGTTGCATTTTTGTTGTCTCGTCATCTCCAGAACCACCACCTTTCTTCACTTTGTATCGTTAAGTTTTACACTTCGGACAAGTACTCAGGCCTTCATACTCATTTATGTACAATATGCAGTCATTAGGTCAACTGTGTATCTTTTTATACTCCATACCTATCGAAGACAAGATTTTCTTGGCCTCATACATACGATTTGGAAGTACATTATCATCTGGCAATATATCACACAACAATTGAAGCAGTTACGTGAAACTACTATCGGTCCACCCACAAGTTGCCTTTAAGTTGACCAAATGTAAGGTCCTAGTCAACCATGTATACTTAGTACACCCAGGAAACAAAGGTGTCTCTGCATCACTCCGCACGCTATCATATTCATGCGGTTGTGCAAAAGATTCGACCTCAACATCATGAATCATTCTCTCCATTCCATCGTCATCTACCTCAACTTCATTTTCGTGGGACGCACTGGTAGTTACCTCTTCACCATGCCATATCCACGTTATGTATCGAAGGTTTATTCCATCACAAATTAGGTGATCCCTTATAGTAGCAATATCCCGTCGAACCCCATTTAAGCAATTAACACATGGATAATAGTACATCCCATTTTTTGTAGCCACATTCCTTCTAGCAAATTCAATAAACTCTTCCACCCCATTCTCATATTCTTCACTAGTTCTCAAAGCATCCATCCAACTATGCCCCATTTTAATACCACATACGACATTTCCAACAACACTCAAGTTCATAATTGACATGATGTCTTTAAAAAAAAATCCAGCAGCATTTCCCCTTAAAAGTAAGACATCCCAAAATTTCAACAACAAATAATTTGAGCATACTTCAACAAAACTTACTAGCTTCTTGAAGTCAAAAAAGAAGTAATCACTGATTGCAAAACTACAAATTTCAAACAAAGTAGACTTGGGTTGCTGTCGTGGCCAAGTCACACTACACAGAAGTGCAACTTTAAATTCAATCACTCTGAGTCAAAATCCATAAGTTCAGTCTTCTTAAAAAAAAATTCGGTGTAGTGCAGCATAATTCTCAAACAGATTTTAAAGCAACAAATATAATTCTAATAACACAAATAGGTTATGACCACAGTGCAAATAATGGCAGCAGCAAGTTGATATCATAGTGCAAACTGATATGAAATAATCAAAAGATGGATTTGATATTTATAACTCAAGTTTGCACAGAAATTCAGTTTGGACTACCAACAACAAATTATTCAATATTTCTATGATATGATGAAACACAATGGACAGCACCCAAAACAAGCAATCTAACACTGAGTTCCAACAGCAATTACATTTCAAACTCCTACCAAATTCCTGTTTTTTTAACACCAATTACAGCAAGGCAATTCTTAACTTAATGGACATGTTTTTACCATAATACCCAGCAACCATAGCAAAATTCAAACAACGTTAATGGTAGATCATGTCCATGGGATATTCATCAGAATTCATAAATTAAAAATAATGGACAGCACAATGGACAACACCCATTATTTCTATGATATGATGAAACACAATGGATTCAATATTTCTATGATATGATGAAACACAATGGACAGCACCCAAAACAAGCAATCTAACACTGAGTTCCAACAGCAATTACATTTCAAACTCCTACCAAATTCCTGTTTTTTTAACACCAATTACAGCAAGGCAATTCTTAACTTAATGGACATGTTTTTACCATAATACCCAGCAACCATAGCAAAATTCAAACAACGTTAATGGTAGATCATGTCCATGGGATATTCAAGATCATCACAAACAAATCATCACACGGAATGGGGCAAAGAAAAACAAAAAATTTCTTGTTTTATTGTAACTAGAATTGTCACTATCACTCCACCTCTGAATGTTTTTATCCATATCAGTAGTTAGAATTGGGTGGACCGATGGACTTACCAATGAGGGACGCGCCGGAAAGAGAGAACGAGAGCGCACAATGTGAGAACAACGGACACCGCGAAGAGCTAACGGAGAACACCGGAGAGCAAGACGGAAAGAGAGAGAACGAGAACAACGGACACCGCGAAGAGCTGACGGAGGAGACGACCACAATAAGGTAGGGGAGAGTGGGGGTGACTGTCATAAGGCTTGGGAAGACGAAGACGGAGGAGGCGGCGGCGCACAAATTAGAGGTAGGGTTGAGGGAAGCAAACAGGCTCAGCTAAGAAATGAGGTAGGGGAGAGTACGGGTGACTGTCGTGAAGGGAAGACGAAGACGGAGGAGGAGACGGCGCACAAATGAGAGGTAGGGTTGAGGGAAGCAGAGAGACTCAGCTGAGAAATTAAGAGTCCACACGTGTGCAAAAAAGTAATATTTTGCAATATCGGCGTCCTGAAAAGCGATTCAGAGCGCCTTAATAGAATTAAAGGTGCCCTAAATTTCTATCAGGGCGCCTTTAATGTTATTAAAGGCGTCCTGATTTTCTATCAGGGCGCCTTTAATATTTTTAAGGCATCCTGATGTTCAATTAGGGCGCCTTTAATTTCATTAAGGCATCCTTACGTTCTATCAGGATGCCTTAAAGCTTATTTAGGGCGTCTTGACATTGTGTCAGGGCGCCATAAAATTTAATTAGGGCGTCCTGTTTTTATTTCAGGACACCAAAAAAAAATAATAATAATTCCTCATCAGTTTTTTGCAGGTGCGCGCCAAAAAATTCGTGAAATATAATGGCGTGAAGGCGCTAAAACATTAATTTTTGGTGTGAAAATTTTTTATTAAGCGTCCTTAAATTATTTTAGGACGCCTTAATTTATTTTAGACGTTCTTAAACTTATTTTAGGGTGCCAAATTTGATAATATCATTGTTTATTTTACAAATATGCCACTATATTCACTTTTAACTTCCTTTTTAAAAATAAGGAAGTCTTTTAGGGAAGTAGTTAGCCTTTTTTGTAGTAGTGCTATTTAATTTATATTGTAAAGAGAGACACAAAAGAGAGCTGCGTGCAAATCAGTACTTATAAAGTAGAGAGAGATAAAAAATTTAATAAGGGCAAATGAACATTTTGTCAATTTAACACGTTCGTATATAAAAATGGGATACAAATGAAATATATTTAGGTCAAGAGTGATATATATATCCAATGATGACGATGACAACAAAAAACAATGGCAACACATCAATGGGATAACCCTCTTCAAAGGGTCTCAATGCCATTGTTAAAAGCCTGGGAGGCTAAAAAAGTCGTTTGGAATGATTACTATAAGCAACATTTTAATAGTAAAAGAACATTTTAATAGTAATTTATGGTGTAAAAGAGGTAACTACAAGATGAGTCTTGTGTGGATGAACTTATAATAAGCAATTAAATTTTAAAAAACAAAAACAAAGTAACTCTCCAACTTGACTGCTCGTATTGTCATCATTATGATCCTTGCTCAATTCAAGAGTGAGAATTGTGTTTTGCTGAGTTGTAACTATTTGGGACATGGATTCTTTTCTTGTAATACCTTCCCTTCCCTTCCTGTTCTATACTCTTCTTTTTATCTTTTTTTTTAAATATTTAGATTTAATATTTTTATCTTCTTCTTCTATACTATCTTTTTTTTAATTCTTAATATTTAGATTTAATATTTTTATTCCCCCCCCCCCCCCCCAAAAAAAAAAAGTTTGCATATTAACGAATTTTTTTCGGCTATCATCCTCAATTGCGATCGTCTTTCTTTTGGGCTCACGATGAGAGCTGTTAGGGAAATAAAGAAAGGGTATGGTTATACGTTATATCCCGGTTTGAAGCCTCGTGTTCCTTTAACATCTTTCTTTTCTATCAATTAGATATATCAACATTTATGAACAGTTTAGATATGATTTTTGTGAAGTTATCATTAAAATGTCAAATTATAAAAAATAATTAATTAAATACAAATTACTAAATTTTGATATGAATAATTTAATATAACAATAAAAAATAACAATAATATTTTGTATAAACTAAAACTGACCATTCTAATTCTAATCTTGATCTAATAGGAGAGTTTTCGACCCAAATATGATACGTGGTATTTACGCAATGATGTGACCATGGAAGGATAGAAGATCTGTTCTTGAACCATGCAATGATGTGATAGAAAGGATGGAATCCTTTCTTTTTGTTTTCCCGGAATCAAAGGGGGACGATGATGAGTTGAGTCGAATATTATTTCAAATATACAAACTTTATTTATACATTAAAAGCCGCAAGATCGACGCTTTTTCTCACGGGTTGGTACGTTCTCACAGATAAAAAGTTAAATCAGAACTTATTAATGGTTGAGAGCTTAATACATTTTTTGGTGTATCCATCACAGAAGATCTTACTTATTTTATTGTTCGGGGGTGGAAAAGCTGAGAAGCAATCCTTTTAATCAGACCCTTTTCTAAGTGAGGGGTTCATCTACCCTTCATTCTCCTCCTTCCAATCAAACATTTCCATAGTATCCATGTCATTTAATTATAGGACTATTGACAATATTTAGATTCTTAAATATTTGTTGTTAGTTAAAAATTAAAGTTTTTAATTCATAATTTTTGGTCAATGATTTCATTTTTTGGGGTTAGGATCAATTGGGCACCCTAAATATTTTTATTGTGGTATCATCATCCTAAAAAAAAAAAAAATATTGATGCAATTTTTCCTTGAAATATTAATTTTTTAGGAGCAGTTTTGCATAATCATTTTGTGGAAAGTAATTTTAACGTCACCGTTAATTTTTCAAAATTAAGGTACATCTAAAACCCTAACATATTGTTTCAATTTTTTTATATTATATGGTGTACCTGAGAAATAACCTCCCCACTTTTCTGAAGACCGCCTTCTAGGAGATGTGTGTGGTTATGTAATTAGATTTTGTGATACTCATAAATATCAATACTAAATTTTAAGAATACATCAATCAAATTTATCATAGATTATGTCCCATCAAATTACATAGGAAAAATTGGAGAAAGTTCCCAATTGAAAAGTAAGTTTTTTTTTTTAATATATTAATTGGAAAGTAAGTTGATAATAAGAATCTAAATCATAATATAGATATACATACAAAATTTATAAAATAACAGTATTTTGTGTGTATAAAAATTGATCATATCATTATCACTAATAAAATGATTTTTTTCCTCGTTTTCCTAAAATAAATTTTAGCTGGAAGAGCCATCCCTTCAACGGTCTCTTCAATATCTTTACACTTCACTAATCATTCTTGTTGGAAGAGACTTGATTAGGACAAAGGCTTCCAACTCTATGGAGATATTCCTCTGTCCCAGGGTTAATATATATAGTTTGTTAATTGGTTAAGCATACAATTGATATGCAATTTTTTTTTTTTTTTGGCTCCGTTGAGAAAACACGCTCCCATTGGTAGCTGCAATCCAGGGCCCGGTGTAACTGTAAGAATTCACCCCTTCCTTCACTAACCATAGTTAGTTAACCTAACTCCCACTTTAACCGATGGTTAACTCCCCCAACTCCTGCAACCCTTGTACAGTTGTACCATTCATATTTCTGAATAGTTCAAAGTTCAGCGCCTAAATCTTTGGCATCCACATTAGAAAGCTCTCAGTTCATTAAAAATCTCAGAAGCACTCGTCTGCCGGCGCCGGTTCCCCTGCAGGCATACTTCCCTCTATATTTACTCAAATATGCATCATCTCAGCACAATATCGTTTTCTGCCATAATTTCTTCTGCCACGTTATTCCATTCTTCATGCATCTGGGTAATGCTTGTCTTTACATTGGTTCGACACGGGAAATCAACCTTGGCCTTCTTGGCCGCTCCGAATCTGGTGGCTGCTCTGTCACTCACTTGCCTTATCATCGTCGGCAACTTCAATCTTCGCGTCCGATCGGATCAGAGAGAGATGAAGGAGGCGAGACGAGGATTGAAGAAGAGACGAATGGCGGGTTGGGGAATGACTGGGAAGCATCTTTGTAGGAAAAATCTAGCCGCTTTGTCACAGGTTCAGGATCATCTATGGCTTCCTACTTTTCTTTTTCTGAGACTGGCTTTTTTCTCTGCACACCGTTCCCATCATTACATTGCTCCTCAATTTTCTTCAACCGTAACTTTCCAGAAAATTCAGACCTCGCAACCCATTTTTCTTTCTCCACAATCATCAACTCCGATAAAAAAGCAAGCTTACAGAGGCCTCAACATAACCACCAACAGGATCCCCTTTGACGATCGCAACGGCAATCTGTCATCATTGCTCGGTGTCCCATCGTCGGGGTGTAACTCCTTCGTTCATGTTCTGCTGTCCGACCCGACCATGGGATAAATGTATTCCGAGGGTCCTCAGCTCGTCCAAATTGAGATTCGAGTGACGCTTCTTCTGGCTGGACGTGTCACTTCCCATGTTGTCGGGTTAGTTGATGAAGTCGATGAATGATGGACTCGGGAATGGTGGGAGAGTTGGCCGAGTTCTTCGACACGGACGGTTTAGCGTTTGAGTCGGAGAAGACGACCGGATTGAGAAAAACCATCGGTGTATCGGAGTTGGACCGGTATTTCAAGAGATATCCGCCGCCAGGGGCAAGGCAAGAATCGAAGAAGAGGCATACCTTTGGGTGGTACCGGAGGTGTGGAGGAAAATGGCCATGTTGGAAGGGCCGTTAACAAGTTTGGCGGCCGCTCCGTCACAAACTCGCCTTCGTTATTGGCTCTTCTTTTTCTTTCTTTTATTTTAATTTCTGTTCAATCTCGTAGAAGTTTTGTTTGATATCGGATGGGGTCGGGTTGGAGACATTAGGGAACGACCCGTAAATGAGTAGGTCGCAGCGTTTGTCGGGAAAATCTCGTCGCTCCGTACCGCCGCTTTGTTTTCTTATTTGGATTCTGTTGTTGCCCCCGAAAATTGGATTGTTTGTTGAGTAAGTTTACAATTTGTATGCTTTCTGGGTATTAATTTGCAATTTTGGCCATTAGATGACTGTTGTGTTGCTTCGCTCTGGCAGTATCCACGGTTTTGCCTGACCAGGAGACCCTCATCTGAGAATTTTGTGCATTCCGGTCCCGTTTCCAATGAGTTGGGATCAGATGTTCCGAGGGCATCGAGTCATTTATGCTCACACACTCACACACGCACACAAATGAAAGCATAGAAGAAGCAAGCACGTGAAACCCCTGTTTTTTTTATAAAGAGAAGATAGAAGAACCTCAGGCTCCTGAAATTCTTCATAGAATGATAGCTGAAATCTAAATATTTGGCATGTTTGTTTGCTGGACTTGCATCTTCCATTTCCATTCTCTCAGATTGTTTGTTAAATAAATCTCCCCTGGTTCCATTCTGCATGTATTAGGCTCTGATTTGTATGTTTTATTTTGTTTCTGTGATTGTTTGGTTTCATTTATTTGAAGTAACTTTTGTTATATGATATTGTCTCCTATAATGTGAAAATAATGCTTGTTTTTCTTCTCACGGACTGTTCCTTTCCTTAAATATTGTGTGTGTGTCTCTCTCTCACATCATATCCTTTGTTCCACAAGATTACATTCTGTGTCCATCACAATGCTTCAATGCATATATTGATGATACAAGAAATTTATATTTATTACAAAGCACTCATTTTCAAATATTATTTTCTCGCATATAGAAATTAACATGTTCTGATTTTGATAAATTGACATGTTCTGATTTTGATGAGTAATGACATACGTAGGAATTATGGGTTGTTTCAATTCAAAGGGAGAGAAGTATGATAATGGATCAAAGGGATCAAACTCCACAGAGGGCAGCACCAATAAACCAAACCTTATGGAAGAGGCTGGCTACGCAAGGGCGTCTCCTCCTCCACTGGGTAAGAATTGGAGGAAATTACTATAAGATCTTTAAAAAAAAAGATTTAATCACCTAAAAGTCTGAAGTATATGGGAAATGGTAATGAGTTTTTGTTGTTGCTTACTTGTAATTGTGACTTTATGGTAATTTAAGCCCTTTTTAAGGTCTTGTAGTAATTCTTTCTAAGAAAAGGATGTCCATCATCACTAAGCTCCATTCTCATCACTCAATCACACCTCATATATAACTATAAATCATATGTTTCTTTTTGTGAAACTTTGACTTATATCCTTATTTTTAAGGACAAACTCAGTCTTTTTTTTTTCCTTTTAATTAGAGTTACTTTCAAGTGTTTTTTTGTTTGGGATTTACTTGGGTATGATTAAATATGATTTCCTTCCCCTGATTTTGATATAGTTAGATACTCATATATTGGTATTTGGTTAGCACTATTAGTCAACTTTGGTGTAGTTGAAGGATATGGGAAAAAATAGTATTACCTGTGGTCTTAATTATATAAACATTTTTGTAATGCAATTTTGTACTATAAAAGTGTTCTTCTAATTAGGACCGGAGGGAGTATGATTGAACATGCTAAGTGTCCTTTGAGTCTTTGAATACATGGAAAAAGAGTGGAAAAATATAATAAACTGTACATATATATGAATTTTGCGTGTGATGATTTAAAATGAAAAATAAGTAATAACAATCAAAGACCTATGAATTACATTCGGGCTCTCTCTCTCTCTCTCTCTCTCTCTCTCTCATCCTCTATTCCAAAAAATTACATTATGTGTGCATTACGATGCTTCAATGCATATATTGATTATAAAAGCAATTTCTTTCCTTCACAAAGCACTCGTTTCCAAATATTATTTTCTAGCAGATAGAAATTAACATGTTCTGATTTTGATGAGTAATGAAGTGAGTGAATTGGTAATATATGCAGGAACTATGGAGTCCTCAAATTCAAAGGGAAAGAAGGGTTTAGCATATCATGCAGGTTATGCAACTAAATATAGTTCTGATGATAAGAACAATGGATCAACGGGGCCAAACTCTACAAAGGGCCGCTCTAAGAAACCAAACCTTGCAATAGCGGCTGGCTATGCAAGGACCTCTCCTCCTTCCCCCTAAAACAAAATAGGGGAAAATTACTATGAAGTCTTGAGGAAGATATTTAATCACATAAAAATTCATTAACAACTGAAGAGTTCTAGTGCAGAAATTGTGTCATTATCTTTTCCTTCGTCTCCCCCACTTGCCTATTTGCCTTCCTTTCGTCTCGATGAAATGTTTTCATCAACAATAAGTTTTGCATTTGATACTTTTTATGTTATTTGCAACTTCTGAATATTATATGTTTCTCTCTCACCTTTCATCTTTCTCATCCCTTGCTTTAGATGGGTTAGCGTGTAGAGTCAAGACATACTTCCAAGTACAAAAGCCTTTATGGAGATATTTACGGCTCACCCATTAATATAGTTCTTATATCATCAACGAGATTCAAACTTACAAAATCATGAGTCAATTCCTCACTAATTAGACAAACTTTTGTTGGCAAATTCATCTTTATCATCTTCCTCAAGATCTTTAAGGCTGAATAATAATAACTATTTAATAAACAACAACTGCTACTGCTACTGCTACTGCTGTATTCCACATGTACAAAATTTGAAAACTATCCATACCTTCAGTGGGACGTGGCTTCTCTCCTTTACTTTTATTGTTCTCTTCCCTCTTTTATCTTCAAACCATGTCATTTTGGGGTAAAATACTAATGCCAATAACTTTTTTTTCCTTTTTCTTTTTTTAGAAACACTCAATATTTTTAAAGTAATTGTTGGTGCAATATTTTATAGTGCTATATTCACTAAGAATAGTTGAGGATATTGAAAGATATTTTAGGAGTGAGTGGACCAAAAATTATCTTAGGAACCTCCCCACGTTTTCCTTCTCTGGGAAAATGAAAAAAAAAAGGTTATACAAGGCTTGGAACCAAGCTGTAATTGTGAAACCTTTTGGGAAAAACATTGGCTAAACAGTAAATAATTTTTGCGTTGTACGTGGGTCCCAGTCCCATAGTTCTTCCATTTTGGGCGCATTCGAAGTTAGTGCCTGATGAACAGTAAATAATTTGTCGCCTATAAGTATAACAAAGAAATAGCACCGACATTAAGTTTGGAAACACATCTCAAACTTGTTTATACACAACCGAATGTGATTAATAACTAATTTTGTTGTCAAATTATTTATTTGAAATTTTGAATTTTCAGTAGTATTTTTTAAAAAATTCTCCCTTTTTTTTTTTGATGTTATGGATGAATGCTTTTATTTTCTTGAATGAAAGTAAATTAATTTAATTATGATTGATTTGACTATACGATTAAATAATAGAATTCAGACTATTTTCAATTAGTGTAATGACTAATAATTCCATTTTAAAGACATTACCGTTATCTAAATTCTATACAAACACACATAAAAGCACTAAACTTATGTCTAGTTGCATAGGTCAATGTATCAGGTTATCCACTCCACTGAAAGACTACCAGATGTACTATTTTTCCATATTAGCACTTAACCCCCATTACATCACTTTACCGGAACCGACTTAGGTCATTTGCGGACTTTTGTCTGCTGTGGCTTATACGTCGACATATAAGCTGCCACACACACAATGGTCTTTTTTTGCCTGAATTTTTTTTCCTTTTTTTCAAAGGGTGACTTTTCCTCAGTACAAGTAAGCAAAGGGTGGCAATCGGTTTCAAAGATCACTTTATCATAGCCAAAGTCCATGGCAAGAAGCAAGGCCCTTTTCACCGCCAAAGCTTCAGTCATAAAAGCATAAATGGATTTGACTTTATCCACAAATCCTCATCTAAAAAAGCAATATGACTGCAACAGATTGTCTCAATAGCAGCATCTTTCTCATAAGGTGAAAAGGCTCCATCACAATTAATTTTGAGGCTATCTAAAACAGGGGGACCATTGAATGCCAGGACTGTCATAGCCCCTCAAGAAATAAAGATCCCTAAGCCTTGTATCATAGTTAGCCCAAAAGTCAAAGTTACTCTTCCTAGCCAATTCAATAACAGTACCCAAGTTCGAATGTCTATAGTCAAATATCATTTCATTTCTAGCTTTCTAGCTAAACCATAGAATCCAACAAATCAAGGAAAGATCCTGGTTGTACAAAATGGCATACTTGCTATTGAAATCCATCAAGCATTGAAGTTTGAGATACTAGGGACATCAACTCAAGCACTTAACGAACAACCAAACCAAATACACTAAGTCTAGGGGCAATGGAAGAATACATGCTCAATTGTCTCCTTCGCTTATGCACAAATTGGACATTGGCTAGTTGGGGACTTTCTTCACCAGTATAGAGCTGAATTGGTAGCAATTGCATGATTCAGGAGACGCCATATGAACTACTATACTCATGGAATTACTTTAATCTTCTAGATCGAATTCCAACATGTGGTGGAGAGAATAGTTGATGGCCCCACTTTATCCACCCTAGCAGAGTTCTAAACTTTCCGACAATGATATCCCAATTTCACCTTATAATCTCCATTTCTAGCACTAGTCCAAACCAACTTGTCTTTCAGCCCATTGTTGGGGATAGGGATGTCATGAATCGCATCTTTGACTTCAGCACATTAGTTTATAGGAGTAAAATTCCACTGCCCATTAACTATCAAGTCATAGACTCTCCCCTGTGTGATAATAGGACAGTCAGTATTGCTAGGAATCTCAGGGAGGTTAGCCTTTAGGACCCATCCTTGAATTTTACTAGTAACGCATTTTCTGATGTAGGCTAATGCTTGATGTTTAGTTTTCCCCCAAATGTTGGGAATCTCGAGGTATTTTTTGGGTCCTCTGTTGTTGGGATGCCCAAGAGACCGCCCACCATACTTCTCACAGCTGCAGGAGTGTTAGTTTAAAAAAGATACTAGATTTATCAAGATTAATAACTTGACCTGAGGCTACGCAGTATAAACCCATAATATTAGCCAAATAACTACAATTATGATGGCTACCATGCATGTACAAAAGGGCATCATCAGCCGAAAAAAAAAAGTAAGTTCTGGGCACCCATTACTCAATTTAACACCCTTGATTCGATTGTCCTTCTAGCTCTTTTTGATCAGTACAAAGAAAACCTCAATAACAATAATAAACAGATATGGATAAAGGGGGTCCCCCTTAGTGAATACCTCTACTAGGATGAAATGAGCTCACATTTTCACCAAATAAGCAGATATTTAGACTAACCAAATGGACACACTTCGTAATAAGAGACACTCACTCCGTACCAAAACCAAATCAAAGTGGGGCATTATTGAGGAAGTCTCACTCAACTCAGTCATACTCCTTACTCATACCCATTTTAAGGGAAAACTCATACTTGCCCCCAGATTTTTTGCATCAAAGATAATGATAGACGTCATGTATGATAAAGATATTCTCATGAATATATCAGCCGAGTCAAATGCCCCTTGATTTTGAGAGATACAATCATCAAGCAATCGTCGCATCATATTGGCTATTATTTTTGAAATAATTTGATAAGAAAAGTTACATAGGCCACTAGGGCGGAAATGAGAGACATGTTCCGGTTTTTGAATCTTGGGGATAAGGGTAATGTTAATCATATTAATCCCATCTAAAACAAAACAACCTGCAAAAAATTTATGAACCATAGAACAAATAGAGTCACCAATTTTAGACCAAGCAAAATGATAGAATTTACTAGAAAAACCATCAGGTCTAGGTGCCTTTGTACTCCCGAGGCTGAAAGCTACAGATTTAATCTTTTCTCTTGTCACAGACAGCAAAAGACTTTGATTCATTTCAACAAAGATTTTGGGGTCAATATAACTCAAGACAACATTCATAGAATGTGAACCAGAGGTGGCAAAGAGATCCTAGAAAAAACTAGAAATATTATTGGATATAGCCTCTTTTCCATTAACCAGCTACCAAAGTCATCTCAAATGCATGATATATTATTCCTTTGTCTCCTCTTAATAGTTGAGAGATAAAAGAGTCGTGAGTTTTTATCCACAACTTCTAGCTACTAAATACGAGACTGTTGCCACCAATATTGCTATTCTAATTAAAAAGTTCGATCCAAAGCCCTTTTAATATTCAATATTTCTCGAGAATTACTTGGGTCCAAATCACGTTGGGCAAGATTAGCCAACTCAAATTTCAACTGATCGATAAGCTTGACATTATTAGGAAATTCCTTCTTGCTCCATGTAATTAAATTCTTCCTGCATGCACCAATTTACCAACAAAGGCCTCAAGACCATTTGACAATTAAGTTTGACTTTTTTTGCTTTGGTCAAAAGAGTCACAACACCAAGTTTTTTCTTTAGGTGCAAAAATATTGTTTAATTGTTTAGTTTGACCTATTTTTTTGTGGAAAAAATAGTATCAGTTAGTACCTTAAAATATAGGATCTTGAAAACATATTTTAAGATGTTAACAGGTACTAAAAAAATACTTTAAGATGCTAACTAGTATTGAAAAAATACATCATGATTTTGCAAAATTATTTTAGGATCTTAAAAAAATATTTCAGGGTATTGACTAGTATTAAAAAAAATACTTCAAGATACTAACAGTTACTAAAAAGATACTTTAGGATATTGACTAATACTAAAAAAATACTTTATGATTTTGAAAAAATATTTCAGGGTACTGACTTGTACTAAAAAAAATACTTCAGAATATTGACCAGTACTAAAAATATACTTTAGGGTACTGACTGGTACTAAAAAATACCTTAGAATACTGATTGGTACTAAAAAGATACTTCAAGATACTGACTGGTACTAAAAAGATACTTTACGATATTGAAAAAATATTTCAGGGTACTGAATGACATTAAAAAAAATACTTGAGGGTATTCACTGGTACTAAACAAATATTTCATGATGTTGAAAAAATATTTCATGGTGTCAACTGGTACTAAACAATGCTTCAAGTTACTGATTGCTACTAAAAAAAAGTCAAACTAATGGTAAAACGATATTTTTACATCTAAAAAAAACACACACACACTTGTTGTTGGGTGCTTTTTTTGTCAAATTGTTGGGATCCGTACATATAGCGGAAAGATTTCATCCATTTAAAATAACTTACGAATCCCAAAGAGAGGATCTATCAACGGCGTTTAAATCTGGTTCATTAGAAACTGTACCTATGCAAACTCGTGTGCGTCTCGAACGTCGTGCAATCTTGTTCAATCAAATAGGAGCCAGCTCTTGCGAATCCACTCCCTCTACCGGTATCCACACAAACAGCCCCGACAACGTGCTAGCGCCTTCTATATTTTCGCGTCTCTTCTTTTTCTCTCTAGGGTTTCTTGTGACTTTAATACGGTCTTGCAAAATGTCCCGTAGATTTTTCAAAACCCAATAATGTATTATATATTCAAAATTAATCCTTATTAATCTTGAAATATGAATTTAGATTAAAATAATATATTAATTAAATCTATCCAATATATCTAATCTAATATATTTATTTAATCTGAATTAAAAGCCTGCTAATTTAATTTATCTCTATAAATTAAATCTGAGATGTGATATCTATCTATTTAATTAAATCTGAGATATTATATCTCAATTCAAATTAAATCAAATATATGATATCTTTATATCTTTATTCAAAAATTAAATCTGAGATACAATATCTCTATTTGTTTTAGATATTTAATTTATCAAATAAATTAAATACAAAACAAGGAGTGACCCCGAAAGGATCGGAAAGGGGAAAGGGAGAATCGGAGACAGAGAAGTAGAGAACATAAACAGAATATTAAAGCATAAAGTAAAGACTGAAGTTAAACGTGCAAAAAGAAATAAAAGAAGATGAGATAAGAATGGGTGTAGGCACGCAGCTAGACTTATCTCATCAGAAGAGAAGAAGAGAAATGCAAATGCTCAACATTATAAAGGAAACACAAGTTTATTCCAAAGAACTTACAAAGGCAGAAAGTTAAAGAAAGCAGCGGAAAGATAAAGAAAGAAACTAGAGAGAAGGCAGAGAGAATAGTTAGAGAGAGAGAGAGAGGGTTCTTCCGAATGTGTCTACTACAGACTAGGATGTCTGCTTAAGTAGACAGGCTCGGGTCAACAGTTCCGGTTGATGATTGGTACTGCCAGTTTTGATACAGTTCCGGTAAGTGACCGTTACTGTTTATTCCTTTGTAATTAGGTACAGTATTTCGAATCTAATCGTACATACCGTATCTAACTACAGTGCCCTACGTATTACAGTGTTTAGTGTTACAGGTGGATTTCTAACACTATCTGCAATACAAAGAGGTTTTTTACAGAAATTGTTTACAACTTTATACATGGAAACATGTTTGTTTGGAGTCTCCGTCAAAAGTTGTAAAATCTGCAGTCTTCTGCAAGGTTGACAATGAATTCTTCATCTTCATCATCATCACTTGGATCAGGCTTTGAGATCCCAGCTTCATCTTGCTTTAATTGTTCGAGCAAAATGCTGAGTTGTTTGATACACTCTTGTTTATTTGATGCAGCTGCTAGAGTATGTTGAACAAAATTCTTCTAGTTTAGAAACCGACTTTGTTCTTTGGCACAAAGAAATTCTGGATTATCCTTGAACCATTGGTCCACAGCTTTGCAGTCTGCATTTGTTTGTCTGTATTTGCCCCACCAGCGTACAAAGAGTTGTCTCTGTAATGCTAGTAAAACTGGGGATTTTCTATCCATATGAGACAGTCTGTATTGCCAAGAAAAGATCCAGGATACAGATAATTTTGAAAAATAATGGAGATCGATGGGAAAAGGATCTCCTTCTGCTTGAAATTTGTTTTTGAAATGATCAAATGCTCTCTGGATCTCTGGTGGAAAGATTTGTGGTATTGGTCCAAAGACATGCCACCATTTCAAAAACCATTGAGGAAAATTATACTTGGTTGTTTGTTTGAAATAAATGAACCAAGTATGTTTAAAAATCTTGTTTTTATCCCAAAAAATATTATACCAGGCTTCACAGTAATCCCAGTAAGTGTATCCTTCAGGATCATATGGTTTTGAAAATAATTTTTGTTTATGCAAACCTTGTCCCCACTGTGTTGGTGTGAGAACCTGTAAAATTGGGAGAGTTGAATGGGTGATTAATGATTGATCTTCTTTAGAAACATATCGAGTTAACTCGATAGACTTAGAATCAACTAATATCACTTCATAAAACTCTCTTGTCTTTTTGAGGTTGGTAGGTATGAAATGAAATCCAGAAGGGAAAACATTTAATGCTACCTGATTTGGGGTTTCCAGGAAAAACTCAGGTTCAACCTGTAGGATTCTCAATACAATATTTGGTTTTTCAATGTAAGGAGTTTCCATAGGATTGACTGCTGAGGTGGCCACTAAGGATTTTAATGCCTGCGGTGGCTTTTTCTGGGCAAATTCAAGAGCAAATTCTTTGTTTGATGAATCATACTCTTTTTTACTAATTGCCTGTGAGGAGGAGGCAATTAATGACAAAGCAAGTTTATCATATTCAAGAGCCTGGGTTTTAGGGTCCTTTTTTGCTAATACTTCTCCCCAAGTTTGTGTTGGGGGTTTCTTAACATAAGAATCAATTGTTTTTCTTCCAGGCTTGACAGGAATGAGACTCTGGGTTTGAGTCTCTTTTGGAGTAGATGACTCCATTTTGTGGGTAGGTGACCCAGATTTTGTTTGTGAACGTGTCAGTCTGGCTCCTTGTGTTTGGGGAACTGACTGGCCGGTTGATGCTCCTTGTGTTTGGGGAGCTGATTGGCTAGATGATGCTCCTTGTGTTTGGGGAGCAGCTTGTTGTTGCAACAATTGTTTAATTATCTCTGCTAGGTCTGCTTCGGAGATAGGGTTTTGTGCATCTTGAAAGATGCTTTGTTTATCATCTTCTTGGATGATTTGTTTATTTCTGGAATCCTCACCGGGTTTTTTCTTTCTTGTCATTATCTGAAGAGAAGGAAATGGGTTTTGGGTCAGTACACTCTCTTCCCTGTAAAAACTCTCGGGTAAGGAAATCAGGAAGAGAATTAGAAGTGCCTTGATAAATTCAATGTCAAAATCAAAAACACTCAAAATTGCTTGCCATCGAGCAAAAATCTGTTTTGATGCAAGATTTTTAACATCTTTTTGTAAAACATCTTTTGCAGCTTTACAATCAATGCGAATCAAAAAATTTTGATTTAAAAGATCAGCTTGAAATTTTGAAACACACAATACAATCGCTAAGATTTCCTTTTTGATTGTAGAATAATTTTGTTGAGAAGAATTCCAATGTTTAGATGTAAAAGAAATGATGTGTTCTTTTCCACCTAAACGTTGTTTGAGGATACCTCCATATCCCAATTCAGAAGCATCAGTTTGGACAATTTTGAAAGCGGACGGGACAGGAAGGGTGAGACATGGAAGTTCTTTAACCTGTCGTTTGATTTGTTTGACGACTTCGGTATGAACTTCAGTCCAAGGACAAGGACTTTTGTTGAGTCGTTGATGAAGAGGTTTAACAAAATTGCTAAGTTGAGGGATAAACTCAGCAACATAGTTTAAACATCCCAAGAATCTCTGGAGTTGAGTTTTATCAAGAATTTGATCAGGAAATTTATCAGCAAACTGAATTGCTCGTTCGATTGGAGTTATCGTTCCCTGACAAATCCAGTGTCCAAGGAAACGAACTTTGGTTTGGAGGAGGCTGATTTTTGGTTTTGAAACCACTAAACCATTTGTTTCTGCAGTTCGAAGAAACTTTGAGACGTGTTTAAAATGTTCATCCAAAGAATTTGAAAAGATTAAAACATCGTCAATATAGACTATGATATATTGACTTTGATCATTAAAAATCTCATTCATAATCCTCTGAAATTCAGAAGGAGCATTTTTCAAACCAAAAGGCATAACATTCCACTCATACTGTCCGAAAGGAACAGTAAAAGCAGTTTTATACCTATCCTTTTCTGAAATTTGAATTTGCCAAAATCCAGATTTCATATCAAATTTTGAAAAGATTTTTGCAGAATGCAAATGTTTTAGTAGATCAGCCTTATTCGGTATAGGATACCGAATCCATTGCAAAGCTTCGTTTAGAGGCTTGTAATTGATAACAAGCCTTGGAGTTCCTCGTTCAATTTCTGCATTTTTATTGACATAGAAAGCAGCACAAGACCATGGGCTACGACTCGGACGAATGAGCTTTTTGTCAAGAAGATCTTGAATTTCTTTTTTACAAGTTTCAAGGAGTTCTTGAGACATTTGAATAGGTCTTGCTTTTGTAGGAATCTGTTTTTCAGAAAAATTGGGCTCATATGGAAGATCAACAGAATGTTGTTTTCTATTCCAAAAAGCGTTGGGCAAATCAGCACAAACCGTTTGATGGATCCTATCTAAACAAGACTGGATTTTTTGCTGAACAACCGGTTGTTGGAGTTGTTCTTCAATTCTTTTGAAAGAGATTTCATCCTGGAGATAATTGATCTGTTTTTGTTTAAAGAAAAGAGGATTTAATTCCCTGAATTTCGGTGTTTCAGTAAAAGGAAAGAAAATAGTTTTTCCCAGATGTTGTTTTGAAATGCCATCATATTCTAGTTTGCAAGGAATCAATTGTGTTGCAAATGGTGCCCCAAGAATGATTTGTGTTCCCATGTCTTTCATAAGAATGAATGGGGTTTTTATTTGAAATCCTTCATTTTGCACAATGACATCAGAAAGTTTGTACTGAACAGAACATAGATATCTATTAATAGAACTATATCTTTCTGTTGTCTTTGTGAAATATTTAGTGGGTACCAAACCTTCTAGAATACAATTAGCTTGGGCTCTGGTATCAAATAATACAGATTGTTCTATAACAAAATCATTATTGATAATGATTTTTGCTTGTATATAGAACTTCTGAAGGAAAAACCTTGAAACCACATTTAAAAAAGGTATTTCTTGTTCAGGGTTCATCTCCTCATTTTCATTTTGTAAAACTTGCTCAATATTCTCATTAGGAGGATTTTGAGTTGAGGAAAGAAGTTCTTGAATTTGAAGTAAAACTGATTCATGTGTATCCCGACTAGTTTTGAGAGCTTGAACTTCAATCTTAAGCTTGCATATTAATTAGATCTGGACTGAGATCTACCTTATCTGTATATTCTGTTGCTATATTCATGGATATAATTTAGATCTGTGCTCAAAAAAAAAAAGAGTCTGGAATTTCAAGAAAAAATTTTATGTTTAATTTCTTACATATGATGGCTGAGTTCTCTTGGTGGGATGTCCAGGCCATAAGTCCTATTGGTGGCAGGCAATTAGCCCCACGCTGTAGGCTCTCATATGTGTAGATCTTGAACATAAGATTTTCATTGAAACCTAGATTCATCACATAGTGCCGCCTTATGGCTGGCTTAGGATATCACTTTTACTTTCTGCCTTTAAGGAGCATCAGATCTAAGGAATCTATTGAATATCCAACTAAATATTTAGATCGGTAAATCTCAGTAAATTTTTAATTAATATACCTTTATGGAACCTAATGGTAATGATACTAATTGAAGGGAGATTTACGATTATTGTTTCTTTCGCTGATATTTCTGCTGTTTCTCTTGCATTTTTCTTGTATTTTATATTTTGCTGAATGTCTTCTATTTTCCGTTCTTTTTCTTGTAGACCTTCCTCTTCCTCATCTTCTTTCTCTTCTTCAAATCCCTCCATAAACAATGATGAAGCATATTCTTCCACAAACAATATCTTTGATGAAGAAATTCATTTCAAAAATATAAATCAAACTGTTGATGATTGGACTCTTCCAGTCATTGATAACAGAGATGTTTTCATTGACAGAAAGCAATGGTTAAAAAAGTCTGATTATGTGATCAAGACTGTCGAAGAATCAATTGCCATCCAACCTGAGAAGGAGGAATTTTTCCTTTTCTCTCCTCGTTCCATGCATCAACACAAAACAAAGTACAAGTTTTTACACATAGGCTGTGTACAAGTTGCTCTGAAACCCCTTGTTAGACGAGGCCTAAATGCTTCTGGTCTGGTCTGTCTCAGGGATGCAAGACATTTTGGTTTTGCTGACTCTCTCCTTGCTGCTACCGAGTTTGGACTTCATAATGGACCTGTCTATTTCAACTATTACCCAAATCAAACGGTTGATTTAAAAGATAAGAACATTCTTGATGTCCTTAAACTCAATCTTAAACTTCATGGTTTTAACATGAAATCTGGATCTATACCTGTTACTCTAATATATAGGGTACAGTATAAGGTCTCAAACTCTTCTGTTTCAAATGTCAAAAATCTTCCTAACAAAGGTCAAACTGTTGTTTTCTTTACTGATTATTCCAATACAAATATCACCGTTCCAAAAACAATCATGTGGAACGAAGTTATCCTTCCAGAAGACTGGGTTATGGATAAGGCTGCTCCAGCTGCTCCAAGATCTGTAGCCCAAATCAGTAGAATTTCTCAAACTCAATCAGGATCTATTAGAATAGCTTTTGACAGACCCAGAAGTTCTACTTCATCCATACCGTCCAGGTATGACGATTTCAGATCTGCGAATTCTGAATTACCAAGGAATTCCAGTTTCTCTGATCGATCTCTTCCTTCAGAACGGTCCCTTCCTTCAGTTATTCATTTGCCTCCACCACAAACTAATAATCCTCCTTTACCACAACAACAGATTCCTCCACCACCACCAGCTGATGAACCACCACCAGCTGATGAACAACCATCCTC
Source organism: Acacia crassicarpa (assembly GCA_034222035.1). Taxonomy (NCBI): domain Eukaryota; kingdom Viridiplantae; phylum Streptophyta; class Magnoliopsida; order Fabales; family Fabaceae; genus Acacia; species Acacia crassicarpa. The sequence goes on from JAWXYG010000012.1 coordinate 21,536,618, forward strand.
TAATCTACCTTCTAACATCTCAATGCAAGGAATAAATAATTCGGGAACAATTCCTCATGCAAACTATCAAAGAGAGGATGACCAAAATTCTATGGACTCTTTGTCATATACGGAATTAGGTGAACCTCCAATGATGGGTTTTCTTGAACAACAATTTCAAATTGATAAACAAAGTTTGCAACAGGAATTTTACTCAGAGTCAAATACTTTGCAAAGAAACTGGTTCTTAGAACATTTTAAAGGATTAATGCGGAAGCAGATCCAAGAAAAGTTCTACAGTTTCCTTGAAAAGTATGAAATGAATATTCCATTTTTTGCTTGGTTTGAAGCTTATGCTTCACAAGAAGGAATAGAATATCCATTTGATCAAACAATAAATATGACCAAGAGAGTATGGAAAACATCTGAAGGACAAACCATTTCTTCAGAAGTTCCTCCAAAGAGGTCATATCAAATTCCTGGCATTGTGGATAGTAAACAAAATCCCCTTTTTGCCTCTCCTTTCAAAACTAGGAACTCTGAAGACCCTGTTTGTCCAAAAGATATCAGGAGTCTTATGGAGCAAAACAATTATACCAATCAGTATCTTCAAATTATTGGAGATCACATTGCCAAAACCCCTTCCCAACAAATTCCTTCTACTTCCACAAATCAATCTCCATCCATAATCAAACCTTTGTTCAAACCTTTCCAACTTGATCCAAGGATTAAGGCAAGTCTGCAGAAAAAAAAAAAAATAATGCTGCAAACCTTATGAAGCAAATTGGCCAAAGTTTGCAACACCAAAATCAAGTTACTACTGATCTTCAAACTCCTCTTACTCAGTTAAAACAAAGAGTTGTTCCTGATACACCTTCTGCTTCTTCTTCTGATAAACAAGTTATGAATTTTGAGAAACTTTCTGATACTGAATCTTCAAAATCTGATTTTAAAATCAACCATCAACATTGGAAAAAATCTTCTCCTATTTTTCAAAAATCTTCAAAGTTATATTATCCAAGGGCCAGTCCTTTAGATATTTTAACGGAAGAACGCCAAGACCAAACTTTCAAATCTTTCAATTCAAACAACATTTATGAGTGGAACATAGATGGGCAAAGTGAGTCAAATATTCTTCAAATTCTTCAACAAATGACCATGGTAAGCACTGCTTATCAAACAACAAGTGATTATTCAGATACAGAGATAACTAACCTTTTAGTTTCCGGGTTTACTGGACAACTTAAAGGATGGTGGGATTATTATCTGTCATCTGATGAAAAATCAAACATTATTTCTTCAGTAAAAACTGAACCTGATGGAACTCCCATTCTTCACAATGGTGAACCCATACCAGATTCTGTTAATACTCTTACTTTTTCAATTATCAAACACTTTGTTGGGGATCCGAACATTTGGAGAGATCGTTCCTCTGAACTTCTTTCTAACATCCGATGTCGGACTTTGTCCGATTAATATTATAATATCTATTAAATAATATTATTATATTATTTTCAAATTTAATTATATATATATATATATATATATATATATATATATATATATATTTCCATCCTAGATTAAATACAGTATTCATTAAATCTTAGACATATCTAATATTCAATGAATCTAGACACTATTGCTCGTGTTGGGCTATTTTTGTATGCGACCCTACAGACCCACATGAGATTGGCAACGGGCCAATACTGTACCAGCCCACAAGTCGCAAGCGATCTCTAGCAAGACATTGTGACTACCCAATTCATATGGGGATCAATGATACGATACAACCTATCATACAACCATGTCCCGTCCGTTTTGTCACGCGATAATTTGGTCAAGGATGAGGCATGGATAATGTCAACTTCCTGTTCTTGACCATTACTTTCTCGATTCTTGAGTAGTCTAACAATTGAAATGGAAATTCCTTTCCATTGTTGTATGGCCATACATTTCTCAAACTCACTCATCGAGGGGCCCAATATTATCTCTTTACAAATGTGAGGGACAAATTCCATTTTGACCATTCATATTCCTCTGCATGAAAACCGCTAATCTCAATCCAAGCCTTTATCATCACCCGATCAAAAGTGACTTTTGACTAGGTCAAAGATCAACGACTCATCATGTAGGAATCCATGATGATCTCAGGTCAAAAGGCGTTGTGATGCAATTATATACGAGATAAACCTATGACTAAATCCATGTAGCTTTCTCATAGTGGGTTGGTCTAGTACCTTGTACTCTTACAAGTGCCACACATCATCAAAGTTATACTAGTCTTATTTCATCTTCGCTCTCGCGTAGATGACCGACCAGGGACATTTAGGATAATCTATAAGATATATCCAATGATACAGTTATCGCTATAAACACGTAAATGATATGATAACGAAATGGAGAATATTTTAAATGACATTAACATTTAAAGTACAATGATTTGCCTCTGAGGCATAATTTCCAACACAAATCACATGTGTATTTTTGCACCTTGATAGCTACGTCATCATTTATTTTTACACTTTGAAAGCCACATCATCATACAGTCAGCATAAAAGTCAAAATTAATGGTCAAACCGTATTTTTGCACCTAAGTTGTAACCACATAATCACTTTTATACCTAAAAAAACAGTTAGTGTTGGACACTCCCCCGAAAAGTGCACATATATATTTTTGCCCGTTAACCCATTGCACTATTATGTTGCTTAATTCCCTTCTTTATTTGCCTGTAACTCTTATGTAGTCTTCAATGTATTGAGGCCTATAAATAAAGGTCATGCATAAGGTTTTGACACACCAATAAAACAAAGTGAATGAGATAGGTTATTCTCTTCTCTCCCATTCCATTGTCTTGTTATTTCTTTTCTTCTTCTTCTACTCTCTAGTCTTCTTATTTTTCTAAATTTACAACACGTTATCAGCACTATTCTCAACCCAAGGTATTTTTTTTTCCCTCGTCGTTGCTCAACCATTTCCTCTATCTTCTTTCACCGTATCTCTATATATTCTATTTGTGATAATCTAAAGCAATCTATGGAATTAAATAAATCATTTTACTGATTCTTTTACACATCAGGTTACATAGCTGAAATTGGAGATTGCATTTTATATTCTTTTATTATTTATATTTTATGCTAGTTCTGTTTTATTTATGTTTCATTTCATTTTATTTATATTTCATTTACATTTTATGTTATATTTCATTATTTATATTTATTTATTTTATGTTATTTACTTCATTTCATTTCATTTTATTGTTATTGTATTTTTCATTTACTTATATTGTAATATTATGTTATTTCATTTTATTAAGCCCTTAAATTTTTTTAATATTTTAATATTTATTTTTATTTTGTTTTAAATTACTCTTTTTACATTTTTCATTTTATTTCATCACCACATTTATTATTTTAATTTTTTCTTATTTATATTATTCATTTATTTTATTTATTCATTATTTAATATATTTTCCATTTTACTTTTATTATTGCTATCTCTATGTTAAATTTTGCTATTTATATTTGGTTACATTTATTATTATTAGTTAGGATTAAAATGATTTTTCATTCATTTGCATGTTTATACTTGAGATTTCCCCTTTAAATATAATTGAAAGTTTCAAATCAGAAATTGCCTGTAATTAAATTAAAATAATACGAGTGATCTGAGGAAACGGAAAAGGTTGGCGACTGATCCGAGGAGAACCTATTGTTAGTTGGAAGGGTATACCCTTCCTAATGTATAGTGACGGAACTAGGAAATTTTTTTAGTCCTGCTAAAAAATAAGCATATTAAAATATTTACTACATACTATCCCATTACATTAAAAATAAAAATAAATACTAACCGACAATTATAAATCAAAAGATAACATAGTAAACAAAAATTCTATGATGTTTGGAAAGAAACTTATTATAAGGTGCATTACTTTCAGAAGTTATTTTTTTAGAAATATCACTTTCTGAAGTTATTTTCTTCTTAAAAAATACATCTATGCTTTTCTATTTATCTTTACTCATCTTTTTCAACCTACAATAAATTTGGTGACCCATAATATATATTGATATCAGTGTTAATTAGTATCTTATGTCACTAAATATTAATTTTTATAGTACTACTCAATCCACAAAACTAACACTTAAATGCGCATCCTACCTACCTCAAAACAAAATAATTGGAGAAAATAAAAGAAATATAATATAAACCCCAAAAAATATTTTAAAAAAACATATAAATCTGATTCAATTTTAGCTAAGTAAATAACCTATTATAATATATTTTTTTAAAGAGAAATTCATTATAAAATCATAAGACAACCAAATAATAAATCCAAATGAATTAAAATTAGCCATTAATCATCCTATATATATATATATAGTCATTTATTGTCAAAACTCAAGACTCTCCTAAAATCTTGGCCTCAAAATTTTCACTAATTAGCACAATATTACCCTCATTAGCAAGATAAAAATACGTAGAATAACTTTCGTAAAAGGAATGAAATGAAAAGAAGTGATTTTGAGTACCTATTTAGTCCTTAAAATTAAGATAAATAGCACCAGATATAAGATGATACTAATATAAGATGATACTAACTTTTTCAATAGATGTCTTAAACAAAACTTTTACTTTCCTCTCGCTTCCCAATGAGTAATAAACCAAACATTGTCCTAATAAAAAAAGAGTATAATTATAGAAAAGATAATAGATTAGCTAGGGCCAAATTAGTGGTTAAAATAAAATATTATATAATACATACATATAAATACATAAAATAAGAGAAGATTTGGCCCTAGCTGGCCATAACGTAGCTCCGCCATTGCTATATATATATATATATATATATATATATATATATATATATATATGTTCTGTATAAGAATAACATATGTCTAGCCTGATAGACTAATATATTGATATAGGATCAGATGACTACTCCAAGATACCTGTGAGTTAGATACTCAAGAGAATGATGGATTATTATGTACGTATAAGGCTTTCGCCTGAAAAGAATGATATGTGTGCATAGTGACAGTTGAATAGTAAATGACAATAGAATGAATGTCTATACTTTTAGATTTTTAGGACGCGAGGGTGGCTTATTAGATTTTTAAAACCAAAGAAATATTTTGAGAATTTTTATTACCAGCTTCTCGTTTGGCAATTGCTGGAATACGAGTAGTTCACATTGGATATGGTTCAACATATAACATTTTATACCTAAATGTTACTCTCTCTAGTTTTAATTATATAGCGATATTTGAGGGGTTTATTTTAGTTCTAATTATATGAGAATATTCTAATTTTTATCAATTTTTTTTTCTAAAATACCCTTATTAATATTTTCTCAATAATAATTAAACATAGTAATAATTTAAAGATTAAGGAATGTGATGAATATAAATTATGATGCAAACAAACAGCCATATCTTCTTGAACAGAAAAAATTAAAATTGATTGATTCTACCTTAAAATTTAACAACATTCAAATTTTACTCCTATTTAATATACATTACATTTTATAAGAATAAAGTCTGTATAATAATAACTAAATGGTAAAATTATAGGATATAAAAAACTTTTTCTTTTCTGCCTTGCAAGTTAAGTATTCATTAGTAATTTTTTTGATTTACAATCACTCCATGTTGCTGAGTCAAGTGTTTTGTTATAGTCGGCATCTTTTTCTTTTATAAATAATAATATAATAAACAAAGATGAAAAATATAATAAGGGGATGACACCCGTTATTTGGAGCCCGCCGCGAAACTTGGGTTGGCAAGGTGGTGGGCTGCTATGATGCAAGGAGCCACTTTGGGGCGTCCACATGTAACGTATCAATTAAAAGGCATTTTAGAAAATTATAGATAATTAATTAATTTAACTTCTCTCTTTTATATTTTTAAATTTCGATAATTATGTCCTATAATTAAGAAAAAAGGGAGTATGCAAAAATTTGATTCAAAATATAAATCACTTATAGAATCATTAATGACATTTTCTCAATTTTACCCCATTTGAAAAAGAAACATAGAAGAGAGATGTGTGAAAATTAGTATTTATGAAGTAGAGAGGGATAACAAATTCAATAAAGACAAACGTAGAACATTTTATCAATTTAATTCATTTTTTCATATGTGAAAATGATATACAAATGACTTATATTTAGGATAGTATAATAAACCTGTTTGAAACCCCTTCACTTCCTTTCTCATCTTTATCAACATCTATGTATAGTATAGATTTGATCTTTATATTTGTTATTAAAATATTAAATAAAAAATAATTAACTAAATAAAAATTATTAAATTTTTTTATGAATAATTCAATACCACAATAATATTCAATCAACGATGTGATGGGGTGCCAAAAACAAAAACAAAGAACAGAAAGCCTATGAAGTCAAATATGATACCTGGCGAGTGGCGTGATGTAGTGGAAGGATTGAAGATCTCCTTTCTTTTTGTTTTATTTTTTCTTTGAATCAAAGGGTAGCTTTGTCCAAAAAATGACGGGTACAACTTTTCGAATATTATTTCAATAAAATAAATAAATGGGGGGCAATGTCGACTTTTTCTCACGGGTTTGTGTGTTCTCAAGTCTCAAGTCTCAACATCACAGAGCTATGTCACGGCCTTGGACTTGATCACCCAAATATCGTGTCGGCCTTAGCTTGATCACCCCTCTCGATCTTGCTAAGTCAGCCGAATCCCCTCGAGTAGGCAAGGAAAGGCAAAGAACAAAAGAACTTCTAGAGAGAGAAAGAGAACTTAGAGAGAGAAGCTTTGGAATACAAATGAATTGAAGACTCTTGGATGGATTACAAGTGAGGAGGGCTTCTCTATTTATAGCCTACCACCTCCTCAATGAACGGCCTGGATCGAAAACATCCTACAGTTACAATCGGTTCTCCAAAACCTTCCCTACAAATATCAAGATATTTACAACCAATGCCTGTGTAAGCGCTTACCTCAGCGCTTCTCTAGAATTCTCTACAACTATGTACACATATCTACAATATTCTAGGAGTTTCTAGACTTATCCATACTTGAAGTCTCAACCTCCTAGTCCAATGCGGAGTGTCCGTGCACACGAATTATCCAGCATTCCTTTTCGGGCGTGACACTCTCCCCCACCTAATCCAGTGACGCCCTCGTCACTGCACAAGCTCTTGTGTTTCTTTCGAAACACCTTCTGTTGCTAGGGAAGGAGCTTTGCCATCACCTTGTCTCCGACTTGATCTTCAAAGACGCACTCCTTCCCATCCACAATCTCCTTCCTCCCCTTGGCCAATTTGCCCTGGAAGGATCTCATCACCAGAACTCTTCGGCCCAATGCATCACCCATTGCACCGGCCGTGCCAACTCCATGCTCCAACCCATGTTCCACCTTTCATCCAAGCGGCAACCTTTCTTGGAGCCTTAGTGGCATTGGGTTCCCATTCCTCTTCATGACAGGGGGAAGATTCCCACGATCCTTCACATCAGGATCCACCACCTTCAAAGCCGCAAGGTAGGTGAGTGACAAGCCAACATCCCGCTCGTTGCTTGTCGTAGGCACTGTGCAACCAATCCCCTTCTCAAGGAAGCACAACGAATCTTCACTCGGCATGAAGACAACTTTTGCCTTGCGCAAGAAGTCCAGACCCAGTACCACATTGAAGTCGTCCATAGGGGTCACCGACAAATCCACGGTCCCCTTCCACGTTCCCATGCATAGCTCTACCCCACGAGCTACGCCATTGAAAGGCTTGGCAGGAGTGTTCACAGACTTCCACCATCCTCCTCGAGCTTGAGCAACTGAGAGACCTACCCGCTTGGCCTCTTCAGGAGTGATGAAGTTATGGGTAGCCCCGGTGTCTACCATCACCTTCACTAGCTTCCCATTCAGCTCTACATCAACAAACATGAGACCTTTACTCCTTGAAACAGGTTCCTCATGTTTGGCCTTCAAGGCATTCAAGACTCTGAGACATCCCATCCTCATACTCGGCTCCTCCTCGTCAGGTCCATCTTTCCCTTCAACGATGGCTGACAAGCTACCAAGCTTCAGACACTTGTTCATGTAGTGTGGCCCTTTGCACACGTAGCAGTTGATTGTCCTCTTTTTCTTGTCCTTAGGTTGGTCCTTCCGGGAAGACTTGTCCGCTCCTCCTTTGACGAACTCCTTACCTTTGTCTCCCCCACCGTTCCCATGGTTGGGTTCGGAAGACTTAGGTCCAGAAGTCTCACCTTTCTCACCCTTTTGATAATCAGTGAGGCTTTCTGCAATGGCAATGGCTTCATCCACACTTGCTGCACCACGTCGTTGGAGTTCATGCTTGGCCCAATTCTGAAGACCATCTACGAAGTAGAACAATGTCTCCTCGCTACTAAGATTAGGGATTTGCAACGTGAGGGTCGTGAAGTCCCTTACATAGTCCTGAATGATAGTCTTGTGCTTGAGTTCCCTCAACCTCTTGCGCACCATGTAGACCACGTTCTCAGGATAGAACTGTTTCTTCAGTTCCCTCTTGAAATCATCCCATGTCTCGACCTTGCAAAGGCCCCTTTCCATGTCTGCATGCTTCCTACGCCACCATAACATAGCATTATCGCTAAGGAACAAGGAATCAGTACATACCTTGGTTGCATCATCAACCAAGTTCAGGCTCTCAGAATATCGCTCCATCTGCCATAAGAAGTTCTCAACCTCCTTGGCATCACGAACACCTTGGAATTCCTTCAGCTTAGGGAGATCCAACCTCACCTCCCTTGCTCCACTAGTACCACCCACCAACGGAGTCCTTGATTGTCTCTCCAAAGAACTCTTTAGAGAGTCGAGTTGTCCCTGCATCGCGGCAATAGCATCCATTACCTTTGCCTCGAGTCGCCTCATGGACTCAGCTCATTCCTCCTCAACATTGAGGTGCGAATCAAGATCCGACTTCAAGTTGTCCAATTGGCCAGGGGTGTGGGTTTCAAGTGTCTCAAAGTCACCTTCCACCTTATCCACCCTATTAGCCACCCCGTGTAAGGCCTCCTCCAAAGCCTCCACCTTTGCGATCAAAGTGGCAACATCCACGGCTTGGCGGGACTTACTTGATCCTCGGGTCTTCTTTCCCCCTTGAGCCAGTTGGGTCTCTCTATCCCTTTCTTCTCCAGCCACAACAACTTCCTCAGTCGTTCCTGACATTCTTGCCTATGAACCACGGTCACAGCTTCGAACCTAGCTGCTCCGAACCAAAGCTCTGATACCACTTTGTCACGGCCTTGGACTTGATCACCCAAATACCGTGTCGGCCTTAGCTTGATCACCCCTCTCGATCTTGCTAAGTCAGCCGAATCCCCTCGAGTAGGCAAGGAAAGGCAAAGAACAAGAGAACTTCTAGAGAGAGAAAGAGAACTTAGAGGGAGAAGCTCTAGAATACAAATGAATTGAAGACTCTTGGATGAATTACAAGTGAGGAGGGCTTCTCCATTTATAGCCTACCACCTCCTCAATGAACGGCCTGGATCGAAAACATCCTACGGCTACAATCGGTTCTCTAGAACCTTCCCTACAAATATCAAGATATTTACAACCAATGCTTGTGTAAGCACTTACCTCAGTGCTTCTCTAGAATTCTCTACAACTATGTACACATATCTACAATATTCTAGGAGTTTCTAGACTTATCCATACTTGAAGTCTCAACCTCCTAGTCCAATGCGGAGTGTCCATGCACGCGAATTATCCAGCGTTCCTTATCAGGCGTGACAGCTAGCTCTTAGTTATTTTAGGTCTCGGAGTGGAAAAGCTCAGAAGCAATCATGGATGGGTTTAAAGTTTAAACCAATCCCTTTTTTGTCTTTGCCTCCCCCCCCCCACTTGCCCATTTGCCTTGCTCTTGTCTTGGTTCAACAATAAATTTTATATTTGATATTTGTAAATTATGTTATTTTAGCTTCTGAATACTATATGTTTTTCTCTCTCTCCTATCATCTTTCTCATCCCATTCTTTATCTCTAGGGGTGAGCAATTCAAAACCGAACCAAATAATTCAGTTTTTCGGTTTTTCAGTTCAGTTCGGTTTTTTAAACTAGCTTAATTCGATTTTCGGTTCGGTTTTTGCAATTTTATTTTGGTTAAAACCGAATAACCGAAAAAAACCGAAATTTTTCATTGCATAGGAGGCAACTGTTGACATATAGTAGATGCAATGCAGATATCTTTGTAAATAATTTTGAAATCTGCAACCTATTGTCATACAAGTGAAAATCGATATATACCAGATGCTCCATGTAAAGTATACTATAGCCAGGTTGCACTCAATAGTCAATATTGTAAATTGATTCAGCAAAAAAAAAAAAAAAGTCGATTGGCTATTTTACAGAATTAACCCAAATAAGAAGGCCCACAATAAGGCCCAACTTAAGCCTAAAAACTGAATTAATTGCAAAACCTAACCGAAATATTTCGGTTTTTTCCGGTTTCGGCTCGGTTTTGAAAATGTATGTAATTCAGTTTTAACCAAAAAAACCGAACCGAAAATCGAATGCTCACCCCTATTTACCTCCATCTTTTTTATAAAAAAAAATAGAGTTAATATCATTATTAGTCTTTTTCTAGTTTACCCTCATTTTAGTTTTGATCAATGAAAGTTGAAATCATTAGTTTGGTCCATCAAGTTTATTCTATCTATAACCATTAGTTCCTATAGTTTGAAAATGACTTAAAACTATAATTGATGTTACTAATTAATGACATCTTCTCAATTTTACCCTTAAAAAATTTGATAAAGACAAATTTAGAACATTTTATCAATTTAATGTATTCTTTCATATGTGAAGATGAGATATAAATGAGTTATATTTAGGTGCAGGGTAGTACGTCCAATGATAACATCAACAAAGAGTTCATCCTCCTCAAAGACTCTCAATGCCATTGGTAAAAGCTTGGGAGGTCAAAGAACTTGTTTAGGTATTACTAGAATCTTGAAAAACAATATTTTAAAAATGATTTATGACGTATGAGGAAAATATAAACAGATTTTTCTTTGTGTGAATGAACTTATAATAAGCAACTGAAAAAAAAAAAAAAAAAACACTACTACTTGACTCGTATTGTCATGATTAGGATTCTTACTCAATTCTAATGTTGTGAGAATTGTGCTTTGAATTGTAATTTTTTAGGACATGGCAAAGGCAAAAAAAAAAAAAAAAAAAAAGAAATTGGGACATGGCTTCACTTCCGTGTAATACCTTCCATTTCTGCCCTATACTCTTCTTTTTACTTTTTTTTTTAAATATTTAGATTTAATCTTTTTTTATTCTCCCCCTCGTCCTCCATTTATGCATATCAATGCTGTTTTTCTTTTTTTATTTGGCTATCATCTTCAATTGCGATCATCTCGTGATTTTTCAACTCGCCCTGTTAAGCAGGGGTGGAGCCAGGATTTGAAATTAGGAGGGGTGAGAATTACATAATAGGATATTCTGGAGTTAGCATTTGAAATCAGAGGACGAAAATTATAGAAGTGGACCCAAAATTGTAGGAAATTATATTTTAGCCTCATAAATATTTCAATTTTTTCAGTTTAGTCCCTCTATAAATCTGTCAATAGGGACTAAAATACAAACATTGAAACTTTTATGAGACTAAAATATAATTACTTGATTTTTTGGGTCAAGTTCTATATTTTTTTGGGGGGCGGGGGCCACCCCTAACCCCCCCAAATTCCGCCTATGCTTTAAGTACACCAACTCTTTTTTTTTTTTTTTTTTCTGGCATATGATGAGAGGGGATTAGGGAGAAAAAGAAGGAAAAATACCCCGGTTTGAAAATCCTCTTCTTCCTTTCCTATCTATTATATCAACATTTATGGCTAGTATAAATTTGATCCTTACAAATTTGTTATTAAAATAAAAATAATTAACTATATATAAATTGCTAAATTTTGATATGAATAATTTAATATCACAATAAAATAAATAAATAAAATATTTTACCTAAAATTAAAACTAACTATTTCAAGGTGATCAGGATCGGGGGATTCCTCAGACCTCAATGGTATTCCCGCAAGCAATGATGTGATGGGCAGGGGAACCAAAAAAAAGCAGATAACAGAAAGCCCATGAAGTCAAACATGGTGTGATATGGTGGAAGGATTGAACTTTCTTTTTGTTTTCTTTTTCCTTTGAATCATAGGGGAGCACACTACCTGGAACAACTTTTCGAACATTATTTCAATAAAATAAATGGGGACCAGGTCAATTTATAATTATTATATGAGTTGTTATTATAATATCAGTAAGAAATTGTTTCAATTTTCAAAATTTTAATTGTTGATCACATTAAAACTTATGTTAGGAGAGTAATAAATTGGGAGAATATCTTTTAAATCCATTTGAAAATATTCAAATCCAAAATCAGGCTTGCACTTTTAACAGATCTCTAGTAAGGCCTACAAGCCTAATTAGGGATTTATAAATGTTATTAAAAGATCATAATGCTCTTTTATAATTGAAAAAATTGAAGATTTTTAATGAAAAAATCTCATTTAAATTCATTTGAGATACTAAAATCCAGAATCAGGCATGCACTTTTAATAAATCCCTATTATTGCACAATTTACCTGGAATCTATAGTGGAAGATCCTACATTATAGGAAGATCATATCAGGCAACGATATAGGAGTATCCAGCTGATATCTCCATGATAATCGCACCTAGGATCTCGCCAGAAGGAGATATAATATACACGGTACTCTCTATAAATACAGAGACCAATGACTAAGGTGCACACGTTTTAACTCTCAACTCCTTCACTTTCTGCCACACAGAGCACACACACCACCCTCTGGCTAACGCCACCAAGTGTCTCGAACTATGTGGACTTTGATCCCTTTATTGTGTACGTAGGCCCTAGGCTTGAACCTAGTCAAGTCCAATCAATCCTGTTCCTAGAACAGAACATTGGTGCCGACCGTGGGGACGTTAAATTTCGATCCCGGTGACCACCGATGGCTAACACAAGAAGCAACAGTCGAAACCCTCAGCCTCCAAATCCACGACAGGTTGGGGCCAGTCAACCACATCAATCGCAGCAGCAGAATGACGATGTCGCGGAGGGCCACATTTCAGACACGGCGTCCTCCCCGGCCATCCCAGATAAGACACTAGAGGAAACTGAGCAGGAGACCTTGGCCCCAAATCCCGACATCCGCATCATTCACAAGACTCAAGAATCAATGTTGAGGCGGATGGAGGACAATGAAAAGCGTCATCAACTCTAGCGCCAAGAAGACCTTCGAATCATGCAGCAGATGATGGATGACCAAGCCAAAAAATTCAAGGAATTCACCCAGAGAGAGGGGCAAGACGGTTCACGTAAAGAGAAATATCGCCCGTCAGCCTCAGAGCTAAAAAGGTAGCGGTTATCACGAATCACGGACAAGGGAGACCGAGACGTCGAGGAAGACTGAGGTATAGAGGATGATCGAGATATAGAGAATGACCGAGATGTTGAGGAAGACCGACATGTGGAGAAACCACCCCAGTCACGCGACTCTCCCAAAGAATACAGAATGAAGTACTTAACAGGATTTGGTAGAACACCGTTCTTGAAAGAAATCGCCACGGCACCATATCCGAAGAATTTCGACCTAGCCTATCTCCCAAAGTATGATGGGAATCTGGATCCGCGTAATCACCTCGAGGCATTCGAGATGCTCATATAGGTTCGGTCGATCAAGGGGCCGGTCATATTGCGGCTTTTCTCAGCGACACTGACTGGACCGGTGCAGAAGTGGCTGAATTCCTTGCCAAATAATTCCGTGCGCAATTTTGAAGACCTTGTCCAAAAATTCGAATTAAACTTTGCAACCAGCAAAAAATACTTGAAATCTCAGTTCACGTTGAGCAGAATAAGGCAGAAAAAGGGAGAGACATTGCAAAAGTATCTAGACCGGTTCAAGGCTGAAGCTTTGCAAGTACGCTCGCTCCCTGAAGAGGTCCATGTGCACTGCCTTGTCAATGGCCTAGATCCGTCGTCACGATTGGCCAAAAATGTGTGTAAGAACCGAGTTTATACCTTGACCGAGTTCTATACCCGAGCGAAGCAATATCTAGACATAGAGCAAATGGAAATTGCCAATGCCGTTGAGCCCAAGACAAGGAAGAATACATCCCCGGACGAGAAAGACCCCACCAACAAGCAAAAGGAGGATTCCCGAAAGCGCAACCGAGATAACTGATCCTGAGGGGAAAGGCCTGAAGGAAGGACGAAATATGATAGCTACACCCCCTCAATGTATCTCGTTCGCAGCTTTGGAAGGAGGTGGCATAAACCGAGATGAGGAGGGTCGGGAAGCCGAGGTCTCTCCGAAACCGACCCACAATAGACTAGTCAAAATTCTGTGCATTTCATGATGAACCGGGGCACATGACGGATGAATGTTATGAACTCCAAGACGCCATAGAGAGGTTCGTAAGAGAAGGAAAGTTGTGCTAATACGTGATCAAAACCCAAGGGAGGAAAAACGGCAAACGCAATTAGAGTGGCCAAAGTCGTAGCCCGGCCACGAACCCGAGGAAGGAGGAGAAAAGACAAAAGTCAAATTTCAAGAACGAGTTCCCAGAGGCCAAATTCAATTGCAATGTGGTCAGCGGAGGATTCGGTGGTGGCGGAGATACTGTAAGCCAACGTAAGAAATACCTGAGAGAAGTGCTTTCGGTGAGAGACCTCCTAAAATTCAAGGACGACCCAGCAAAACCGGCACCACCGCCGTTAGTATTCACCCATAAAGAGCTGAATGACGTAGTGCCGGGACACCAGGACGGATTAGTCATCACAGGAACCTTGGTAAACTGCCGGGTCAAAAGGATTTTTGTGGATGCTGGGAGCTCGACCGACATTATCAGCTGGGATGCTTATAAAAGGATGCATATGGATGTAGAAGATCTGAAGCCATACAAAACGACCCTTATAGGGTTCAACGGAGAACGTTCCTTTCCTAAAGGCTACATCGACCTCCGGTTGACATTAGGGACAAAGGAGTCATTTAAATTAGAGCGGGTAAGATTCATAGTCGCTGATTCTCTTTCCCCTTACAATGTTATATTGGGCAGACTGACCATCCACAATTAGGACATGGCGATATCTACGAAGTATCAAAAACTCAAGATGGTTAACAATAAGAACCAAGTAGTGGTGGTGTCTGGGGACCAGAAAGAGTCCCGCCAATGTTATTTCGAGACGCTCCGAGTCGGGGATGGAGGACCCTCATCTCCACCTCAGCTCAGCAAGGGAGAAACTTCAACTGATGTAGAAAAGTACGGCAAGCCCCAACAACCGGTAAATATGGTAGAGCTCGACCTCAGGGAGCCCGAGGTCCCACACCCAGAGACGGAAGGAGAATTAGAGGAGTTGGCCCTGGGAGAAGATCCTTCAAAGACTACCAAAATTGGCGGAACGTTGAGCACTGATTTAAAGACCCGACTGATTGGGTTCCTGAAGCAGAAACAAGATATTTTCGCATAGACATCTTCCGAGATACCAAGAATCGACCCACATTTCTGCTACCACAGACTGGCCATTCGGCTGGGGTCGATGCTGGTGGCACAGAAGAAGAGAAATATCGCAGTCGAAAGACAGAAGGCCCTTGAGAATCATGTCGCCGAGCTCTTGGCGATCGGGTTCATCAGAGAAGTACAGTACACCACGTGGCTTTCCAGCGTGGTTATGGTATTAAAACTGAATGGCAAATGGAGGGTGTGCATGGATTATACCAGCTTGAATAAGGCATGCCTAAAAGATTCCTACCCGATGCCAAATATCGATCAGTTGGTAGACAACTCGGCTGGATTTCAACTACTATCTTTCATGGGCGCCTACTTCGGCTACAATCAAATAGCCATGCATCCGGACGACCAAGAGAAGACCGCCTTCATGACCGACAAGGCTAATTACTGCTACAATGTTATGTCGTTCGGATTGAAGAACGCCGGAGCCACCTATTAACGAATAATGAACAGAGTCTTTGAAGACCAGATTGGACAAAACATAGAGGTGTACATTGACAACATGATTGTGAAGTCAAAACACCCAGAAGACCACATCCAGGACCTGGAGCAAACGTTTGAGAAGCTAAGAAAGCATCGGATCAGGCTAAACCCGGCCAAATGTGCGTTTGGGGTTTTGGCCAGGAGGTTCCTCGGCTTTATGTTAACCAACCGCGGAATTGAGGCTAATCCTGATAAGTGCAGAGCTGTGTTGGACATGTAGGCCCCGAGGACTAAGAAAGAGGTTCAACAGTTAACAGGCCGACTGGCCACCCTGACCAGATTTTATCAAGATCGGCAGAGAAAGCCTTACCTTTCTTCAGATTGCTGAAAAAGGAAACACAGGGAGGCTAGAACTCGGATTGCGAGGTAGCGTTTAAAGAAGTGAAGCAATGCTTGTCAACACCATCAATTCTAACCAAGCTGGAGCCAGTGAAACTTTATTCCTATACCTGTCAGTAGGAAAAGAGGTCATAAGCGCCACCCTGGTGAGAGAAACCGAGGCCGGACAAACACCGATTTACTTCGTAAGTAAGACACGACAAAGCTCTGAACTTCGGTATCAGAAGCTCAAGAAAGTGGCATTCGCTTTACTAACCACGGCAAGAAGACTGCGACCATACTTTCAAGCACATGGGATAGTCGTCCAAACTAGTCAACCAATCTGCCAGGTGTTACACAAACCAGACCTCGCCGGAAGAATGACCAGCTGGGCGATCGAGCTATCCAAGTTCGACATCACCTTTGAAGCCCGACACGCCATCAAATCATAAGCGTTGGCGGACTTTGTCAGAGAACTCACCCTGACGGAAACAACTGATATGGGTCAAGGCAAGATAAGGAAAGTATATGTTGATGGTTCCTCCAACATAAAGGAAAGCGGAGCTGGGATAATCGTCGAAAGCTCGGAAGGGGTGGCCATGGAGCATTCTCTTCAGTTGAACTTTCCGACTTCGAACAACCAGGTCGAGTACGAAGCTCTCCTTGCCAGACTGCTGCAAGCTAAAGAAAATAAAGCACTACAGGTCAAGGTTTTCACCAACTCGTAGCTCGTCGCGGCACAAATTGATGGCAGCTACCAGGCAAAAGGCCCACCAATGGCTAAGTATCTCAACAAAGCTAAAGAAGTTATAGCCGATTTTGAGGAAGTAATTGTTACCCACATTCCAAGAGAAGAAAACACCAGAGCCGACATCCTCTCCAAATTAGCAAGTACAAAAGGACCAAGTAGCCTTAGAACCGTGATCCAGCAAAATCTCACCGAGCCAAGCTATATCATGACCATCTCGGCAGTGGCGGATTAGAGGAAACCAATTGAAGATTACTTGGAAAGAGGCATCATCCAGATGGATTCCACTGAAGCAAAGAAGCTGATCCGAGAGTCCGCAATCTACACCATGGTTGATGATCAACTCTATCGAAAAGGATTGCAATCTTCAATGATGCGGTGCTTGGGCACTTCCGAGGCCAAATTCGTATTGGCCGAGATACATGAAGGCATCAACGGTCATCACATGGGAGGCAAAGCACTTGCCAGAAAAGCATTGCAGTCAAGCTACTACTAGCCAACCATGGCGGCAGACGCTAAAGAGGCTATCAGGCGATGCGATAGTTGTTAGAAACATGCCAGAATTATTTGGCCTCCGCCGACAGAGTTGAAGGCCATCTCGGCTCTCTAGCCTTTCTACAAATGCGGTATGGACATCCTTGGGCCATTCAAGGCAACCCCCGGACAATTCAGGTGGCTCATCGTAGCGGTGGATTATTTTACTAAGTGGATTGAAGCGGAGCCCTTGATGATGATTACCTCGGTCTGCATAATGAGGTTTTTTCGCTATAATATTGTGTCTCACTTTGGAATACCAGCCGAAATTGTGACAGACAACGGGATGCAGTTCATGGACCAGAGATTCTAGACCATGATGTCTAACCTGGACGTTAAGCAGCACTTCGCCTCGGTCGAGCATCCACAATCTAACGGCCAGGCCAAGGCAGCCAACAAAATCATCCTGGACGATTTGAAGAAACGGATGCAAGATGAGGAATCTAACTGGGTCGAACAACTTTACAGTGTCTTGTGGGGCTACAGGATAAGCGTGCAGACTTCAACCCAAGAAACCTCTTTCCGGCTAACTTATGGGTGCGAGGCGATGATCCCGGTCAAGATAGGATAGCCATCATGGAGGAAAATCAAAGCCCGACAGGAGGGACATGCGTCAACCGATGACACTTTGAGAATGGAGTTGGATCTAATCGATGAGGTCCGAGTAGCCGCACACTGTCAAAAATTAGCCGCCAAGCAGCTCCTCGTAGAAAAGTATAATCAGAAGGTCTGACCCCGCTCGTTTAACCGAGGTAACCTCATACTCCGACGGGCCGACATTGGCAATAAGAACGCCCGAGACGGCAAGCTGGTTGCAAATTGGGAAGGTCCCTACCGGGTTAAAGAGAAACTAGATGACGGAGCCTATATACTCGAAACCTTGGCTAGGAAACCTGTGAAGAGAACTTGGAACGCCGACATGCTAAAGATCTATCATAGCTAGATCTCGGCTCAGAATGCATACTAGCCCCAGACATCCCCTGTTTGGAGCTCGGTTATTTTTAAATTTCAGCATTTTCATTTGAGAATTTATGTTTTTAGGATTTCATTAAACTATTTGTTAGCTCTTTAGAGCATTTTTTCAATGAAGGAGTCCTCAGTGGAGATTCATGAATGGGCACTATTGATCACTAAAGCATTACACCGAGGTCTAAAAACCCAATCATAAACACTACACCGAGGCCTCTAAACCCGATTACAAATACAACACATTTAAATGATTTAACATCGGGGCTAACCAGCCCAGGTCAAGAGCTCGGCGAAATTGCCATTTACTGGCCTTCGTGGAATTGACGTGTCAACGCTCGCACCGATTTAAGCATTTGAATTATCATTTAGACCCTGATCAGGTCAAAATGTTTAAGTTTTGCGTTACGGACACCACGACTAAACATGTGATAATTTGCCCTTATCTCGGTTACAATCCCAGCCAACGGCTCTGGAACACGATAGCGCAGTTAAGTTAACACCCCATGCGGTTAAAACACACAACCCTGCCACACATTCCCAGACTAAAATCTAGTAGAATGTATAAATTTGCACATATTGCGATCAATGAATTTCTAACTATGCTTAGAGTTCAAAAAATAGTATGACAGTTAATCGATAAAATTTAATCATAAATTGTTAACCAAGAGTGTATAACCGGCACAGACGCCGAGAAAACTTAACACAATATTCAAATGGGCACAGACACCCAAAACAAGAGAAGTTAAAAGCAAAGAGATGAGCCGACCCCTTAGACATCGGATAAAGGCGGCTTTGACGGACCCGGGCCACCCTCCCGAGGAATGTGGAGAGACACCTCCTCCTCTCCTTCCCCTCCTTGCTCCAAATCTCCAAACTTGGACGTCGAGACATTGTCTGAGGAGGGAGGATGTGGGAAATACTTGCCTTGGTGAATTTATGCCTGGTAATCCACTTTGTCAAGCTCTAGAGTCACCGTCAGGTTGAAGTGGTGGATCAGGGCCAGAGCCATGTTAAAGGCATCCTTGGCCGTTGCCTTTACCGTGTCGAAGCTGACAGCCAGAGCTCTCTTCATGTCAGCAAGCTCAGCCCTCGCGACGCCCAGCTCGCCCGCCAAATTGCTCCACTGTACCTGAACCGCCTTCAAAGCCTCCAGGGTTTGAGAGTTAGAAGCCTTCAAAGCAATGATCTCGACACTCAGCTCGGCCAAGTCATCCTTAGAGGACTTCAACTCATCCCGGGTAAACTTCAGCTCCTCGGACGTCTTGGTGGCAGTAGCTTGGAAGGCGCTCAACTCGTCCTCTGCTTTCTTCTTCACAGCCATGGCCAAGTCCTTAGCCACCTCTACTTGACGCTTTTTAGTAGAGAAGCCGACCACCTTCTTCTTCAGCAGAAGCAGGGACTGTGTCAGACCCACCCCCTTTACCAAGTGATCCTGCACCGAATGGATTAGGCATTCATCGGCATCTGTCAGATCAAGCGAAGTGTCTTGGAAACGACAAGGAGGGAGATAGGCCATGCTGAACTCCTCGGTTGAGCACCCCTTCGACCAGGCAAAACCGCACGGCAATTTGAAGGAAGGAGGTGGAGGAGGAGAGGGAGGAGCCGAACTGCCATGAGGATGCAACTGAACCTCCTCCACCACACCGCCCTTGTTTTTCTCTAACTGAGGGACCTCGGCCGAAGGAGACGCAAAGGGTCCACCCTGGGTTGAAGTCCTAGCCCTCTTGGACCCAGCAGCTTAAGGCTCAGCTCTCCCTCGACCCCTACCCAGCTCAGCGACAGCACGCTTTCAGGTCCTCCTCCTCGGCTGAGCACCCTCGCCAGGGTTCACGTGAGATAAGTACGGGGGCAGGCGATCCATTGCTCGAGCTGCAAAACAAAGGAAAGGATCAGAAGAGTCCAAAGACAAAGGAGCAAATAACATAGAACAAAAGACACAAACTATATACATGAGCCAGCTCCAGCCGTAGGAAGAGGTTGAGAGAGTATAGAAGCAACAAACTGTACACCGTTGTCTTTGACAAAAGTTACCAGCTGATATACCCACACTACGTCCTCGGCTAGAAGATCTTCTCCATCAACTTGATAGCTGGTGGACTCTTTGTTGTGATGATCCTTGGTCCAATACAAGGGGAATTTTCATTCCACGTCTTTGGACTCAGGACCGTGAAGAAACCAGGGCTGTTGCTCAGACACGACGACGACCTTAAAGAAGTTGGTCTTAAAATGTTTGAAGGAATCAGAAAAAGCTTTGAAAAGTTTTCGACCAGTAACACCTCGCAGGGATGTTATGCCGTGCAAATCCTCGTTGTTTTTGTCGGATGGAGGAGTAAAAGGGCAAAAGAAATAAAAAAGACGGAGCGTTTATAAGGAATGGGCTCCGGCAACAATTTGCAAAATTTCTCAAAGGCAAGGACGAAACCCCACCCGTTCGGATGGAGTTGAGTAGGCGCGAGATGGAGGTAGTTCAAAACCTCCATTTGGAACTCAGCGAACAGGAAGCGAACACCAAGCCGGGTAGCATAGTCCCTGTTAAAGAAGAAAAAGAGTTGTTGGTCCCTTCTCTGACGGCGCATATGGGCTCCTCGTCGGACAGAGGGCGTAAGGTACAGCAAGTAGTATCTCCCAGGTCAAGCCGGGCAATACCCGAAGGCGACATCAGCGACCTAGTTGTTAGTATCCCAGGCGCCGCCCAAGGATATTTAGTGAGAAGGATTTGTTGGGGGCTGGCGGAATCCAACTCCCCAGTTACAAAATAGGTCCTATCAGACGACTGAGAAGGGTATACAGGGTCAGCAGATGAAGGGTATACTTGACGTATGCATGTTGACAATAGATGGACGAGGGATACTAGGGGCCGAGGTAGGAACTGAGGGAGACCTATGTTGGCAAGAACCTAGGATCTGGTTGGCAAGAGAATCTTGACCGAGGTAGATATAGTGAGAACTAGAGGCAATGCAATCCCAACAGGGGCTGAGATACCCTTCGGGATGTGTGTTTGACCTCGCTCGGGGAGGGGTTTAATAAAAAT
Source organism: Acacia crassicarpa (assembly GCA_034222035.1). Taxonomy (NCBI): domain Eukaryota; kingdom Viridiplantae; phylum Streptophyta; class Magnoliopsida; order Fabales; family Fabaceae; genus Acacia; species Acacia crassicarpa. The sequence continues at coordinate 21,558,220 of JAWXYG010000012.1, forward strand.
TGATAGGTGGAGCCGAGATGGCCCCTGAACCATATTGACCCCTGGATCGCGAGAAGCCGCCATGTGGACTCAGCCGGGAAGGCGGAATAGCAACAGAAGAGGATCTTACGGCCCTCCTCTCACTAGGCCCACTTTAAAGCAAGGTGGCAAGCCTTTGCTCTTCGGTAAGGGAAGAGCCAAACAACTAGAAACTTGTTAATGGGTAACGATCGCATAAGGCCTCCTCTTCTCGGGTTATGTTTTGAGTAGAAGAAGGCAAACGGCTAGACCTATCCATCACCTAAAAAGGCACAGAAGGTTGGATAAGGAAGGGACAACCAAAAGTGAGGAGAAGGATGAAGGATACTTCATCAAACTTGACTACACTAAGAGGAGCATGGGACTTAGGCTAAAATGATACTCAGAAGCACCTAATAAGAACTTACCCAGAAATGCCCAGGACTGGAAATGATTAAGTCACAGAAGTCCCAAAAGCAGAAACGAAACTGTAGAAATATAAAAGGGGGTGATAAGCATACCTGAGTTTCGTAGAAGATTGATGGACGAAGAAGCAAAATGGGAAGTTACGCAGTAATGGTCACAACAAAGAAAAAATTGTGTCTGTCGAAAGAAGCAAAGAAAGATAAGATGAGAGGAATGAAGCGAATGGAGGGAAATACGGTCGTAGAGTTCAAATGTTGTAATGATAATAGTCAGGGGTAAAAGAGACAATTTAGTTGCAAAAGTGGGAAGTACGCATGTGACGCAATAGGAGCATTAAATGCGCACGAAAACCGCTGACGACTGGAAGCAGCGGTTATGACTCGCCATTTTGAAGGCGCCATGTGTCGCAGAGTAATCATGAAAGAAGCGCAAAACCCTAAGCCTAGAGAGTTGTGAGAAACGGCTGATATTACCCCGGACACAAAGCCCCTCCGCATTCCACCAAGTCCAGGGGCAACAAGGGAGTTCCTCGGCACTTAAGAGTTCGGAAAAGTGCACGTGTCACCCCTTGTCCAAGCATATATTGCATGATATAATGACGTCATGACCTCGGTAAATCTAATCAGGACGGCTGACATCATTTTTGACTCGCTACGTCCTAACACCGCTCGGACAACCAGGCTGGCTGAGCTCAGAATACATCCCGGCACCTCAGTAACCTAACCTATGGAGCTAGGGGACAACTGTTACGGACCTGCATAAGGCTCATATTCGATGTGTGGCCCAATCGGCATTATAATCAATATCGGATCTCGCCTACAATAGCGGAAGATCCTACATTATAGGAAGATTATATCAAGCAATGATATAAGAGTATCGAGCTGATATCTCCATGATACTCGCACCTAGGATCTCGCCAGAAGGAGATATAATACACACGGTACTCTCTATAAATACAGAGACCAATGACTAAGATGCACATGTTCTAACTCTCAACTCTTTTACTTTCTGCCACACAGAGCACACACACATCCCTCTGACTAATGCCACCAAGTGTCTCGAACTACGTGGACTTTAATCCCTTCATTGGGTACGTAGGCCATAGGCTTAACACCTAGTCAAGTCCAATCAGTCCTGTTCTCAGAACAAAACAAATTACAATTATGTTTTCTTCCAATAACACGTTGTTGTATGTACGAGCACATCGTCATCTTTTAGTCCAAAATAACATGTTAAATATGGACTTATATTCTCAATTTCCCAAGCACCGTGATAATTTATTTTTTGTTATTTTTGCATACCCACACAATATTCACAACAACTATTATTTCCAATTTTAAATATAAGATTTAATTTATATGATAAATTATACTATATTCAAGGATCGGGTAAAAAAAATCTCACTCAAGTGGCAATCTACATTTTTTCGCAATCACACGGACGTCACGGTGCGAATCTATTACGTCATCCATTGTCGTTGATTTTTCGACCAATCCCTCCCGAATCCAACAGTACAACGCTACTCCACGCGCTGCACCGTCACATCATCACTCAAAACGGGGGTCATTATGTGAGAATGAATAGTTGTAAGATAATGATGTAATCTAAATAATAATAAGTTAGGTGCATTAAATATCGAAGAACTTTGGCGACATCTACATCAGACTTCGCTACTCTGCTTAACCTAACTCATTCTCCCTTCTTCTTTCTTTTTTTTTTCCCCTTCAGATTCATATTAATATACACTAATCTCAACCTCATTTGGCATATAATGTTGATTTTCAACCAAATGAGGAGGTCATCTACCCTCTCGTTAAACATATCCAAAATATTCATGTCATATTCAACTACAATACTGTTGGCACAATTTAGATTTTTAAATATTTTTTGTTAGTTAAAAATGAAAGTTTTCATTTAATTTATAATGTTTGGTCCATAGCTTCTTTTTTTTTTGGGGGGGGGGATTAGGATCTATATAGCATCCTAAAATATTTTTCTAAGTTATATTATCATTCTAAAGTACTCTTGTTTTGTGATGCAATTTTATTATATTAATATCTCTAATTCTAAATATAGGAAAAAATTTGTAGTACAATTTGTACTATAAACTTTATCCTATATTTAACACTGGAAAATTATTAATTTTTTTTGGAACAATCTTGTTTGAATATTTTCTGAGAGTAATTTCAACCTTAAAATTAACTTCTCAAAGTGAAGGTGCACCTAAAACGTAACATGCTTTTTCAATTTTGTTATCCAGTGCTTGGAGAGTCCCAACTTTCTTGAGCAAAAAAAGAGTCCTAACTTCTCTCAGATGCCCTGTTTGACTTTTCACACTCAGCAGCAACATGCCACTATTTCACACTCAGCAGCAACATGCCACTATTTCACACTCAGCATCAACGTGCCACTATGTTATTGGTTCTTCTTTCTTTCTTTTATAGTAATATCTTCCCTTTTGAGGAATTTTCTGTTTTTTTTTTTTAACTAACATTCAATGTATACTTATTATATGAGTTATTATAATAAAATCAGTAAGAAAATTGTTTTCAATTTTCAAAATTTTTATTATTTTGTATAAATATCAAAATTTTAATTGTTAATCACATTATTAAACACGCCCTCATTGGTGGCTGCACTCCAGAGCCGGGTGTAAGCATTCACCACTCCTTCGCTCACCATAGTTAGTTAAGCCAAAATATAGATTATTTGTTGGTTAAGCCTTCAATTTGTATGCTATCTGGTATTAATATACTTTTTTTTTTTTTGGCTCCGTTGAGAAAACACGCCCTCATTGGTGGCTGCACTCCAGAGCCAGGTGTAAGAATTCACCACTTCTTCTTACCATAGTTAGTTAACCCGACTCCCACTTTAGCCGATGGTTAACTTAACTCACTCCCAACCCTCACAATTTTTATACACTACACATTTCTGAATTGTGCATAGTTGAGGTACACACATTACAAAGCTCTCAGTTCGCGAAAAATCTCAGAAGCACTCGTCCGCCAGTGCCGGTTCCCCTGCAGGTAATTTTCCCTCTATATTTACTCAAATATATATCATCTCTCCATATCGTTTTCTGCCATAATTTCTTCTGTTACGAACATATATTTGGGTAAGGCTTGTCTCTGCATTGGTTCCATACGGGAAATCAACCTTGGCCTTCTTGGCCGTTCCGAATCTGGTGGCTGCTTTGTCATTCACTTGCCTCCACATCGTCGGCAACTTCAAACGGCATCTGTCATCGTTGCTCGCAAAGTGGGAGTTCCCGTGGCTTTGACGATCGTAACGGCAACAGGGTGGACGTGGGAGGCCGGAGCGCCCGGGGCTCCGAGCCAACCCTGAGGTCATTGTATTCCCTGGGTCATCGTCGGTGTTGAGATACGAGCGACGCTTCTTCTGCGTGGACGTGGGAGTGCCCGTGGCTTTGACGATCGCAACGGCATCTGTCATCATTGTTCGGCGTCCCATCGTCTGAGTCTAACTCCTTTGTTCATGTTCTGCTGTCCGACCCGACCCCGAGATAAATGTATTCCGTGGGTCCTCGTCGGTGTTGAGATACAAGCACGCTTCTTCTGGGTCGACATCTCGTGTTGTCGGGCTAGTTGATGAAGTCGATGGCGTGATAGACTCGGAAATGGTGGGACTTGGGAGAGTTGGCCGAGTTCTTCGACATGGAGGGTTTAGCGTTTGAGTTGGAGAAGACGACCGGATTGAGAAAAACCATCGGCGTACCGGAGTTGCACCGGTATTTCATAAGATATCCGCCGCCAGGGGAAAGGCAAGGATGGAAGAAGAGGCACACCTTTGGGTGGTACCGGAAGTGTGGAGTAAAAGGGCCATTAACGAGTTTGGCGTCTGAGTCGCCGCTCCGTCACACGCTCGCCGTCGTCACGGGCTCTTCTCCCTTTTTTTTTTTTTTTGAAAATCCTGTTCAATCTCATAGAAGTTTTGTTTGATCTCGGGTCGAGTCGGGTCGAGACATTAGGAAACGGCCCGTGAATGAGTAGGCCGCATCGTCCGTCGGGGAAATCTCGTCGCTCTGTGGCCCCGCTTTTTTTTTGTTTTCTTATTAGTTGTATATGTCATAATAATTGATAGTAAAAATTTAAATTTAATAAAAAATTAAATTATTATTAAGAAAATAAAAAAATCTAAAATACTTAATTAAATGTATTCTAAAAGATAAATTAAAATGGATAAAAATATATATTTAATAATATATTGTTTATTGGATTACTTATCCATAATATTTTTTTCTATAAATTTTAAAAAATTACTCTATAAGTTGAAAAAAGGGACTTCATAATTTTTTTTACAATAAGTCAATCAATTTATTCCATTGAGTTTATTTTATTGTTTGATAGGGTTTTTTTTTAAAAAAAAAATTACTGATTGAAGCTATCCAAACTTGTCCTTTGACGGCGGACGAAGAAGTTCCGTTAGGTAAGTAACTGACTATTCTCTGAGGGATGCTCGCAGAATTGTTGTTGTTGTTTTTTTAAAAAAAAAAAATTTGTTTTTGCCTTAAGGGAAGCATAGAAGAAGCAAGCGCATGAAGCCCCTGTTTTTCGGATAAAGGGAAGATAGAAGAACCTCAGGCTCCTGAAATTCTTCATAGAATGATAGCTCAATTCTTTAATATTTGGCATGTTTGTTTGCAGGACTTGCCTCTTCCATCTCCAATTTCTCAGATTGTGTGTTCAAATAAATCTCTCCCCTCTCTCTGTTCCTTTCAGAATGTATTAGGCTCTGATTTGTATGCTTGATTTTGTTTTTGTGGTTGTTTGGTTTCATTTATTTGAAGTAATTTTTGTTATATGATCTTGTCTCCTATAATATGAAAATGCTTGTTTCTTCTCACTGACTGTTCCTTTCCTTCTATGTTATGTCTCTCTCTCTCTCTCTCATCCTCTGTTCCTTTTAAAATTACATTCTGTGTATTGTAGTGAGTCAATGCATATATTGACGATATATAAGCAATTTCTTTCGTTCTTCACGAAGCACTCATTTCCAAATATTATTTTCTTGGAGAGAGAGATTAACATGTTTTGATTATGATGAGTAATGAAGTGGGTGAATTGGTGATACATGCAGGAATTATGGATTATTCAAATTCAAAGGGAAAGAAAGAGGGCTTGGGAGCTCATGCAGGTTATGCAACTAAATATAGTTCTAATGGTACTATCAAAGGGGTCAAACTTTACAAAGGATATATTTGAGTAACATTTTTTTGGTTCTGATGAGTAATGAAGTGGGTAAATTGGTAATATATGTAGGGATTATGGATTCTTCAAATTCAAAGGGAAAGAAGGAGGGCTTGGCATATCATGCAGGTTATGCAACTAAATATGATTCTGTTGATGATAATAACAATGGATCAAAGGGGCCAAACACCACAAATGGCAGTAGCAAGAAACCAAACCTTGCGAAGGCGGCTGGCTATCATGGTATCTAAGGAAAGGTTGTGTCCATCATCACTCCATTTTCAACACCCAATCAAGAGAGAAATGTCTCCATTTACCTCTTTCTCTATTTCATCTCCCATACTGAATTATGCCTCTCATGACTACATGTAATAATATGTTTCCTTTTCTGTAATTTTGGCATCTTTCCTTACTTTTAAGGACAAACTACGCTGTTCATTTTTAATTTGAGTAATTTTCAAGTGTTTTTGTTTGAGAATTACTTGGATATGCTTAAATATGATTTTCGCATCCTAATTTAGTATTGGTATTTAGTTAGCATTATTAGTGAACTTTGGTGTGGTTGAAGGATTATGGAAAAAGACAAGAATATGATTAAACATGCTTATTGACGTTCCACTTTTCGCATGTGTTTTAATTTTGTCCATATATATATATATGTGTGTGTGAATATGCGTGGGATGATTTAAAACGAAAAATAAGTAATAACAATTAAATACTTATAAATTCATGTTGTTCACCTTATACATATAGTTAGGGAAATAGAGGGTGTGTGTTACTTGGACCATTCAAGTTAGACGTGGATATGAATCAGTCCTTGCAAATGATCAGCTATGAAACCGTTGACCAAAAAAAAAAAGAGCAATGAAACCCATAATAGCTTTCTAAAAGGTGGATAATAATCAAATCAAAAAAAAAAGGTGGATAATAACTAATACAAATGAAATGATCAATGAATTTCTTTCTTCTTCTTTTTTTCCCTTGAACACAAAAAGACAAACCAAAGTTTGAAAAAATAAAATAAAAGTAGGTTTTACTTTTGCCAACAAAAGTGGGTGGGTTAGAAATTAGGAAGAATCCTAATTAAATCCAGTATAAATACCAAAATTTAAATTTGGGCCTGAACTTTTAACAAATTTTAAATAAGGCCAAGAGGCCTTATTAGGAATTTATTTATATTGTTAAAACACTATAATGGCTATTTATAGTTAAAAAGAAAAACTAAAAGTTTATTTTTGACGGAAATTCAAATTTAGACATATACTTTAAACAATTTCCTAATCCTTTTATTTATTTAAACCATATTTTAAACGTTTCATTTCAATCTGTTTATTTACAAAAACAATTTAATCTCTTTATTTTGCTCCCAATATGTTAACTTTCTTAAGTTGCTTAAGCGGTTAAAAAATCTTAATTTACATTTTACTAAATGTCATTTTTTTTCCTGAGAAAAATTGTTTCGTCACCAGTACTGCTACATTAATTCAAATAAAATGAATTATTAATAATGAGCACTTCTTGGACGGAGATTTTTTTCTTTCAAAACTAAATAAAATAAAAATATTAAATTTTCATTTAAATAAATAAAAGGAAATGAATTGACTAAACTATTGTTTAAATAAATAAACTTTTTAGGAATATGCGTGAATAAAAATTTTGGTTAAAGGTACCCTGAATTCTTCTTTTTAACTATAAATGAGCATTCTAGTATATTAACAACATTCATAAATCACTAATAAGGACTATTAATCGTATTAGGAATTAGTTAAAAGTGTATGTATGAATTAAATTTTGGTATCTCGATTGGATTTAATTAAAATTCTCCCTAGAATCTATTCAGCACTCTAAAATAGTTTCTTAATTGACTCATCACCCTAAAATATTTTGTGATCCAATTGTTCTTAAATTTTAACTTTTTTGAGCAAGTTTGCATTAGTATTTTTTAGAATAATTTTAACCTTACAGTTAACATTTCAAAGATTCATCAAGTGAAGGTGCATTTAAATTACTTTTTTTTTCTTTTTCTGAATTTTCTGATGGGGTGGGACATCATATACTTGAAAAATTATTATTTCAATCTTGAACGAATCAGAAAATATTTTTGGATTTTGGACGTGTCTAATAAAATATTTGAGAGTTGAATGTAAACAGTAGTGCATCATCCTTGACACTTCTTCTTTCTTTCTCTTCTTTTCTTTCTTTCTTTTTTTTTTTTTTTTTTTTTTTGAAAAAGTGGCGAGAAGACCTCCCTTGTTTGCCTCTTTCAGCAAGCGATCTCCTTGGCCAATCGCTAGATCTTCCCAATCTGCCTTGTGAACAAGTGTCCATAGTCGCCCACACAGCCTCTTAGTGTACAGCCTTCCATAGCCGATACTCTTCTTTTCTCAGCCTAGCTATGGAAACAGATTCAGAGCCTCCATGCTCGTCCGTATGGACGAGCTATAGACCGTTTAAATGCAAATCTAGAAAGTTTAGATTTGATTTTTTTTACTTTTGTATTTTTTATCAAAAATAATTTTAATAGGTAGAGAATCTAAAATAAAGATAATTTCTCAACTAACATTTTTTGAAAAAATAATTTTTTTATATAGAAAAAAAATAAAAATTAAAATTAAAAAAGATCAGATCTGGACCGTCCAGGTCAAATCTGGACAGTCCAGAGCTCGTCCGTACGGATGAGCAGGGAGGACGAGCTCTAAACCCGGTTCCGCCTAGCTACCTTTTTTGAACAATTCAGCCTAGCTACCTGGCCACCTCATTGCTCAAGGAGCTAATAGTGTTAAAGAATATAAATTTGAATTGGGAAAACTAATTGGCAAAGGGAACTTAACACTACTTTTATATTATCTCTCGTCTTAATTATATGATATTTTTTTTATCTATTTTAAAAATATTAAAGAAAAAAGTTAAATTAGTTAATTTTACTCATTTTTTTTAAATGTCCTTATATAAATTTTAAATGACATCATTAGAATTAATAATCATGGCTGGAAGACAACATGCATTTGTTGATTCAAAGCTAAAATTCATGGAATTTGCGCCTTGAAGTATGAAAATAATTCTTAAATATATTCATTATAAATTTAAAAATAATTTAAATGCACATTTAAAAAATAGCCACGTATTAAGATGTGGGAGACCAAACCTGACGAAATTAAATTTGGTCTATTATACTATAGGTTCTTTTTTTGATACAGCCAGTGGGGTAGGGGGAGGCAGGGCTCGAACCCTGGACAAGGGAGATGGCCAGCTCCTAAGGTTGACCCTAGTGCCATCGCGCTACGAGGCGCTTAACTATACTATAGGTTCTTTTACTCTCTCTTTTTTTCCTCCTTCGGTTTGGTTTAATTAATCTTTTAAACTACTTCTATTTTTTAACTAAACATTTTATTTGAGTTTGAATTTTAGTGTCACTAGGGATAAAATATATCTTAAGGCTCAAAGAATACTTATCAAAATTTATACAGAATGTCCAGCAACAAAAGTTTATGACTAATTTTAAATTTCACAAAAATTAGTCAAAATTATTTTAGTAAGAAAATAGTAGAATTAAGGTGTATGTAGTATTAATGAGTTATAAGTATTACTTACTTTATAAAATATATAGTTACATTATTAAATTATTATTGAAAAAGTATCGATAGAGATATTTTAGAAAGAAATTAACAAAATTAGAATTTTGTCTTATAATTAGGACTAAAACTAACTCCCAAATATTATCTTATAATTAGGACAAGAGGGAGTATTATTTTCTTCAAAAAAAAAAAACTATGTAATTGTGCTTTCTTTTTCTTTTTCATAAAATCCACTCTTTTTTATAAGATCCCAAAATTTAAACTACCTTGGTCTATTTTATAAGTTGTTCGAACATTTAATGATTTTTTTTTCCATTTTCCCCCTCATTAATTACATGTATTGCATTTATTAGAAAGTTAGTGATACTTATATTGACTCTATTTTTCTTTCTTATTTGCTCCTCTTAAATAAGAACTAAAAAAAAAAATGTTTCAGATATACTTATTATTTTTAACTAATTTTAAATGATTTCTTAAACTAAGTGATTTGATTATTAAGTTTTTATAAATAAGATCGAGGGAGCATTTAGAAATCTATATTTTATTTATGATTATTAATTAGTCAACTCTAGTTTAGACGTGTGGTTGATGGAATATTTTGAAAGGAAAAAAAAAAGATTAAACATGCCAAGTGTTATTAGAGTCAATGTATGGAAAAAGAGTGGAGGAGCTTAAGGCGGAAGTTGCATGGGGTGAGGTTTTAACTTGAAAAAACCCGAGTTCTATTTATTCATATTGTTCATGTTGTTCACCTTATATATATAGCGAGGAAAATAGAGGGTGTGTGTTACTTGAACAATTCAAGTTAGACGTGGATATGAATCAGTCCTTGCAAATGAGCTATGAAACCTTTGACCCAAAAAAAAAAAGAGCTATGAAACCCATAATAGCTTTCTAAAAGGTGGATAATAACTAATACAAATGAAATGATCAATGAATTTCTTTCTTCTTCTTTTTTTCCCTTGAATACAAAAAGACAAACCAAAGTTTGAAAAAATAAAATAAAAACTAAAGTATACTTTTAATCCTTTAAGTTTTACATAAAGTATACTTTTAGTCCCTTAACTTTATAAAGTATACTTTTGATCCTAAAATTCTAACACCGTTAATGTTGCTAACGGAAAACATTGATGAAGCGAACTCAAATGATGATTGATAACATTTAATTACATAAATTTTATATGTTCTTGAATTTACCCATATTTTAAATTTAAGTTTAATAACATTTAATTACATAGTCATCATTTAAATTTACAACTTTATCACTTAAGTTTGCATTTTCCGTTAGTAAAATTAACGGTGTTAGAATTATAGGACTAAAAGTATACTTTTTAAAGTTAAGGGACCAAATGTATACCTCATATAAACTTAAAGGACTAAAAGTATACTTTAGCCTAAAATAAAAGTAGGTTTTACTTTTGCCAACAAAAGTGGGTTTTTTGGGTTAGAAATTAGGAAGAATCCTAATTAAATCCAGTATAAATACCAAAATTTAAATTTGGGCCTGAACTTTTAACAAATTTTAAATAAGGCCTTAGGAATTTATTTATATTGTTAAAACACTATAATGGCTATTTATAGTTAAAAAGAAAGGGATAGGATATTGTTACAACCTTTTTTTTGTTACAACCAATGTTACTACCACTTTTCCACCGTTAGATCAGAATCTCATTTACCTATATAATTTCTCTCTCCTATTAAGATTTTGATCTAACGGTGGAAAAGTGGTAGTAACATTGGTTGTAACAAAAAAAAGGTTGTAACAATATCCTATCCCAAAAAGAAAAACTAAAAGTTTATTTTTGACGGAAATTCAAATTTAGACATATACTTTAAACAATTTCCTAATCCTTTTATTTATTTAAACCATATTTTAAACGTTTCATTTCAATTTGTTTATTTAAACAACAATTTAATCTCTTTATTTTGTTCCCAATATGTTAAATTTCTTAAGTTGCTTAAGCGGTTAAAAAATCTTAATTTACATTTTACTAAATGTCATTTTTCCCTGAGAAAAATTGTTTCGTCACCAGTACTGCTACATTAATTCAAATAAAATGAATTATTAATAAAAAGGAAATGAATTGACTAAACTATTGTTTAAATAAATAAACTGTTTAGGAATATGCGTGAATTAAAATTTTGGTTAAAGGTACCCTGAATTCTTCTTTTTAACTATAAATGAGCATTCTAGTATATTAACAACATTCATATTAGGAATTGGTTAAAAGTGTATGTATGAATAAAAATTTTGGTATCTCGATTGGATTTAATTAAAATTCTCCCTAGAATCTATTCAGCACTCTAAAATAATTTTTTTAATTGACTCATCACCGTAAAATATTTTGTGATCCAATTGTTCTTAATTTTTAACTTTTTTGAGCAAGTTTGCATTAGTATTTTTTAGAATAATTTTAACCTTACAGTTAACATTTCAAAAATTCATCAAGTGAAGGTACATTTAAAATTCTAAAATACTTTCTTTCTTTCTTTTTTTTTTGAATTTTCTGATGGTGTGGGACATCATATACTTGAAAAATTATTTCAACCTTGGACGAATCAGAAAATATTTTTGGATTTTGGACGTGTCTAATAAAATATTTGAGAGTTGAATGTAAACAGTAGTGCATCATCCTTGACACCTTTTTTTTTTTTTTGAAAAAGTGGCGAGAAGATCTCCCTTGTTTGCCTCTTTCAGCAAGCGATCTCCTTGGCCACTCGCTAGATCTTCCCGATCTGCCTTGTGAACAGGTGTCCATAGTCGCCCACACAGCCTCTTAGTGTACAGCCTTCCACAGCCGATACTCTTCTTTTCTCAGCCTAGCAGCTGGCTACCTCATTGCTCAAGGAGCTAATAGTGTTAAAGAATATAAATTTGAATTGAGAAAACTATTTGGGAAAGGGAACTTAACACTACTTTTATATTATCTCCGGTCTTAATTATATGACATTTTTTATTTATTTTAAAGAAATTAAAGAGATAAATTAAATTAATTAATTTTACTCATTTTTTTAAATGTCTTTATATAAATTTTAAATGATATCATTAGAATTAATAATCATGGCTGGAAGACAACGTGCATTTGTTGATTCAAAGCTAAAATTCATGGAATTTGCGCCTTGAAGTATGAAAATAATTCTTAAATATATTCATTATAAATTTAAAAATAATTTAGATGCACATTTAAAAAATAGCCACGTATTAAGATGTGGGAGACCAAACCTGACCAAATTAAATTTGGTCTATTACACTATAGGTTCTTTTACTCTCTCTTTTTTTCCTCCTTCGGTTTGGTTTAATTAATCTTTTGAACTACTTCTATTTTTTAACTAAACATTTTATTTGAGTTGGAATTTTAGTGTCACTAGGGATAAAATATATCTTAAGGCTCAAAGAATACTTATCAAAATTTATACAGAATGTCCAGCAACAAAAGTTTATGACTAATTTTAAATTTCACAAAAATTACTCAAAATTATTTTAGTAAGAAAATAGTAGAATTAAGGTGTATGTAGTATTAATGAGTTATAAGTATTACTTACTTTATAGAATATATAATTTCATTATTAAATTATTATTGAAAAAGTATCAATAGAGATATTTTACAAAGAAATTAACAAAATTTGAATTTTGTCCTATAATTAAGGCTAGAACTAACTCCCAAATGTTATCTTATAATTAGGACAAGAGGGAGTATTATTTTCTCAACAAAAAAAAAACTAGGTAATTGTGCTTTCTTTTTCTTTTTCATAAAATCCACTCTTTTTTATAAGATCCCAAAATTTAAATTGCCTTGGTCTTTTTTATAAATTGTCTGAACATTTAATGATTTTTTTACATTTCCCCCCTCATTAATTACATGTATTGTATTTATTAGAAAGTTAGTAATACTTATATTGACTCTATTTTTATCTCTTAAATTAGAACATACTTTTAAAAAAAAACAAAAACAAAATTTGTTTTAGATATACTTATTATTTTTAATTAATTTTAACTGATTTCTTAAACTAAGTGATTCGATTATTAAGCTCTTATAAATAAAATTGAGGGTGCATTTAGAAATCTATATTTTATTTATGATTATTAATTAGTCAACTCTAATTTAGACGTGTGGTTGATGGAATATTTTGAAAGGGGAAAAAAAAGATTAAACATGCCAAGTGTTATTAGAGTCAATGTATGGAAAAAGAGTGGAGGAGCTTAAGACGGAAGTTGCATGGGGTGAGGTTTTAACTTGAAAAAACCCGAGTTCTATTTTTTTTTTTTTGGGCCAAGAAAGAAACCTATTACACTACCAAAAAAAAAAGTTGAGATTTGCGACAGACAAAATCCATCATAAAATAGGGAAATTTTGTCGCAAAAACACTCTCGCAAAAAATGTCATCACAAAGTATTTTTTGCAAGGAAAATTTGATATCCTTGTCCGTTGCAAAATTGGTATTTTGTGACAGAATATCTTTCTGTCGCAAAATTGCAATTTTGTGTCGGAAATTGTTTCTATTGCAAAACATCAAATTTGCGATGGAATCATTTTTTAAATTATTGGCTCAGGAGCGTCCAACAGAATTAACTATTAAGTGGACCAAAAATATCAACAAACTTTTAAAAAGGAGCGCTCAGCATAATGCCATTAACAAAAAGTTAACCTCCTTTATCTAAGGTGTAGATTGGCCAACGAACTTTTACTCCATGAGCGCCTAGCACAAAATTCTAAATTTTACTAAATTAAATAATTTTTTTCTCAATTGTCATTATTTAAAACTACTTGTATAGATATCAATGGACAAAAATTACTCATTCTTTAATTTTGTCAAAATTATAATTTGCTAAAATAAACAAAAGTTTTAATTAAAAATATAATTATATGATTTAAATAAAACTCAAGGTGTTTTATAGTTTATTATATATGTTTTAAAATATATATATATATATATGATTTATTTTTATTTTAGAAGAAATTTATGTGAGTTAAAAAATCCATTTAATATTAATAAAATTTAATAAATCTAAAATATCTATTATATCTTGAAAGAAATGAAATAAGTTTAATTTTTATTTTTATAAAAAGAGCTTAATAGATATCAACATTGATATTTAATAATATAAATTTGACAACTTGATGATATATTTGTTAATTAGATGATCTATTGCTTATATGGATATGAAACTTTTGTAGGTCAAATTACTCTTTAACCCATTATAATTGCTCCTTAACCTATTATTAAATTGTCCTTCCTTAAGCCTCTTAAGTTATCTTCCCCCCCCCCCCAAAAAAAAAACAAGTGTCATATTCTTTTTTTTGTCGGAAAACAAGTCTCATATTCATATAATCAATAGATCCTTTAATTAACAAATATATCATTAAGTTGCCGGATTTATATTATAAAATATCAATGTTGATATCCATTAAATAAAAATTAAACTCATTTTATTTCTTTCAGGATATAATATATTTTTTAGATTTTTTAAATTTTATTAACATTAAATGAATTTTTTAACTCACATAAATTTCTTCTAAAATAAAAATAATCATATAATCTTTTTTTTTGTTTAACATATACAATAAACTATAAAACACCTTGATTTTTATTTAAATCATATAATTATATTTTTAATTAAAACTTTTGTTCATTTTAGCAAATTATAATTTTGACAAAATTAAAAAATGAGTAATTTTTGTTCATAGATATCTATACAAGTAGTTTTGAATTAGGGATGTCCATGGACCAGACTGGACCGAGTTTGACCCCAACCCGAGGTCTGGTCCAGGTAGAACCTCGGGTTGGAAAATCCAGCCCAAGGTCTGGTCTAGTCTAGCACCAGCCCGAGCTTGGGCTGGACTAGACCAGTCCAGTAGACAGCCTGGATTGGTCCAGACAGTGCAGGTCTTCTTCCTTTTTTTCTTCTTCTTTTCCTGCCAAATCACGTGCGCCCCTCCTCTCAAAAAGCAACCCCCCCATCGCTAACTCAAATCTCATCTTCATCCCTTTCTCTCTCTTTCCTTAATCTTATCTCCCACCTTCTCTCTTCCCTTGAGAGCTCGACGCCTCGCCGGATGTGGCTGTCAGAGTCGGAGTCACTGGGTTTTGTTGTAGATTCTGTCCTGAACTTCTGATCTAATTTGGGTTTTGGTTGGTTCTCGACATTCTGATTCCAGACTCGACTAGCATCAGTTTTTCCCATTCTATCATATGATTTTGGTTCATTATTGCTAATCTTGAAAGCAGTCTGGTTCAAGTTAGATACCGGTTCTTCTTTTATGGTGTCTTTCAGTTTCTTGGTTCAGGTATTATCATCTTCAAGTCTGGGTTTCTGCATCTCTATTTCACTTTTGGATTTTGTAGCCCTCTATTTTGCTTTCTTGCCTTCTTGGGTTCAGAATCTTTGGTTCTTTTTTCTGGATTGGTTGCTGGTGTGCTTTTAGGCAAAAAAAAATGGTGTGTGATTGTGTGTGTTGTAAAATATATATATATATATCTCGGGCCAAACTGGACCAGACCAAGGGGTTTGAGCCCTTGACCCGAAGTCTGTGAAGGTGGAATATCACCTAGAGGGGGGATGAATAGGTGATCTCAAAAATTCTTTCGACGTACGATGGATAAATGACGAAAGCAGTAAGAAAGGTAAAGAGAAATGACACAGAGGACTGGTTTGGTCCAACTCTTGACCTACGTCCAGCACCCAGACGCTCTGAGATTTTCACTATCTCACAAATACAATTACACACTATGTAACTCAGGATGATCCTTTCTCCCTAGGACTCACTCCCCCTTACAAGTTGTAATCGTACACCCACACTCAAGATACCACTACCTTGAGATTTGAACGAATGTAAAACAAATGATAAAACTCTCTCACAAAGCAAATGAATAATAAACACTGAAGCTCAATAGTATCCGAAGATTAAGCAGAATAGAAATTGATCGCTTTGAATGCCTTGTCTGTGTATGAGTTGGTTCTTGTTGATGAATTCAATCCTTTGAGTATTTATAGTAATTGAAGATAGAAGAAATATCCGTTGAGGCTCTTTAAAATAACCGTTAGAGATGAGGCAGAAGGATCCGAATAATTGCCATCATTATTCCTGAAATTGTAATTATGACCGTTGAGACCCAGCAAAGGAAATGAAATATTCTTGCCCAGTACGTTGCAAAGGTATGTTTGTTGTTGAGTTTCTCGAATAGACAAGTTTAATAAATGTCGGATTGCTTTGATCAATATCCTGTGTTGATCCTCATTCTAATAATCTGTAACTCATTAACAAATTGATTAAAAGCAATTAAGAATAGTAATGAGTAATGATTTGAAGAAATAAAATCATAATCAATTGATTTGATTTTCCGGAGACAATGATCTGATAATCAGAAAGATATGACTTTCAATTAAAGAGTTGATGCCAGGAGGTATTGACTTGAGGCAAGAAAATAAGTGACTCAAGACAAGTTAACTTTATAAGAGAATTAAAGTCTTGAAGAAGTTAACTTGAAGCTTTGACTTAGAGGCAAATTCGTTTTCCACAAGTTAAAAACGTAAGTCGAAGGAAATTACTACTTGACTTGAGGTAAAAATTAATTGCCTAGAGTTGATGACTAGAGGCACTAACTTGATAAGCAAAAGTCAAGAGTAATTCTTTTCAAAATTCCCAAGTTTAATTTTCTAACTTGAAGCTTGAAAGTCATGCCTTGAGTTAATGACTAGAGTCATTAACTTGATGTGCAAAAGTTAAAGTCAATGGCTTTGAAAAATCTGTAAGTTGATCTCTTGACTTGAAGTTTAAAAGTCATGCCTTGAGTTGATGACTTGAGTCATTAACTTGATATGCAAGAGTCAAAGTCGATATTTAAAAAAAAAAAAAAATAGACCAATGAAAAACTTAACTTGAGTCAATAAGTATTTGCCTTGAGTTAATGACTTGAGTCATTAACTTGATATCAAAGCTTAACTTGATATAAGAAGTTAATGACTTGAGTCATCAACTTGATATGCCAAAACTCAAATCCGATGCTCTCTAAGAAATGGAACAAATGAGATATTAACTAGAGTCAATAAGTGTTTGTCTAGAGTCAATGACTTGAGTCATCAAATTGATTTTCAAGAGTCAAAATCGATAGTTTCAAAATCTCAAGATTAAAACACATGACTACTCGAGGCAATTAAATAATTGACTGGAGTTAACAATATTTATTTAAATCATCTCCATCATTTAACTAGAGTCATACACGGATTTAACTAGCGATTTGCATAGATTTAATTTATTAACTCCAAAGCAAAACCATTTTAGCTCGAGGAAACCAATGCAAAACTTCCAAACACATTATAGATTCAAGTTAACTATATAAAACATGATTTAACCATAAATCTATTAACTTATTTACATTATATGTGTTATCATCAAAACATTAAAAAAAAAAACATAGAGAACTAACAGTCTGGTCCGGCCCGAGGAAATTAGTCTAGTCTGGTCTGTCTAAAGTGTCTCGGGCTGGTTTTTTTTTTTTTTTTTGCTAAAAGATCGGGTTAGGACGGGTTAGACCGGGCCTCGGGTTTTTTAGACATCCCTAGTTTTGAATAATGACAATTGAAGAAAAAAAATTATTTAATTTAGTAAAATTTAGAATTTTGTGCTAAGCGCTCCTAGAGTAAAAGTTCGTTAGCCAATCTGCACCTTAGATAATGGAAGTTAACTTTTTGCTAACAGCGTTGTGTTGGGCGCTCCTTTTTAAAAGTTTGTTATGTTGGGTGCTCCTTTTTAAAAGTTTGTTGATATTTTTAGTTCACTTAATAGTTAATTATGTTAGACGCTCCTGAACTAATAGTTTATTGGCCAAATCGCACCTTAACCCTAAAATAAACGTAGGTTTTACTTTTGCTGACAAAAGTAGGTTTTTTGGGTTAGAAATTAGAGAGAATCTTAATTAAATCCAGTCTAAATGCCAAAATTTAAAGTTGGGCTGAACTTTAAAATTTTTTTAATAAAGCCAAGAGGCTTTATTAAGAATTTATTTATATTTTTCAGACACTATAATGGCTATCTATAGTTAAAAAGAAAAAATAAAAGTTTTTTTTTTACAGAAATTCAAATTTAGACATATACTTTAAACAATTTCCTAATCATTTTATTTATTTAAACCATATTTTAAACGTTTCATTTCATTTTGTTTATTTTTTTAAAAAAAATTAATCTTTTTATTTTGTTCCCAATATGTTAAATTTCTTAAGTTGCTTAAGCGGTTAAAAAAACTTAATTTACATTAATGTAATTTTTTTCCCTGAGAAAAATTGTTTCGTCACCCGTACTGCTACATTAATTCAAATGAAATGAATTATTAATAATGAGCACTTCTTGGACGGAGGAAAAAAAATTATTTTTCAAAACTAAACAAAAAAAAATTGTCATTTAAATAAATAAAAGGAAATGAATTGACTAAACTATTGTTTAAATAAATAAAATGTTTAGGAATAAGCCTGAATTAAAATTTTGGTTAAAGGTACCTTGTATTCTTCCTTTTAACTATAGACGAGCATTCTGGTCTTTTAAGAACATTCATAAATCACTAACAAAGACTATTGACCTTATTAGGAATTGGTTAGAAATGTAAGTATGAATTAGAATGTTGGTATCTCGGTTGGATTTAATCAGAATTCTCCCCAGATTCTATTCAGCGCTTTAAAATAAATTTTTAATTGGCGCATCACCCTAAAATATTTTGCGATCTCATTTTTCTTAATTATGAACTTTTTTGAGCAAGTTTGCAATATTATTTTTTAGAATAATTTTAACCTTAGAGTTAACATCTCAAAAATTAATTAAGTGAGGTTTTAACTTCTAAAAACCCGACTTGTATTTCTTTTATTTTTTTGCCAGCAAATAAACCTATTATATTACCAACAAAGAGAAGCTACAGGGTCTTAAGCATAATAAACAGAATAACCCTCAAAATAAAAATACAGCTAGATTCGAACCCTAAATAATAGAAGTGAATTAGAAAAACTAGCTACTAAAAACAGTTACAAATAAATGATTCTATTCTATTTAGAGCCCGTTTGGATAGGCTTTAAAAAAAAAAATACTTTTTTTGCAGTGCTTTTTTTAAGAAGCTCCAAATTGGAGCTTTAAAAAAAAAAAAAAAGCATTTTGGCATTTTTTTTGTGACTTTTTCTTTTTTAAAAAATATTATCTAAACACATAAATTAATATATTTTTTCTTTTTCTGCATTAAAAAAGTGCTTCTTTAATTCAAAAAAGCACATTCAAACGGGCTCTTAGAGTTAAGATGCAAAAATACATATGTGCTTTGGTTAGATGAGCGCCCAGCAGCAAGTGGTTGTTTGAAGTGCAAAAGTAACTACGTGGTTACAAATTAGGTGCAAAAATATCGTTTGATTGTTAAGTTTGATTTTTTTTTTTTTGGTGACTGGACGATGATGTGACTTTTAAAGGTGTAAAAATACACATCAAGTTTGGTAAAAAGAGTGTCTAACATCAAGTGATTTTTTAAGGTGCTAAAATATTGTTTGACTGCTAGTTTGACTTTTTTTTATTGACTGGATGATGACATAGCTTTCTTTTGTTTCTTTTCTTTATATGAATTTTTTTATTGACAATATTTATTATTATTATTATATAATATAATTAATATAAATAGAATATAATTATGTAATTATTTTTTATTTCTTTTTCATTTTTGAAATATTTTCCATAGAAATATTGATTTCTAATTTATTTATATTTCTAATTTTATATATTTAATATATTTCTATATTAAATTTAATAAATTTAGCTATAAAATATATTTCTAATTTATATTTCTATATTCCATTCATATTTTTATATATTGAAAAATGGATAGTAAGAATATTTCAAAATCAAGTACAAATAAGGAAAACACAGAAAACAAAAGAATAAAAAATATGGTTTTTTATTCTTCATGTCTCGGAATACATCCTACATCGTTACAAAGGAATACGAAGATGAAAAGAGACACAAAAATATCACTATTGTGTAAGTATACGAGAGAGGATTGACATGGTAAAACTTATCTGATCTTATAAATCAAGATTATCAAAATGTTCGAATCTTCCAATAAAATCTAAATTTTTCTAGGACAGTATTAATATTTAAATTAAGGATCTTATGAAAAACTTACAGTAGCTTGCCAAACAAAAGCTAATAGAAAAAAGAGTAGTAGAATCATAATTAAGTTAATATTATTAAGTATTTAAGTTTATATTATTATTAATATCAATAAAAAATAATGAATTTTTATTTAATTAATATTAATTTTTTATTTACTTAGTATTAATAATAAATAAAAATAATAAAAAACGGAAAAAGACATTTGGTGTTGGGCGCTATTGTGGCTAAACCATATTTGTATTTTTACACCTTGAAAGTTACGTCATGTCCAGTAAGTAAAAAAGTCAAACTTAACGGTTAAACGGTATTTTTTGCACCTAATTTGTAACCACGTAGTCACTTTTGCATATCAAAAAAGCACTTGCTATTGGGCGCTTTTCTAACAAAGCACATG